>OX638313.1:77433259-78633259 GCA_951812415.1 Beris morrisii
ACACAACTTCAAAGTAACGTACGCTTTATGACTGCATATTTGAAGAATACAAAAACACCGGCGGCCTGTTTGCTTAAAAAAATCTTAGAAAATAATAAAAAAAAAGGCGCACAAGGCCGGAAAAGCCATATTTAAAGATAGCATCATGAAAAGTGTGGAAAAGGAAGTTCTTGTACATAACACTTCAAGTCTCACTATAAACACCTTTTTTTAGTTTGTCAACATTTGCAACGAGTAAATATCAAATGAAGGTAAATGTGTGAAAAATGAAATTCAAATTCACGCCCAAGTCAGTGTATTCTCAGATTTTGTTGTTGTTTGTCATTGAATCGAAACGCCACATGATGTACCTAAAATTCCTAAAGTGACTTGAGAATAGTGAATTATTATAAATTACAGAAAAGTATTTTTTTTTCTGACTTCGGCTTACTGGAATAGTAAAAGGAATAAGGACAATAAGTTGTATTAAAATAAATGCCTATGTACGGGCACACTATAAGAGTATATTCAATTATCATTCTTTTGTTATATCGCAATAACAATCTAAATCTATATCAACATTTTATCTAGAGTATCATCACACAATTGGATGCGGCCTATCATAACTGCGATCAGTTTTACTTTATTATTTCAAATAACACAGTATTGTGATCGAGCTTACAAAAAAATATTCCTACCCTGATATTTTATATTTTCATTACTAATCCCCTAAGTAGACCCTAGATCTGCAAAAACAATTCAGACCGTCTGTCCGCCGTACGCAAACGCGTGAGAAGGCTCATATCTCCAACATGCTTTGTGAATTGAATTAAACATTTTTTTAGTGGATAGATTTGGTCGGACTCTTTAAGTGGCGACTTTTTGCAGAATTGATTTTTATATCTCATACTGTAAGCGGTGTCTTACGATAGAAAGTTGAAACTTTGAACTTATATAGTTATACAATATTGGAGCCATTTGCGCAAAAAATTGTCGACTAGGGTGGAGCGGTACTCACTGTGGGAAAAAAAACAATGCGTCTGGAATCGAGAAATTCTAAAATCCATATCTCCTGACCGATTAATACCACCAAGGTCGACATATTGTGATTGTTTGTAAATATACCAGGACGAAATATCGAAATTATATAATATTATAGGGAGGTCAGCAGTGTGCAGGAGTGTAGATGAAAAACTTTCGATTACGATATCTTACGAATCCCTTACGCCAGAAAGATTAAATTTAATTTGTGTGCATAGGTGGAAACGGAGATCACGGAAGTTGGAGGTTATAAATTTTTCTAAGAACACACCTGTCATATTTCAAGAACTGGGAAGCGGTTAGTATGGGGTCGCGCTAGAATACTTACGCCGCCTGTGACAGATCCAGACCTTGCTGTTAGCGGGGGGGGGGGGGGGGGGGTAGTGGAATACTTTTTTTTTTGCTATTTTGTTTCATCAAGTTCTGTGTAAATTTAGCTAAATTAAGCATAGACTGCACTTAGCATCATCTGATGACGGGATCATATGGTTTTCATCTTATTATGGGTCATTCCATCAAGAATCGCCAAAGTTGTGACCTTACCATTTGCGATTCTTTTGAAAATTTTTGTACTTGAAGAACTAGTGAAAAAAATAATTGAAATTTAAGTTTTTGTTTCAAATAAAACGTATTATTCGGTACTTCCAATAATGAAATCCAAGAAAGTGCACAGGAACAATAAGCTGCGAATATATAAAACTAAACGACCTGTGCTGTTATGGCAGCGAGACATGGATATTAAGGGGTTATGCCACTCTAGAGTTTTCGAAAAATCGATTTTTTTTTTAAATTATTCCTTAGGACCTCAAAAATGCTGTCCCAAAAGTTTATGGCCGAAAAAAGTCCCTAAGGACTCGATTTTTGAATTTTAGTACAAGGCCGCCTGCAAAATTATTCATGATTTTCAACTACTCAAAACTTCAAACGCGTTTATCTCAAAACTACATTTTTCAAGCTGGCCGGAAACATAACTCGAACAATTTTGAACCGATTCACTTGAAATTTTGAATATATCCTTAAAACTATATTGTCCATGGAAGTACGTAGGATTTTATTTTATATTGCATAGTTCATTTGTTATTAACTATTTTCTGACGATTTTTTAGGCAAATTTCACACTTTTCACTTTAGAAGTGCGCCATTTGGCTAAAAATCAAAATATCGAAAAAATACTACGTACTTCTCTGGCTGTTGTTATATGTAATCGAAATAAATTTGTAAGCTTATCATAGTTCAAAAATTACAGGCACTAGGTGTCCGGTCATGGACCCTGAAAAAACGGAGACGTCACCGCAAAAACGCTGCACAGCCGCCATTTTGAATTTAATTGCTTAAAAAAAATTCCTGTACATAGTCAATAACATGTATTATAAATATCCATTTCGTAATCTCGATTTATTGTGTAGTTTTTCTGAAAAAAAATCCCGAAAAAGAACTATTTTTTCAGCCTCTAGAGTGGCATAACCCCTTAACGCGAACTTCCGAAAAAGCATTTAACGCATTCGAAAGAAAGGTCCTCCGAAGAATTTTGGGCCCTGTGAAGAATGGAACGGAATGGCAAATAAGATACAACCGGACGGACGGCATACAGACGAATTTAATTTTTTTTTTCCGTTTTTGGTGTCTGGTGTAATTTTTTTTTAAATTGATCACTACACTTTATTATATTAACATAATAAAGAAAAGGATTGAATTCATAAGCTTCTGATAGTTAGAACCTATGGTACTTGTACCGTTCACATTCTTTGATGTGCCTACGTTTTGAATTGAATCATTATTATTGTTCGTATAAAGAGATTTAATTTTACTTTATTATTTTTGTGATCGACCCGAAATTTCAAAAAAATTTGCTACCCTGAAATTTTGTATTTACACGTTTTAGGACTATTAAACACCAAAAAAGCACCCACCGTACGCAAAATCGTTTGAAGGCGCGTAGCTCCCAAACCCGTTGAGGTATTAAGTTGAAATTTTTATGGTGGGTAGATTGGGTAAACTCCTACGACTGGTATCTTTGGGGGAGGGGGGTTGTGGGGGTGTGGTGAGAGGGTGGTGAGAGGGTGGTGGGAGGGTGGTGGGGGGGAGAGGATTTTAGACGAAAAATTTTGGTTTCTATATCTCAGGAACCACTTATGCTAGGAGGCTGAAACTTGGAACTTATATAATACTATGATAGTGTGTTAAGGACATTCGTCACGACCTTATGCGTTGGAGTTCTCACGGCTATGCCGAGAGTCTAACTTTGTTAAGGTTGTGGGCGACGGCAGTATTCGGTGCCGTCGCATGTCTGGGGGGTGTGGTGGTCGCTGCGTCGGCAATTTCGCTGCCGACGTCTTTGTTGCAACGGCTCAAGTCGCAGCCGTCGTCTTTGCGGCGACGGCATTAGTCGCTGGCTCATGTATGCAGGTGACGGCTGACCGCAGAGTCGTGCGGTTAACCGCTATGTCGAGCGGTTGCTGCGTCGACATAGTTCGGTGCCGACGTCTTCACACCTGTGGTGTGAGCTGCAGCGGAAGGTGCAACCGCAGTATACGGCTGGTTGCGACCGCTGTTTTAGAGCAGCTGTGTGTGTATTGTGTGACTGCAGAGCGACGACTATCGGCTTCATCGCTTTGCAGCCGTGTTGCGAGTCGCCCGCCAGTCGTCGAACGACTGGCTGCCACTTCGATTTCTCGTCCTTATATAGGAATCGAAATGACAGCCAGCGTCCTTGGATCTCTGATCCAATTTGTGAGGAATGTTTTCGGCCTGAGTTGTTTGACCGCAAAACATCTCCCCATAAGTAAAACAATGGTCGCTAAGGGTTGAGGGGTGCTGAAGTGGCGGGGGGAACAATGAGTCCGAAACACTTGAAAGCCGGGATTGAAGCATTCTAAAATCCATATCTCCTGAACTATTAATGTCAGAAGATTGAAACTTTGTGGTTGTCCTTTGGGATACTTCAAGATTAGACAAGGGCTAACATTTTTAAGGGAGGTGGTGGTGGGGTGTAGGGGTTTTGGGGTGAAAAACTTTGGATTACAATATCTTCCGAACCAATTACACCAGGAAGATTAAATTTAGTTTCTGTAGAGGAGTTTACTGAACGTAAACTTTTTGAGGGGGGAGGTGGAGCACGAAGTGTAATTTTTATATCTCAAAAACCGTATCAGATATGATCTTGAAAAATTTACAGGAGTTCGGGTCGGTAGACCTCTAGTAGGGAAAAAAAATTTAGGAATGGTGGTGAACAGGGTGATGGTGAAAGGGGGTAGAAGGAAAAAAATTCTGATTTTTATTTCTCGAAAACCGTAATGAATAGAAAGCTAAAAATGGATTGGATTGGATTATATAGAGCCACTAGAGAGACATCCTAGAAAAATAAAAGTTTTCATAGGGGTAGCAAGGTACAGGGGTGAGGGGTGGTTTTTATATCTCAGAAAGCTAGAAAGTTGAAACTTAGTACGTATTTGTAGATATGCTATTAGAGTAACTAAAGCAAAAAAAAGTTCAGATTTTTATTGGCGTTCAGAGGTTGAGTAAAAAAAATATCCGTGAATCCACACTTTCACGAATTTCGTTAAAACTTTTAGACATGTCGAGCTATCAAAGCAATTTTACTTCTGCGGGCTATTTATATAAGCGTCTAGAAACGTACTTCAAATTTTTCAATACCCAACCCCTAAGAGAGTGGGTGTAAAGTGGTTGAGTACATATTCACGAATTCTGATATATTTCTTAGGTATATTGGGATTTGGAATTCAATTTTACTTCTAAAAGCTTAAAACATTGTCGGAGAAAAAAGCGATTTCAGTATTTTTCCCTATTAAACCACCTGGGGGTATTGTTCAAGTTTTCACTGATTCCGAAAATCTCTTAGTTTTAACGTGATCGAATATGCTTTTACTTCTATGGAATATTCTATTGATAAAAAATATGTAAATAAATAAAAAGAAACCGGCCAACAGTCTGGGCGCAAATTTAATATTTTATAGGTAGAAGTCCGAAACGTGTTTAATGCTGAGATGCTGTGTAGGTTACTATGAGACTGACAATCTAAGGAATAACTATGAGGCTATTTGGAACGTTATTTTTTAGGTTGTCAGTCGCATAGTAACCTACACCGCACTCAGCATTAAACACGTTTCGGACTTCCACTCATAAAATAATAAAGTTGCGCCCAGACTGTTGGCAGATTTTTTTTTTCGATCACCGGTCCATAATTGATGGTCATCATCAATGGCGCGACAGCCCAAATCGGGCCAGGGCCTGCAGGATACATTGTCTGAAGTCATCTCGGTTCAGCGCCCGCGTCCTCCAATTTGTGCATCTAAGAAGCCATCTGCAATCTGCGTCAACTGAGTCCTCGCATCTTTTCCGCGGTTTTCCCACCGGTCGTTTGCCATGAGCTCTACCTTTCAGTGTGCGTTTGGGAATTCTTCCGTAGTCCATTTGCTCCACATGGCCTGCCCATTGTAAGTTACGAAATTTTATAAGAGTCGATGCGGCGGGGGCGTCATAGATGTTATACAACTCGTTGTTGTACCGAATACGCCATTCAGTGCCTTCTCTTACTGGTCCCAAAATTCTTCGAAGAATTCGTCGTTCAAAAGCGTCTATTGATTTTTCAGACACTTGGGTGAGAGTCCACGTTTCGCTTGCATATAGTAGCACAGGTCTTATTATGGTCTTGTATAGGCGAAGTTTGGTCAGCCCACACTTTTCGCTTTTAAGATCGGGAGAACCGTGAAATACGCCTTATTTGCTAGTGTGATCCGTTGTTTTACTTCGTCTCGTTTATTACAAGGTGTGATCCCAAGTATGAGAAATGATCCACATTCTCGAGGTTGTAGTCCCCCACGGTCATATTTTGTCTAGTTGGCACGTTTCTTCTTGTTTGGGTCATGAAATTGGTCTTATTCTCATTGACTCTTAACTCGACATCCTTTGCCGCTGAGTCTAGACAATGGAAGACTTCCGTCGCGTCTGGAACAGATCTGGCCATGATGTTTATGTCATCCGCGTACACCACTAGTTGAGTGGACTTGATTAGTAGGGTACTTCTGGTATCAACGGGTACCTTTCTGATGACATATTCTAGGGCGAGATTGAAGAGCATGGGAGCGAGTCCATCTCCCTGCTTCAGGCCGGATTCTGTTCGGAAGCTTTGGGTAAGCTCGTTTTGTATCCTGACTTGAGATTCAGTGTCAGTCATGGTCATTTGTTAATCGGACGAGTTTTGATGGGATTCCGAAGTCAAGCATTATTTTATATAGTACATTACCTTTATTCTTTCTTTTGAAGTCATATTCACAAAATCACTATATACCAATATTTTTTATACACTTCTGCACGCTTTGGATTTTGTAACTGGAAAACAAATGAAGTTTTAGATTGGAGACCAACACTAATCAAGCAGTATGAAAAGGCCTTCACAGACTTTCGTTCAACGCTACTACACTCTAGCTTTTTCGTGTTGATGAATAGACGCATTAAGATGAATTGGAAATTCACTTCCGACTGCAGTAACAGTCTCAGAATAGTGAAAAATGAAAACGATTAGAGATGAAAATCTGCGATACTTTTACTCAAGGAGTTTTTGTATGGCAGCTACTCGAAGGAGTAGGATGATTTTGCCCGTTAACGAACTTAGCCTTACAAATTCAACCAAACATCTAGATTCCAAGATCCTAGGTGAAGGCGTTCTTGAGTTATCGTGCTAACGGACAGACAGACGGACGGACGGACATTAAGCGGATTTGAAGTTTTTGGCCACAAATAAGCAAAAAATAATATATAACGTTTTTTCGTCCGAGGCTCGGTTCTATGCGGTACAAATTTCTGGGCTGGATTAAACTTATAACACTTTCTGATTTCATCTAGAGTATAAAACGAAGTTTTTATAAGAAAATATTTTTGTTACGCAAGCTAACAATGGTTACGCAAATTTGTATACCCTGAGAAATATCAAAACGGTCACACTGGTCCACATGTGTATGAAGATGGAACCAAAAAAATGGTCAGTGACGATAGGGTGCAGACATTCGACATATCTCTTAGGTCTACAGAAATATTGAATTCATTTTACGTCTATGTGAGTGATATTCAAATAAATTAACCAATAGAAATTGTTTTTAGGATTTTGCAAATTCAACGCGTTCAAATTGTGCAAAGAAGTTGCATACAATTTCACGAATTCCGTCATATTGCGGGGCTGATTAGATAGATAGATAGATGTTTATTTCGTTCCAAAAAAATATGTATAATAAATATTTGTACATTATATCTGTTCAGTTGGTGCTCAGATCGCATACCTTTTTATCCATAGTAATTCATAGTGTTTCTTTTGTGCAAAAATTTAAAACTATTTGTGATTAGTGCTTTCATTTGGATAAGGCAAGCCCATGTACGAAAAGCAGAACGGCACAGCACATGCTTAGTACTGGTGCCAGAGTTGCCAGTACTGGCTAATGTTTCGGGTCGAGTATGTGGCCTAGACCAAATCATTGCCGAGCCAATGTCGATTTGATCACACCGGTCCTACTCTTGGTGAAACTCTGGCTCGAAACTGGGCCTCAGTAAAAAAAAAAGAAACGAAGATAAAACCATAAATTTTTTTTTTTTTAACTACGAATTTATTTTTCTATTATTTTTTTTTTTAAAAATGCGAATTGATTTTACTTACACACCTTGCACACTCTCGGATTCGAGCCATGGTCCCGTCACACATAAGTCCGCTACGTTACCCACTAGACCAATCTGACACATTCTCGTAATACGGTTGAAACCGAATCAATTGATATGTTGAGAAACAAAAAATTTTTCCACCAAGATGTGCCCAATACAGAGCCGACCGTCGACCCAATGCCGAAAGAGTTTAGACACCAATGATAAGCCAATTCTAGGCCCGACATACGCCCAACAATTCGGACCAAAGTCGGCTCAGATCAAGTGGGAGTACTGATCCCCAGGATTGGCCCGACACTGGTCTGGTGGTTTGTCAGTACCAAAACAATACCGATCGACAAGTCTTGGCGGACAATGCAATGCCAATTCTGGGCAGTGTACGGAACTCTGGTTGGACTCCGGCATTTCGCACATAGGAATTGGAACTACAAAAACCTTATTGTTGGCTTAAAATTACTGAAACCAGGCTTAACTAAACTAAATTGATTAGCGTATGAGTATAGTGCACATTATTTTTATAATCAAATGATAGAGAGAATCAATGAATTTTCTGAGAGTGCACACTTTACAATGCAGGCCTGATTAGATATCGAATTGGTGTTTACTTCAACGAGTTGTTCATATAATTACCTAACACCTGTTTCAGCATTTCACGAGTTCCTGAAATATCTCATAGGTATGATATGATTAAGGTTGCCAGATTGGGTTATTTCCCGCGATTTGGGCTATTTAAGTATTCGATTCAAGGGTACAAATTTTCAAAAATCTACTTATAGCTTTTTGGGCTATTCGGACAACACATATTATGTTATTTTGCTAGTTTACAACAGAGCCGATTACGAAATATAAAAATTAGATAACTGAATTTTAGTCGTCTTTTGAGTTAAATCTGCTAATGCTACCGGCTCAAATACACCGTTTGCAAACTATGTCATATCACAAATCCTCGTGCCACTAAATTTTCAGTTCTCTGTTCTGTCTAATGAAAAATAATAGTTCGAAAGATATCTATCTGATATTTGCAAACTGAAATTCATTTAGAATCGGTTCATTATTTGTAGACTTTCTATAAATGAACCACTTTCTTTCAAGTTATGGACACCGATAGAAATATAACATACAAGAGAAAATATATTTACCAATATTAGGAGTGTTTTTTGCTCCATTATCCAGAACATAGCAGGTTAGCGAAATACGAAAACAACAACAAAGCGCAAAGCAAGAAGAGCAACTACACCATTACAACCAGTGGGGCAGCGAATCTTGCTCATGAAAAATTCAAAGCTCAAAGCTCCTACTCTGCTCTAGACAAAGTCGCAAAAATACACTTATATTGATGACTGTCGTAGATTTCCATTTTTTCATAATTTATTAATTATTATTTTTGCTGGATTGGTTATTGTTACATGTGTACTCAATCATGCAATCCGAACAACTCACTTATTATTGGTATTAAAGTTTCCAGAGGAAAACAACAACCTTGCAATATCGTAGAAAGCTCTATATACTTCTCGCATGTTCTAGCCATTTCTCGCACTTAATAGTTACTTCTTGAGCGTTCCGCACAAACAACCCAATATGCTGGAAATCTCTCGACTCAACACTTGCAGTATATAAGCGCCGCAGAGCCGGGGGATATGTTTTTCTACTGTAAAAATGTATTTTTAAAGTGATTTTCCTCGATAACAGCGATCAAGTAGTAAATGAAATCGAACTGTGTTTTACTTGAAATCTCGGTGAACCTCTAGCTCGTAACATTAAGTTACGAGCTTGAAGATGATTATGAGGTCCTCACATTATTAAATTTTGATGTGCATTTTGTATCATAAACGAAATACATTATTCATAAGAGCAAAAAGCCAGATTTTATTTTTACCTTATAACTTAAATGTAAGATAATTCACGAAAGATTTTTGATTCCATAGAATTATGAAAATTACAAATTAGTTTTCAAGTATAATTTTACCATTAATTTGAACCTAATATTTTTTTTTTAAATAATATTTTTAAAATGGTGATAAATGCGAATTTATGTATTCACACAATATTTACATTACAGCGTTTCTTACGAATTCTGGAGCACAGTTCGTCGTCAAAATCGAATCTGTGTTCAACACATTTAAGTAGGTCTGATGAATTGCAAAGTTGAGCGATGTATTTGGGCTGCAAGTCTTCGTGCGGGTTTTGGGCTATTTTATATAGCTCACTCGGCGGGTTTCGCAGCCAACTATCTGGCAACCCTAGATATGATGCTTAACATCATCACATCTCCCTTTCTAATTCAATAACAATGTTGTTTTTAATTCAGTTGGTAATATAAAAGGTATTTCAAACGTAATTCGAATGTGTAAATGTATCAGGTGGTCTTACTTCCATTTTTACTTTCACGGGTTTTTATGTAATCGCCTAAAGAATGTTTTTTTTGATTTCTTAGATTTTCAGCCCCGTGGAATGTACATGTTTCCGTCATATCCCTTAGGTCTGATAAGATATAGCATTGATTTTTATTTCCACGGAATTTTCATATAATCCACTACAAACTTCATTCGGGATTTTTGGATTTTCAACCCCCAAGCAAGAGTTAAGGGGTTGCATATAGGTTTTCACGAATACCAATATACACTGATTTAAAACAATGTAATTTTCAATCCAATTTTTACTTGAAATTTCCAACACTTTTACTCGAAATTACTGGTATTAGTAAATTAGTCACGTACGTTTCAACTGAACTGTACAATTTACATGAAAAGTCTCACAAAATTACGCAATATTTCGTGTAAAATTAACTATATTTATTATATGAATTGAAAATTACGTTCTTTTTCATGTAAACCATGAAGTTGGACGCTTCGTTCGATTTTATTTTCTACTGAAATGAAAATGAAACACCTTCGGTGGCGCAGTGGCAACGCGCGCCAAACCTGCACAATTGATCGCGGGTTAGATTCTTACCTACAGCCAAGTGTTGTATTTAGAGTAAGTAAGTAAGAAATAATATTAGAAGTAGAAATAAGTGTATCTTAAAAAGTGCTAATTATATACTTTTTTTAGAGTGTAAATTCAAGAAAATATCCAGGGAATTTGCTGCTTTCGAAGTTGAAATTTGCTGATTGCAAATTAAAATTTAATGATTGCAAATTGAAATTTACTGACCGAAAAATGAAAATTACTTTCAAATTGACTTTTACTTGGAAAGGTGAGGCATATTTGCCTACAATCCAAAAGATGTAAAATTCAATGGATTTTTTTACTGTGTAGCTCTTCTGAAATGATGGATATCAAATTGGGTTTAACTTACCAGGCTTTCTATAAAATTGCCTAAAAATTAATTTCAGTTGCATACGTTTTCATAATTTTCGAAGTGCAGTGAAGGTTTTCCAACTGTCATGCCCTCAGGGACAGCGATTAATCAACAGTCGGGGATTTCGTGTTGGGGTTTCACACCAGAAACTCCACTGACGCCGGAAGACAACAAAAACTTAAACAAATTTGCTTCTATGGTAGCTTCTCACCATGAAAAATTCCATTCTTATCAAATATAGGTTTTATCTTTCCGACGTTTTTATGCAGTCGCCTAAGAACTTCCCACTCCCTTACTTTATTCACAAATTTCGTCCTATATTCTTAGGTCTGATAGGGTAGCATATTGCTTTTTACTTTTACTTGCTTTTTATGTAATCGCCTAGGGGTGCCCGCATCGATTTCAACCGCTTTCCGGACTTTGCCTCGAAAAATAATGAAGTTGCCATTTTGATATTTTTTGCTGCTACACTCCCTTACGGGTTGAATATAAAGAAATCCTGAAATTGTTTTTAAAAGATTATATAAAAAGTCCGAGGAAGCAAAATTCAGTTTGACATATTGCATAATCAAACCTTAGAGATATGTCAACATTCGTGAAAATGCATGCAACACCCTTACTTCTACTTAGAGCTTGAGTGTGATTATATAAAAAAAAACCATTGAAGTAAAAAAGAATTCGAAACATCATTACCGAAATTCAAAAAAACGTATTCAACCACCTTGCCGCCTAACTTATGAGCTGAATATCAAAATATGTAATACTTATAAATACTAATTAAATAATACATTCAAATCAATAATTACCTCGCTCTTCATTCAATAATACGATGTGAAACTTATAAAAGGCTTCCTATGGGCGTTTAATTACTTTTCGGGGAGGGGTACAAAAAAGGCCAAATATGAAGGTTGCATATTAAAGTGGTAATTTTACAATGGCTTGGCGTCCATTGCTTTCCTAACACTTGGTTGAAAAATATCTAAAATGTGTTTTTTTCAAATCGCGCAAAAATGTCGCGAAAAAAATTCATTTTAAGCATTTTTTTCGGTATTATAATCGTGAATATCTCACACAACCGAATTTGTAACACCACGAAAAGTAAAGGATAAGAAACCAAGAAGAAGACACATGGAAGCAATTCAAAGGTTGCTCCTATGAGCGTTTATTTCATTCCATAGTAAACCTACTGTGACGTCATTAAACAAAATACTCGTGCACAGTAGGTTGGAAGCAATGAAGAATTTGCTTCCGAGTTCTCCTCACGAGTTTCGGTTTTAAGTAGAAGAGGAAATTCTTGTCTGCCACTTACGCATGGAACTTGCTCCACTTTCTACTTTCCTCTTTGCTTATATTACTTTATTATTTTTTAATAATAAAGTATTGTGATCGACCTCAAATTTCAAAAAAATTTGCTACCCTGAAATTTTGTATTTACACGTTTTAGGACTAGTAAACACCAAGGTTAGGTTTAGGTTTCAGAAGGGGCGCAGCGCTAAAACCACTACGCTCACTAGGCGCCAAACGGACCCATTGCGATCCCTTCAGGTCCTCGTGGGCTATTCCATCACCTCAGAAACACTCCAATTCCCTGCAGAACCTGACTAATTCGTCATACCCTAACGACCTCAAATCCTCGATGCTCTCGAAGAAAAGGCTACCCAACCATTACAGACGCCTCCTAGCGATCCCCGGGCATTCAGACAGAAGGTGAGTGATGTCCTCCACAGCATACAGATCATGGCAGAACCTACACATGTCCGATTCCGCTATCCCTAGCCGCATAGTGTGTTTCCACAGCATACAGTGCCCCGTTAGTGCTCCGACGAGCAGTCGCAGTTTTCCTCTATACCAAGTCAATATATACTTAGTCTTTTGACTATCCAGCACGGGCCACAGGGATCTAGAAATCCTGCAGCTTGCCAGTCCTGCCCACCTAGAATTGGCTGTCTTTTTAGAGCGGTCACCAATTTGCGCTTTGATGCCGCATATCGGTGGACAAACATCCTCCTCAACCCTACCATTCGATGCCGATCCCGATCTCGCAAGCTCGTCCGTTCTTTCGTTCCCTAATATATTACTATGCCCTGGCAACCAGCAAATCTGTACTTTGTTCTGACTACAAAGTACCTTTAGCACTTCTCGACAGCGCTTTACTAACTTGGATTTAATGGTGACCGATTCCAGCGCCTTTATGGCCGCCAGGCTGTCAATGTAGAGTGAAATATTCTGATCGCATATCTCCCCCATTAACAGGATGTTTGATGCCTGCAACACCGCCAGAATTTCCGCTTGGAATACGCTGCACATATCTGTCAGCTTAAACGACTTCCCTACACTCAGCTGCTCAGAAAAGACGCCTGCGCCAGTGCCGCATTCCATTTTCGATCCATCCGTATATACGGAGATTTCCCCTTCACGTAGTACCCTATTGTTCTCCCAGTCCACTCTACTAGGATACAAAATTTCGTATGGCGTTTCGTATCCATCCCTGGAATTAAGTAGTCCGTACTAATATCCGCCGGGCTTCCCAGAAATTCGCTGAGAATTGAACTATGCCCTATAGAGCTCCGCTTAAAAAGTGCACAGCTCGATAGCCTAACTGCTGTATTTGCCGCTACCTGTTTTAGAAAGATATCCACTAGTAATAGATGCATAAACACCTCCAACGCGGCAGTAGGCGTTGTGCAAAGGGCTCCCGTGATCATAACACAGGCAGTCCGTTGCACTCTTCCTAGTTCCCTAAGATTGTACTCTTTATCCATGGCTTTCCACCATACCACTGCCCCATAGGTCAGAATAGGTCTCACAACCGCCGTGTACAACCAGTGTACTATATTTGGTTTGAGACCCAGCTTTTGCTTACGGTGTGCTTGCACGCGAAAAGCGCCTTATTTGCCTTCTTAATGCGCTCCTGAATATTCAATTTCCAGCTGAGCTTCCTATCCAGAATTAGACCCAGGTATAAAACTTGTTCCGTTGGTCTAAGCACCACGCCTTCGAGCTTCGGCAACCTAAATGCCGGAATTCTATGCTTCCTTGTAAATAGCACCAATTCAGTTTTAGAAGCATTCACCCCCAGGCCGCATCTTCCAGCCCACTCGCTGAGTGTGCGGAGTGCAGATTCCAAAATGCTCGACAGCGTATCCAAAAACTTGCCCTTGGCGATTACCACAATGTCGTCTGCATATACCACGACCTTTATTCCCTGCTTTTCAATTTCCAGGAGAACCTCGTTCACAACGAGGAGCCAAAGAAGGGGCGACATCACCCCCCCCCCCCCTGAGGGGTTCCCTCGAGGCCTGTCTTATAACATTGCCTTGCCCCATATTAGCACTCACGATTCTGGTATTCAGAAGAGTCGTTAGCCATCTTGTCAATACCTCCTCCAATCCTATGCTATACAACGCCGCCCTAATTGCTTCCACTATCACGTTGTTGAAAGCCCCTTCTATGTCCAGAAAAGCTGATAAAGTAAATTCCTTATATTCCAGACTAGATTCTATAGACCCCACTACCTCATGCAGGGCTGTGTCTACAGATTTCCCTCTTATGTAAGCATGCTGTGCGCCTGACAGCATCCTGTTTCCACATAGATTCCGAATGTGCGTTTCCAAAAGCCTCTCAAGTACCTTGAGCACAAAGGACGATAGACTGATGGGTCGAAAGTCCTTTGTTGTGTGGCTGGGTCTGCCGGCTTTCGGGATAAAAACGACACGCGCCTCCCTCCAGGCATATGGGACGTACCCCACCGACAGGCAGCTCCTATAAATAGTGCTTAGCCAATTTCGGATTGCCACAGATGCTCTTTGTAGCATGATTGGCCTGATGCCATCTGGTCCTGGTGATTTATAGGGAGCAAAAGTTCCTATAGCCCATTTGATCCTATCCTCACTTAGTAGTTCGACCATCCCTCCCGGAACAATCTCATGATTTGCCAATGAAGCTCCATTTCCCGTAGGGTGCCCATCCAGCGATGTGCTTCCAGGGAAGTGAGTGGACATCAAAAGCTCTAGCGTCTCTTGACTAGTTTCCACCCATGTTCCGTCGCTCCGCCTAATGTAGCTCGGAGTACATGGCTCCTTGGAAAGTAATTTCCGTAGCCTAGACGCCTCGCTGCTTCCGCTAATAGATTCGCAGAAACCTTTCCACGACTCCCTTTTACGCTTCCTAATTTCATACTTAAAAACTCAGAGACTGGCTTTGTACCTGTCCCAGTCCGCCTCATTTCCGTCTCGTTTTGCCCCATTAAACAGTTTTCTACTAGACTCCCTTAATTTCCTGAGTTCGCCGTTCCACCAAGGTGGGTTAGCTTTCTTTGGGGCCCTGGGCAGCGGACAGGACCTTTCGAAAGCGTTAACTAAAACAGCATTGAAAACTCCCACGCAATCCTCTATCTCTTCTCCACACTTCAGTTCCACCAGAGGAGGCGGTAAATCCGTCTCCGTAATTCTGTGGAACCTATCCCAATCTGTCTTCCTAGGATTCCTTGCCGGCTGTATTCTCACCTGCTCGAAGTTAATTTCGAAGAGAATCCAGCAATGGTCCGAAAAAGATGGTCTATCTGAGACCTTCCATTTATCAACTCTTAAAGTACTGGAGTTAGTGACTAGCGTGATGTCCAGCACTTCCCTCCGTTTCCTAACTATGAATGTGGGGTCTGACCCCGTGTTGCATATCCTAAGATTGGTACCCATAATAAAATCAAAAAGAGACCCACCCCGTTCATTGGTGTTGGTACTTCCCCACTGCGTGTGGGGTGCGTTCGTAAAGCATCCGATGACAGTATCCCATTTCCTACACATTGCGAGCTCCCGCGCTGTTGCCGCTGGAACATCCGCGCTGTCGTATGGTAGGTAAGCCGACGCCAGACACATTGACTTACCCTTCTCCCTCTCTAAGATAACTGTCGTTAAGTCCTCATTACTGTAATTATTTAACAAAAAAAAACTTTAGCTCTATTTTTATCAATATGCATGCCCTGGGTTTACCTTCACATTTCTTGTAGCATAGTTTGTAATTCAGGAGCTTGAGTCCCTGGATAACGTTCTTTCCGTTAACCCAGGGCTCCTGAATTAATGCTACCGAGACTCCCTTTTCCACCATGTAGGCCGCCAAACAAGTGGTTGCCACCTTACTGTGGTGGAGGTTGATCTGTATCACCTCCAACATCAGTAGGAACCGCCTCCTCAATACCCCTCTTTTGTAGTGATGGTTGTACCATCACCCTGCCCAGTCCGAACCGTACCATCCCTTTGCACTGCTCCAGGTATGCTAACGAATCCCTGCCAGGAGGAAGTGCTGGCCAAACTCCTGCTTCGGCCCCACCTTAAGCATCTTCCAGCTGCCCGCTCTGAGCTCCCTGTTCTGGAATTTAAGGAGATCCAGAACCTTCTCCGCTTCCAGGAATGGCCTGGGAACCCACACCCATGCCTTAGGTAGGATGTAGTTCGCCAATTCCGACAGAGAGACCGCCTTAAGCCTGGCACCCTCCCATAACTCGCCCAGTTCGGCAACGACCCCAGCGATCAGCTCCCTGGAGGCTTCATTACCGCACGCGATAATTTTGTGCCCTCCGTCCCAGCCTGCTCCGTCAAACCGCAGGTCCAGGTCAGAATCCCCCGTCCGATACCGGGTCAGCAATGCATCGAGAATCTTGCCTTCGATCTGCAGCCACTGATCCATAAGGAGCCGTCCGCTGGGTTCCTGCTCATTGACTAGGGCAATGCGGAGCTTATCCTTAACAGTAGTTGCCTGGAAGGACGTAGAAGCCTTAGCCTTCTTCGCCTCCCCCGCAGCCACCGTATCGTCCGATCTGACCCGCTTCGCCCTAAAGCCCTCCTTCTTTCCCTCCACCTTAGACGTCGAGGGTCCAGCCCCATGATGGGCTGAGCCCCATGATGGGCTGAGCCCCCAGAAGTCCCCGCTTCGGGTACCCTCTCCTGTATAACCCCGCTCTCAACTGCGGATGACCCCTTTCCATCTTCCCGCCTCCCCTCCGATATGCCAGAGGTTCCGGCCACTTCCCCTTTGCGCAAAACTGACGCCTCCGCGCTTGCTCTTAACTCAGCAGCCCTTTTTTTGCAATCGCCCAGATACTTGATTAGGCCTGCATCCGACACAACTATCATTGCCCTATCGTACTGCTCCTTCTCCCAATCACTGAGCTGACTGAGGTCCAGAGCTTCATACTTGGCAATCTTGCGTAAAGCCGATCGCATCCTGCGCTTCGCCTGCAGGTGTGCGTTTGCCCTACCCTTGCCCACCCTTACTCACTTAAAACACCCCTGATCTTCGGTGCCTTTATCAACGGCTGTGTCAGCATCTAGGTCCAGGTCAACATCCCTACTATGTGCAACTTCTGTGGCCTCCTCGGCAAGAAGGGACTGCTTATTACCAGTCCGAGTCTCACCAGTTAGGTCAGCAGTGCTGCAGACAACTGTGCTCACCCCACCAGCAATAGCAGTGCGCTCGAAGCCGTCCTGCACATCACCGGTCAGGGTAACATCAGCGTCTTCGACCGGCGCCAGAAGCTGATCCTCCGTCGACAAGCTCCCGAACCTGTCGTCCAGCGAGTTGGACGAGAGCGAAACCTCATCGTCGTCACTTGACAGAACGCTAGGTTCCCGTCTATCTCCCTCTATAACGTCGTTGTTTTTTGTTATTGTATTGGATTCATGTAATTCCCACGAGTAGCGCGTGAAAAAGGGAGAGCACCGCATTACCATGGGAAGGCTAATTTAAACCAGAGGTCGCCCGGTATCTGGAGTAAACACCAAAAAAGCAAAAAATTTCCGTCTGTCCGCCGTATACGCCGTACGCAAAATCGTTTGAAGGCGCGTAGCTCCCAAACCCGTTGAGGTATTAAGTTGAAATTTTTATGGTGGGTAGATTGGGTAAACCCCTACGGATGGTATCTTTTAAGGGGGTGCGGGTGTAAGGGGAGATGAGGGGGGCGCGTTTTAGACGAAAAATTTTGGTTTCCAGATCTCAGGAACCACTTATGCTAGGAGGCTGAAACTTGGAACTTATGTAGTACTATGATAGTGGACTCATTAGCAAAAAAAAAATCGATAAGGGTTGAGGGGTGTGGAAGTGGGGGGGAAAATAATGAGTCCAAAACGCTTGAAAGCCGGGATTGAAACATTCTAAAATCCATATCTCCTGAACGATTGATGTCAGAAGATTAAAACTTTGTGGTTGCCCTTAGGGATACATGAAGATTAGACAAGGGCTAACATTTTTAAGGGGGGTGGTGGGTGTGGGATTGGGGGGTGAAAAACTTTGGATTACAATATCTTCCGAGCCAATTGCACCAGGAAGATAAAATTTTGTTTCTGTATATGGGATCACAAGAGGAGTCTGATGAAAGTAAATTTTTTGAGGGTGAGGTGGAGCACGAAAGTGGGGGGATAGCAATTTCTGAAAAAATGTCATTTTTATATCTCATTTTTATATCTCCCGTATCAGATATGATTTTGAAAATTTTACAGGAGTTGGGATCGGTAGACCTCTAGTAGGGAAAACAAATTTAGTGGTGATGATTTAGGGGTGATGGTAAAAAGGGATAGAAAGGAAAAAAATTTTGATTTTTATTTCTCGAAAACCGTAATGAGTGGAAAGCTAATAATTTAGGATTATATAGAGCCACTATAGAGACATGCTAGAAAAATAAAATTTTTCATATGGGTAGCAAGATACAGGGGTGAGGGGTGGTTTTTTATATCTCAGAAACGGCTCATGCTAGAAAGTTGAAACCTAGTACGTATATGTAGATGTGCTATTAGAGTAACTAAAGCAAAAAAAAAGTTCAGATTTTTATTGGCGTTCAGAGGTTAAGTAAAAAAAATGTCCGTGAATCCACATTTTCACGAATTTCGTTAAAACTTTTAGACTTGTCAAACTATCAAAGCAATTTTACTTCTGCGGGCTATTTATATAAGAGCCTAGTAACGTTCTTCAAATTTTGTTGATACATATTTTGTTGTGTACATATTCACGAATTCTTATATATTCCTAAGTTATATTGAGATTTGGAATTCACTTTTACTTCTATAAGGTTTAAACGTAGTCAGGGAAAAACCCGATTTAAGTATTTTTCTCTATTAAACCCCCTGGGGGTATTGTTCAAGATTGCACTGATTCCGAAAATCTCTTAGGTTTAATGTGATCGAATTCGCTTTTACTACTATGAATTATTCTATTGATAAAAAAAATACGTAAATATATAAAAAAATCTGCCAACAGTGGGCGCAACTTTATTATTTTATGGGTAGAAGTCCGAAACGTGTTTAATGATGAGATGCGGTGTAGGTTACTATGCGACTGACAACCTAAGAAATAACCAGGAGGCTATTTGGAACGTTATTTTTTAGGTTGTCAGTCGCATAGTAACCTACACAGCATCTCATCATTAAACACGTTTCGGACTTCTACCCATAAAATAATAAAGTTGCGCCCAGACTGGTGGCAGATTTTTTTATTGTGGACTGAGAATGTTTGCTGTGTTGCAGATTGTAGTGCGCCTGTGATGAGTTTATGAGCGAACTCGGAAAGCGAGGTGTCACCAGCAGTGCTACCTAATATTTTTCTTGGCCGAGCATTAAAATGTGAAACTTTGAGTATTAATGTATTTCTAGAAACCTGACTTTGAACCTAAATTTAAGTAGAGGTTGTTATTGATAAGAAAAATAATTTTATACACATCTACAAAATATAGAGGATACAATGAAATAAAAAGTTCATAATGCAATAACAAAAAACAAAAAAAAAAATAAACTAATAAAATATCCAACAAAAATACTGCAGTTGCAGTTAAACGGTAGCACTAATTGCACATTCCACTTTGTGCGATTTCTTTAGATTCTGTTGGATGGATCAGTCGCGGGAATACTCAAATAGCGTTAAAAAAAAGCGTTATATATTTTCGTAACGCACTAATTAACGCACAAGCCGTAAAACTAATTTTTGTCCGCTGAGATGAAATATTAAACACCAAATTTAACGCTGAAAGCATAAAATTGGCATCACTGGTCACAATGGTAACCAGAGTAGGACAGGAATTGAATTGTGAACAAAGTTTCGATTTGAAATATGTTCACTTCGAGGTTAAAAATTATTATTTATAATTTTATGGTGAATGTTTTCACAGTACATGTTGAAATGAAAATACAAGTTTTCCGGGTTCAATACTGTTCTAGTTTATTTTTGCGTGACGTTTCGGACTCGACTGAGTCCTTTATCAATGTTTGATAAAGGACTCAGTCGAGTCCGAAACGTCACGCAAAACTGTTACTACTGTTCTAGTTTATTTTTGCGTGACGTTTCGGACTCGACTGAGTCCTTTATCAATGTTTGATAAAGGACTCAGTCGAGTCCGAAAACTTGTATTTTTTATTATTTATAAATTTGAGAAGACTTGATTTCGCATAGAATTATTAGTATACATTAGTATACATTAGTATATTATATTATAAAAAAAACAAATTAAAAATGTAAAAAGAAGGTGTCGGTCGGGTTCAACAAAAAGGGATGATATTCACAGAGTCGGTTTTCTTTTTATTAATATTTCCACTTACACTTGTATACAAATTTGTGAAATTCATTTTTCCAAGAAACTCGACAATCGCTCGTCGTGGCAAAAAGATGATGTGCAAAGTTTACTTTTTGGTTGCTTTTAATCTGGAAAATTTGGGGGGGGGAGATATTTTTCCGAGTGAATATCATCCCTTTTTGTTGAACCCGACACCTTCTTTTTACATTTTTAAAATGTATATGTAAATGATAGATGGAATATAGATTTAGGAAAAAGTATTACTGGACACTAAAACTCCAAAATGAAAATTTACATTTTTCATTTGTGGTATTTCCACTTTTAAGCCAATATCAATTTGTTTCATTCGCCGCTCGATCTGAAATTAATAGATATCGTTATCTAAAAATTTGCAGGGTTAAAGGGATTAAAACTCCCTTTCGCGTTCATATTTGGCTGACGCGCGCTACGTTCCAACTACCTTTTGCGCAGCACTGCGGAGCTAATCTTTAATCTTTAATTTTTAATTTTTAATCTTTAATG
Organism: Beris morrisii; assembly: GCA_951812415.1. Lineage (NCBI taxonomy): Eukaryota > Metazoa > Arthropoda > Insecta > Diptera > Stratiomyidae > Beris > Beris morrisii. Next base: position 77,454,319 of record OX638313.1, read on the forward strand.
TTTAATCTTTAATGTTTAATCTTTAATGCTTAATCTTTTATCCTTTATCCTTTATATTTTATCGTTTATCTTTTATGTATTATCCTTAATCATCTTTAATCTTTAATCTTTAACCTTTAATCTTTAATCTAAATCCACCATTCTACACCCTATATCTTATATCCTCTATTGTTCATCCTCCATCCTTTATCCTCCATACTTCGTTCTGCATTTTCCTTCCTTTATCCTCCATACTTCGTTCTTCATCCTCCATCTTCCATCCTCTATCCTCCATTGTCTATCATCCATCCTCAATCCTCCATCCTCGATCCTCCATCCTCTATCCTCTATCCTCTATCCTCCATCCTCCATCCTCTATCCTCTATCCTCCATCCTTCATCCTCCATCCTCCATCGTCCATCGACCATACTCCATCATCCACCCTCCATCCTCTATTATCCATCCTCCATCATCCATCCTCCATCCTCTATCCTCCATCCTCCATCCTCCATCCTCCATCCTCCATCCTCCATCCTTCATCCTCCATCGTCCATCGACCATCCTCCATCATCCACCCTCCATCCTCCATCATCCATCCTCCATCATCCATCCTCCATCCTCTATCCTCCATCCTCCATCATCCATCATCCATCCTCTATCCTCCATCCTCTATCCTCTATCCTCTATCCTCCATCCTCCATCCTTCATCGTCCATCATCCATCCTCCATCCACCATCGTCCATTGTCCATCGTCCATCCTCCATTGTCCATCCTACATCGTCTATCATCCATCGTTCATCCTCCATCATGCATCATCCATCGTCCATCCTCCATTATCCATCGTCCATCGTCCATCCTCAGTCCTGAATAGAGATGGGTAACTCAGATCTGAGCCGGCTCAATGAACCGGCTCAAGCAGAAGATCCAACTGAGCCGGTTCAACGAATCTGAGCCGGTTCAACGGATCTTTACGGTTCAACGGTTCAACAGATCTCGACGGTTCAACAGATCTGCACGGCTCAGCAGATCTTTACGGATCTTTGCGGTTCGCGGGTCTCGACGGCTCAACAGATCTTTGCGGTTCGCGAATCTCGACGGCTCAACAGATCTTTACGGATCTTTGCGGTTCGCGGATCATCACGGCTCCTGTATCTTTAAGGTTCGCGGATCTTTGAGATGATGATGATGGAGGATGGATGATGGAGGATGGAGGATGGAGGATGGAGGATGGAGGATGGAGGATGGAGGATTGAGGATTGAGGATTGAGGATGGAGGATGGATGATGGAGGATGGATGATGGATGATAGAGGATGGAGGATGGATGATGGAGGATGGAGGATTGAGGATTGAGGATTGAGGATTGAGGATGGAGGATGGATGATGGTGGATGGAGGGTGGAGGATGGAGGATGGAGGATGTAGGATGGAGGATTGAGGATTGAGGATTGAGGATTGAGGATTGAGGATTGAGGATTGAGGATTGTGGATGGAGAATGGAGGGTGGAGGATGGAGGATGGAGGATGGATGATGGTGGATAGAGGATGGATGATGGAGGAGGGATGATGGTGGATGGAGGGTGGAGGATGGAGGATGGAGGATGGAGGATGGAGGATGGAGGATGAAGGATGGAGGATGGAGGATGGAGGATGGAGGATGGAGGATGGAGGATGGAGGATGGAGGATGGAGGATGGAGGATTGAGGATTGAGGATTGAGGATTGTGGATGGAGCATAGAGGATGGCGGATGGAGGATTGAGGATTGAGGATTGAGGATTGAGGATGGATGATGGAGGATGAAGGATTGATGATTGATGATTGATGATTGATGATTGATGATTGATGATTGATGATTGATGATTGATGATTGATGATTGATGATTGATGATTGATGATTGATGATTGATGATTGATGATTGATGATTGATGATTGATGATTGATGATTGATGATTGATGATTGATGATTGATGATTGATGATTGATGATTGATGATTGATGATTGATGATTGAAGATTGAAGATTGAAGATTGAAGATTGAAGATTGAAAATTGAAGATTGAAGTTTGATGATTGAAAATTGAAGATTGAAGATTGAATATTGAAAATTGAAGATTGAAAATTGAAGATTGAAGATTGTTGATTGATGATTGATGATTGAAGTTTGATGATTGAAGTTTGATGATTGAAGTTTGAAGATTGAAGATTGAAGATTGAAGATTGAAAATTGAAGATTGAAGATTGAAAATTGAAGATTAAAGATGGAATATTAAAGATTAAAGATTATAAATTGAAAAGAGGAGATGGAAGATATATTTAGGAAAAAGTATTACTGGACACCAAAATTCCAAAATGAAAATTTACATTTTTCATTAATGGTATTTTCACTTTTAAGTCAATTTCAATTTGTTTTACTCCCCGCTCGATTCGAAATTAAAAGATATCGCTATCTCAAAATTTGAAGGGCTAAAGGGATTAAAACTCTCTTTTCGCGTTCATGTTAGGTTGACGTGCGCTTCGCTCTTGCCATAGAAATATTTTCACTTTCGTTTAATATTTTATGTCTTTTAAAGAAACTCATTAATTTCTACTTTGCAACCTTTTCAATTATTTTTCCAACGATATATATTAAGGAAATAAGTCAATAATTGTTGAGTGTTTACTAAATTTTAGGGAATACACTCTTCGAAAGGTTAAAAATAATTAACTATGTAAGAGGCTTTGAGATAAAATCTTTTAATATTTTTAGACATTCAATTGTTATGCCGTCAAATCCAGGACTAGAGCCAACATTTTTTAAAACTAGTTTCCTATTATTTCCCGCAATACCCAGCACTGCCTTAAAATAATCAACTTTGAGTATTTTCATTAAAGCTCATAATTTATTCACAATTTTTTTTTTTTAAATTAGTTTTCGGTTTTTCAATATTCATCTGCAGTCCCCTTGTACGGCAGTGCAAAAGATCCACCTGGATCTTTTGAACCGGCTCAAAGAGCCGGTTCAATGAAAAGAACGAGATCCGGTGAACCGGCTCATTGAAAAGATCCGAATTTCCCATCTCTAGTCCTGAATCTTCCATCGTGAATCCTCTATCCTGAATCCTCCATCCTCCATCTTCCATTTTTCATTTTCTCTCCTCCATCCTGAATCTTCCATCCTCCACCATCCATTTTCCATCTTCTATCTACATCATCTCAAAAATTCGCAAACCTTTAAGATCCACGAGCCGTGATGATCCGCGAACCGCAAGATCTGCCGTGAAGATCTGCAAACCACAAAGATCCTTAAAGACCTGCTGAGCCGTCGAGATCCGCGAACCGCGAAGTTCCGTAAAGATACATCGTTTTTTTCAATTGTGATCTGATCCAGTTGAAAATAACACACCTAATAAGAAATTAAATTCATCTGAGCTTTGCCAGTTTTCACGCATACGCGTGTACTACCATCTAGCGGTAGTAATTTTCAACGGAGATTTCAGTTCTCAAAGTGACGTCATCAGCGTCTGACTTGAAAATTTTATAAAAATTCATCTGAGCCTTTGCTAGTTTTCACGCATACACATGCGTGAAATGTATGGCGAGCTTTTAGAAAACTCTCATGTACGCAGCATACAGATAGAGCAGCCGTGTCCATGTGAGTTGGCTGCAGTAAAGATACGTAGTCGGTGCTTGGGGTTTTATTGAACCCGACAATCACATTCGACTGAACGTTCTGATAGTAAGAGATGAATTCCATTATAGGGATATTTATGCATATTTCAATAATTTATATTTAATCGATAATCGGTAATAATATAATACATACGCCACTGGTAATTTATAAAACTGTTCAACTATTTCCCAATTTTAAGATAGATTCCCAAAAGCACTTTTCAAAAATTCAGCGCTTTTATTAATAATACATTTTTTCCTATTACCACAAATGTCCAATGGACCACACAGATTTTTTTCGCCGCCGACACTACGAGAACAATTACAACAAAAAAAATCTGCCAACAGTCTGGGCGCAACTTTATTATTTTTTCGGTAGAAGTTCGGAACGAGTTTAATTCAGAGATGCGGTGTAGGTTACTATGTGACTGAAAACACAAAAAAAAGTTCGGGAAGCGGTTAAAATGGGGTCGCGCTAGAATACTTTCGCCGCTGCCTCATATAACATATGAATTACATAATTGGGTCATACACCGGGACGAGATCTAGTCCTAGTATAATATCAGTTGTTACGCCATTAGAAGGTTTTTCGCGATTTGGTTTCGTGCCATATCATGAAATCGGAAATGCGTTTGAAGACGATTATAGAAAAAGTCTGTGGAAGTGCAAACCAATCTAATATCTCATCAATCCTGAGAAATATGTCGAAAGCCTTACGTCCTATTGGAGTTGAATAACAAACATCCCGAAATCAACTTTTTGACCATTATGTAGGAAGCCTTAGGAAGTAAAAATGAATTCGATATCTCATTAGTACTAGAAATATGTAAGAATTTGTGAAAACATATGCAAACCCCCTTGCACCCACTTTGAGGTTGAATAACCAAAAATCCTGAAATGATTTTTTAGATATATATAAAGAAAGCCCGAGGAAGTGAAAACCAATCCGATGTCTTATCACTCCTAAGAGATATGACGGAATTCGTGAAAACGTGTTCAACCCGTTTTTACCCTCTTAGGGGTTGAAAAAGGAAAAAACTTGAAAACAAGTTTTAGGTGATTATTAAATAAGCCAGTGGAAGTGAAAAGTTATTCGATATCTAGTCAGACCTGAGGGATACGGCTGAATTGGTGAAAATGTATACATCCCCTTTACACCACCTTGGGGGTCGAATTTCAAAAAATCCTGAAAACCCTTTCTAGGTATTTATATGAAGAAGCCGTAGAATAAAAATGAATTCAATATTTGGGAAGACCTAATAGATATGACGAAAAACGTGAAAATATATGCATTCCATTTTCACTGATCATTTTTTTTGCCACCCTTCTGAACGCCAATATATATTTGAAATTTTTTTAAATCAGAATTACTTTTCTAGTTGAGTTACATATACGTTCCAAATTTCAATTTTCTAGCATAAGCCGTTCTATAGTTAGGAAAAACACCCCCCACCACCATACCATACTACTCCTATAAACAATTACATTTTTCCACTATGCTGCTACTATAGCTCTATCTAAATACTAAGTTTCAGCTTGATATCATAATAGGTTATCGAGATATAAAAATCAGAACTTTTTACTTTTCACCCTCCCTTACCCTCACCCTCTGCACCCTTATCCCTCAAAATTTTTTTCTGCTGGGGGCCTATTAGGCCTACTTCTGGTAAAAATTTTAAGCATCTATCTTACACTGTTCTTGAGATATGAGACTTGATTTTTTAAAAAAATTATTACCCTCTCCACTTCCATACTCCACCGCCCCCTTCAAAAATTTTACTTTCAGCAAACTTTATTTGTCAACCTTTATACAGAAACCAAATTTTATTTTTCTAGTGCAATTGGTTCGTGGGATAACGTAATCTAAAGTTTTTCAACCCCCACCCCCGTACGTCACTGCCTCCTCTCAAAAATTTATTTCGGATCTATTCTCCTAGTATACCTACAGATGTTTATTAAGTTTTAATTTCGTGACATTAACCGATTATGAGATATGGATTTTAGAATGTCTCGATCTCGGCTTTCGAGCGTTTCGGACGCATTATTATTCCCCCCACTCCCACACCCCTTAACTCATATCATCATTTTTTTTTGCAAATGGGTCCACTATCGATGCTCTATATAAATTCCAAGTTTCAGCCTCCTAACAAAGCGGTTGCTGAGATCTAGAAACCAAAATTTTTCGTCTAAAACGCTTCCCCCACCTCCCTCCTCATTCTCCCACCCCCTAAAAAGTGGTCACTTCAAGGGACCTACACATTCTATTAATAAAAAAAATTTCAATTTAATAGCTCATAGGGTTTAGGAGTTATAAGCCCTCAAACGTTTTGCGTACGGCGGACGGCGCACAGACGGACTTAAAATTTTTTTTGCTTTTTTGGTGCTTATTAGTCATAAAACGTATAAAAAAAATTTTTCAGGGTAGCAAATTTTTTTTTTTTAAAAATCGATAACAATACTTTATTATTAAAATAATAAATTAAAATTTACAAATCGGAACAAAATTGACATTACCATCTATCTATTCCGCACCCGACTTTTTTTCTTTCTCTTCCTTTTCTCCGGTCAGCTACGTATGTAATAATATCTGATCAAATAAGGGTTAAAGAAAAAATAATGTACTTTATAAAAATATACCCAGTATAATATGCTTTTTCCAAAATTGTCCACCTGAAATTTTCTCGAAATGTATATCTACATAAAAATTGCATTATATTTATTAAACTCATGAATATGACGTAAATAATTTTTAAGCGTACATAGGTTTATTTATTTTATTAATATAAATGAGTTTTAACCTTTAATTCTATAAGTAAATTATTTTTTTAGACTTGACTTTCAGATTCGTTTTTCGCAAAAGTTAATATTAATATTATGTCATAATATGCAGATATACATACATGTCTAGTTATATAATTAGAGTCACTAATGTGTCGTCGATCGATGTTGGTAAGTCCTAGCCCAAGACAAAAATCAAAAAGAACTAACTTAGCGAGCGAGTGATATTTTAAGCAAGATCATTCGAAACGACGTGGTACACCTTGAGGTCAACCAGTTCTAAGATGAAAATAAATTATCATGGGCGAGAAATTTATTTTAACACTGACGGTGTTTGCGCTTGGCCGCGTGGTATTTGGGTTTAGAGAATAACTCTACGCGTATATCGCATGTATGTTGATCGACTGAGTGTGCAAATTTCGATAGACAAACTGGTGTCACTTACCGACTAGAACAATTTGTCTTGTCTTCCTGTTTCAAGTGCTCATCGTTGTAGGGACTACCAAATATTTTTTCAAGCTTATAAAACAAGAACACTACTGGAAAACTAGTTTCGGATTACGATATGGGGATTGTTATGTCGGAAGAGGTATTAGTTAGTCATAGCGGAAAAAACTATACGTGGGCAGTACCACACCTAACATTAAAATCATGTTGTGTTAAATTTAGTGAGCATTATTCACCAGCGAAAAATCCCTATAATTCTTATATGTAGTACATATAAATATAAGCGATGTGAATCAGGAGTGGGCAAACTTTTCGAAAAAATAATCTTTGGCTTTTCGTCGAATGTATTCTTCATTTATATCCTGCAGAAGGTCGCAAACTCTACTTAACTAGTTTTGTTTTGATTTCATCGTTATCCTTGGCATATATACCGTGGTTAATATCAAAACCACGGGTTTTAGTTAGTACTGTAAGACTGTGTTTTTGCGATGTATGTATTTTAACCCTATGCCGCTACCTGTCATGATGTAAATACGTAGCTGTATTTTATTATTCATTTAATTAGTTTATAATTTATAATGAATACTTCTAAAAAAGTACAGTCAGTAGCACAGTTGCTTGCACAATTCACATTCTTCAAGAAAAAAATATAAAAAAGTATTAAAGTTATGCAATTTTTATTATTTTTTAAATAAATTTATTAGGTGTACAAATAAGTTCCCGTCGTTTTTCTATAGATGGCGCTAACGCAAAATACTGGTAAAAAATGGCGGTTCAGAAACGTAATATGGCAACATTAGACATCTGGCAACAACTCCCCATCATTGCATTTCTCAAGTTGTATCGGCGTCATTTATTTTTGTCCGTGAAAACGTCGAAGTTTGAGCAAAATAAGCGTCATTTGCGGGAAGCTTTGCTTTTTTGTTACAATTCGAAAAAGTCTGAGTCTGAGGCGCGTCGAATGATTACAGCAACTTATGGTGAGTGTACAAATTCGTGCCTGAATTTGTTCTTTTTTTTTTGTAATTCGTTCCTCTCCTTTTTCTTAGCGTTTTTGCTTTTTATAAAAATTCAATTGTCATCATTTTGGTTGCCACAGTAAAGTAAAGTTTTTGAGACACATTCCAAATTTCAGTAGATATTTGCCTCATATTTCACTTAAAGTTAATTTCCCATGCTTGCGAAGAATTTATGTGCATGCAGGGAATCAAGTTGCATTCAATTTTTTTGTGGATAAAGATGCTTTAAATCGCCGACATTAGGTCAGCATAATTTTCATTTGTGGCTAACTGTAAAGTTTTCAAAATTTGTAAATTGGAATGAGACGAAATAAAGACACGGTGCGAGTAACTTCAAATAAAATTCTTTAAATTCAAGAGTGCATTGGTTTTGTACCAAGGCACAAATAACAGAAATTTTCGGTAGATATTGCATCTAACGAGAAGAAAGTGAAGGTGAACTCAAAGAGTGACATTTTAGCAGTGGATCAAAAGAGGTCCATCGCTTTATAAACATATTTTGGTGACCCTGACATGATCTTTAGAATCATATAATAAAGGTGATTTTTAAAGTGATCTTTATAACGTAAAAGTGATCTTTATAACCGTCTCATAAAAGTGATTTTTTAAAAAAAACTACACACAAAATTAGCTAGCGTAATCTGGGCTAAAACACAGATTGATAGGCAAGAGAGGCAAGTGCAACAAGTTTTGATAAATTTGCAAGAGCGGCTGGATTCACAACTTTCAAATTCAGTCCGACCAGAAGGACCTCCCATTTCATCGAGCTCGCCTTTCAATACACAAATAAAATTGCCGGAAATAAAATTACCCACATTCAGTGGTAATTACCTACAATGGAAGCAATTTCGTGACCTATACGTAGAACTCATCCATAACCAGCAATTACCCAAGGCAAAGAAGATGTTTTACCTGATGAGTAATCTGACTGGAGAAGCCAAAGCCTTGGTCCAGCATCTTTCGATCTCCGATACTGGCTACGAAGCGGCCTGTAACATACTGGAGAGTAGATACGCGAACAAGCGCCTGTTAGTAAACTCTCTTATCAACAAATTGCTCTCCCAACCGTCTTCTACTAGCGAAAATGCAAGTGCAATTAGAGCTCTGCATGACACTACAAACGTGTGTTGCCGGGCTCTAGCAAACTTGGATGTTCCAGTACATGAATGGGATGCAATCCTCATCTTCATCCAACTGCAGCGTTTGGACCAGGCAACACGCACTCAATTTGAGAAACAGTTGACGCACCCCAGAGAAGTGCCAACCTTGACGCAGTTACAAGAGTTCCTGGAGCTGCGTTTTCAAGCTCTCGAGGCCTTCACCACTGCGACGAAACCACGTGTTGGCAGAGTAATAGAATCAAACACAAGATCCACGTTATTAGCTACCGATAAGGATACAAGTTGTATTTTGTGCCAGCAGAGTCATCAGCTATTTTCATGTGCCAAATTTCTTTCTCTGACCCCAACTGCGAGATATCAAACATCAAAGAAAGAAAAGTTATGCATAAATTGTCTGAGAAAGGGCCACACCACATCAACATGTCTTGCAAGGAGTTGTAAACAATGCCAAAAGAAACACAACACACTACTGCACAAGGATGATAAAATGGTTACGTCAAAACCGAATCATCCAATCCCCAGCAACAACGCTGCTTCAAGAGCAGAATCAGATCAGCTTCAACAGGATCAAGCACCTTCAAGCAGTACCACAGTATCGTTAGCAGCAGAAACATCAACATCGCAAGTACTGCTAAGTACCGTCATTCTGAATGTTTCGGACAGAAATGGATATCCAACGAAACTCAGGGCTATTTTAGATAGCGGTTCGTGAACTTGATTACGGAATCGGCTGCTAAGAAACTTTCTCTTCAACCGATGTTATCGAAAATCAGCATTCGCAGCATAGGAGGAACTGCGCAGAACGTACACTGTCAAGTGGAACTTGCAATTCACTCCAGAATTAACAACTTTTCAACCAAGATAGAAGCCTACATTCTATCTCAAATAACATCTCCGCAACCATTACATGGTTTTGACAAGTCCAATTGGTCGATACCTAACAACATAAAACTCGCAGATCCGAGCTTCAACAAACCAGGTCCAATCGATATTCTGATCGGAGCAGAATTATACTTCCAGTTGATCTCGATAGGACAAATAAACTATGGAAAAGGATTACCGATATTACAAAATACAACATTTGGATGGGTCGTGGCTGGTAAGATAAATACAGTCAGAAGGTCAGGGAAACCCTTACCAATGTGCGGTATCAATAGCATTGAGGATGCTCAGTTATCCGAACAAATGGAAAAATTCTGGAAGATGGAAGACAAGGAACCACGCAAATGACCACCCAGGAGATGAAATGCGAGGCGCATTTCCAGCAACACGTCCAAAGAACAATTGAAGGACGTTTTGAAGTGAGTCTACCTTTCTCACACCAGACTAGTATGCTCGGTGATTCTAAGAATATCGCTCTTAAACGATTTCTTCAACTGGAAAAACGGCTTGCGAAAAATCCCGAATTGGAAACTATGTACAGTGCCTTCATGGAAGAGTATATGGATTTGGGACATATGAGCAGGGTAAACATACGAGACATTCAATCGCCGCACTACTTCTTACCACATCATTGTGTAGTTCATTGTAGAACTACATCCAATACGAGTCTTAACCAAATTATGCATACTGGACCAACCATTCAAAGCGAATTATTTACGATTCTGCTGCGATTTCGTATGCCTCGTTTCGCTTTTACCGCGGACATCGAAAAAATGTACCGTCAAATCATGGTAGCCAAAGACGATCGAAAATACCAGTTAATACTTTGGAGAATGGATCCCAGCGAAGAGATTAAATATTATCAATTGAATACAGTCACATACGGAACGACATCAGCACCCTACTTAGCAACAAAGTGTTTGCAGCAATTAGCCGTACAATCAGCTGACAAATATGAGCTAGGTTCCCAAGCAATCAAAGAAGACTTCTACATGGATGACTTAATGACTGGCTCGAATAACCTTCGAGAAGGTATTTGTAAAAAAGATCAAATAAATCAAATATTACAAGCAGCCGGATTTAAATTGCGCAAGTGGTGTGCCAATCACAGTGATCTTGTAAAAGATATCCCCAATGAAGATGTCGCTCTACAATTAGACTTTGAAGATGACCAAGTGAACCAAATAAAGACGTTGGGACTAACTTGCTACCGAAAACCGATGTATTCAGCATTAGAACAGCTTGTAGTGATTCCTCGAAGATCACAAAAAGGACCGCGTTATCGGACATCGCTCATGTCTTCGACCCGTTAGGATTATTGAGTCCAGTCACCATCACTGCAAAGATATTTATTCAGCAATTATGGAACCTTAAGCTGGATTGGGATACTGCTCTCCCGATGGAACTGCATTCAACGTGGATAAAATACCGCCAAGACTTGAAAAAACAAAGCAAAATAAAAATTGCCCGCCACGTATTTAACGGTAAAGTACCCAGAAGTCAGCAGTTACACGCTTTCGCCGATGCATCAGAAAAGGCTTATGGAGCCGCGATATATTTTCGTGCCATACATCAGGATGGAACTAGAACTGTACAACTTTTATGTGCCAAAACAAGAGTTGCACCTTTAAAAGTAACTACGATCCCTCGTTTGGAGCTGTGTGCGGCTAAGTTAGCAGCAGAATTAATGCACCGTCTTCGTAAGGACCTGAAGCTGACCAGTCAATCATGCTTCTTCTGGACCGACTCTAAAATTGTTCTTCATTGGTTGCATGCAGAATCTTCATCCTTCCACACTTTTGTAGCCAACAGAAACACATCAATACAAGAATTTTCGGCGGCAGAACAGTGGCGGCAGAACAGTGGCGGCAGAACAGTGGCGGCATGTAGGATCAAAAGATAATCCAGCTGATTTGCTATCCCGAGGAATTGCACCAGAGAAGCTGGAAGGCTGTTCTTTGTGGTTCTATGGACCCTTCTTCTTGCATGGTAGTGAAAGCATGGGGCCGGAAAAACATATTCCCGAAGACACCGTAATGGAAAGAAGACAACCTAAAATTGTGCTATCCATTACACAAAGCTCATCTCATTTCATCTACGGCATCGATCACAAAAATTCATTCCGGCATCTGCAAAGAGTTGTGGCCTACATCATTCGATTCACACGGCTAGTTTGTCGTCGGAAGGAGACTACTAAAACTGGTCATTCGTTATTAATGTCAGAAATGGACGAAGCCTTGACCACAATTATAAGAGAAATTCAACGACAAGAATTTGGCGAAGAAATCAAGATCCTAAATTCTGGTAGTCAGCTCAGCAATAATAACCATATCAGCAGTTTAGCCCCGTTTTTGGATCGAGCGCATGTTCTACGAATCGGTGGACGTTTGGAGCATTCCAATCTGTCTTATGGTAGCAAGCACCCTATCTTGCTGCCGTACGGTCACCATGTTACAAAACTTATCATCACCCAAATCCACAACGACAATTTGCACGCCGGACCACAAGCTCTTCGTGCAATAGTACGTGATCAATACTGGCCTATAAAGGGAATGACTATTGCTAGATCCGTGGTGCAGAACTGTGTTCAATGTTCCAGAGCGAAACCCAAAATGCTAACACAAATAATGGGAGACTTGCCAGCTGACCGAGTTCAACCAGCTCGGCCTTTCATCAAAACTGGAGTGGATTTTGCCGGACCGTTTTGGACTCACTTCAAGATTCGTGAAAAACGACCACAAAAATCGTATCTAGCTGTATTCTGCTGCTTTGCCACCAAGGCCGTCCATTTGGAACTAGTAACGAATTTAACCACAGAAGGATTCATCGGTGCGCTAAAACGTCTTATTGGCCGGCGGGGGCATTGTGAAAAAATAATTTGTGATAATGCGACAAATTTCGTTGGAGCTCGGAACCAATTAGAGGAACTGAGTGAAGCGGTTTACGCCAATCCGGCAGCACAGCGTATAACGGATTTCTGTGTCTCCAAAGGAATGGACTTTTCTTTTATACCTCCAAGAACTCCACACTTCGGCGGACTTTGGGAAGCGGCTGTGAAGTCTGCGAAACAGCTGTTGCTAAAAAATGTAGGATCAACTTCATTGACATACGAAGAGCTGGAGACTATAGTAATCAAAACAGAAGCGATTCTCAATTCAAGGCCGTTAACTCCACTGTCATCCAACCCAAACGATCTAAATGCTCTGACACCAGGACATTTTTTTATAGGCGAGCCGCTTACCAGCATGGTCGATGTACACGCACAAGTATCAAGATCAAGTCTCTCCCAACGATGGAAACTGGTATGCGCAATCAAACACCAAATCTGGCAAAGGTGGTCGATTGAATACTTGAGTGAATTACAGCATCGATACAAGTGGAAACAGCGAATGGAGAATGTGAAACCCGGAATGATGGTCGTTATAAAAGATGATAATCTACCCGTACTAAGGTGGCAATTAGGTAGAATCATCCGAACGATCAAAGGAAAAGACGAGTCGGTTCGAGTTGCCGAAGTCAGAACCACCTCTGGAGTTTTAAAACGGCCCATCCACAAGCTGGCACCTCTCCCAGTAGAAGTCGAAGCAGAAGAGAAGGTAGCCCCCATGATGGAACATAACGACCCGTCTCATCAATCGCTCGAAATCAAGAGAACACTAGAAGTAGAAGATGAATTGACCGCAAATTCATCCAGTACTGCAACCACCAGTACGTCAAAAAGGAAGATACCTAGTTCCATAGCATCGGTAATAAATTTGATGGTCCTCACTGGCTTTATATTACCAATTTTTGGAACACCAATCAAGGTTACTCTATTTACTTCGACACCCGGCCTTTACTCCGAAAGAATTGGATCTGCTGATCTCATTTTGGACAGCTGGAATCTGGTCGTCTATTACGACATGACACCGTACTGGAGAGAGTTCGATACAGTAAAAGCAGGCGTCCAATACTTAAGTTCCATCTGTCAGCATTCCAAGGAAGATTCTTCATGTATCCCTGCCATATCGCAGTTTGAAGGTCTAATTGCCGAAATCGAAAACAACAACGAACTTCGGAAGCCAAACAATCGCAGACACAGAAGGGGTGCTCTAAACATCGTAGGAAATATCGCCAACTCATTGTTTGGAATCTTGGATGCCGAATATGCAGATAAAATCTCCAGCATGATAAGTCAAGTAGAGGGAAACGAAGAACACTTACGTCAGCTAATCAAAAACCAAACCCCTATCATTGATTCAATGGTTAACATCATGATACAGTCTCGAGAAACTATGGATCACCACATTTTAGATCTCGAACGCGCCATCAACAGTAGCGCTAGCCAAATTAACAATTGAACCAACGAATTACACTCGCAAAAGATCATCCAAATATTCTCTTCACTTGCAGTTAGAGTCATGCTAACTGTGAACAGCTACCAGCGACTCCAAGCTGCTTTCCTAGATGTGTTGATGGATACACATCATGGCAAGATAAATCCTCTACTGTGAACGCCGCAACAACTGCAAGCTGAGATATTAAGAATCAAGGAGCATCTAAAGCCTTCAGTTCGACTACCAGTCCAACACGGTGACTTATCGATGGTTTATCGGCTCATGAAGGTCGAAGGTCGGATAGCAGGCAACCAAATGATCTTAAGGATACAGTTGCCGTTGGTCGTTGTATAGGAGAGGATCTAACATTGCAGCCTGCGAATTCAGTTTCCTAAACCAGTTGGTTGAACCCAAGCAATGTCAGTTAAGAGAATGGAAACAACCTCCTCGCTACATTCAATTACTCAACTCCAACCAATGGATATATTTTATTGAGAACAGCACCATCATAAACATCGTCTGTGAAAATGATAGATCAGAAATTAGCTTGAAGGGAACCGGCATCCTCGAGCTACAGGAAGATTGTGCTCTAAACGAAGAATCAATTACGATTCAGGCTCATAAGCTGCACCATTCCTCCATAAGAACTGCAGTACTGTCTACAAGAAATTTCACAGAATTAAAGTTTCCCGCCCTATCAACAGAACTTTCCGGTGTCAGCCGTTCCCAAAAGTCTTTTAAGAAGATTTGTCAAGAGCTACAGCTTTCCATTCAGGATTTAAAAACTAAGACGGACATTCCCGTTCCATCCGTTCAGGGCCATGACACTCATCGATTTATCCTGAGTTATGGTGGACTATTGCTGATCTTACTGACCATGACATATCTCTTATGGAATCATATGAAGCAGCGATGTCAACCAAGGTCACAAAGAAATCCGATCCCGTCACCCAGGCAACTACCAGCTGAAGCCTTCCGCCTAAATGCATCATCAGAGGAAGAGTTAAACTAACCTTTAACGCCGGAGCATGTACAAATTCGTGCCTGAATTTGTTCTTTTTTTTTTTTTTAATTCGTTCCTCTCCTTTTTCTTAGCGTTTTTGCTTTTTATAAAAATTCAATTGTCATCATTTTGGTTGCCACAGTAAAGTAAAGTTTTTGAGACACATTCCAAATTTCAGTAGATATTTGCCTCATATTTCACATAAAGTTCATTTTCCATGCTTGCGAAGAATTTATGTGCATGCAGGGAATCAAGTTGCATTCAATTTTTTTGTGGATAAAGATGCTTTAAATCGCCGACATTAGGTCAGCATAATTTTCATTTGTGGCTAACTGTAAAGTTTTCAAAATTTGTAAATTGGAATGAGACGAAATAAAGACACGGTGCGAGTAACTTCAAATAAAATTCTTTAAATTCAAGAGTGCATTGGTTTTGAACCAAGGCACAAATAACAGAAATTTTCGGTAGGTATTGCATCTAACGAGAAGAAAGTGAAGGTGAACTCAAAGAGTGACATTTTAGCGGTGGATCAAAAGAGGTCCATCGCTTTATAAACAGTGAGTCTTCTATTAGTGAATCAACGTGTTGCGAATGGTTTCATCGCTACAAAATGGGTGATTTCAGCGTGGAAGACAAGGAGCGTTCCGGCCGGCCAAAAAATTTCGAAGTCGCAGTATTGGAGGCATTACTGGACGAAGATGCATGCCAATCGCAACAAAGTCTTGCGGATTCATTGGACATGACTCAACAAGCCACTCGCACTTCGTCTGAAAGCCTAAAGCTATGGTTTCGGATAAATTACGCCAACGTAAAAGCGCGACGGAATTCAGCGCGATTGCGCTGTAATCAAAACTTCGTTCGTAAATACAAATGGTTTTCGATAAATCACGCGACGCAATTAAGTTCGTACTTGAGGACGCATTTACGTCGGAATCAGCCGAGTTTGATTTGAGAGCAATTGAAATCTGAGAGTATTATAAGTTTAATCCAGCCCAAAAGTTTGTAACGCATAGAACCGAGCCTCGGACGAAAAAAATGGTGCCAAGGAAAATATGTATGTAAATATATAAGGAATCGAGTTGGTCGTCCTTCCCGCACCTCCCATGTGAAAGTCCTTCAAAAAGAAAAAAAATTTCTCGGTGACTGACCCAGTTCAATGAAATTAAACACTGATGATATTGTCTTTAGTTTCGAATGTTAAATGTCATCCTCCCCTCTTCAACATAAAATTAAAAAGCTATAAGAGCTTAATAATTAAAGAAAATATTGGGAAGAAAAATGAATAAAAAAAGTGAGTAGCATAATTTTCATTTACGACTGAAATGCATTTCATTCGAAACCACATGCAACGCAATTGCGTCATGTACAACGATAACGCATTTTAACAGCGGATTTCCGCCGCGCTCTTACGTTGGCGCAATTTATCCGAAACCATAGCTTTAGGAATGACGCAAAAAGAAAATTGGCTGACGTACGAATTGAAGCCAAGAGACGTCGAACAGCGTTTTTTCACGTGCGAGCAGCTGCTCCAACGGCAGAACAAGAAAGGTTTTTGCATCGTATCGTGACTGGCGATGAAAAGTGGGTATACCCTGGCCATGCATCAACATCGACGGCAAAGCCGAATATCCCTGGTTCCAAGCTCATGCAATGTATTTGGTGGGACCAGCTCCGCGTGGTGTATTATGAGCTGCTGCAATCGAGGGAAACCATCACAGGACCTCTTTATCGAAGACAACTAATGCGTTTGAGCCGAGTATTGAAAGACAAACGGCTGCAATATGAGCAGAGACACGACAAAGTGATTTTGCTACATGACAACGCTCGGCCACATGTTGCTCGGGTTCTGAAAACCTGCCTGGAAACACTGAAATGGAACGTCCTACCCCACCCGCTGTATTCACCAGACATCGCCCCTTCCGACTACCACCCATTCCGATCAACCGCATGGCCTGGCCGTTCTTACGAAGATGTCAATAATTATGTCGATTCGTGGATCGCCTCAAAGGACGTGGAGTTTTTCAACGCGGAATTCGTATGCTGCCAGAAAGATGGGCAAAGATTGTGGCTAGCGATGGACAATATTTTAAAACATAATTATGTAACCAATTTCCCACAATGAAGGCTCAAATTTTTAAAGAAAAAAAACGACGAGGACTTATTTGTACACCTAATATTTTTAAGGATTCGATGCTCCTTTCTTCAGAGAAAATGATAGTATATCCATGGCACAATTATTTAGACACTTTTTTCATAGCGCCAAAAGAAAATAGAAATTACGCTTACTTGAAACCTTGGTTTTATAAATCTGACCAAATAGATGTTCGTAATGAGTTGTGGTAAAATTTTGTATTGATGGTTCATATACACCCAGCAATCGTAGCTGAATTTTGAATTGAATTGAATTGAATTTATTTCAGTATCCATGAGCGTAGCTCGTGCGGATAATATTAATTACAATATCTACATGTGTTTTTAAAATCGACTAAAATATTCAACAGTAATTTATTATAAAAATCTGCCAATGGTCTGGGCGAAACTTTATTATTTTTCGGGTCAAAGTTCGGGAGCGGTTAAAGTCGGAGTGTATCATGAGTTGCTTCGAGATTATTAGATTTCTTGGAAAATTATTTTTGTTCTTAATATAAAAATATTTAAAATAGAGATTTTTAACCGATTAAACATTGAAAAAGTCCGTGTAGACTATTCGAATTTCAGTATATTATGTACACTAAAAGCCCATAGAAGCAAAAACGAATTTGTTGCCTTATCAGAATTAAGAGATATGGCGAATTGTTAAAACGTATACAAACCCATTACTTCCACTTGGGGTTTGAATTTCGAAAAAAACGTAAGCAAACCCTTCACACCTCCTTGGTTCTGGAAATTCGAAAAATCGTGAATTGGTTGGCCGTAATAATCAATTTTATATCTCATCAGAACTAAGGAATGGCAAAAATTGTGAAAACATATACAAACCCTTGGGGGTTGATTATCCAAAAATTAAGAAATAGGTTCGTAGGCGATTATATAAAAAGTCTGTGGAAATGAAAAGCGATCTAATATCTCATCGAACCTAAGAAATATGTCGAAACTTTGAAAAGCATACAACCCCCTTACACCCATTAGGATTGAATATCTAAAATACTGAAAATGACTTTTTGGCTTTTTTATATAGGAAACCTTAGGATGTAAAAATGAATTCGAAATATGATATGCAACCTCCTTGCACCCACTTGGGGGTTGAATATCCACATATCCTGAAAAAAGTTAATAAATAAATAGGAAAACAGCACGAGAAGGTAGGAACCAATTCAATTTCTTATCACTTCTAAAAGAAATACCGGAACTCGTGAAAACGTGTTCAACCCGTTTATACCCTCTTACGGGCTGAAAAAAATTTAAAAACAATTTTTAGGTGATTGTTACGCAAGCACGTGAAAGTGAAAAGATATTCGATATCTGATAAGACGTGGGGATATAGTAGAATTCGTGAAAAAGTTTACAACCCTCTTTGCACCGCCTTAGGGGTCGAATTTTAAAAAATCCTGAAAACGCGTTGTAGGTATTTATATGAAGAATCCGTAGAATAAAAATGAATTCAATATTTGGGAAGACCTAATAGATATGACGAAAACCGTGAAAATATATGCATTCTATTTACACTGATAATTTTTTTTGCCCCCCCTCCGAACGCCAATGGATATTTGAAATTTTTTTTTATCTAAATTAGTTTTCTAGTTGATTTACATAAACGTACCGAGTTTCAACTTTGTATCATAAGCCGTTCTATAGATAGGAAAAACACCCCCCACCCCCGTACCATACTACCCTTATAAAAAATTATATTTTTCCAAGATGCTACTAATATAGCTTATCAGAATTAAGAGATATGGCGAATTGTTAAAACGTATACAAACCCATTACTTCCACTTGGGGTTTGAATTTCGAAAAAAACGTAAGCAAACCCTTCACACCTCCTTGGTTCTGGAAATTCGAAAAATCGTGAATTGGTTGGCCGTAATAATCAATTTTATATCTCATCAGAACTAAGGAATGGCAAAAATTGTGAAAACATATACAAACCCTTGGGGGTTGATTATCCAAAAATTAAGAAATAGGTTCGTAGGCGATTATATAAAAAGTCTGTGGAAATGAAAAGCGATCTAATATCTCATCGAACCTAAGAAATATGTCGAAACTTTGAAAAGCATACAACCCCCTTACACCCATTAGGATTGAATATCTAAAATACTGAAAATGACTTTTTGGCTTTTTTATATAGGAAACCTTAGGATGTAAAAATGAATTCGAAATATGATATGCAACCTCCTTGCACCCACTTGGGGGTTGAATATCCACATATCCTGAAAAAAGTTAATAAATAAATAGGAAAACAGCACGAGAAGGTAGGAACCAATTCAATTTCTTATCACTTCTAAAAGAAATACCGGAACTCGTGAAAACGTGTTCAACCCGTTTATACCCTCTTACGGGCTGAAAAAAATTTAAAAACAATTTTTAGGTGATTGTTACGCAAGCACGTGAAAGTGAAAAGATATTCGATATCTGATAAGACGTGGGGATATAGTAGAATTCGTGAAAAAGTTTACAACCCTCTTTGCACCGCCTTAGGGGTCGAATTTTAAAAAATCCTGAAAACGCGTTGTAGGTATTTATATGAAGAATCCGTAGAATAAAAATGAATTCAATATTTGGGAAGACCTAATAGATATGACGAAAACCGTGAAAATATATGCATTCTATTTACACTGATAATTTTTTTTGCCCCCCCTCCGAACGCCAATGGATATTTGAAATTTTTTTTTATCTAAATTAGTTTTCTAGTTGATTTACATAAACGTACCGAGTTTCAACTTTGTATCATAAGCCGTTCTATAGATAGGAAAAACACCCCCCACCCCCGTACCATACTACCCTTATAAAAAATTATATTTTTCCAAGATGCTACTAATATAGCTTATCAGAATTAAGAGATATGGCGAATTGTTAAAACGTATACAAACCCATTACTTCCACTTGGGGTTTGAATTTCGAAAAAAACGTAAGCAAACCCTTCACACCTCCTTGGTTCTGGAAATTCGAAAAATCGTGAATTGGTTGGCCGTAATAATCAATTTTATATCTCATCAGAACTAAGGAATGGCAAAAATTGTGAAAACATATACAAACCCTTGGGGGTTGATTATCCAAAAATTAAGAAATAGGTTCGTAGGCGATTATATAAAAAGTCTGTGGAAATGAAAAGCGATCTAATATCTCATCGAACCTAAGAAATATGTCGAAACTTTGAAAAGCATACAACCCCCTTACACCCATTAGGATTGAATATCTAAAATACTGAAAATGACTTTTTGGCTTTTTTATATAGGAAACCTTAGGATGTAAAAATGAATTCGAAATATGATATGCAACCTCCTTGCACCCACTTGGGGGTTGAATATCCACATATCCTGAAAAAAGTTAATAAATAAATAGGAAAACAGCACGAGAAGGTAGGAACCAATTCAATTTCTTATCACTTCTAAAAGAAATACCGGAACTCGTGAAAACGTGTTCAACCCGTTTATACCCTCTTACGGGCTGAAAAAAATTTAAAAACAATTTTTAGGTGATTGTTACGCAAGCACGTGAAAGTGAAAAGATATTCGATATCTGATAAGACGTGGGGATATAGTAGAATTCGTGAAAAAGTTTACAACCCTCTTTGCACCGCCTTAGGGGTCGAATTTTAAAAAATCCTGAAAACGCGTTGTAGGTATTTATATGAAGAATCCGTAGAATAAAAATGAATTCAATATTTGGGAAGACCTAATAGATATGACGAAAACCGTGAAAATATATGCATTCTATTTACACTGATAATTTTTTTTGCCCCCCCTCCGAACGCCAATGGATATTTGAAATTTTTTTTTATCTAAATTAGTTTTCTAGTTGATTTACATAAACGTACCGAGTTTCAACTTTGTATCATAAGCCGTTCTATAGATAGGAAAAACACCCCCCACCCCCGTACCATACTACCCTTATAAAAAATTATATTTTTCCAAGATGCTACTAATATAGCTCTATCTAAATACCAAGTTTCAGTTTTATATCATTATAGGTTCTCGAGATAGAAAAATCGGAACTTTTTCCTTTTCACCCTCCCCCACCCTCACCCTCTACACCCACACTTCCAAAATTTTGTTTTCAGCTAGTGGTCTATTAGGCCTACTTCTGGTAAAAAATTTAAGTATCTATCTTACACCGTTCTTGAGATATGAGACGTGATTTTTTAGAAAAATTCTTATCCCCTCCACTTTCATGCTCCACCGCCCCCGTAAAAAATTTTACTTTCAGCAAACTTTATTTGTCAACCTTTATAAGGAAACCAAATTTTATTTGTCTAGTGCAATTGGTTCGTGAGATATCGTAATCTAAAGTTTTTTAGCCCCCACCCCCGTACGCCACTGCCCCCACTCAAATTTTTGTTTCCGATCTATTCTCCTAGTATATCTACAGATACTCATTAAGTTTCAATTTTGTGACATTAACCGTTTAGGAGATATGGATTTTAGAAAGTGTCGATCTCACCTTTTTTGCGTTTCGGAAGCATTATTTTTCCCCCCACTCCCAAACCCCTTCACCTATATCGGCAATTTTTTTGCAAATGGGTCCACTACTGAAGCTTTATATAAATTCCAAATTTCAGCCTGCTAGCATAAGCGGTTGCTGAGATCTAGAAACCAAAATTTTCCGTCTAAAACACTTCCCCCTCCTTCCCCCTCACACCCCCACCCCTCCAAATTTGGCCACTTCAAGGGGACTACCCAGTCTATTCATCAAAAAAATTTCAATTTAATAGCTCAAAGGGTTTGGGAGCTACGAGCTTTCAAACGATTTTGCGTACAGCGGTCGACGTACGGCGTACGGCGTACGGCGGACAGACGGACTGAAATTTTTTTTTGCTTTTTTCGTGTGTACTCGTCATGAAACGTGAAAAAAAAAATTTTGAGGCTAGCAAATTTTTTTTTTTAAAAAATCGAAAACAATACTGTATTATTAAAATAATAAAGTAAAAGAGAAATTCATTAAGAAAGAGAATGACGTGAAATTGAATGATAATAAAAAAGAAAGGAAAAAAAATAAAGCTAACAAAATGTGAAACAAGAAAGAAACATAACGTAGTGTAGCGGAACTACCTTTTCGGCCGCTAAGCAGCCTCGGTAGGGCTCCAGATTTCTAAGGAGGCTCTCCAGGTCGATACAGCACATTTTGCCGGCTAATCAGGAGCGTGGGGGGGTGAATTGTGACCTGAAGAGCACTCCTCCTTGTAAGTGCTGAAATTAAATTAAAAAAAAACAATAAAGAAGGCCATGAGTTGGAAGGTGACCAGACGGTTAACGAAGGCGGTTACATGTCGCGGAAGCCCCTGGCATGCTTACAGAGCGACACTACTCCATCACAAAGGTCTTAGCTACTGAAAAAAATTAAAAGGAAGAACGAGAAAAAAAATCGACATCTACAGTCCTGGTAGTCCTGCAAAAAACTGATAATAAATAAACGACTAATATTCGTGCTAAGATAAGAAATAAAACATTTATATTAAAGTTTAAATGTATGAATTATTATTAATTCGAACGATAATCGGAATGAAAAAAAGAAAAGAAAGAATTTTGGTATTTTTTTTTTGTTTTTATGTTGGAGCTCGATGTTTGTTGGTTGACTTCGTTTCACGTAGAATCGCTGGCGCTTCGCAGGCTGCAGAGGTTGCGGTTTCGGTTTAGGTGAACTTGTACAATTTAAGAGTTTTATTATAAGAGGTTTAGAGTTTATCGTCATTAACGGGGCACACTATAATATTGTTCCGCACAGCAAATTATATTAGAATTAGTTTTTTTTCTATTATTTTGGCCGAACTTGGGTTTTGTTCCTTTTTTTGTACACAACTTTCACTTTTATGTTATTCCCGTCACATTCGTAGTTTTAATTTTGTCTCCACTTAGTGTATTTTATGTAGTCTCGGTTAATGTAACTTTTCCCTTTTTTTTTCGTGTAAATTCCCCGCGCACAACCTGCTTCGAGTCACTCCAGAACTCCAAATCCCTCGACGATTTTTTCCGCGGCCTCACTCCTTTTTTTCCTCGAGAAAAAAAAACGGTCTTTTCCTTGGTCATTTACGCGGGAACATAACTTGGCGCATTTCTGCTTCTCGCCGCTGTACGGCGCGACGGTTGAGCCCGGGTCTTTCATAAGGTTTTTTTTTTTCGTTGTTATAATTTTTTTTTTATATAATAAAACTCTACTCTTGTGAAAGCAAATACAAGTAAATGATAATCAACGTAATTAAGAAAATTGACATTATAGCTGAATTTCCGAGACTGTAGACAGAAAGAAAAGAAAGAGAAAAAAACTAACCGAGAAGGTTTCGCAATTCATATTGTTTTCATAGTTTGTAAGGTCTTATGTTTATTGCCGTAGGACGCAATTCGCAACAATCGTGGGGACGACCCAACCCAGGAGACAAGTCTCATAAGCCGGGCATGAGGTTCTGAATCATTTAACTTGTAAATACGGGTTTTTTTTTTTTTTTTTTTTTTTTTTTTTTTTTTTTTTTTTTTTTTTTTTTTTTTTTTTTTTTTTTTTTTTAGAATATATATGCCGAAAGCGTTCTAAACCTTAATGTCTTTGCCATGAAATGTGCCAAGTAAGTCACCGTTTTCATCTTCCAGTTGATACGACACCGTCCCGATTTTTGTTCTTACTTTTGCCTTAATGAACTTAGGCGCTAATTTCGCAGCGAAACTTTCAGAAGCCCTGCTCTGTACATGATTGCGTACGTAAACTATTTGCCCTGGTACATAGCTTTGTGGTCGAGTGCGTAAATTGTAGGTATGTGCGCATCTCGCGTATGCCTCCTCGAGATTCTTAACAACTACGCCTTGCAGCAGTCGAAGACGTTCAAGGTGGGGATTTATAAGAATATCTCCTTCTCCCAGAGAATTCAGGGCTTTAAGTAGCTCGTAATCCGAGCCGTGGCGAACTGCATGGTAACCGAACAACAAAAAATGTGGTGAAAATCCGGTAGACCCGTGAACCACATTTCTCAGTGCAGAACATATTTCCCCCAACCTATCATCCCATTTTCGGTGATCATCTCCGATATATGCACGTATGGCTGCCAAAATGGAGCGATTTACTCTTTCAGATGCATTAGCCTGCGGAGAGTAAAATGGGGACAAGATGTGCTTGATTCCATAGTGATCAAGTAGTTTTTTAAATGTCTTAGAGGTGAACTGCACGCCGTTGTCGGAATGAATGAACTCGGGCACTCCGTATGTCAGGAACAGTTCATCCTCTAAGAATTTGGTTACCTTTTCTGTGGTGGCGCTGGACAACGATTTCAACCATACAAACTTTGTATATTGGTCCAGAACGATGAGAATGAATCTATTTCCTGCACATGATCTTGGGTATGGCCCCAAAAAATCAATATATAATCGCTGAATTGGCCTGATAATTTGAATTTGTTTGCCCATTGGAGGTCGTGTATTATAATTGGGAGGCTTACTTGCTTTGCAGACTTCGCAAGAATTTATGTATTGGGTCACTTGCTGTCTTAAACCTGGCCAATGGTAGAATCTTTGCAAAAGTTCGACCGTTTTTGCTATTCCACAGTGCGAAGATAAAGGACTATTATGTGTGTCAGCAACCAACGAGTCGGTAATTAAGGCCGGTACCCATAGTTTCCACTCGGGAATGTCCGAACAGTTGGGAGATGCTTTAGGCTTATGCACATAAAGTTTATCATCTTTTATGGTCAAGTTTGGAAACAAATCGGGATGGTCTGCCACGTTAGTTATATAATCAACGTACTCTTTGTCTTTAAATGCATCCGAATTTAAATCCAGGTGAGGTAACGCATAATCAATAGCATTTATCGTATCACAAAACACTCGTGACAAAGCATCAGGCACGATGTTTTGGCTTCCTTTTCGATGCTCTATGTTGAAGTTGAAAGCTTGGAGTTTTAGACTCCATCTAGCTAGTCGACCGGATAAGTCCTTCTGGCTCATCAACCATTTCAGGCTAGCATGGTCTGTAATGATTGTAAACTCCAAACCTTCAACATACGCACGAAACTTCTTAACACTTTGTACTGCAGCAAGACATTCCAACTCAGTCACGCTGTAGTTCCGTTGAGCAGAGTTTAACTTAGCAGACATAAACGCTATAGGATGCTCCTCGCCTGACTCTGATTTTTGAAAAAGGACACTCCCAATACCAGTTGCACTAGCGTCGCACTGGATGAAAAACGGTTTGGAGAAATCTGGGTTTATTAACACTGGAGCTGAAGTTAATAGCGTTTTTATATGTTCAAATGCATTATTAGCCGCGTCATTCCATATAAAACGTTGATTTCCTTTCAGTAGATCAGATAATGACGAAGCAGCCGACGCGAATTTGGGAATAAAACGCCTGTACCACCCTGCCATGCCCAGAAATCGGCGAACTTCTCGTGTTGATTTGGGAATTGGATATGTCGTAATGCCAGAGATTTTTTCGGGGTCTGTTTTAAGAATCCCGTCACCAACCACATAACCTAGATATTTTATCTCCCTCAAGAGGAACTTGCTCTTCTCCACATTAATCGTTAGGTTAGCTACGGCAAGAAGCCGAGAAACTTCACGAAGAAGGTCGAAGTGCTCGTCAAGAGTGCTGGACGTTATCAGCAGATCATCCAGGTAAACAAATACCCGATCATGAAGCTGGTGCGGAATAACTTTGTGCATCAAGCGACACATCGTCTGAGGAGCATTGCACAGACCAAAAGGCATGACGGTAAACTGATACAAAGGCCTACCAGGAACTGAGAATGCCGTCTTATCTCGGGAATCTGGATCCAAAGGAATTTGCCAAAACGCATCCTTGAGGTCAAGGCCAGAAATATAACGAGTAGATTGTAATCGTGCTAGGAGACCGTCAATAAGAGGAAGAGGGTAGGCATCCTTCACAGTTACTTCATTTAAGCGTCTGGCATCTAGACACAACCGTACTTTACCAGGTTTCTGAGCGAGTGAAACAGGGGAGCTCCATGAACTGTTCGACTCCTCAATAACGCCCATGGACAACATGCGATCTAATTCCGCGTCCAGAAGTTTTTGTACGACGGGTGATACAGAGTAATGTCTCTGCTTGATTGGTTTAGCTATTCCGGTGTCTATATGGTGAGCCAACAGCGAAGTTTTTCCTAGACCCATTTTGTTGAACGAGGGAAAAGAGTCCACAATCCGGTGTAAATGTTCTTGTTCAGTTAAAGACAAAGTGTGAAATTTACTGTCGGGAAGAGGTGAAAGGGTTTGAAGTTCATTCACTTGAAATGGAACCAAGTTAAACGCATCCCAAAAGTCGATGCCAAGGTACAAGGTGTTCTTCAGCGAGGGTACTACTAAAAATCGGATCATGCGAGTTCGATCCCCATACGTAACTAGCGTTCGAACATAACCAATTACGTTGCTCTTTTCTCCATTAGCAGAGGTAACTTGGGTTCGAAGAGAGTGTAAGGGAAGAGAAAGCTCTTTTATAAGTTCTATTGAACCTGCCCCCAAAACGCTAGAGCTCGCCCCACTGTCTAACAAACCTCGCATGACCTGTCCGTTGATACTGATATCGGCGTATGGTCGGTTATCTCCAGGTAAATGAATAATCGACTCGAGACAAGTTTGTTTTAGATGGCGTCTGAGTCTCCAATAACGTCTTGATCGTTCTAACCGTCGAATTCGATGAAAATTATGTTTGTGTTCAGGGGTAGTTTGAGTGAATTGTTCATTAAAATTAAGTAAGGTATGAACGTGAGCAGATTGGGTATCTACAGTCTCCGTCTTGCTAACTCCGGATCTGTGTTGGATGCTGTTTCGGCTGTAGCTTGGTTGGAACTTTGCCACGCTGGAGTGTGACCCGTTCCCGATTGCATCACACTCCTCGGAGGGTTTCCCGAAGTTTGAGGAGCACATCGACCACATCTAGGTTTTACCGTATTTTTCGCTCCACATCCAAAACAGAAGACATGTGAAATTGCCTTGGAACAATCAGTGAATCGATGGCCGATATCACTGCAATTCCAACAGATTTCCATGTTATTAGCACGGTTTGGTGTTGATCTAGGTAGCAGCCGCTGAGGTGAATGGACTGCAAAAACTTCTCCCTTCGTATCACTGTTCACGTCCAACGAAAAATCAATTTCTTGAACATGACGCCTACCCGAACAGTTTAAATCGGCATCGTATCCAACTCGTTTCCACGCTGCTTCGATTGCTACGCACTTTCGACGCAACATCTGTGCAGATGTAAATTCCAGTCCAGCCAAGTGTGCCTGCAGCCCCGGACGCATATTCCGTAGAAGAACTTGCTGTACATAGTCATCAGACGCTGGGACGCTAAGTTGTAAAGTTAATTGCTCGATAGCATCTACAAAGTCGCTGAATGGTTCCTTGGCCTTTTGATAACGAGCATCAATAAGTCTTCGGACATCCAAGTCTGTAGTCTGGGTAGCGAACCGCTCTCTTAAGGCAACACAGCAATCATCCCAACTGGGATTCTCACTCTTTTCGAGGAATGCCCAGTACCATTCGGCAGCATTTCCTTTAAGAAGGAGATGTAGGTTATCGACCAAAATTTGGTTTGAAACACGATTTGTATCGGCGAGACGCTGGACTCGGAAAAGAAACCGATCGATATTTAAACCCGATACTGAACCATCAAATACCAGCCCCCATTTCCACATATTCGTCGAAGCATGACTGCTAGCCGGTATAGACGGAATATTTGGTCTTAAAACAGTGCTAGTCAAAGGAGTTCGAATTGGCAACGGATTTATTACTTCGCATTGAGGCTGACGGAAAGTGTAGTGTTCATCGACTACCGGAGTAGTTTGATTTGCTAAGCGAGTAATACCGAAAGCTGAACGATCAGTCCAGGACGTGATCTCATCAAATTGGTCTTCCAATAAACCAACGTCTGCTATGTTATTGGTTAGCGATAAACGATCACAAATTTTTGATAAGGCTCGAGTAGCACAAAGCAAGGCCTCGCACTGCTCTTTAAACTCGCACGTATGGTTCGAAAGACGTTCAATACGCCCGCTGTAATGAAGGATTTGGGACATGTACTTCCGCAAAAGGTTCGTATCACCCTGCACTGTTAACTCCTTTACGGACCGTGCTAAAGATTCGACACGCATTCGGCACAATTCAAGCTCACCCCGACTATCTTTACTAGGTATTCGCGAAGGACGTAAAAAAGGTTTTTCTTTCTCCAACTTAAATGATTCAAGCAATTCTTCATATTGCCTTGATGGTCTCCCACAAATGCCGCGAATCGTGCATTCCGCCTGAAACTCATCTGGTTCCAAAAGTTCAATCTTCATTGCCATAATAATTCAAACAAAATAAATTCAAAGACGAAGAGGCAAATAAGAAAAATAGAAATAAATATAGGTAATAATACTAAAAAAAAATAAAAATAAATAAATCCAAAATATACGCAAGTAAATCCAACCAAAATAAAAATAATATATAATAGTATATGTGATTTAATGGTTAGTACTATGTACCTTTGATGAAAACAACATGAATGCTTAACGATTGTTCAAATCGAACCTAAAACAAATAAATATTATTAAATATAAAATCGAAAAATGATAGCAGCATGCCTGGGGCCACCAACAACTAGCAACCTCAATCTTTCCTTCCAACTCAATCGTAGTAATATAACGAAGAAAAAAAAAATAAAAATAAACTAATAATAGGAAGGCGGGACGGGAAATAATTGGATGGATGTAGATGGATCATTTTAATTCAGGTATACAGCTTTACTTAAAAATAACGAACATCACTTTGATTTGATCCCTGTAGCTGACGAAATTTTTCGAGAGACAAAATAAAACTTTCTTGTCGACGGACCCGGTCCGGATTAAATTTCGCGAGAGACCAAATCATGGATTTAATCGCGGTACTAAACAGCGACATCACAAACATCGGCAATCTGGAGATGAATACATCGACGCGTATGGCGGCTACTCGATGCGAATGTCGCTTTTTAGTAAAACTACCGAGAGGTATTGTTAATTATTACCAGTGAAAAGCTCCAAATTGGCTTTGCATAGAAGATGCACTGGACCTCCAACAACAAAATATACGACGCGACACAAATGAAAATGATCGGCGGGTAATAGTGAATTTAACGAGAAGAAAAAACATTAGCATAGCTCACGTACTGTTTCCCACGACCTTGTTCGCCACTAAATCGTTCAGCCTTACGGTATTAAAGGCTTGTAATTAGTATTTAAGGGTTATTAAATGAATTAAAAAAAAATAAAAAGAAACTAAAAAAAAATTAAACTTTTGATTGAAATGTGATGTGAAACAAAACCTTACAAATGTAGTATTGTGTCTATGGTGCCAATCTCCATGGTCGCGAACCAAAGCTTAGCATCAGAACATAATTTTTAATAATTTTTATAATTCGTAGAAACGAATTTAAATAATAACTAGGTCAAAACCATAGATTTTTTTTCATATGAAAGGAAATTGTTTCTTTTTTTAAAAAAAACAATCGCAATACTAAATTGACATACCGATGTATTAGTATAATTCGAAAATTCGAATAGAACGAAACTCACCAGCTATAGCGCCACTTCACGCACACTATAACCAGATACCGCACTACCGATTGAGCTGTACCGCGAAATTTCAACCGTAAAAGTTGATTGACCGATCGATACGAAAAGCCATATGCGTGACCTATGCCAAATTATAAAAAAACTGTTAACGAAAAAAAAAATTCCGTACACTGTAGCGGAACTACCTTTTCGGCCGCTAAGCAGCCTCGGTAGGGCTCCAGATTTCTAAGGAGGCTCTCCAGGTCGATACAGCACATTTTGCCGGCTAATCAGGAGCGTGGGGGGGTGAATTGTGACCTGAAGAGCACTCCTCCTTGTAAGTGCTGAAATTAAATTAAAAAAAAACAATAAAGAAGGCCATGAGTTGGAAGGTGACCAGACGGTTAACGAAGGCGGTTACATGTCGCGGAAGCCCCTGGCATGCTTACAGAGCGACACTACTCCATCACAAAGGTCTTAGCTACTGAAAAAAATTAAAAGGAAGAACGAGAAAAAAAATCGACATCTACAGTCCTGGTAGTCCTGCAAAAAACTGATAATAAATAAACGACTAATATTCGTGCTAAGATAAGAAATAAAACATTTATATTAAAGTTTAAATGTATGAATTATTATTAATTCGAACGATAATCGGAATGAAAAAAAGAAAAGAAAGAATTTTGGTATTTTTTTTTTGTTTTTATGTTGGAGCTCGATGTTTGTTGGTTGACTTCGTTTCACGTAGAATCGCTGGCGCTTCGCAGGCTGCAGAGGTTGCGGTTTCGGTTTAGGTGAACTTGTACAATTTAAGAGTTTTATTATAAGAGGTTTAGAGTTTATCGTCATTAACGGGGCACACTATAATATTGTTCCGCACAGCAAATTATATTAGAATTAGTTTTTTTTCTATTATTTTGGCCGAACTTGGGTTTTGTTCCTTTTTTTGTACACAACTTTCACTTTTATGTTATTCCCGTCACATTCGTAGTTTTAATTTTGTCTCCACTTAGTGTATTTTATGTAGTCTCGGTTAATGTAACTTTTCCCTTTTTTTTTCGTGTAAATTCCCCGCGCACAACCTGCTTCGAGTCACTCCAGAACTCCAAATCCCTCGACGATTTTTTCCGCGGCCTCACTCCTTTTTTTCCTCGAGAAAAAAAACGGTCTTTTCCTTGGTCATTTACGCGGGAACATAACTTGGCGCATTTCTGCTTCTCGCCGCTGTACGGCGCGACGGTTGAGCCCGGGTCTTTCATAAGGTTTTTTTTTTCGTTGTTATAATTTTTTTTTTATATAATAAAACTCTACTCTTGTGAAAGCAAATACAAGTAAATGATAATCAACGTAATTAAGAAAATTGACATTATAGCTGAATTTCCGAGACTGTAGACAGAAAGAAAAGAAAGAGAAAAAAACTAACCGAGAAGGTTTCGCAATTCATATTGTTTTCATAGTTTGTAAGGTCTTATGTCTATTGCCGTAGGACGCAATTCGCAACAGTAGTCACGATCGGCTGCAAGTCGATATAAAATGGAAAAAGTAAGGCTAAGTTCGTTAATGGGCTATATCCTTCCACTCCTTCGGTTACCTCCCATACAAGAGTCCTTAAAACACGTATTCCCAATTATTCCTCGAATGCTTCAAGTTAGGAGCTTGAAATTTTGAATACTTAAAGTTTACCATGTTTGAAACTTAAGTTCCGAATATGATTCAAATCCAAAGAGTCCTTCGTGTAGCAGCCTACAAAAGTCCTTCAAAAATGTATACAAGTTACAGAATCCATTGTAACTCTAGTACGAGTTAAAGCAGGGATTCAAAATTTTACAGGAATTAGTTTTATATCAAAAGCAAGACCGAGTTCATTAATTAGCGCAATCCATCAACTCCTTCGGGTAGCTGTCATACAAAAGTTCTTAAAACACGTGTATTGAACGATAACTTTAGAACGCTTTAAGTTACTACTTTGAAATTTTGTATCCGTTGATTTTATAATAGTCGCAGCTGAAGGTATTAATATGAAAAATATCCCGTAAGTCCTTCATGTAGTTGCCATACAAAAATTCTGTAAAAATGTCCCAACTTAATTTATGGAACTCACTATAACTCAAGAAAGCGTTTAACCATCCATCGAGTAGCCACTATACAATAGTTTCTACCTGTAAATAAAAGGTCATGCAATAATTCTGTGGTAAAAAACGATAACAGCTTATGTCGAGATAAGAAAAAATCATTTTTCAAGTTTTCAATTGCATTTTTAAAAAAAATTGCCATTCTTTGATAGATTTTTATCTCATATAATATATTATTATTAGGTTGTATTATTAAATTAAATAAAATAAGACCTTCTAATATATTTTTTATTAGTGTAATTATCAATTTTGATACACGCAATCGCCAAATTTTTTTTCGACTTAAGCTGTTATCGCTTTTTACCACAGAATTGTATGTGCACTCCTCATTCTTTTGATATATTCCCAACTAAAATATAAATCGAAGTTCAGTATTTCATCTTGAGTATCATACGATTGGCTTGCAGCCGATCGTGACTGCGTTAAGTTATTTATTGATTTCAATTGAAAATAACCAAAATGAAACCGTACCGTTTCTCAGATTAAATCATATTTCAATCAATCAGTTTCTTGAGGTCTTTTCTGATTTCAATCACCTATTAAAAGAGTTGTAAGGAGGTATGGAACGGGAAGAGCGAGTGAATCGAGAATATGTCTATATGAACCAAGTGAGCGTAGCGAGCACTAGTCTAAACTCTAGAGTATACAAAACTGTCATTAGTCTCGGCTCAACTTTATTTCATCTCCCATTTTTGATTATTGCTCCTTCTGTGATGAGACATTAATTTTGACGTAACGGCCATATCACAGGTTAACACGAGGTGATCGGGCCTCACATCGTGTCTCGTTGCTAGGTAGCTCTGGCCGGTCCTGAGAGCGAGCAGGAGTAAGTTCGTCCTAGAGTAGGAATAGTCTATGTATCCTCATTGGTGTACTGATGTGCCACTGACTGAACGGCCGGCACGCCAGAAGACTGGGTGTAGCGGACGTTGAAGATCTGTGGCGCAGCTGTAATGCCGAGAAAAGTTATTTCCATATGCTTTGCCAATACCCTGGTCCGGCATCGAGTCGGGAACCTACGTCATGGAGTTGTGAGATTTCGTGAACATGAAGCTAGAGTTTGTCAGACTGGCACGGTGGTTCGGGTATTTTCTCCCCGTATATACGGGATCACAGCGGTCCCATTTGCGGTCTATGGGTTTGGCTGCTTCAGCGACCATCCACCTTACCTAACCTAATCATATTTTTTTGATGTGCTTTCAAAACTGTTAACAGTTTCTGAACAATGTTCCTCAAACTATTTTTTATTGATTTATGCACTTAAGGCTCATTTTCTCCTTCTTCATACTTGGACATTTTAATCAGCTTCAAACGCTTATACTTTCGATACTTGATAATAAATTGTTCGTTTATGATACTTATATTATGTTGTGAAGTTCAATGCCGAAAGGCGTTCGATACGGTAAACCACGAAATTCTGTTAAGAAAACTATCTGCGATCGGTATACAAGGAACGCCGTATGACTGGTTTAAGAGCTACCTTACTTCTAGACTCCAGTATACATCCATTGACAAGATGAATAGCTCTCTTCTTCCCGTCAGCAGTGGTGTCCCACAAGGTAGTGTTCTTGGGCCTGTCCTGTATAACATTTATACGAATTCCATAACAAACTTAAATCTAAAAGGAAGCATTTCGCTGTATGCTGATGATATAGCTTTAATTTACGCTGCATCCGACATTGATGCACTACAGAATGATATTAATTGCGACCTCGATAAAATCAATACTTGGATCAATGCTCACAAGCTATCAGCGAATCCAAAAAAACTATATATGTCGTTTTTAATAAGTCATCATCAACTGATATTAGCATTGTTTTCAACGGCGAAATAATTGATGAAGTTGATAGCTTCAAGTATCTCGGTATAGTGCTGGATTCAAAGATAACTTGGGACCTCCACATTGACCTACTAAGGCGGAACCTGGCTTCTATTGCATGAATATTCCGTAAAATCGGGAAAGACGTACCTGGAAAGTTGAAGTGAACTATATTATTTTCTCTATTTATAAGTCAGATGCAGTATGGGATAATAATATGGGGATCGACTTTCAGTTCCAAATCACAGTGCATCCAGAAAATGCAAAAGAAAGCAATAAAAAATCTATGTAACATAAACTCTCGAGAACACTCGAAAACCATTCATGCCAAATATCAATTGCTCACGGTCGAACAATTTTACTACCTGGAATCATCAGACTAAATTAACAAAATTAAGCGGCAGACTACAAACAGCGACATACAATTTTCCTATCACTGTGACAACCATAACTACAACACTAGGCGAGCTGCCGATATATACATTCCTGCCATACGTACTGCCAGACACGGATCCTGCTCAGTTTTAAACAAGGCGATACAAAACTACAACCAACTTCCCAGAAATCTTCAATCTCAATCCAACAAGTTAAAGCATAACTTAAAAAAGTATCTTCTTCAATAAAACACCATATGTATTATTTTATTCTTCAATTTACATTGCTTTATCATTACCATTATCATTTTTGTATTTTCTTTCACACAGTAGTACTATTTTTATACTCTAGATGAAATCATATAGAGTATTATAAGTTTAATCCAGCCCGAAAAGTTTGTAATGCATAGAACCGAGCCTCGGACGAAAAAAAGCTATATATTATTTTGTGTTTAGTTGTGGCCAAAAACCCCAAATCCGTTTGCTGTCCGTCCGTCCGTTTGCACAATAACTCAAGAACCCGTTGGCCTAGGAAGTTGAAATTTGGTCAGCACCTGTAAAACGCGTTCTTGAGTTATCGTGCAAACGGACGGACGGACGGACAGACGGACAGACGGACGGACGGACGGACAGACGGACGGACGGACGGACAGACGGACGGACGGACGGACAGACGGGCGGACGGACGGACAGCAAACGGATTTGGGGTTTAAACACAAAATAATATACAACTTTTTTTCGTCCGAGGCTCGGTTCTATGCGTTACAAACTTTTCGGGCTGGATTAAACTTATAATACTATATATGATTTCATCTAGAGTATAAAAATAAATGTCGAAAAGTCCTGGATTCGGGATTCGGTTAACGAAAACGCAAATATCGTTCCGAATGGAAGTCAGATAATGCCCTTAAAGCAGTGAGTTGCTAATTTAAGAAAAATGTGTTAATTGCATGATTATCTATCTACGTTCGTAAGATTTTTTTATGCATGCCAGGCTACACAAAAAAATCTGCCAACAGTCTGGGCGCAACTTTATTATTTTATGGGTAGAAGTCCGAAACGTGTTTAATGATGAGATACGGTGTTGGGTACTATGCGACTGACAACCTAAAAAATAACGTTCCAAATAGCTTAATGGTTATTTTTTTTCTAGGATGTCTCCTTAGTGGTTCTATATAATCCTAAATTTTTAGCTTTCTATTCATTATGGTTTTTGAGAAATAAAAATCAGAATGTTTTCCTTTCTACCCCCTTTCACCACCACCCCCTACACCCACACCACCAAAATTTTTATCCCTACTAGAAATTTATCGACCCCAACTCCTGTAAAATTTTCAAGATCATATCTGATACGGTTTCTGAGATATAAAAATTAAATTTTTTGAGAAATTGCTATCCCCCCACTTTCGTGCTCCACCTCGCCCCTCAAAAAATTTAGTTTTGGTAGACTCCTCTTATAAGCCCATATACAGAAACTAAATTTTATCTTCCTGGTGTAATTAGTTCGGAAGATATTGTAATCCAAAGTTTTTCACCCCCCACCCCCACACCCCACCACCCCTCTTAAAAATTTTAGCTCTTGTCTAATCTGGAAGTATCCCTTAGGACAACAACAAAGTTCCAATCTTCTGACATCAATTGTTCAGGAGATATCGATTTTAGAATGTTTCAATCCCGGCTTTCATGCGTTAAAGACTCATTGTTTTCCCCCCCACTTCCACACCCCTTAACCAATATCGACCATTTTTTTGCAATTGAGTCCATTATCATAGTACTATATAAGTTCCAAGTTTCAGCCTCCTAGCATAAGTGGTTCCTGAGATCTAGAAACCAAAATTTTTCGTCTAAAACGCTCCCCTCTCCTCTCCCCTTGTACCCCCACCCCCCAAAAATATACCAGTCGTAGGGGTTCACCCATTCTACCCACCATAAAAATTTCAATTTAATATCTCAACGGGTTTGGGAGCTACGCGCCTTCAAACAATTTTGCGTACGGCGTACGGCGTACGGCGTACGGCGTCTACGGCGGACAGACGGACATTTTTTTTTTTTTTGCTTTTTTGGGGTTTACTAGTCCTAAAACGTGTAAATACAAAATTTCAGGGTAGCAAACTTTTTTGAAATTTCAGGTCGATAACAATACTTTATTATTAAAAAATAATAAAGTAAAATTAATAATTTTTTTATTTATTTTTACTTTTTTCGATGTAAATCATTAACCATTTTGTCTGATCGGCATCGGGTTGAAAGATATATGTTATAATTTAGGTTGAATTATGCCTGCATCGGCAGACGCAAACTTTGCAAACGAACAATGCTCGCACACAAAAATGCAAAGTAGAATGCAAAGAAAATTCAGTAAAAAATAACAGAATTTCTGAAGGTGAAAATTTCGACGAAGAGGAAAATCGCCGAACTAAAATATCGGCATTTATTGACGAACCTTGTTCTTTTCGAACTGTGGAAACCTTGGAAGTCTGTTAAAAAGTTGGCTGATACTCGTAAATGAATATTCTAAATATTCATTCAAATTCATCGAACAAAATGCACAGCATTACTTTTGCACGTAATTGCTCCTTGTTTGCTCTTCAACGATTTAATACTACATAGATATCCATAATAATAAGGTTTCACCAATGAAAGTACCGCTGTCGATCATACGACAATGCTAGTATACAATCATTCGCTATTTTAGTACGGAACATTAAAAAAAAAATTTACAGGCTGTTAGAAATAAGTGCTGGAGACGCTGTTACTATAGGGTCACCATTCAAGAACCACTTAAAGGAATTTGGAATAAGCTTTAATAATTTAGTAGACGTTGAGGTTGATGGTGCCAATGTATGGTAGGACATAAATCTGTAGCAACTATGGTATGTTAAAGGCTAGAAATGAAGATTTGATCTTATTGAAATGTATTTGCCATTCCTAAGACCTAGCAGCTGGTAATGCGTTCAAAGCACTTCCTTGCAAATTGTATTTTATGATAAAACAATGCCAAACCTGGATTTCTTCAGCCATCAAAGAGGGTCAAATATATGCACTTAACATAGCGAAAGCATTTGGCAGAGTGTGGCACAAAGCCATACTGTCTAAGCTTAATGCAATTGTTATTAATGATCTTTGTATTTAATAGCTTTAGAGCTTTCTTTCGGAACGTACTATACCAGTAGTATTAGATGGCTTTCAACATCTCCATTCCCTATCAACTCCGGAGTCCCACAATTAGGCCTCGACTTGAGTACAATTCAAATATTTGGGCTCGAGGACGACGGCATCTACAGACTTCCTTGAACATCGACGAAATGCCGGAGTACTCAGCACATACTACAGATATTCCCACGGTCGCTGTAGCAATGAAATTAGTCGTCTTACCACTCCTCTAGTTCAATTCTCTTGTAATACTCGTGCAGCATTGAGCTGAACGGCCGCGAGTATACGGCTGAGCCATTCAAATTTCGTGTAGTGAAATTATTATTTTAATACTAAAGTATTTTACTTTTATTTTATATTTTTTCCATCCCAAATTGACTGGACTGAACATGTTAACTGTATTAAGGGTTGACCCCTAAGACCGGTGCTATAAGAAAGAACATAGTTAGTGAAATATCGACATAACTGTTTTTTAGGAGATTGTATAAAGAATCCGTCAATGTAAGGCATTTGTGAGTAAATCCATTTTTACTCCCTTGCCTTAGAAAATTGTATAAAAAGCCCGGGGAAGTAAAAACCGAACCGAAATCTCATCATAAGATATGTATTTAAAAGATCCCTTTGCAAACCAAAAAATGTCGAAAACAATTTCTAGGCGTTTAAATAAAAACCAATAGGATATCTCATCGGAACTAAGAGATATGGTAGAATTAATAAAAATTTATACAACTTCTAGATACCTCCTTAGGAAATCGATTTTTAGTCGATTACCGTATTTCCATATCTAATCAATCTAAACGATTTGTCGGAATACGTAAAAACGTACACAACCACATTACACTCCCTTGGGTTTGAATATAAAATACATTCAAAAAACAATTTCTCGCAGCGTATGTAAAGAGCTAGTTGAATTAAAATTAATTCGATATCTTAGCAGACCTTACAGGTATAACGCATTTGTAAAACATGTATACATCTCCTTATCGCTAGCAATTTTTTTTTCTCCACTATGCACATCTGATGTTTTTGCTTGTATTACTTTTCTAGACGCATGGACATACCCAGTTTAAGCTTTAAGCCGTTCCTGAGACACAAAAAACACTCCCACTTCGTATCTAGCTACCAAAATTTATACAGAAACCAACTACCCTTCCACTATCGTAACCTCTCCACCCAAGTCGACCATTTTACTTTATTATTTTAATAATAAAGTATTGTTATCGATTTTAAAAAAAAAAAATTTGCTACCCTTAAAATTTTTTTTATTCGTTTCATGACTAATTAGCACCAAAAAAGCAAAAAAAAAATGTCAGTCCGCCGTACGCAAAACGTTTGAGGGCTTATAACTCCTAAACCCTATAAGCTATTGAATTGAAATTTTTTTCCTTAATAGACTGGGTACGCCCCTTCAAGTGGAAGCGTTTTAGACGAAAAATTTTGGTTTCTAGATCTCAGCAACCGCTTATGTTAGGAAGCTGAAACTTGGAATTTATATAGAGCTTCAATAGTGGAACCATTTGCAAAAATATTGTTGATATGGGTGAAGGGGTGTGGGAGTGGTTGGAAAAATAATGCGTCCAAAACGCTCGAAAGCCGAGATAGAGACATTCTAAAATCCATATCTCCTAAACGGTTAATGTTACGAAATTAAAACTTAATAATCATCTGTAGGTATACTAGGAGGATGGATCGGAAACAAATTTTTGAGAGAGGGCAGTGACGTACGGGGGTGGGGGTTGAAAAACTTTAGATTATGATATCTCACGAACAAATTGCACTAGAGAAATAAAATTTGATCAGTGTAGAAAGGTTGACAAATAAAGTTTGCTGAAAGTAAAATTTTTTTAGGGGGTGGTGGAGCATGGAAGAGGAACGGGTAGGAATTTTTTTAAAAAATCTTGTCTTATATCTTAAGAACGGTGTAAGATAGATGCTTAAAATTTTTACCAGAAGTAGGCCTAATAGACCCCTAGCAGAAAACATAGGGATGAGGGTGTAGAGGGTGAGGGTGGGGGAGGGTGAAAAGTAAAAAGTTCCGATTTTTATATCTCGAGAACCTATAATGATATAAAGCTGAAACTTAGTACTTAGATAGAACTATAGTAGTAGCATGTTGGAAAAATATAATTTTGTATAGGTGTAGTATGGTACGGGGGTGGGGGGTGTTTTTCTTAACTATAGAACGGCTTATGCTAGAAAGTTGGAATTTGGTATGTATATGTAAATCAACTAGAAAAGTAATTCTGATTAAAAAAAATTCAAATATCTATTGGCTTTCGGAAGTGGGGAAAAAAATGATCAGTGAAAATGTAAAGCATATATTTTTACGATTTTCGTCATATCTATTAGGTCTTTCCAAATATTGAATTCATTTTTTTTGTACTGATTCTTCATATAAATACCTAGAAAGTGTTTTCAGGATTTTTTGAAATTCGACCCCAAGGTAGTGTAAAGGGGATGTATACATTTTCACGAATTCAGCCGTATCCCTCTGGTCTGATAAGATATCGAATAACTTTTTACTTCCACGGGCTTATTTAATAATCACCTAAAACTAGTTTTCAGGTTTTTTCATTTTTCAAGCCCTAAGAGGGTAAAAACGGGTTGAGCACGTTTTCACGAATTCCGTCATATCTCTTAGGAGTGAAAAGACATCGGATTGGTTTTTACTTCCTCGTGCTTTCTTTATATATATCTAAAAACCCATTTAAGGATTTTTGGATATACAACCCCAAAGTGGGTGCAAGGGGTTTGCATATGTTTTCACAAATTCTTACATATTTCTAAGTTCTAATGAGATATCGAATTAATTTTTACTTCCTAAGGCTTCCTACATAATCGTCAAAAAGTTGATTTCAGGATGTTTGCTATTCAACTCCAATAGGACGTATGGCTTTCGACATATTTCTCAGGATTGATGAGATATTAGATTAATTTGTACTTCCACAGACTTTTTATATAATCGCCTACAAACGCATTTCCGATTTCATGTAATGGCCCAAAACCAAATCACGAAAAACCTTCAAATGGCGTAACAACTGATATAGACCTCGTCCCGGAGTAGAGATTTTAACCTAAAAAGTATGTTTTCCATGTACCTAGTTTAGTTTGTTTTTTGTTCTTTATTTTAATCGTCCTGAACTAAATTTAATGTCGGTCATGTGTTCATAATATGCTTAAACGAGTTAATGTCATTCCACGTAAAATAGAACAAGTAACGATTACACTACACTACCATTGTGCAATTATGTTGTACCTGTGGACAGTGTAACGAGTGTTCGTACACTGAGAAAACAAATCTATTCCAAGCAAACATAACGATTCGAGATCAATTTAATATCAATTCGCGAAAGCGAACAAGGACTTCGATATTGAATTCTATATCGAACGGATTTCGGTACCGGTATTGAGAAAAAATGAATGCATTTCTGGACAAGAAAATTAGGGCCGCGATTCTGACGACAATTCGCAAATTTCCCTTGAGAATTTTTCGCTAACTTCGAATATGTCAAAATTGATATTCGAACATACCCCATTTCGAAAATAGCTTCAATTGTGTTTTGAACGTGCCCCACTAAAGTTTTGACAGTTGTCGTTGAAAGAAACAGTCAGTAAAAACGAAACTATTTTAAATTTATTATATATGTACTCACTCGTAAAGTGTGATAAAATGGATGCAATCTTACCAATTTTGAACGAAGAATCTCATAATAGACCGACAATAACAAGGAAATTGTTACGGGACTCACAAAATCCATTTGATATTGCAGAAAAATTGTGAGATAAAATTGTGATATAAAATTGTTTATAGTGAAATGTACATGTAACTATCTGTGTGCTTAGATTCCGCAAAATGTATCGATTGACTCTGAGGTTAGCGCAAGATTTCCTCAGGGAGCTGGAGCCATTTATAGATAATGGTGTAGATCCTAAAATTCCCTTCATCTTAAGGTAAATATCCACCCACCTTACCTAAAACCTAAGGTAAACATTAAAAAGACGCCGTACACATTGTACACGACCGAACGAATTTTCCGATACGACTTTTCCTTTTTCGGCTTATTGAGAAATCTTCAGTTATTGAAAAATTAGTTATAATCGTTAATTATAACATTTTCAAGAATACTATAAAAGAAAATCCCCAGGGATTTTTAATTAATAATAATTAAATTTTTTATTTTTCTAAGATGCTTCTGTAGTGGCTCTACATAGTTTTCGACAAATAGATATCAGAGTTTTTCCTTTCCACCCCCTCCCACCATCACTCCCTACACCCACACCCTCACAATTTTTTTACCGCTAGAGGTCTACTAGTCCTAACTCCTGTAAAATTTGTAAGGTCATATTTGGTACGGTTCTTGAGATATAAAAATTAAATTTTTTGAAAAATGGCTGTGCCCCCATTTCCACGCTCCACCTCCCCCTCAAAAATGTTACTTTCAGTAGGGGGGACACAAACTCCTCATCTTTAGTCCTCCACGTAGGCGCCTGCTGGTAATGATCGATCAGTCGTGGATGTCATTGTGTCCCTACGATTGATCAGCCAAGTCTATATTATTATTATTAATTGACTTTATCCCTCTATGGGTACACTTCCGCAGCCCAAAGTACTGGAGACTAAATACTCTCTCAGCTCAATGAACTGGAAAAAATTCACCATATCAACATA
Source organism: Beris morrisii (assembly GCA_951812415.1). Taxonomy (NCBI): domain Eukaryota; kingdom Metazoa; phylum Arthropoda; class Insecta; order Diptera; family Stratiomyidae; genus Beris; species Beris morrisii. The sequence continues at coordinate 77,496,316 of OX638313.1, forward strand.
CTCATGCTGTATGTTGACATTGGGCTCAGATTATTCTGGTGTGTCCGATGTGCTCCCCAAACAGTACCGAGTACTGGTATTAGGGGTAACACAAATGAAGCAAACCAAAAAGGCATGCAAAAGTAATAATAGCAGTAAATAAAAATAAATAAAAAAATCTGCCAATGGTCTGGGCGAAACTTTATTATTTTTCGGGTCAAAGTTCGGGAGCGGCCGAAGTCGGAGTATATCATCAGTTGTTTCGAGATTATGACGTTTCTTGGCAAGTTAATTTTGTTCTTAAAATAAAAATATTTAAAATAAAGATTTTTAGCCGATTAAACATTAAAAAGCCCGTGTAGACTATTCGAATTTCGGTATATTATGTACACTAAAAGCCTATAGAATTAAAAACGAATTTATTGCCTTATCAGAATTAAGAGATATGACGAATTGTTAAAACGTATACAAAACCATTACTTCCACTTGGGGTTTGAATGTCGAAAAAATTGTGAAACAGGTTTTTTGACGATAAGAAGCAACTTGATATCTCATGAGACACGAGGGATTTTGAAAAATTTATGAAAACGTAAGCAAACTCTTCACACCCCCTTGGTTCTTTAAATTCGAAAAACGGAAATTGGTTTTTGGGTCATTACATCAAATGCCGTAATTACCAATTTTATATCTCATCAGAACTAAGGGATGGCAAAATTTGTGAAAACATATGCAAACCCTTAGTGGTTGAATATCCAAAAATTGAGAAATGGGTTTGTAGGCGATTATATAAAAAGTCTGTGAAAGTGAAAAGCGATCTAATATCTCATCAAACCTTAGGATTGAATATCTGAAAATACTGAAATTGACTTTTTGTCTATTATATGGGAAACCTTAGGAAGTAAAAATGAATTTGATATTATCATCAGATCTAAGCAATATGTATGAACCTGTGAAAACGTATGCAACCTCCTTACACCCACTTGGGGGTAGAATATACAAAAATCCTGAAAGGAGTTATTAGATAAATATGAAGACAGCACGAGAAAGTAAAAACCAATTCAATTACGTATCACTTTTAAAGGATATGACGGAGTTCGTGAAAACTTGTTCAACCCTTTTATACCCTCTTAGTTGCTGAAAAAGGAAAAAACTTAAAAAAAAAGTTTTAGGCGATTATTACGCAAAGCCGTGAAAGTGAAAAGATATTCGATATTTGATCAGAGGTGGAGGATATGGCAGAATTCGTGAAAAAGTATACAACCCCTTTACACCCCCTTAAGAGTCGAATTTCAAAAAATCCTGAAAACACTTTCTAGGTATTTACATGAAGAAGCCGTACAACAAAAAAGAATTCAATATTTGGGAAGACCTAATAGATATGACGAAAATCGTGAAATTATATGCATTCCATTTTCACTGATACATTTTTTTAGCCCCCTCTTTCAAACGCCACTGAATATTTGAAATTTTTTTATCTAAATTACTGCTCTAGTTGATTTACATATACATACCGAGTTTCAACTTTGTAGCATAAGCCGTTCTATAGATAGGAAAAACATCCCCCACCCCCGTACCATACTACCCCTATAAAAAATTATATTTTTCCAAGATGCTACTACTACAGCTCTATCTAAACACCAAATCTCAGCTTTATATCATTATAGGTTCTCGAGATATGAAAATCGGAACTTTTTCCTTTTCACCCTCCCCCACCCTCACCCTCTACACCACCACCCGCAAAATTTTTTTTCTGCTAGGGGTCTATTAGGCCTACTTCTGGTAAAAATTTTAAGCATCTAGCTTACACTGTTCTTGAGATATGAGATGTGATTTTTTAGAAAAATTCTTACCCCCTCCACTTTCATGCTCCACCGCCCTTTTGAAAAATTTTGCTTTCATCAAACTCCATTTGTCAACCTTTATACACAGACCAAATTTTATTTGTCTAGTGTAATCGGTTCGTGAGATATCGTAATCTAAAGTTTTTCAACCCCCACCCTCGTACGCTACTACCCCTACTCAAAAATTTGTTTCCGATCTATTCTTCTAGTATACCTACAAATATTCATAAGTTTCAATTTTGTGGCATTGACGGTTTAGGAGATATGGAATTTAGAATGTGTCGATCTCACCTTTTTTGCGTTTCGGACGCATTATTATTCCTCCCACTCCCAAACCCCTTCACCCATACCGGCAATTTTTTTGCAAATGGGTCCACTACCGAAGCTCTATTATTCAGCCTCCTAGCATAAGCGATTGCTGAGATCTAGAAACCAAAATTTTCCGTCTAAAACACTTCCCCCTCCTCCCCCCTCACACCCCTACCTCTCCAAATTTGGTCACTTCAGGGGGCCTACCTACTCAACCCACAAAAAAAAATTCAACTAAATAGCTCATAGGGTTTGGGTGCTACGAGCATTCAAACAATTTTGCGTACACCGGTAGACGTACGGCGTACGGCGGACAGACGGACTGAAATTTTTTTTTGCCTTTTTCGTGTCTACTCGCTATGAAACGTAAAAAAAAAAATTTTGAGGGTAGCAAATTTTTTTTTTTTTAAAATCGATAACATTACTGTATTATTGAAGTAATAAAGTAAAATTAGATTAAAAAATCTGCCAACAGTCTGGGCGCAACTTTATTATTTTATGGGTAGAAGTCCGAAACGTGTTTAATGATGAGATGCGGTGTAGGTTACTATGCGACTGATAACCTAAAAAATAACGTTCCAAATGGCCTCCTGGTTATTTTTTAGGTTGTCAGTCGCATAGTAACCTACACCGCATCTCATCATTAAACACGTTTCGGACTTCTACCCATAAAATAATAAAGTTGCGCCCAGACTGTTGGCAGATTTTTTTTATTTATTTACGTATTTTTTTTATCAATAGAATAATTCATAGTAGTAAAAGCGAATTCGATCACATTAAACCTAAAAGATTTTCGGAATCAGTGAAAACTTGAACAATACCCCCAGGGGTTTTAATTGAGAAAAATACTTAATTCGGTTTTTCCCCGACTACGTTAGAAGTAAAAGTGAATTCAAAATCTCAATATACCTTAGAAATATATCACAATTCGTGAATATGTACACAACCACTTTACACCCCCTCAGGGGTTGGATATCGAAAAATTTTGAAGATCGTTACCAGGCGTTTATATAAATAGCCCGCAGAAGTAAAATTGCTTTGATAGCTCGACATATCTAAAAGTTTTAACGAAATTCGTAAAAATGTGAATTCACGGACATTTTTTTTACTCAACCTCTGAACGCAAATAAAAATCTGAACTTTTTTTTTGCTTTAATTACTCTAATAGTACATCTACATATACGTACTAAGTTTCAACTTTCTAGCATAAGGCGTTTCTGAGATATAAAAAACCACCCCTCTCCCCCGTAGCTTGATACCCATATCAACAATTTTATTTTTCTAGGATGTCTCCATAGTGGCTCTATATAATCCTAAATTGTTAGCTTTCTATTCATTATGGTTTTCGAGAAATAAAAATCAGAATGTTTTCCTTTCTACCCCCTTTCACCATCACCCCCAACACCCACACCACCAAAATTTTTTTCCCGACTAGAAGTTTACCGACCCCAACTTCTGTAAAATTTTCAAGATCATATCTGATACGGTTTCTGAGATATAAAAATTAAATGTTTTGAAAAATTGCTTTTCCCCCACTTTCGTGCTCCATCTCCCCCCTCAAAAAATTTAGTTTCGGTAGACTCCTTTTGTGATCCCATATACAGAAACTAAATTTTATCTTCCTGGTATAATTGGTTCGGAAGATATTGTAATCCAAAGTTTTTCACCCCCCACCCCCACACCCCACCACCCCTCTTACAATTTTAGCCCTTGTCTTATTTTGAAGTATCCCTAAGGACAACAAAAAAGTTTCAATCTTCTGACATCAATTGTTCAGGAGATATCGATTATAGAATGTTTCAATCCAGTCTTTCGTGCGTTAAAGACTCATTGTTTCCCCCTCCACTTCCACACCCCTTAACCAATATCGACCCTTTTTTTGCAAATGAGTCCATTATCATAGTACTACATAAGTTCCAAGTTTCAGCCTCCTAGCGTAAGTGGTTCCTGAGATCTAGAAACCAAAATTTTTCGTCTAAAACGCTCCCCTCTCCTCTCCCCTTGTACCCCCACCCCTCAAAAATATACCAGGCGTAGGGGTTCACCCAATCTACCCACCATAAAATTTTCAATTTAATATCTCAACGGGTTTGGGAGCTACGCGCCTTCAAACGATTTTGCGTACGGCGTACGGCGTACGGCGGACGGCGTACGGCGTACGGCGTCTACGGCGGACAGACGGACATTTTTTTTTTTTTTGCTTTTTTGGGGTTTACTAGTCCTAAAACGTGTAAATACAATATTTCAGGGTAGCAAACTTTTTTGAAATTTCAGGTCGATCACAATACTTTATTATTAAAAAATAATAAAGTAAAAATAGTAATAAAATAAAAAATTAAAAAGTTAATAAAAATAGAGAAAAAAAAATAAATAAATAAAAATAAAAATAGGAAAAAAGCGATAAAAATAAATAAATAAATTGTAAATCGTAAAGAAGAAGAAGAAGAAAGTAAGCAAGCAGTATACAAAATAAAGATAGCAAAAGTAAAAATAATTATTATTGTAGCATAAATAAGAAATAGGAGTTCGGAAGATAGAAGTGTGTATGGCAAGGTAATTGTTTCGAAGTCCATTTAAGTTTAACTTAAACTTGTACTTCTCATCTCCCTCATATGTTTTTTGAGTAGCACTTTAAATCGATCGTATTCAGCATTTTTTAAAATTTGTGGCAGCTGGTTGTACAGAGCAATTGCAACCGTTATTGGATCCTTCCTTATTCTCTCCGTCCGCGCGTGTGGGACTCTTATGTGTTCCACTGCTCGTGTATTATAGTGGTGAATTTCGCTGTTGGTTACAAGGTTAGTTGAAGATTTTCTCTGCTGTTTCCTAATTGCATGAATATGCTTAGCTCCTTCTACTGTTATTTTGTCTTGTATGTTAAGTTTTCCTGTCATCCTATATAATTCTGTGGTCGGTGTTGTTCTTGGTAGGTTGTATACAGCTTTAATACTTTTGTTTAAAAGTCTCTCTAATTTTTTAATGTTGTATAGAGCTGTCTGACTCCATGCCAGTATTCCATAGGTTAAGAGAGAGATAATGTGTGCGTTATAGACAAGTTCCTTAATTCTTGTCGCTAGGAACTGATTTCTTCTCAGTGCTCCAATAAAGGGTGATATTTTCTTGCACAAGTTTTGAATGTGAGTTGTCCACGATAAGTTTTCATCAATTGTAATTCCTAAGTATTTGGTTTCGTTTATTCTTTTAATTGAAGTGAATTGCATAATGGGATTTATTTTAATGTCTAACATATTTTTTTGTTTAAATTGCATGTAATTGGTTTTCGTCGTATTCACTGTTAGGTTATTTCCCAATAACCAATCACCATATTTCTTTAGATCATCGTTTATGTTATTTTCCAGATTGGGTTGATTCCTTCCCTTGTAGAGTAATAATGTATCATCGGCGAATATAATATACTTTGCTAATAGCTCTGCTTCACGTAGATTGTTGATATAAAGTAAGTACAATGTTGGCCCAATTATCGATCCCTGCGGTATACCGATGTTGACGTGCATCTCGTTACTGTAGATATCAAAATTTTTTGTCGTATATATTCTGTCGCTGAGGTAGCTTTTTATTAGGCTTTTCGCCTTTCCGCGAATACCCTGTTCGTCCAGTCCTTCTAGAAGTATGTCATGATTTACTGTGTCGAATGCCTTTTTCAAGTCGACAAATATACCAGCTACATAGTTCCCTTCGTCAAGGCCTTTATTTATATAGTTAATTGCATCTATTATTGCTGATGTCGTATTACTCTTAGCTTGAAATCCATATTGATTCTGATCAAAGCCTCTTGCACGTTGTATGAAATTCGTTATTCTTGAGTAAATTACTTTTTCTATTATTTTGCTGATTGCGTTCAGTAATGCTATAGGACGATAATTTTCTGGATCTGTTCTATCGCCGCCTTTGTGAACTGGAGTTATTAATGCCACTTTCAAAGAACTCGGAAACACACCAGTTTCTAGAATATCGCTTACTATTTGTGCCATTGGTCTAACGATAACATTCTTTATTATTTTGATGTTATTTGTAGTTATGCCATCTATCCCTGGTGACGTGTTTGATTTCAGTGAAGTTATAATCGATCTTATCTCCTCTGCTGTCGTAGGCATTAGAAAAATGGTGTTAGTATTAGACTTGTTTTTGATTCTTCGAATGTTATTAAAATCATAGTTTTGTTTCATGTTGTTCGCTAATTTTTCTCCTATCGATGTAAAGTGTCTATTTAATTCGTTAGCAATACCTTCACTATTTGCAATAGTACCCAATTCAGATTTGATCTCAGCTATTCCCTTTTTCTTATTAGATTCATCCGTACCTTTTCCTAAAGATTCCCTGATAACTTTCCAAATTTTTAAACTATTTCCCGCTGCTTTTTCGAAAGAGTTATTTAAATAACTGGTTTTTGCTTCCTTGATCAGTTTAGTCGATTTGTTTTTAATACTCTTATATTCTGATTTAAGCTGTTGATTATCGTGGTCATTTTGAAGTTTACTGTATATTTTGTTTTTTATTTCTATTACATCTAGTATCTCTTTTGTAATCCATGAAGCGTTACTTCTTACGCGTACAGTTTTTGATGTAGTTGCTTCAGATTTAGCAAACGTAATATCAGAGACCAGTGATTCAATAGTATGGTGTTCCCGGCTGTTTATTCTGTTTTCAACTATATTTATAAATTTTTCCCGATTTAGAATTTGTATAGTCTTTTTAGCCATCTTACCTTTACGTACTGGGCTTTTACTGAGCGTTAGAGTAATTACTTTATGGTCTAGCCCTGCCCAATTACTCATTTCAATTTTATATGATGATCCAACGGAGATATCATTCGTTATTATATGATCGATTAGTGTGGCGGTGTCTCTATTCACTCTCGTCGGCTCAGTCGTATTTAGCATAATGCAGTTATTTATTGTCAACATTCCCTCATACTCCTGCTTCATCGAGGTATTTACTAGTGTGTCAATATTTGTATCTGCTAGTGTTATGAGTTTTAAATGAGTTGAGTATAGCTGGTCCAAGTGTTCAATGAAGGCTTCTGGTGTTTCTGATGGGGATTTATAGAAGGTAGCGATTTTGACATCTCCCTTGCTTAATTTAACTGAAAGCACAATTGTGTTGTATTTGATGTTTGTTTCAATCGTATTGAAGTTATAATCGGCTTTTATAAATATTGCAGTGCCTGCGCCCCTACCCTGTTCTCTGCAGTTATGTACTGCATTATAACCTTTTAATTGGAAAAATGATGTTTCCGTGTTATATAGCCATGTTTCTCCGAATACTAAAATATCAATTTCCTTGTGTTTTTGTAAGTAAATTTCGAGATCCGGAATTTTATTCCTAATGCTTCTTAAATTAGCATAGAATATTTTTAATTTATTATTGCTCATAGTTGTTTTATTAAGTAATCTGTTTTCTGCTGCACCGCTCTGACTCTTTTCTTGTATTCCGGACATTCCCAACTGTCTGGCCTATGATTACAGTCTACATACTGAATTCTGCCAAGTTGCGTACAGTTAATGCATTTTATGTTCGAAGATTGGCATTCGCTCGTCATATGATTCCCTGAGCACTTTGCGCACGTGTTGCAGTCTTTAGTGCAATTTTTAGCAGAGTGATTAAAGTGCTGACATTTAAAACACCTTAAGATATTAAAGTCTTCGCGTATATAGTGTGACTGGAAATTTATATTAATATATTTATCTACTATTCTACTATAAAGATTTCCCGTCACCTCAATGTAGGCAGTCCATTTTTTAGAATGCATATTTTGCTTGGTGTATATTACATTCAATTTCTCCTTAGTATCTATCCCACAATTTAAGCTAGCTATCTCTTCTAGTAGTTCATCATTAGAATATTGCTTTTCGAGGCCATAAATAACAAGACGAGGATTTTTCTGTTTTGTAAGCGATATTGTGCAGTTTTCTGACAGCGTTGCTTGTAGTTCAGACATTATTTTTTCGGTATTTTCCTCATCTGAACTTTTTATTATGATCCCCCCATTTGATACTGGCTTCATCATAAGTATTGGTGTTTTTAATACCTTCGGCTTTATGTGTTTTTTGGTTTTTTGGCTTATCCTGCCCAGCAGCCACTTTTGCATATGTCAGTGGATTATTAATTATAATACCATCTCCTTTTAATGAACTTAGTTCCTTTTTGATGGTTTCTACATCGTCTGATATTTTTTTAATCGAGCTTGTGTCGTTTAGTAACTCCCCGACTTGGTTAGTTACTAATTTTTTTAAGAGCTCCCTGTCACCATCGCACATCCATATCACCGTATTTTCTAGCGTCTGTATTTTGGTGTATTCAGAATCACTTACCTTGACACATTTTGTGTGATACCATTTTTGGCAAAAGCCATCACATTTTACAGCGTTATCACCATTTCTTACAATTTTTCCGCACTTTCTACACTTTCCATCCTCCGACTTACCATTCGTCGCCATTTCCCGGTACTATTTTGTTTATAAAATTCAGAAACAAAGAGATTTTTTTTTTTTTTACTTGCAAAAGCGAATAATTTCACTAAAACTTTATTGTACGTCGGATTGTAATGACTTTAATAATATTTACAAGTATACGGATGAATTTAGTTTCTAGATTCAAAGTAATGTAAGTACGAAAATGAAACCACTGAATTTTTGATGCATGTACTCAATCGTGCGCGGTGGTCATTAAGACTGAGGTAACACCTAACTTTAAGGTGGTGTGAGCGTATTGAAAACCGTGTCGAAGGATGAAAGGCTGAGGGTTAAATCAGTCACGAACGAGCTCCTGTGGTTGATCGGGCAATAACCACAGTTTACTTTACCTTATTCTGGTAAGCCGGCTCTGCCAGAATGGACCTTTCCTTCCGAGCTTACTCGTGGGATTCCAATGAACAAGACAAATAATAACAAAAACACAGAAAAGACGAAAAGAAAGGCGAAGGACAACACCTGCAAGCCTAACTCCCTGACCGGCGTTGGTGACAATCAGTCATCTAGTTCGACGGGCGCTGAGGCTGCGGATGGTCCGACGGTGCAGGAGCAGGCCTTTGCAACGTGCGCAAATACTGCTTCTTCTTCCTTCCGAACCAGGCATGTATCCACTGGGGCCCAGTCCTCGGTTGATTCATCTCCCCCTACCTACTCCCCTCCCTCTCCCCTTCCTGACAACCCTCCCTCACCTTCGACTTCGGTTGGAACCAGGTGCTCCTATTTGGCCAAGCTGAATCTGAAGCAGGATTCTGAGGATGAAGACGTGGACCTAGATAGTACCGTAGTACCAGTCAACCTTCAGAGTGGTGTGGACGGATCTTCTGAACCCCTCACGGCGACAAAAGAGATAACGGAAGCATCTTCCGCTACCTAATCATCATCCGCTGATAAGGTTCATAGTCTAACGGCACGTATTAGAAACAATAGGAAGCTGGCTAGGAGAGCGATCAAAGCGTTCGGGGGCGTCGAACCGAATGATTTATCGCTTATCCAGTCCAATAGACTGAATTGGGCAAGAGAGTATTTGAAGCTGCATTCTCCATTGGAAAAAGTTTTCTGATGTGGGTAAATTGGACCCCTCGTCGGCTAAAGCTGGTGAGGATCAATCGCGGAAGAAGAGAATCCGGTCGTGTGAGGGCGATCAAAGCCAGGCGAAGACGCTGAGACCTGCAAGGTCACAACCTACGACGTCACGGCCGAATTTGCGTCCAACGTTGGATATACCGGAGGAGTTTCATGTGGCGATAAGGGATGTGAGCGTCTCTGACTACAGGATCTCCAGAGAAAGATGGGCTTTGATTGTGTCTGCATTCACTGACCAGGTGCTGGCTGATAGTACGGAAGGATCAGAAGTCCCCTTTGCCATTGACGACATTGGACGGTATCGGGGGGTGCAGACCATGATCTGCAGGGATGAACACACGCGGACAAGGCTCGCTCGCTACGTCTCTCGAATCGGCAATCTGTGGGAGGGAGCGAAATTCGATGTGGTGCCGAAGTCATCACTCGTTAAGCCTCAGACATGGATATGGGTTCCGGGACCCTCTTATAAGGACGCGAAAATTCTTGGTCTGCTGGGAAAACAGAACCCGGACGTTCCTATGGCGGGACTAGGGACTAGGGATCCACCACCTAATGGGGGACAACGTCTTCTACTGGTATGGGACAAGAAAGCGATCCCGGCTCTGGAAAAGAAGAAGTGGGAACTGCACTACGGATGTAGCAGGACGTCTGTTAGGTTCCCGCAGACCGAAACGGAGACTCAGGAAGGTGCTACAACTTAACCTTCATCACAGCAAAGCCGCATCCGACAATCTCTTGAGGCTGCAAGATTTGTGCAAAATCGATGTGACTCTCCTGCAAGAACCCTGGTTGTCAAACGATCGGATACAGAGTCTGCAATCAGCAGAATTTGATTTGTTCTTCTCGAAGGACACAGATAAGCAGAGAACTTGTATTCTGATTAGAAAAGGAATTAATTCTTTTCTCTTGAACAATTACAGCAATGGTGACCAGACTGCAGTGAACGTGGAGGGATCTGATGGTAATAACCTTATTGTCGCCTCTCTCTACTTTCCGTATGATAGCGAAGAACCTCCACCCTCTGACGGGTTCAAACACTTGATCAGCATGGTGGAAAGAAAGAAGATCAACATCGTGGTGGGGTGCGACGCTAACGGTCACCACACTCAATGGGGCAGCAGACACATCAACAGTAGGGGTGAGTCACTTTTTGAATATATTTGCTCTTCCAAACTTTTATTATGCAACAGATGTGATGAACCTACTTTTGTTGTTAGAAACAGAAGTGAAGTCTTGGACATAGCTCTAAGATCGAGCTACGGCACGGTTTGAAGTCGGTAACTGGTCAGTCTCAAGAATGGAATCCTTCTCTGATCATATGATAATTATATTCACGATATCTTGCGATGTAGTGCGGGGTAACTCCTTCCGTAACATCAAAAGAACTAACGGGGAGGAGTTTGTAAGGATAGTCAGTAGCAACCTTAGGCAGGAAACAAGCAGCTTAAGCAGTGCGGAACTACTTGACAGTGAGGTGGAGATGATTTCGGAAACCTTAATGACTGCCCTTAGATCGGCTTGCCCGCTTTCAAATGAGGGTGGGAAGGGTGGTCCGAAGTGGTCCGAAGGATCTTGAAACTCTGAGAGGAAAGGCGAGGAGGCTTTTCAAGAAAGCTAAAAGAACTCAGAATGACTTGGACTGGGATGCATACAGACTCAGCCAAAAAGAATTTAAATTGTCGCTGAGCTTCGCCAAGCGAAGTTTGTGGAGGAAACTCTGCAAGGAAATATAATGTATTAACGAAGCATCTAGAATGCGCAGGATCCTCGCCAAGGACCCCAGTGTTCCTGGGCACTAGAGGAGGATTGACTGAAGCTGGACGGAATCGAGTCAGGAAAGTCTGGATCTACTGATGGAAGCGCACTTCCCGGGGTGCATCTCGGAGCTTGGGAACGCTTCTCAGGTAGTAGAACTCCCTGTGGCGGACGCAACCATTGTAAATCGGACAATCTCTCTTGAAAGGGTAAGGTGTGCGGTTATGTCCTTCTCCCCCTTTAAGTTTCCGGGAGTGGACGGTCTGGTGCCCATTATGCTGCAGAAGACCATGCCACTTATTGGTCCTTCTTTAGTGAGGATCTTTAGAAGTTGTCTAACTCTCGGGTATGTCCCGAAGATGTGGTCAGGGTAATTTTCATTCCTAAGGCTGGCAAGCAAAGCCACACCCTGGCCAAGGACTTTAGACCCATTAGTCTCTCATCGTTTTTGCTGAAAACAATGGAGAGACTGACGGACTATTATCTCAGATGTGTTCTGGACGCGAGAGGCTTCTCAGCTTCTCAGCACGCCTATATGAAGGGCAAATCTGTCGAAACGGCCTTACATGAGGACGTCTACACGGTGGAAAAATCTTTGAATGTTAAAGAGTATACTCTAGCAGCGTTTCTTGATATTGAGGGTGCCTTCAATAATATGAAGACGAGTGCGTTCGAGAAGGCATTGAATAGATTGGGTGTTGACTCTTTCATTTCGTACTGGATTGTATCGATGCTAGGGGGTAGAGTTATAAACTCCTCTTTGGGGGATGGATGTAGCAGAATGAAAGCAACCCGTGGAACCCCACAGGGTGGGGTGCTATCTCCACTGTTGTGGGTCATAGCGGTTGACGAAATTTTACAGGCTCTATCTTTGACCGGAGTCAAGGTGGTTGCTTACGCGGATGATATCGTTCTGATGGTGAGAGGTAAGTTCCTGGACACCTTGAGCGATTTACTAGAAGTTGGGCTCAAATCCTTGAGCAGGTGGGCTGGTAACTGCGGTCTCAACATCAATCCGGAGAAAACCGACCTTATCCTCTTTACGAGGAAAAAAGACCGAGAATTCAGGCTTCCACGCTTAAATGGCAGTGGAAGAATGTAAAAGAATATTGCAGATGGTGGGTATGAATAACAACCTGAAGATTGGTTGGATTCCTGGTCACAGTGACTTCCCTGGAAATGAAAAGGAAGACGAGCTCGCCACAAGTGGGTCGGAGCTGAGCATAGAGCTGGCCGACGAATCGGTTCTATGTCCCATTGAATGCATAAAGAGAATGATTGATATTAAAGCGCTCAGACAGATGGAGGGGTCCTGGGTAATTCTCTCGGGTTGCCGGCAAGCAAGGATCTGCTGGCCGAAACTTGATAGGAGCAACTCCAGCTTCATTGTATCTCTGGGCAGGGACATTTGCAGACAGCTTATAGGGGTCCTAACGGGACACTGTCCCTTTGGGAGACATGGAGAAAGACTGGGAATACCCATGGCTGATCTGTGTCGCTGTGGTGATGAGAATGTTGAACCGACACTGGAGCATCTAGTGTGTGAATGTGAAAGTCTGGCACGTACCAGGTATCGGTACTTGGGGAAATTCTCCTTGACCGATCTATCAGAACTTGCGATGATTCCTCTATGGAGAACTACTCTCTTTATAAGGAAGAGCAATATTTGGAATCAGTAGTCTAGAGCCCGGTTTTATACGAGGGGACCACAATGGATCCGCAGTGATCTCTTGTGAAGGACTGTGGCACAGTGCTTCAGTCCAACCTTACCTACTTTCAGTAGACTCGACTTGTAATCCTATCTTCTGAAACCAAATTTTATCTTCCTGGTATAATCGGTTCGGAAGATATTGTAATCCAAAGTTTTTTACCCCCACACTCCCCTCCTTGTCTAGGCTCCCAGTATCCCATAAAACAACCGTTCAGGAGATATGAATTTTAGAATGTTTTAATCTCAGCTTTCGAGCAATTTGGACGCATTGTACTTCCCTTCCCTTCCCTTCCAACACCCTTCAAACAATCAATCAATAAAAAAAGGCCTAATATTTTCAACAAACACGAAACGAAAAACAAACAGTTTCCTCAACTCACATATGCGAATTTCAATTTGAATACCTAGGAAGGTCACGAAAATATTCGCAACCAGCCTTGCCTCATGAAACCGAAGAATTTCCCTGTTTCAAAAATGAAGGGAAATATGCGAAATATTCGCAATTCGCATGTCGCCAGAATCGCAGTTCAGATTTGATATCAAATCGAGATTTGAAGAAATCTTAAAAACTCTGTTTTTGTATTAGTATTTTTATGTAAACACATTATGTATTTGAAATTGATACGAAAAATCGAATATTTCTCGATATCATTTCGATTTACTACAGGGCCGCTATTTGACATGGTTCGAGGAATTGACGAATAGCATTATGCAACTAAGTAGGTAATGCAAAAAATTTAAAAATAAAATATTAGTACAAAATTATGAAATAAGTTTATTCATAGTAAGGTTATAAGTATGAATGTTATCGTAAAATAAACATTTTGTGAGATTAAAGAAAAGGAAACTTAAAAAATTGTTTAATTAAATAATATTACTTTTTTTGTTGAGGAATACGCTGCTGTTTTGGAAATGGTCAGCGACATGCTGAAGATGCTTTATGGCAAATCTGTCAAAGACTTCGTCCGGTGTGCTGGGGAATTTCGCGTGGAATGGATCTATTAGAAGATTTTTGTCATTAATATACCATATAGCTAGCTTTAACTTTCTTTAGTAATATTAATTTTCAAAGCCGCTAATATCCTAAGGGATCTTGCGGCTTTGTTTTCCTTGGTTCCCATCCAGGAAAATTCTGTTGCCACTTCGTCCAAAAAAAATTTTTTTAAAGCCTAAATAGATATTCACTATGTAATTGCACTTCACTTCACTGCCACATGAAATGAAAATCGAAGGTACTAAATGCTGAAAAAACAGAAGAAAATCGTAGAGCATGTTTCTAGGACATATCTGGAAGATATCTCAAAGTTATCCGGATACGAATTCGAAGCCAGGTGCAAGTTCGAAGTACACGTAGGATATCGCTTCGTTTTCCATTCGAGACCTCGGAATGTTTTAAATATCTCTTTCGTGTTCCTCTGCCCCTTTTTCGATAATGATCCGAGAAGACCGAGACAATGTTTGCTAGGATTGCTGTAATAAAAATATATGCTAAACGAATTACAACGATTGTAGGAAAATTTTTTATCCTATTGTTGCTACTGAAATTCTTGGATGGCCGAACCGAATTTTCATGTATTGGTATCGAATATATTTTCCGACAACCGAATTATTTGTCTAGCTAACCAGAATCTCACAAATACACGGGTTGTTGTACACTCTAAAAAAAAGTTATTTGTGTTAAGTCCTACACTGAATTTTTTTTGTAACATAGGAGGAGGTATAAAACGGCTCTAAGAGACTATTTTCCCTCTTCAAATATTATTTCTTACTTACTTACTTAATAAAACCCTTAGCTGTAGGTAGAAATCGAACCCACGTTGAAAGTTACTGGATTGGCGAGCGCAGCAACTGCACCAATGAAGACTTTTAATTTTCATTTCCCAATGTAGCAACTTAACTTAGTGTGGATTAACCCAGTTACCGCAACATACATTCGGTTGGCGCAACACACATTCCGTTACCACAGCAGAATGATGCAAAAATTGTTTGTGATGATCAATAATCTATTGCAACAACCAACATTATATTGCAGCGATCAAAATTGAGCTGCTACATATTTTTCTGTTCGGTTCGCAAACAACGTAAATAGATTGTCTTGACAGAATGGTTCTATTGCACGTACTTCGTTTTTATTCCCTTAAAAAAATATTTGTTAGTACAACCGAATATCTATTACTGCAAACTAATTCTTATTAGCATAAATGAACATCGCTTGCTGCAATGATTGATTGTTATTGAAGCAACCTCAATTACATATTGAGATATTTATCTTTGGGTTATCTGCAATCAATGCAAGGAAATTGGCGTACAATTTTGGCAAAACCAGTGGGAAAAAATTCCAGTGTCAAACAAATGAAACAACAAGTAAGGAATGGCCAAATGGATTGCATAGAAAATTTTCTTCTTTGTTTTCACAAAACCCGGAGGCGACAAGTTTCAACGAAACCTATGTTCAAACAATTTCCGAGGATGTTCATGGAAAATTATAAATTTGCACAAAAAGACCTCTATAATAGGTATGTTTTAATGCTCTCCAGAATAGAGCACTTAATCGGCACGCGAAAATGTGGAGTAAATTTCATTTTTAAAATTTGGCAGCCCTGCGCTGTCAAGTTTGAAGTTAAATGACATTTCCGTTTTGTTGCAATTATGTAATTTTCAATTATGTAATTCTTTTTCCTTCCTTTGTTTTAAAACAAACGGCAATAAAACTGTCACAGGATTGGATTTATTGCAGTTCGGGTGCCAGTCATTCAGTTTGAAATTAGTAAAGCGAATTGAAGCGAATTCATCGTAGACTCACACCATTTTATTCTATCTGGAATAAGATTTATAACCCAATAAAATTAGTGGGTTGACTATTCTGGATGTTGTTGTTGTTTCACGTATACTTCATTAAAACGCACCTAATATTGATAAATCGTAGTATCAACAGTTCATCAGCCTAAAAACAGTTTTTAGCTGCTAAATCTATACGACCATCAACTGCGCAACCTGTCCTCATTATTATGGACAACCATGAAACGAATAAATTCATTGAAATAATTAACAAAGCTGAGAGAATGGAATTATTATAAAGCTCCATCATCACACATCGCATAGAATGCAATCACTGCATTGTTTATTATGGTGTATTGTCCTTTTAACACTATACAATCTGATCTAAGTTGAAATTCAATAAAATATCATAATAGTTAAAAATATCATTTATCGATAAGGTCATCCTGAAATAAACCATGTTTATATAATAAAAGATTTAAGAATAAAATCACGAGACCTGTACCGTTTGATGGCTTGCCAAATACCAAGCTTAAAAAATAACGTGATCTTAAGGTTCCATCCTCTGGCCAAGCCCCTTGTATTAAATTTTGCATTAGAAACATATCGTAGATACTGGTCATATGCTATAACTAAAATCACACAATTCTGTGTTTTTGACGTCAATTGAACATAAAATTAGAACAACTTCGTCAATGATTCTCAATTTACGACTAATTAAGATACAACTTTTCTTTTATCTAACATATTTTCCTCTTTAATTGTAGACCTCGACAATCGAATAGCATATTATTGATCAGTTTCTGTGCAAACAACGTTTAATTCGACTTCTACATGTGATTGAAGTCTCGCCGAGCAAAATACCATCTGTGTGGACAATTAGAAAAAACTCAACAAATACGACACTATCAAAGATGTTCTAATATTATAAGTAATTAAAAATAATTTCCCATATAATTAGTTCGGTAAAAAAAGTATAATTTTCTTGAATGCTATCTGTGAGCAGTTCATATGTACGTACACTAGAGTTTAATGTTTATGATAATGTACATATTATGCTTTATTATTATAGTTGATCTAAGGTTATCAGTACCGGAGTTGAAGTCCAATCGATTAAAGGCTTTTATGGTATTTTTAGAAATGCATAATTTATTAACAAGTGTGTAATACAATAAGATCGGTAAAAAAGTATAAATAAGTAGTCACAACTTTTTTTTGTTAAACGAAAAAACAATGGAAATTCTCAGGCCTATTCTGTATACAGTCACAAGTCACAATTTTAGCGGAGAGTCATAATTTTAGAAAATCTGTGACTTTTCATATTCTAGCATTAGTCACAATTTTGACGTTTTAAAAAACATCAAAAAATTGTGACTATCGAAATAGGTGATCACAACGGCCAGCCAGACAAACAAATTTAACGTTTCGTGAAGTTTCAATACTTAATATTGAAAAAAATGGAATGTTTGCTATATTTGCTGAGGTAATTACTGGAAGAAGCTGAACAAAAGTAATTTAACGTAAATTTAGATGGCTGATTTATAGTTTGTGTGATTTAAGGGCGTTAAGAAGAGCTACACTCCGAAACTTGAGGAACGCAAGTGATCTGTTTTTATTAATCGACAATGCATTTGAGAGTTACTTCGGATTTCCACGTTTTAGATATTTACTTAGGCACACAACTTTCCTTTATACACTTGCAAAGGCCGAATTGATCACTGATACTGACACAGCATCATCATTTTCACATGTCTCCAACTATTTGGAGAAATTATTGTGACCTTTCTTGTGACTGCAGCGCCAGAATGCGAAAAAAATTTTCGATCACAAGCGCAGTCACAAAATTTTAGTCACAGCAGGTTGTGACCTGTGATAGTTCACAATTTCAAAATAGGGCCGTCTGATAATTTTCTATTCTATTCCAATAAACTAATTAAAATTTTATAAATACTTTTTACATGCATATTTTTAAATAAATAGTACCTCTTCCAATAGTCAGTCAGAGTACACTTAACCATTTTCTATTAGATAAAAAAAAAACAGAATGTAATATTTCTGCTGTAAATATGGCGAATAATCAATCAATAATCGAAGGAATTTCCATGCAAACTTGCAAGAAATTTGCCAAAACCCTACGAAAACTTGTATTATTATATTTTCACTTCGACTTTGATGGTTGAATCAGGAAGTAAGAAGCTGACTACATATTGCGATGGATCAGCTCAGCGATTTCTGAACTATTGTAATAGTGCGTCAACATAGAAGTAAATGAAGCTGACTAATAGAACAGATCCATAGTATTACTCCTGTTGTAAACATAACCTCGTACAAATTAACATTATATCTGTGCTAACGAACGGTCTACTCTCAAGTGAAAAAAATTATAAACTGTAAAAGATTGGTTAAGAAAATTCGTCGAACATAGTTGGGTATATCATTTGAGAAACATGCTCTAAAAGGTTTTTTTTACTAAAAGTTGAATAAATAAAAATTCACACCTTCGAAAAATTCAAATGAGAGACCCAAGGAACCTACTCCTTATATTTTTCACACAAGAAGAAGAGCAAATATTACTTGTTCTTTCTTCTCACCTTTTTCATTTCCAATTTGAAATAAAATAAGATAGGAAGGAAACACAAACAACTACGTCCAGTTTTAAACCTATATCATTTGTTCATCAGGAACGTGGAATAATGTGAAGTATTTGACCTGGTATTGCACTCATCCTTCTATCGTTAGACCTAGATCTACTAAAGTACATATTTATTTTATATTTTGGTCCACATTTTTCAACCGAAATTTTCAGAAAATTATAAATAGGTTAAATATGAGCCAATAGTGTGACTTACCTGCTTGACGCGCATGCGTTGATAAATCGCTTAAGAGATCGCTGAGACTGCGTTTCTGGCCTAATTGATTAATGGGTGTGATTAGCTTCTGCATATATGTACCGTCCTATCAAAAAAAAGAAAACAATATAGTACAACAAGTATTACTTAAGTGTCTTTAAAAATAGATTATTAAAAATCGAACTTTTAGATTTTTTAGCGCTATTTTTTTCCTTTTTAGCAGTAGAGCTCATCATTCCTTCGGAAATTTACATGCAAGAACACATTTACTTAAAATTATTACTCTACGGTATACAGGGTGTAACTAGTACTGAGGTTCAAACGAAAATGGGAGATAGAGGAACTTGTCCTGAGTAGAAAATCGTTCTACACATACTCCCGTTTTTGCACCGTTAAGGAGATAGCGCGATTTTAAGGACGAAGGATTTTCATCGTACCTGTGATCACTGTTTGATCTCTAACTTCTGCTGTAGTTAGCGTAATGTAATAATTCTGGGCTCGTTGGAAAGGACACAAATTCTTCTTTCTAATTGCTATCAATTGTGTCAATCGGTGTTATACTTTTTGAGAAAAATTCATTTAAATGACACAAAAATAATAAAAAATTAAAAAAAAAATACAAAAAAGTCCTGTTTTCTCCAAAAAGGACCTGATTAACCACCAAATTTTATTACATTTTCGGAAAGCCCATAAAATTTCACTATACGTTTGGTAACAGAATTTCTTCATAGGTTGAATTGTAAAGGAGCGGGGCGAACAGTTATCAAGCACGTTCCCTTCAAGTAAATCTGGTTTCACACCCGTCGTTCGCCGAAGGAGTATGATTAATAATAGTGAGGACGAAATAAATGCATGTGGTTGATGCCTAATCGATGGCCGATGCGCCGGGTGCTTACCGTGGGGTCCCTAGCCGCGATGCGCAGTATGCGCTCCTCCGTGGCCACAGGTACTGAGTGTCGCCGTCCTGGATGTTGTGTCTCCCGCCACGGCTGCAGTGTACCTCGTTCACGAAGGTTCCGATGAATGCTGATGAATATCCGATAATGGGGGTACCGAGATCTGTCGGGATACCGTTCCCGGTAAACTCTTTCGGC
The DNA here is from genome assembly GCA_951812415.1 of Beris morrisii. NCBI lineage: Eukaryota > Metazoa > Arthropoda > Insecta > Diptera > Stratiomyidae > Beris > Beris morrisii. The sequence goes on from OX638313.1 coordinate 77,516,206, forward strand.
TCGCCTAGCATTCCCGTCGCACAACCCATACACGAAGTGCATGTCTGCCATTTCTTCCGTTGTAAAAGACCTCCTATTGATTGCCATGTTGCTCGTAATGATGTCTATGACATTCTGTTTGCTGCTGCTTCCTCCCGATGCTTTTATCGCAGAAAAATCTACGTAGGACGAAGTCATTCCTGTTCCTTAAGGGAGCAGGTAAACTCCACGCCCTACTTTAATGAATATTACTTAATTAACTTAAATGGATGTTAGTTAATTTACTTAAATGGACGCTATCTAATTAGTTGTCATATTTTTACTTACCTGTAACATAATTTCCACACATAAGAGCAATACGTGTGTTGTTAACATGGTTGCTCATTACTGCATCTGTTTTGCGGTAAATTCTATGTTTAGCAGTATTTCCAATATGTGCAGGGAACTCACTTGTTGTTGCAAATATGAAGAAATTCTGTTATCAAACGTATAGTAAAATTTGATGGGCTTTCCGAAAACGTAATAAAATTTGGTGGTTAATCAGGTCCTTCTTGGAGAAAACAGGACTTTTTTGTATTTTTTTTTTAATTTTTTATTATTTTTGTGTCATTTAAATGAATTTTTCTCAAAAAGTATAACACTGATTGACACAATTGATAGCAATTAGAAAGAAGAATTTGTGTCCTTTCCAACGAGCCCAGAATTATTACGTTACGCTAACTACAGCAGAAGTCAGAGATCAAACAGTGATCACAGGTACGATGAAAATCCTTCGTCCTTAAAATCGCGCTATCTCCTTAACGGTGCAAAAACGAGAGTATGTGTAGAACGATTTTCTACTCAGGACAAGTTCCTCTATCTCCCATTTTCGTTTGAACCTCAGTACTAGTTACACCCTGTATATAGGTATAAGAAAATATTATGTGAATTTCATCTGGATTCTGGATTTTCCCATTCCTAAAACTGATCCAGTTCGGTATCCCTCCCATTTTCCCATAATTCCTTCCTACTCTCCTCTCCTTCGCACCAATCACGGCAAAATATTAGACAGGAAAATGCCGTGGCCAACGGGTTCAGTTCAATTAACTAAAAAGAGCCGTGTCCGAGAGATCCGTTTCCAGAAAGGCTCAGATTGCCATGGTTCAGTGGAATCACAACGAACCCAGATCGCGGTCTATGTACTGGCTATTTTTACAAATAGACCCCAACCTATACTTCATCTGGTATAAGATTGGTAATTTTCCGAGCATTCCTTACCAAACGCAACGTTATGTTTCGTAGCAAAACGCTGTAAGACAAAACAGTAATAGTGTGACCATTCGAGTTCGATTCATTTAATTTTCAAGTTTGTAAAGTCTTTCTTCACTATTTTTAGCTTAAAAATCTTCTTATTGCTATATATCTCTACATAAGAAAATAAATGAATGTTTGTTTGTTTGACCCGTATGCGCTCCTAAACCATTCATACGATTGCGATGTTTGGTAATTATTGTTGAGGGCACGCCCACGAAGGTTACTGCATTAGTAAAATCATTTTGCAATTGGTGGTACGCGAGTTATTTCAACATTGAGTGTATTTTATATAGTTTAATGGCAGTTCGTGCGTTTTCAGTGCATGAGTTATGCGTTCCTATTACCAAATGGTAAAGTTCGAAATTTCCAAATAGCTGACTTTTGTATGACGGTTCGTGTGTAATTTTATGATTAGGAGCTCTGAAAATGGATAATTTTTCTCTATGAATGTTTGTTTGTTTGATTGTCCCGTATGCGTTCCTATACCATTCATCCGATTGCGATGAAACTTTGGTGATTTGTTGAGGGCTCGCTCGCGAAGGTTTCTGCATTAGTAAAATCATTTTACAATTGGTGGTATGCGTTTCGTTTCAACAATTGAGAGTATTTTAAGTTCGTTTGTTTTCGGTGTATAAGTTATGCGTTCCTATTGACAAATGGTAAGTTGAAAATCTTCACCTGGTGGAAATTAAAATAACATTCCAAGATAGACAAATTTTCAACAGCTGACTGTTGTTGTATGATGGTTCGTGTTTAATTTTATGATTAGAAGCCCAGAAAATGAATAATTTTTTTCTATGAATGTTTGTTTGTCCCGTATGCGTTCCTATACCATTCATCGGATTACGATGAAACTTTGGTTATTTCTTGAGCAACGGGAAGCAAGACTGGAAACCGCTCGCATTTACAAAATTAAACAACGGGAACACAAGGAATGGAAATAGCGAGAGCAAAGGGAGCAAGACTGTAAACCGCTCGCATTTCAACGCATGCCGGAGTAGAGCAGATCATAGTAGAAGGTCTTCAGTGCAGTTTCGGTGGTATGGCACCATGGCAGACTTACTAGAGAGCTTTAACAATTGTTTCGAATGTAAACAATTTTTGATCATGATTCCAAGTTTAAAATTGAAATCTTTTGCATGAATGTCAGAAGTTTGCCTAAACATTATGATGAGATTTTATTGCTAATTGATTAGTTCAATGTGTTTTCACTGAAACATGGATACACGAAGAAAGAACTAATATTTTCCATATGGAAGGTTTCAATTTATTTGATTGTGGAAGTAAATGTACGTGAGGACTGGAATGTGCAATGCTTAAACTTTCAAATCATTGATGCCATGAGTAGTTATCTGGAGTTTCGCTACCGAAAAATTCTATTAACTAGTATATACCGATCTCATACTCTGATTCCCAAAACTTTTTTAAATTCACTGGTCGAATATTTAGGAAATACTGGTTCAAATAAATCTAGTTCTTCGGGATATAAATTACGACATTTCAAAGTCCAAAATGTCTTCCATTGCAACGGAATATCTAGACACCTTAACAAGCATTGGGTTTAATGAGTATTTTAACGGTTCAACTTGTATTGATCACATATTTATTAAAAATTTAGATAATATAAAATTCAAACCAGCAATTTATAAATCGAATATTACAGATCATTACACCACTATGGCATGTCTCACATTCCCAAATGAGAATCAAAAAACCAATACATCCAACCCCAAAAGGCTATAAACAAAAATCGACCAGACATATTCTAAGTAACGTATTAACCAAAGAGAATTGGGCAGAGTTGTATCAATATACTGATGTTGATATAGCCATGGAGAGATTTTATAGTATATTAGATCATGCAATTACACAGTCTACAATAGATTACAATAAAACGAAAAAAAACAGCTTATTGAATATAAAAAAATTGGGCATCACAAGGAATTGTAATATACAGGGTATTTGGCACTCCGTGTGCCACCTTGTAAGGGGTTATTCCTTGATATATTTGGAGAAAAAAATTGTTCTACAGAGTGGGTCAATTTTCAATATTAGTGGAGATACAGGGTGGTTAAGAAAAGTGTTTTTGACCGGTACCTTCACTCACTTAAAACGTTATATCTTGAAAACGAATAATCACAAGGCAAAGTGTTATAACTCGTTTTTTAGGCAATCGAATTACCTTTCATTTAATGTAACAGCCGAAATTGCAACTGCACCCAATCTTGAGATATTTACTCGAAAACGCAGATTTTTGCTACGTCAACCCTAAAAATTCAGTGATCAATGTAGTTTTTCTCAGAAAACCCCATTATAAAAATGTCATTATAATTTTATTTTTTTATGAGCCGTATTATTACCTACAAAAGCTGCATACATATGTATGAGTTACGATTAACGTTACGATTATTGGTAGGCGGAAAATCCTCATCTCTAGTCCTCCACGTGGGCGCCTGCTGGTAATGATTAGTCGGGATGGACAACCTGTCCACTCGATTACTCAGCTAAGACTTACATACTCGCTTCAATCGGGTGTTGTGGTCATTAAGTTTGAGGTACCCAACTGTGTGTTTTATCCCCCCGTGTCGTCTCTCCAACCCCTTTCTTCCTATACCCAAGTCAAGGTGTAAATCATCGTGCTAATGACTGCATGGCTGAGGGGGAGCTCAGTCGCGAACGATAGACTCCAGATACCGGGCGACCTCTGGTTTCAATTAGCCTTCCCATGGTAATGCGGTGCTCTGCCATGGGTGACGACCCTTTCACGCGCTACTCGTGGGAATCACATGAATTCGGAAAAAAAAATTAAAAAGATGGATGTAGTAAAGGACGGTAGGAGGGGACCTGGCGCCTCAGCTAGTGACGACGATGATGAGCTTTCTCTCTCGTCCAACTCGCTGGACGGAAGGTTCGAGTGTCTGTCGACGGAAGATCAGCTCCTGTCCCCCGGGATAGTTGAGGACGTCGACGTTACCCTCATTGAATGTGATCAGGATGGCTTCCAGCAGACTGACGCTATCGATGGGTGACGAACGGGATGGCTTTGAGCAGACCGTCATTGCTGGAGAGGGTCTGCGTGCCGTGCAAGAGAGGGAGGTCGAGGAGACAAGAAGGGATGAGGAAAGATGTGGAGATAACTCAACCGTTGGGAGTAACACGGGGATCCAGGGAGGGTTCAAGTGGACAACGGTGGGCAAAGGCAGGGCCGGCACACACCTACAGGCGAATCGTAGGATGCGCTCGGCCTTGAGGAAGATCTCGAAGTACGAGGCTATGGACCTTAGTCGGCTCAGCGACTGGGAGAAAGAGCAGTACGAGAGAGCCAAGGGCATTGCGGCGGACGAACACTTGAGGAAGTATTTGGACGACTGCAAAACAAGGGCTGTCGCTCTAGTGGCGAGTGCGGCGGCATCAGCTCCGCGTGTGCAGGAGGCCGGTCCCTCAGGCGTGAAAGCTGAGGGGAGGCTAAGGACGGAAGTTCGACCTTCAGGCGTTACAGCTGAGGTAGAGCAAGGGGCGGTTAAGGCCGGACCCTCGGGAACCAATCCCGGGGTATGGAGTAGGGCAGTCAGGGAGTCCAAAGCTGAACCCACGGAAGCGACGACCAGACCTAGGGTCGAACCATCCAAGGGGAAAGCGAAGGAAAGAAGGGAGGACTTTAGGACGAAGCGGGGCAGGTCGGACGATGCAGTGGCAGCAAGGGAGGCGAAGAAGGCTAAAGCTTCTACGTCAACCCAAGCAAGCGCTGTGGCTGACACACTCCGCATCGCCCTTGTCAACGAGCAGGAGCCCAGTGGCCGACTTCTGATGGACCAGTGGCTTCGGATCGAGGGTCTGATTCTCGATACGATGCTGACCCAATATCGGTCGGGGGCTTCCGATCTGGAGCTACAGTTTGACGGAGCAGGCTGGGATAATGGCCACAAGGTAATAGCTTGTGGTAACGAGGCATCCAAGGAGCTTATCTCGAGGGTAATTGATAATTTGGGCGAAATCTGGGAAGGGGCCAAACTCAAGGTGGTTTCTCCAGCGGAACTGGCCAAATACGTCCTGCCGAAGGCCTGGGTTTGGATCCCGAGACCATTCTTGGACGAGGAGAAGGTTCTGGATCTTCTCCGGTTCCAGAACAGGGACCTTAAGACGGAAAATTGGAAGGTGCTGAAGGTGGGACCGAAGCAGGAGTTTGGCCAGCATTACCTTCTATCGCTCAGCAGGGAGTCACTGTCGTACCTGGAGACCTGTAAGGGTATGGTGCGCTTTGGATTGGGTAGGGTAATGGTGAAGCCAGCCCAACAGAGCAGGGGAATTGAGGAGGCGGTATCTACTGATGTTGGAGGTGATTCAAATCAATCTCCACTACAGTAAGGTGGCAACCGCTTGCTTGGTGGCCTTTATGGCAGAACAGGGAGTCTCGGTGGCGCTAATTCAGGAGCCTTGGGTGAATGGCAAGAACGTCATCCAGGGGCTCGGACTCCGGAATTATAAGCTCCACTACAGCATTACAACATACTGCATTTTTGTTAAACAATTACAGTAATGAAGATATAACGGCAATTCAGCGAGAGAGGGAAATGGGTAAGCCGATATGCTTGGCGTCGGCCTACCTACCATACGACGGAAACGAAGTTCCACCGCAGTTAGTACGGCAGCTAGCAGGGAGCAGTAGATGGGACCTGGTCATCGGATGTGATGCGAACGCGCATCATTCACAATGGGGAAGTACCGACACCAACGAAAGGGATAAGTCTCTTTTTGATTTTATACTGGGATCTAATTTAAGGATATGCAATGTGGGCTCAGATCCTACATTCATAGTGCGGAACAGACAGGAGGTTTTGGATATTACCCTTGCCACCAATTCCAGAACGCTGAAGGTTAATAATTGGAGGGTTTCAGATAAACCGTCATTCTCGGATCACTGTTGGATCCTATTTCAAATTCATTTTGAGCGGGAGAAAAGGCAGTTCCTACGGAACCCCAGAAGGGCGGATTGGGATAGGTTCAATAGAATCACAGAGCGGCAATTCTCAACGATCCCGCGGGATCTGGCAAGTGGGGATGCGATTGAAGCAAGTGTGGGGACTTTCAATACCTTTCTGGTAGCGGCTTTCGAGAAATCCTGCCCGCTACCTAGGGCTCCAAAGAAAGTTAATCCACCAGGGAATCTTCAAGGAAGCTTTTTAATAGGGCGAAGCGTGATAGGAAGACGGAAGACTGGGACAATTATAAAGCCAGTGTCAGGGTCTTCAAATACAAGATCAGGAAGTTCAAAAGGGAGTCGTGGAAGAACTTCTGCGCATCAATAGGTGAATGTAGTGAGGCGTCCAGGCTCCGGAAAGTACTTTCGCAGGAGCCGTGCTCACCTAGCTACATAAAGAGGAGTGACGGGTCGTGGGTGGAGACTAGTCAGGAGGCTCTGGAGCTCTTGATGTCCACTCACTTCCCTGGTAGTATACTGGTGGACCCCTATTCTATGGATAATAGGGGCTTTTCTGGAACCAATTTGGTTATACCAAATGGAATGGAAGAGCTCCTGGCTGAAGACACGATCAAATGGGCCATAAGCTCTTTTGCTCCCTTCAAATCACCGGGACCAGACGGCATTAGGCCAATCATGCTGCAGAGAGCCTCCGGGTCAATCCTCGGCTGGTTGAGTACGATTTTCAGGAGCTGCTTACGGGCAGGGTATGTTCCACGGGCCTGGCGAGAGGCACGTGTAGTTTTCATTTCCAAGGCGGGAAGACCCAGTCACACGACAACGAAGGACTTTCGACCTATCAGTCTATCGTCATTCGTTCTTAAGGTGCTGGAGAGGCTTATAGAAACATACATTCGGAGAATATGCGATAACAGGCTGCTGTCTAACGCTCAGCACGCCTACATCAGAGGGAAATCCGTAGACACAGCCCTACATGAAGTAGTGGGGTCTATAGAGTTTAGTTTGGAAAGTAAGGAATTCATGCTGGCGGCATTTCTTGACGTTGACGGGGCTTTCAACAACGTAACAGTGGAAGCAATTAGGGAGGCTTTAAATGGCATAGGCTTAGAGGAGGGACTGGCGGGCTGGTTGACGACCTTGTTGGAAACCAGGATTGTGAGTTCGGAGAGGGGGCAAGGAAAGGTAAAAAGGCAAGCCTCGAGGGGTACTCCACAGGGTGGGGTGATATCGCCCCTTCTGTGGCTCATTGTAGTGAACGAGATTCTGATGGAAATCGAAAGGAAAGGAATCAAGGTTGTGGCCTACGCGGATGACATAGTCATACTAGTTCAGGGAAAATTTTTGGATACTATCACTGACATCTTGGAGTCGGCACTCCGTACACTGAGCAGGTGGGCCAAAAGATGTGGCTTGGGGGTTAACGCCTCAAAAACTGAGTTGGTTTTATTTACTAGGAAGCACAAGATCCCGGAATTCAGGCTGCCAAGGCTTGAAGGGGTCGAGCTGCAACTCTCGGAAAAAGCGAAATATCTGGGCCTAATCTTGGATAGGAAGCTGAATTGGAAAGAAAATGTTGGAGAGCGTATTAAAAAGGCTAACAACGCGCTTTTTGCGTGTAGGCAGGCCGTTGGAAAGAGCTGGGGTTTGAAACCGAATATGGTACATTGGCTGTATACGGCGGTTGCAAGACCCATTCTGACGTACGGGGCACTGGTATGGTGGAAAGCCACAGACAAAAAGTATATCCAAAGGGAACTGAGCGGAGTGCAGCGGAGTGCTTGTGTAATGATCACAGGGGCCCTGCGCACAACGCCAACAGCGGCACTGCAAGTTTGCATGCACCTTTTACCGCTTGATATTTTCATTAAGCAGGTTGCGTCAAACACAGCTGTAAAACTATTGAGCTGTTGTCTCTTTAGGGAGAGATCCATAGGACACAGCTCCATTCTTAGGGAATTTCTTGAGGGTCCGGTCAACTTTTGCACGGATTATATGATCCCGGTGAATGATTTCATATCATCGTTCAGGGTTGTATACCCAAGCAGAGCGGACTGGGAAAGCAACAGGGTAGTAAATGAGGGAGAACTCTCCGTGTATACGGACGGTTCCAAAATGGAATGCGGCACTGGCGCTGGAGTCTTCTCTGAGCAGTTGAGTGCAAGGGAGTCTTTTAAGCTGTCGGATGCTTGTAGTGTATTCCAAGCGGAGATTCTGGCAGTGCTTCAGGCAGGTAACATCATGTTGATGGAGGGGGTATCTGGTCGGAATATCTCACTTTACATTGACAGCCAGGCGGCTTTGAATGCATTGGAATCGGCGACTATTAAATCCCAGCTAGTAAAGCGCTGTCGAGAAGTGCTTAAGGTACTTTGTAGTCAGAATAGAGTACGACTATGCTGGGTACCAGGGCATAGTGACGTACCAGGCAACGAACAGGCCGATGAGCTGGCGAGACTAGGATCGGAGTCGGAAGGGATGGTAGAGGAGGTGGTTAATCCGCCATTAAACGGAATTAAAGCACGTATCAGGGATTGTGCAGCGGACGCAGTGAACTCTAGATGGGAGGCGCTAACGAGCTGCAGGACTTCTAGGGCACCCTGGCCAAGGTTGGACAGGCGAAAGACTAGGGAGATATTGACATGGAGTAGGGGAAGTCTGCGGCTACTTGTCGGAATACTGACAGGGCACTGCTTGCTAGGGAAGCATGCTATGCATATGGGGATCGCTGACTCTGACGTGTGCAGGTATTGCCTTGACCTATATGCTGAGGAGGATATCACCCACATTTTGTGTGATTGCCAGGCGGTTGCAAGGAGGCGACTGAGGTGGCTGGGAAGTCTTTTCTTTGAGAATTTGGAGGACCTGAGGTCAATAGGGCATGATAAGCTAGTCAAGTTCGTTAGGGATCTGGGTTGTTTAGGGGATGTTTAGTGACCTACGAGGTTCTGAAGGGATCGCTATGGGCCCGTTTTTAATAGGGTGTCTTACAAAATAAAAAGCCTATAAAAGCAAAACCACCTTCATATTTTTCTCAGTTTTAGTTACGTTGCTAAGAGAAAAAGGTGTCAGTAGAATTCAGAAAATTATTTCAAAATGCGTGAGTACTCCAATGAAGAATATGCTGACATGATGTTAATTTATAGAGAGTGTGACCAAAATGCACGAGCCGCGCGAAGGCTTTACCACCAGAGACATCCTCATCGACGCACACCTAGCAGGAGAGTATTTCCAGACGTTTACAGGAGAATTAGGGAAACTGGCAGCGTTAGAACAAGGAGAGTAAATGCAAATTCTGCGCCTATAATCGCTGTTCAGATTGATGAAAGAATACTGCAAGCAGTGCAAAATGATCCATCGATCAGTATCCGACGCTTGGCATTGCACTTTAACATATCTACTTGGAAGGTTTGGAGTATTTTAAAAGTAGAACGCTTCCATGCCTACCATCACACACCAGTACAGGAGCTGCTACCCATTGATTTCCCCAAACGGATGGAGTTTTGCAATTGGCTCCTTGAACGACAAATAGATGACGACAATTTTTTCAACAATATTCTGTGGACGGATGAGTCCCAACTTACCAGAGACAGAATCACAAACTTCCACAACCTACATACGTGGGCTGCGAGCAGTGCAAAATGATCCATCGATCAGTATCCGACGCTTGGCATTGCACTTTAACATATCTACTTGGAAGGTTTGGAGTATTTTAAAAGTAGAACGCTTCCATGCCTACCATCACACACCAGTACAGGAGCTGCTACCCATTGATTTCCCCAAACGGATGGAGTTTTGCAATTGGCTCCTTGAACGACAAATAGATGACGACAATTTTTTCAACAATATTCTGTGGACGGATGAGTCCCAACTTACCAGAGACAGAATCACAAACTTCCACAACCTACATACGTGGGCTGCGAGCAGTGCAAAATGATCCATCGATCAGTATCCGACGCTTGGCATTGCACTTTAACATATCTACTTGGAAGGTTTGGAGTATTTTAAAAGTAGAACGCTTCCATGCCTACCATCACACACCAGTACAGGAGCTGCTACCCATTGATTTCCCCAAACGGATGGAGTTTTGCAATTGGCTCCTTGAACGACAAATAGATGACGACAATTTTTTCAACAATATTCTGTGGACGGATGAGTCCCAACTTACCAGAGACAGAATCACAAACTTCCACAACCTACATACGTGGGCTGAGAGCAATCCACACACAAGAAGAGCGGCATCATTTCAGCACAGATTCAGCGTCAATTTATGGGCAGGTGTGATTAGTGACGATTTACTTGGACCTATTACGCTTCCGCGTACTCTAAATAGCTCCAATTACTTACAGTATTTATCAAATGATCTACAGGACTTGTTGGATGATATTCCACTGGTTCGATTGGCTTCCATGTTTTACCAACACGATGGTGCTCCTGCTCATTACGGCCGACAGATCACAGATTGGTTAAATTCCAATTATAGCAATCGCTGGATCGGTAGAAATGGACCGATACACTGGCCTGCAAGATCTCCTGATCTTACTATTATGGATTTCTTTGTATGGGGACGGATGAAGGACCTTGTCTACGCAACGCCAGTAGAAACATTAGAAGATCTAAATATCAGGATCGATGCGGCAGCAATAGAAGTAAGGCAGCAGTTGAGGAATATGAATACCAAGAGAACACTCGCCAAACGAGCTTTAGCGTGCATTCAAAATAATGGTGGCCATTTTGAACATTTATTATAATAAAAATATTTGAAATAAAAACCATTATTAAATTCTTTCAATTCAAGCAAGTAGCGCAGATCAACATGCACATGCACTGATTTTTTAAATATTTAATTTTTATGCGACATGTATTTTTACCTATTACTTCCAAAATGTTAATCGTAACTCATACATATGTATGCAGCTTTTGTAGGTAATAATACGGCTCATAAAAAAATAAAATCAAAATGACATATTTATAATGGGGTTTTCTGAGAAAAACTACATTGATCACTGAATTTTTAGGGTTGACGTAGCAAAAATCTGTGTTTTCGAGTAAATATCTCAAGATTGGGTGCAGTTACAATTTAGACTGTTACATCAAATGAAAGGTGATTCGATTGCAAGTTTCAACACTTTGCCGTGTGATTATTCGTTTTCAAAATTTAACGTTTATGTGAGTGAGGGTACCGGTCAAAAACACTTTTCTTAACCACCCTTTATCTCCACTAATATTGAAAATTGATCCACCCTGTAGAACAATTTTTTTCTCCAAATATATCAAGGAATAACCCCTTACAAGGTGGCACACGGAGTGCCAAACACCCTGTATAAGACATAAGAACAAATTAGCCCAGCAATCAAAGCGACAGCCTTTTAACGATAAATTGCTTACAGGGGTTTTACAGAAAAATCATATCGTTAGTAGAATACTTATTATAAAAATGAATTTCCATTTGACCTCGTTTCTGCAAGAGTATGTCCCCTCGAGTCAGATCTCCATTGAACCTCTTAGGAAATCATTTACATCATTTTCATTCCAACTAGTAAATGTCCCGTTATTAAGATCTCTTCAGGGAGGTTCGAAGACCTCTTTTTCTCCTCCATTTGACCTCCTTTTTGCAAGAGCATGTCCTCTGAAATCAAATCTCTATTGTAACTCCCAAGGAATCATTTAAAAACTGATTTAAAGGTGCATAGAACGAGGTCTCTCGCACTTCTTTAGAGATGCTAGAACACCTCGCTTTGCTCTTCTTTTCTCCTTCTTTTTTTCGTTGCAATGTGATCTTCAATCTAAGTGCAGTGGAATTATTTAAAAAACATACTGCAGTCACGATCGGCTGCAAGCCAATCGTATAATACTCTAGATGAATACTGAACTCCGATTTATATTGTAGTTGGGGATAAAGTAGAATTACGTGTGTGCATGTTGTATGTCCTTTATTAAGGACTCCCAGTTAATTGCTACTCAAAACTAAAAGACAATATTCAGTGTTTAATTTCATATCTTGAACTGGGTAAGTCATCGAAAAAAATTTCCTTTTTGAAGGACTTTCACATGGGAGGTGCAGGAAGGACTCACTCGATTTCTTACATATTTATCCTTTTCCTTGGAACCATTTAAAAATGAACTTGTACAAAATTTCAAATTCGTAGCTTGAAGCGTTCAAAAGTTATCGAAAAATATTGATGAACACGTCTCTTAAGGCCATTTTGTATGGCAGCTACCAGAAGGAGTAAAAGGATTTCGCTGATTAGTAAACTCGAACTTCGTTTTTACTCAAAAATAATTTGTACAAAATTTCCAATTCATAGCTAAAAGATTACGTGAGTTATAGTAAGTTCCGTAAATTAAGTGAAGACGTTTTGGCAGCTACAGGATATTTGTATGGCAGCTACACGAAGGACTAACAGGATTTTCTTCATAATCATATATTTACCTTCAACTATTGGAAAAATAACACAGACAAAATTTCAATATCGTCGCTTAAGCCCTTCTGAAGTTATCGACCAATAATCTTGAACACGTGTTTTAAGGACATTTTGTATGGCAGCTACCCGAAGGAGTACGACGATTTTGCCCGTTAACGAACTTAGCCTTACAAATTCAACCAAACATCCAGATTCAAAATTTCAAGATCCTAGGTGAAGGCGTTCTTGAGTTATCGTGTTCACTGACAGACGGACGGACGTCAAGCGGATTTGAGGTTTTTGGCCACAAATAAACAAAAAATAATATATACCTTTTTTTCGTCCGAGGCTTGGTTCTATGCGTTACAAACTTTTGGGCTGGATTAAACTTATAATACTCTATATGATTTCATCTAGAGTATAAACATACTGCAGTCACGATCGGCTGCAAGCCAATTGTAAGATACTCTAGATGATATACTGAACTCCGATTTATATTGTAGAATCAGAAGTGCATTGTCCTTTATTAAGGAATCTCATTTGGTTGCAACTCGAAACTAAAAGACTATACCATAAGTATTCAATTTCATATATATAACTAGGTAAGTTACCGAAAGTAAAATTTTCCATTTTGAAGGAATTTCACATGGGAAGTGCAAAAAGGACTCTCTCGCATACTTGTCCTTTTACCTGTAGCCATTTAAAAATTAATTTGTACAAAATCTCAATTTACTAGTTTGAAGCATTGAAAGCTATCGGAAAATAATTTTGAACACATGTCTTAATGACTTTTTGTATGGAAGCTACCCAGAGGAGTAGAATGATTTCGCTGACTAGTAAACTTTCACTCAAAACTAATTTGTACAAAATTCCGAATTTGTGGCTGAACGATTTCTTGAGATATAGTGAGTTCCGTAATTTTAGTGAAGACATTTTTACAGGATTTTCGTATGGCAGCTACTCAAAGGACTCGTTGGAACTTTGATATTCATTCATTTAACTGCAACGTTTGAAAAACCAAAGTATACAAAATTTTAAAATCGTACCTTAAGGCGCTCCGAAGTTATTGGTCAATATTCGTGAACACGTATCTTAAGGACTTTTTGTATGGCAGCTACCCGAAGGAGTAGTACCATTTTGCCCATTAACGAACTTTGGCTTACAAATTCGACCAAACAAACTTTTAATTTTCGTGGCATTCAGTTCTCACTAAACTGAAAAAATTTCGCAAACCACTTTCAAAATATTACCGGACCTAACAATGTATAGTGAAATATTCATTAAAATACATTTTATTTTAACTTCCAGGAAGCACTCTGTAGCACAGAATGTTTCGCTATAGACTTCCTAAATGTGAAATTTGGCACAATTTCCTACATTTAATTAAAAAAAAGTCCTAATCACGTTTTTGGCGTAATATGACTGTATATTAACAACCAGAACGATAATGCTAAGCTTTTCCACCACAAACAATCTCCTTATACCACTAAACACAAATTTATTAGTTCAAATCAGATATTTTTAAATTGCGACTGCGTGGTAGAATTGACGCGTTCGATGGAAATTCTCAAACCGAATGGCGATTTAAAACATTATATGTATGAGTAACTTTCCTGGAAAAACGAAAACTCAAAAATGTTCTTCGTAATCCCATTTTCATCCATTTGGAGCGAAAAAGAGAAGCTCAATTGATACTAATACTAGATACCTACATATTTGCTCCTTCATTGAGTTCTCCTCAAACTTCCTACTGGGTAACTACCACATCACTACATTTCCATTTCCATGGTGAGTTAATTTTCATGGAATTACGAGTTGACTTGAAATTCGTAAGAAAACTACAACTTAACTCAGCTCAAGTAATTAGTATGTGAAAAAATTTAAGCGTCGCGTATTAGTTACATTTAGTTGTGATTTTTTAATTACATCATTTGGGGGGGAGGGGGGGGGGTTCTACAGAATTGCAATATTTCCTTTTATCAACAGTCGGTAATTCGTACGCATCTATCGAGCTTTTGTGAAATTAGTGCAAACGAGATTAATTTCTACATGCAGAGTTTATCAAATAATAGGGCACATGGGTTCGACAAATTAAACTCGAAACTCTTAAAAGATATATCCCATTTTATAGTTGAACCTTTGTGTTAAATATGTCTTTAAATACGGGAATCTTTCCAAACTTATTAAAAATTGCTTGCATAACCCCACTGCATAAAGACAACGACAAACTAGATCCTTTCAACTATAGGCCAATTTGTTTGGTATCGACTATAAGTAACTTCTTTGAAATGCATTAAAGATCGAGCTATGACACACATCAATAAAAACGATTTCTTAGCACATAACCAATACGGGTTTAGAGCTGGCAAAAACACGTCTGATGCACTTTATGACGTAACTCAGTTTTTAAATGATGGCATCGAAAATAACAAAAAAATGGTTACAGTGTTTCTATATAGTTCTAAAAAAGGCTTTTGACACAGTGAATCATAACATCCTTTGGGTAAGCTATGGAACATAGGTCTACAAAACAATACCTTTGCTTTGTTTAACTCATACTTGACAAATAGATCACAGCTTGTTAAAATTTCCGATTCTGTCAGTTCCCCTCTAACAGGTTATATGCGGTGTACCACAAGGTACGGTCTTAGGGCCGATACTTTTTCTTATTTATATGAACGACCTGTGCAAGTTAAATAATAATTGTCTTAACTGTCGCATAGCAGCATATGCCGATGATACGGTGCTGTTATGTAGTGGTAACAACTGAGCTCTTACTTTTACAGAAAACTTGTTTTACAGAAAACTGTACTTGAAAACTAATAATCACAATTCAAAGTGTTAAAGTTTATTTTTCAGGGAATCGAATTACCTTCCATTTGATGTAACAGTCCAAATTGTAACTGCACCCGATCTTGAGATATTTACTTCAAAACACAAATTTTTTCTACTTCAACCCTAAAAATTCCGTGATCAATGCAATTTTGTCAGAAAACCCCATTATAAAAATGTCAGTTTAATTTTGTTTTTTGATGTACCATATTATTTCATTATTATAGCAATTTGGACTGTTACATCAAATGAAAGGTAATTTGATTCCCTAAAAAACAAGCTAAGACACATTGAATTGTGATTATTAGTTTTCAAGATATAACGTTTTAAGTGAGTGAAGGTACAGATTCGAAACACTTTTATTGACCACCCTGTGTCTTCACGGATATTGAAAATTGACCCTCTGTGTAGAACAATTTTTTTATGTGTAGAACAATATCGATAATATCGGCCGATATTATTTAAAGCGATATATCGATATTAAAATCCGAGTATCGGACCCGATACTTTTTGTTAAGTATAGCATATTTTAGAACTCGACAGTCATTTTTCATTTCTGCCTATTATACTCTAGATGAAATCATATAGAGTATTATAAGTTTAATCCAGCCCAAAAGTTTGTAACGCATAGAACCAAGCCACGGACGAAAAAAAGGTATATATTATTTTTTGTTTAATTGTGGCCAAAAACCTCAAATCCGCCTGACGTCCGTCCGTCTGTCCGTTAGCACGATAACTCAAGAACGCCTTCACCTAGGATCTTGATATTTTGAATCTAGATGTTTGGTTGAATTTGTAAGGCTAAGTTCGTTAACGGGCAAAATCGTCCTACTCCTTCGGGTAGCTGCCATTCAAAATGTCCTTAAAACACGTGTTCAAGAATATTAGCCGATAACTTCAGAAGGGTTTAAGCTACGTCTTTGAAATTTTGTATGTGTTATTTTTCCAATAGTTGGAGCTAAATGTATGATTATGAAGAAAATCCTATTAGTCCTTCGTGTAGCTGCCATACAAATATCCTGTCAAAACGTCTTCACTTAATTTACGGAACTTACTATACCTCAAGTAATCTTTTAGCTATGAATTGGAAATTTTGTACAAATTAGTTTTGAGTAAAAACAAAGTTTAAGTTTACTAATCAGAGAAATCCTTTTACTCCTTCTGGTAGCTGCCATACAAAATGTCCTTAAGACACGTGTTCAACAATATTTTTCGATAACTTTTGAACGCTTCAAGCTACGAATTTGAAATTTCGTACACGTTCATTTTTAAATGGTTCCAAGGAAAACAATAAATATGTAAGAAATCGAGTGAGTCCTTCCTGCACCTTCCATGTGAAAGTCCTTCAAAAAGGAAATTTTTTTTCGATGACTTACCCAGTTCAAGATATGAAATTAAACACTGAATATTGTCTTTTAGTTTTGAGTAGCAATCTAATGGCAGTCCTTAATAAAGGACATACAACATGCACACACGTAATTCTACTTTATCCCCAACTACAATATAAATCGGAGTTCAGTATTCATCTAGAGTATTATACGATTGGCTTGCAGCCGATCGTGACTGCAGTATGTTTTTTGTGTATACGTACCTACTCATACTTTGGCCGCAAATTTTGTTATTTCTAGTTGATATTTTACGTGACAATCTAATAACTTACTTATGTCGAAGCATTCAGAAAACAGAACGTCTGAATATCTAAAATTAAGCAAACATCTGACCCGAACCCTAGTGATAGCTCTGACTGCTCATATTGTTACATGAGGAAGCATCTCCATAGTATTAGTTCCTTTGAGAGCAAAATATGCAGAATTTTCAATGATGGAGACGAAACACCAGAGCACATTCTCTATGAATGTGAAGGACTTGCTCATAAAAGACTTCATCACTTCGGTCACTTCAAGAAACCATCGGAATTCCGGCTATTCCTCTTCGAAAAACACTAAGCTTCATTGAAAGCGCAGGGATCGAAGAGGAACCATAGATAATCCAGAGGGTGATAGAGGTGACCAAACCAACCCCAATACGAAAATCGAATATAATAATGTATATGAGGGATGTCAGAAAGTTTGAAACTAGAAAACTGTTTTTCGATCACGCAAAGTCTATTTCTGTCGAAACAAAAAGATGCAAGACGCGTGGTTTCTGTAGGTGGGGCAACCAGGCAACTATCCTGTGCACAAGGATCTATCCGCTCAGTACCTTCATGTTATTGGTTTTTAATCTTGCTCTTTCAAGTAGATGGAATTTAAAAAACCCGGAGGAAAGTAATATGTTTGTATTAAAGAGTCACAGCTTACCATAACTATCCGCTGCCGCGTCACATCCTTTTTTCGTATATTTATACTCTAGATGAAATCATATAGAGTATTATAAGTTTAATCCAGCCGAAAAGTTTGTAACGCATAGAACCAAGCCTCGGACGAAAAAAAGTTATATATTATTTTTTGTTTATTTGTGCCCAAAAACCTCAAATCCGCACAACGTCCGTCCGTCCGTCCGTCCGTCTGTCCGTTAGCACGATAACTCAAGAACGCCTTCACCTAGGATCTTGAAATTTTGAATCTGGATGTTTGGTTGAATTTGTAAGGCTAAGTTCGTTAACGGGCAAAATCGTCCTGTTCCTTCGGGTAGCTGCCATACAAAATGTCCTTAAAACACATGTTCAAGAATATTGGTCGATAACTTCAGAAGGGTTTAAGCTACGGCATTGAAATTTTGTTTGTGTTATTTTTCCAATAGTTCGAGCTAAATGTATGATTATGAAGAAAATCCTGTTAGTCCTTCGTGTAGCTGCCATACAAATTTCCTGTCAAAATGTATTCACTTAATTTACGAAACTCACTATAACTCAAGTAATCTTTTAGCTATGAATTCGGAACTTTTTACAAATTAGTTTTGAGTAAAAACGAAGCTTGAGTTTACTTGTCAGCGAAATCCTTTTACTCCTTCTGGTAGCTGCCATACAAAATGTCCTTAAAATACGTGTTTAAGAATATTGGCCGATAACTTCAGAAGGGTTTAAGCTACGTCTATGAAATTTTGTACGTAGTATTTTTCCAATAGGTGAAGCTTAATGTATGATTATGAAGAAAATCCTATTAGTCCTTCGTGTAGCTACCATACAAATATCCTGTCAAAACGTCTTCACTTAATTTACGGAACTTACTATAACTCAAGTAATCTTTTAGCTATGAATTGGAAATTTTGTACAAATTAGTTTTGAGTAAACACGAAGTTCGAGTTTACTAATCAGCGAAATCCTTTTACTCCTTCTGGTAGCTGCCATACAAAATGTCCTTAAGACACGTGTTCAACAATATTTTTCGATAACTTTTGAACGCTTCAAGCTACGAATTTCAAATTTTGTACAAGTTCATTTTTAAATGGTTCCAAGGAAAAGGATAAATATGTAAGAAATCAAGTGAGTCCTTCCTGCACCTCCTTCAAAAAGGACATTTTTTTTCGATGACTTACCCAGTTCAAGATATGCAACTAAACACTGAAAAATGTCTTTTAGTTTTGAGTAGCAATCTAATGGCAGTCCTTAATAAAGGACTTACAACATGCACACATGTAATTCTACTTTATCTCCAACTACAATATAAATCGGAGTTCAGTATTCATCTAGAGTATTATACGATTGGCTTGCAGCTGATCGTGACTGCAGTATGTTTTTATTATTACTTCGAAAGTGTATTTAGCTTTGTTTTGTGTTGTAAAAATTTAGTGAAGAGCAGAGCAATTTTAAATTTCGAAATATCATTTATTTATTGTTTCAATAGCAATCCTATAAATAAATAAAATAAATCATTTATTTATTGGCTTTGGGTTTGTATTAAAAGCCGCGCACCGCCATAATCTTTATTAAGGAGAGCATATTGAGCATACATTTTTTTTTTAAATTCTTATTTTAGACTCAATTCTGATTAAAACTGATTAAACTGAAAAGTAGTATTTTTCAAGTTTGATCCATTTTCTCAAAAACCACTCAACCACTCTCTGCTGCACTGAGAGAAATAATTTGTGGCAAGAGATTGCTTCAATCAAATTTTCATTGCAGTAATCAAAGTTCACTTATGCTAAAAAGAAATAGATTGGAGCAATAGATGTTCGATTGTATAAAAAATATTCGTTTAAGGGAATAAGAACGTAATACGTATAATAGAACCATTCTGTCAAGACAATCTATCTTATGTTATTTGCGCGATTCTGTTGAAAAAACCGAATAGAAAAATGTGTAGCAACTCAATTTTGATTGCCACAATATAATGTTGGTTGTTGCAATAGAATGTTGTTCATCACAAACGATTTTCTGCATCATTCTGCTGTGGTAACCGAATGTGTGTTGCCCCAGCGGAATGCATGTTGCGGTAACTTATTGTTAGTTAATCCACACTAAGTTAAGTTGGTGCATTGGGCAATGAAAATGAAAGGTCTTCGGTGGCGCAGTGGCTATGCGCGCCAATCTAAAAACTTTCAACACGGGTTCGATTCCTACCTACAGCTCGGGCTTTATTAAGTAAGAAGGAAATAATATTTGAAGTAGGAAAATATTGTTTTAGAAGAGTTCTATACCTCCTCCTAGGTAACAAAAAAGAATTCAGTGTAGGATTTAACGCAAATAACTCAATGTAGAAAGTGTAGAAAGTGTAGAAACAACACGTGCATTTGTGGCAATCAAAATTCTATGAGATTCTGGTTGGCTAGACAAATAATTCGGTTGTTGGAAAATATATTCGATACCAATAAACGAAAATTGGGTTCGGCCAACCCAGAATTTCGGTACCAACAATAGGACAGAAACTTTTCCTACAACTGTTGTAATTCGTTTGGCATATATTTCTATTGCAGCAACAGATTTGTTCTCTCAGTGTCAGATAGAGTAGAAGAAAATTTAAAATGTTTAATTATTTAATAATGTAATATGAGACTGACTTGAAGCTTTCTGTTCGTCAAAATTAGATCTGCAATGTAGGTATATACAAATTTCGCAAAAATAATAAAATTTTATTCCACTCTATTTGCTCGTTTTGCAGTAAGGAATAATTGTCCAAAATTTCATTCGAGTAGTTTATGAGAAAATGGGTCATGCACTTAAAAGCCCTTGCGATATGCTCCCCTTAACGTTAAATTTGATACGGGAAGGGAGATATGAATTTATTTTTCATTATAAAAAATATTCGATATATCAATATTTTTTTCGATATCAACATCCCTAGTCTTAGGTATTTGGAAACGCTTCTATTATTAGCTTCATGTTAAAAACACACGTCGCGTAAAAATAGGCTGCGTGAAAAGATGACCGATCTAGGAATAAACCACGTCCTTGATTTAAAGGGTATTTGGAAACGCTTCTATTATTAGCTTCATGTTAAAAATACATGTCGAATGAAACCAGGCTGCGTTAAAAGATGACCGATCTAGGAATAAACCACGTCCTTGATTTAAAGGGTGTGGTCCATAACAGGTAGAAATCCGGGAAGCAAAAAAGAAATTAAATTGTAAATAACAAAATATCATGTGCACGATTTACATGTCTCTATCATGTGATTGTTCTTTCTATAGATAAACCTAAATTTAGACGTATCACGTGACGAAAGATTATGGTCTGCGCATCAGACAATTGTTTTCTCCGACTTTTATTTTTCGATTATATTAAATACGCTATAATGCGGCGGATTAACGAACATCAACGCCGAGTTTGTCAAAAACGTTCGGTTGATTCCTAATGAACGTTTGATTGGCTAAGACTAAGAGACGATTTTACTCTTCCAAATATACCTTTTGAGATAGAACTATACAAACATGGCGCTAAAATTTATTCTTACCAATTTTGATTAATGTTGATCAAAGTGAATAAAATAATAACAGTGACACCCACATTACGTGAAGATAATGGGAACTTCAGAGTAATGAATGGCAGTTGGATAAACAAACATAAAGCTTACCTACTCCGAAATTACAAAATAGTGGAATTAAAATTTTAATTACAATTCGCATAATACAAAGTCCTAAGAACATATTGATGTTTTAGGCGAAAAATTTTAGGATTTTATGAAAGTAGGATCATTTAACTTGATCTTCCCTATATCCTAGTGGTGTTTTTTCAAGCGCGAAATTGATACACATAAAAAAATATTTTATTTTGGCGAATAATAACATTTACGTATATATGTATTTGCAACAGTAAAACGATTTCTCTCGATTTCCATAGAATTTTATTTACATATTGTTGCGAGCTAGGGGTTCGCCGGGATTTCAAGTAAAACACAATTCGGTTAAAATAAAAATAAGTGATTATTTATTAATCGCACTTTAAATTCTATTCGCACAATAATTCGCACTGTATGGCAATACCGCCCGCTTATACCATATATCGCTTGACTCGTTCACTTTCGTTCTCTCTCAACACGGTCGCGCGTACCCGCTGGCTGTCACAGTCGACGTAATCAAAATTACTGTGTCTTCGCTGAACGCTTCACCTGCTTATATACTAGGCGGTTGCAGTCTTGAATGTTCACCGGTGTACTTGAACGTTCGTTCAGTTGTGGAATCTTCTCGAAAGCTTCAGAGCCTTCGATTTCGATCTTCGTTCAGTGGTGTGTGCAGAGGATTCTAGTATATTGGAGAGCATTCGATAAGAAGAGAGATACAACCGTGCCGTTTCGCCTTATTTCTAATTGGGTTATTTTGCAACTAGGTATTCGGTTGTTGTTGTTTTCATTATGTGTAACGATCGAGTTGTACGGTTGCGCGGTTGCCAGGCTTACACGTAACAATATGTTTAAATTTGAAATTGAACTTGTAAAATTAAGTTCCTGTACGGCCAAAGTCAACCCACACCTTCGAGTAGCTGCTATACAAAAGTCTATAAAATACGAATATTGGCCCATAACTTCAGAACGCCACCACTGTAACGGCCTAAAAAAACCGTTTTTTCGACAATTTGTTTTAATGGAAGGAAAGGAAATAGACTACCAATATTTAGGGAAGTTAAGGGTCATTCCATCAAGAATCGCCAAAGTTGTGAAAATTTTTGTACTTGAAGAACTAGTGAAAAAAAAATTATAATTTAATTTTTTTGTTTCTATCTCTTTTTTTGTTAGTTATAGTACGTTAAAGATTTCGCAAAAAAGGTGTCCGAGTCCTCTTTGAAAATTCATATCTCTAGTAATTTTTATCCTAGAATAATAAAGTACAGGACTTACTTTAAAGATTGTTGTTTAAAAAATGTCGCAATATAAAAAAAAATACGAATAACAATTATCCTTGAATTTTTTTTTAAGGATAACTATTTTGTCCTTTATCCTTGAATATCTAATCAGTTTTTTCATTTTTTATTTTTTATTTGTAGGTTATACTGTTTTACAAAATACTTAATGGGATCGGGGTCAAAAAAATGTATGAATATCAGTGCTTCTCAATTATGTTATAATTGTAATTTTTTTATAACATAATTAAGAAGCACTGATATTCGTTAATGGGCGTTATCCTTCCACTCCTTCAGGTACCTCCCATACAAGAGTCCTTAAAAAACCTATTCACAATTATTGCTCAAATGCTTCAAGTTAGGAACTTGAAATTTTGCATACTTAAAGTTTACAATGTTTCAAGCGAAAGTTCCGAATATGATGCAAAACGAATGAGTCCTTCGTGTAGCAGCCTACAAAAGTCCTTCAAAAATGTATGCTAGTTACAGAATCCACTATAACTCTAGTACGAGTTAAAACAGTGATTCAAAATTTTACAGGAATTTGTTTTATATCAAAAGGAAAACTGAGTTCATTAATTAGCGCCATCCGTCGACTCGTTTGGGTAGCTGCCATATAAAAGTCCATAAAACACGTGTTCACCAATATTGAACGATAACTTTAGAACGCTTTAAGTTACGACTTTGAAATTTTGTATACGTTGATTTTATAATAGTCGCAGCTGAAAGTATTAATATGAAAAATATCCCATAAGTCATTCATGTAGTTGCCATACAAAAATTCTGTAAAAAAGTCCTAACTTAATTTTTGGAACGCACTATAACTCAAGAAATCGTTTAACCATCCATCGAGTAACCACTATACAATAGTTTCTACCTGTAAATAAAAGGTCATGCAATAATTGTATGTGCACTCCTCATTCTTTTGATACATTCCCAACTAAAATATAAATCGGAGTTCAGTATTTCATCTAGAGTATCATACGATTGGTTTGCAGCCGATCGTGACTGCATTATGTTTTTTACAGAAAACGTTGAAATTGATGAAATTGAACCATTGAATAATGTCGAAGAAGATGATGCAGAGGAATTTAAGGGGCCAGTCTAGTTGTAACCGTTTGAAAAAATCGTTTTTTTTTTTTTTTGCATTTTTCGAAAATACGTACATTCAAAAATATTGTGAGAAAAATTCATAAAGATCCGAGCAGTCTAAGTGCCAATGTCGAGCAGCTGCTTGTATTAACACAAACTTATTATTAAGGTTGCTTTACTGCTTTCACCGGCAGTTATATTTCGACATTTGAGGTTTCTCTACTGCTTTCACCGGCAGTTATATGTCCACATTCAAAACTGTAAGGGTAAGAGATTCTGGAAAGGCAGAAGGGATCCTGTATGGTCCGGGCATCGCTGATTAGGCGTACGTATGATTTTTTCACGATTTCGTAGAAAAAAACTTGAACCGCTTTTTTCTCGAAACAACGTTTTCTTGGCTCACGGGACTGAAATTTTCGAAACCATTCAACCGATCTTGATGCAAATTAGACCACATATCCCTAAAATATATAATTTCGTCTGGAACTAGAACCAAGTGAAAATTTTTATTTTTACTATTAATTTTGATGCAAAAACTAGTGGAAAAAGTACCATTTTTTGGTATTTTTCCGAAAAAGTCCGCCATTTTGTTATTTATGCATGAATATTAAATCTTCTAGTTCCAGACAGAATCACAGTTTTACAGAATCTATAACTTTTTCATTTTTTTGTGTCAGATGAATCTGCTGAACAAAATCAATCCCGTCAGCCACCTATGTATTTTTCACGCAGTTACGTTTAACGAGTATTTTCAACAACACAAAATGTAAAAAGTAAATAAAAAAAAATGTTTTTAGCTAGTTTTAGAGTATATTCATTAAACCCAAAAAGAATGGCATCGATAGTTATTCTTGTAAACTCTAAAAAAATTCCTAAAAATAGCCCTTTTTTGGGGCGTCCAAAGTAGACTGACCCCTTAAGCGAGAACGAAATGTCATCATAGATAGCTCTGAGGATAGATAGATAGATTTGGAAATAGGGGTTGGTGGGGTTAACCGCTGTCACTGCAGCCACAGTTGGGCTTATTGTGACAGCCCCCCGGTTTGATTATGATCTTCGATCCCTGCGCTTTCAATGAAGCCTAGTATTTTGCGAAGAGGAATGGTCAGGAATTCCGATGGGTTCATGAAACCCTGACCGAAGTGACGAAGCCTTTTGCGAGTTAAACCCTCGCATTCACAGAGGATATGCTCTGGTGTTTCGTCTTCGTCATTGCATATTCTGCAAATTTTAGTCTCAGAGAGACCAATCCTATTGAGATGCTTCCTCATGTGACAATGTGCAGTCAGAGCTCCCACTAAGGTTCGGGTCTGATATCTGCTTAATTTTAGATAATCAGATGTTCTTTTCTCCGAGTGTTTTGGCATAAAAAGCTTTGAGTGCCTGTTGCCCACATTCGGATGTTCATTCTGGCTGTGCTTAACGGTATCCCACAGAATGGATATGGTCCCATGAAGTCAGCTTCTGAACCTTTCCTAGTCATTAAGTCGGCCATTTCATTACCTACATAGCCGCTGTGTCCCGGAATCCAAATGAGACTGACTCTGTTCTTATTTCCGAGTTCAATCAGGCATTGGAGGCAATTCCAAACAAGTTTGGAGTGGATTTGAACGGACTGAAGTGCCATTATTGCTGCCTTGCTGTCCGAGAGAATATATATTTGTTGGTTTTTGTAGCCCCGTCTGATATTTTCTCTAATGCTTAGTTCAATAGCATGAGTCTCCGCCTGAAAAACAGTGGATGTTATGTGCATGCTACAGTAGAATTTCACATTTGGGCGCACTCCATAAACTCCTGCCCCTACACCTTGATCCGTCTGTGTACCAGATTATAGTTACATATATAGTTGCGAGGAAAATGATGAGTACGAAACAGATACTACAGAAGAGTTAAACGAAGAAGGCGGGCGCAAAATCCTCATCTTCAGTCCTCCACGTGGGCGCCCGCTGGTAATGATCAGTCGTGGATGACATTATGTCCCTACGATTGATCAGCCAAGACTACACGCATGTACTCAATCGTGCGCGGTGGTCATTAAGACTGAGGTAATACCTAACTCTAAGGTGGTGTGAGCGTATTGTAAACCGTGCCGAAGGCTGAAAGACTGAGGGTTAAATCAGTCACGAACGAGCTCCTGTGGTTGATCGGGCAAATAACCACAGTATTCTTTGCCTTATTCTGGTAAGCCGGCTCAGCCAGAATGGACCTTTCCTTCCGAGCATACTCGTGGGAATCAAATGAAAAAACATAACATAAAAAAACATAGACCAGACGAAAAGAAAGACGAAGGACAACACCTGCAAGCCTAGCTCTCTGTCCGGCGTTGGTGACAATCAGTCATCTATCTCGACGGGCGCTGAGGCTGCCGATGGTCCGACGGTGCAGGAGCAGGCCTTTGCAACGTGCGCAAATACTGCTTCTTCTTCCTTCCGAACCAGGCATGCATCCATGAACCGGAGGAGTTCCATGTGGCGATAAGAGATGTGAGCGTCTCTGACTACAGGATCTCCCGAGAGAGATACGCTTTGGTTGAGTCTGCTATCACGGACCAGGTGCTGACTGATAGTGCGGAGGGATCAGAAGCCCCCTTTGCCATTGATGACATTGCATGGTATCGGGGGGTGCGGACCATGATCTGCAGGGATGAACAGACGCGGACAAGGCTCTCTCGCTACGTATCTCGGATCGGC
This sequence comes from Beris morrisii, assembly GCA_951812415.1. Lineage (NCBI taxonomy): Eukaryota > Metazoa > Arthropoda > Insecta > Diptera > Stratiomyidae > Beris > Beris morrisii. Next base: position 77,542,645 of record OX638313.1, read on the forward strand.
AATCTGTGGGACGGAGCGAAATTCGATGTGGTGCCGAGGTCATCGCTCGTTAGGCCACAGACTTGGGTACGGGTTCCGGGAAACTCCTATGAGCACGCGAAGATTCTTGCTGAGAAAACAGAACCCGGACGTTCCTATGGCGGGACTTAGTATCGCCAAGAGGGACCCACCAGCTAACGGGGAACAACGTCTTCTACTGGTATGTGACAAGGAAGCGATCCCGTCCCTGGAAAAGAAAAAGTGGGAACTACACTACGGATGTAGCAGAACGTTAGTTAGATTCCCGCAGAGCGAAATGGAAACTAAGGAAGCCAATGATGAAGGTACTACAACTTAACCTTCATCATAGCAAAACCGCATCCGGCAATCTCTTGAGGCTCCTTGTTTGTTGTTGTTGTTGTTGTTTGAAGTGGGGGAAGATACGCAGCAAAGCCGCGCATCTTGAGCACTCAGACAATTATTGCCCATTGCACTCGAGTCCCCCAGTCTCTACCCGAACTTCTTCGTCCTCCTCACGAATTTCAAGAGCTCAGGTAGGGATCGAGAACGGAGTTCTTCCATCCTCATAACATCGACGCCGTATACGTGCACTCTCGCAAAAGAGTAAGCTGGACACTCAAGAAGGAAATGTTCCGTTGTGTCGTCGCTCTCGTCGCAAGCAGTGCACATGGGGTCGTCAATGATTCTCAATCTGACCATGTGTAGGCCACACGAGTTATGCCCTGTGAGGACACCAACCATACTACTACATTCTTTCCTGCTCAATTTGAGAAGAAAAGATGCGGTTCGTCCACTTGGTCCGTCAACAAGGTTTCTGGTCTGCCGCATACCCGGGAAAAGCCGCCATCTCTCAATGTGTGACTTACTCACCCACTCAGCAGTGGCAGCCCTAACAGAGGCTACAGGCACACCGATAACTGGTTCTGGTCCGACCATGGCTGACTCCGATCCTGCCTTTGCTAATGCATCAGCTATTTCATTGCCAGTTATACCCTGGTGACCTGAAACCCATATGAGCTTTAAGTCATTGAATCTGCCAACAGAATTCAACCGTTCTTTACACTCACGTACCATCTTCGAAAAGACGATTGGATTATCTAGGGATTGTAGAGCGGCCTGACTGTCGCTGCAAATGCAGATCATCCTGCCTCTCCATCTTCCCTCTATAATCCATTCTACTGCCTTAAGGATCGCATAAACTTCAGCTTGAAATACCGAAGAATGTTTTCCTAGGGCGAAAGAGTACCTGAGATCTTCAGTCTGCAGATACATTCCAGCTCCCGACCCGTCTTCAGTCATTGAGCCGTCCGTGTAAAATATATCAGTGAATCCGCTAAGCAATGCGGACTGTTTTTCCCACTCCGCCCTACTCGGGATCTCCACCTGATATCTTCTATTGAGCATACAGATCGGAGTCATAGCATCCGAAGGCATATCGAAGATAGGGTTCTCAGACAACTTTCGAGCCATTTCTCCATGACCCGTACAATGCTCTTTCCTCCACAAGCCTAATCTCATTAGCCTGTGCGTAGCTCTCATTGCTTCCGCCTGAACAACAATGTCAAGCGGTGGCAGATTGAGCAGTGCATCGAGAGCCGCACCCGGTGTGGTGCGCAAGGCACCTGTTACACCGATGCAGACTGTCCTCTGTAGTTTAGCGAGACTAGCTCTAATGTATGCACATTCGGACTTAGTCCACCAAACCACTGATGCATAGATTAGGATGGGTCTTATAATGGCCGTATATAGCCAATATACCATTGAAGGCCTAAGACCCCATGTTCTTCCAAAAGCTCTCCGGCACTGCCAGAATGTTACTAGCGCACGGTTTGCCTTTGTATCTACATGTTCCTTCCAGAGAAGCTTGCTATCCAGGATAATCCCCCGATACTTAACTTTCTCCGAGAGCTGAATAGTTTCACCCTTCAGCATAGGCAACACTAAACCTTCTGTTTTTCTTTTCCTAGTAAACAAAACTAGTGCGGTTTTGCTAGGACTCACAGAAAGTCCGTGTCTTTCACACCAGCTATCTATAACCCATAGGACTCTCTGCATTTTGTCGCAGACATCCCTGAGCGATAGCCCAACAGCTAGTGCAGCCACGTCATCAGCATAAGCTTGTACGTGAATATTCGATCCTGCAGTTCGAGAAGCAGAGAGTCGATGAGCATACTCCACAACAATGGCGAAAGGACCCCGCCTTGAGCACAGCCCTTACTGACCCCCGTTGTAGCATATTGCCCATCCCCCGCCTCCGTGAATAGCATTCTCTGTGTGAGCATGGAGTGAATCCACTTGACTAAAATGTCATCCACCCCATGTCTTTTGGCAGCATCACACAGTGATTCGAAGGGCGCACTATCAAAAGCACCCTCAATGTCCACAAAAAGGCCCAGCGCGTACTTTTTCCGGTCCAGCGCCCCTTCTATTCTGGATACCAGAGAGTGAAGCGCTGAATCACAAGACTTTCCGCTCTGATACGCATGTTGTTCCGAACAAAGAGGATGCGCTCTGAGAGCCACTTCCTTAATGTGCTTCTCTACCAGTCGTTCCAAACTTTTCAGAACAAACGATGTTATGCTGATTGGCCTAAAACTTTTGGGCAAAGTATAGTCGTCTCTCCCTGGCTTCGGGATGAACGCTACTCTGACCGGTTGCCATGAAGATGGTACGTATCCATGCGCCAAGCATGCAGAAAATATCTTTCTGAGGATCGGCACTAGAACAACTGCTCCCTCTTTTAGCATTATCGGATAGACACCGTCCACTCCTGGTGACTTGTAGCTGTCAAACGATGAAATTGCAAATTTCACCCTCTCAGCAGTCACTACAGCGGACGCCGTATACCAACTGCGCCTGGGCGCTCTGTCCTTGGTCGGACAGAGTGTCTGAACCACGCATTGATCGCTTTCGATCACCTGATTTCCTGGAAAATGGGTCTCAAAGAGGGTTCTTAGTGACTCCGTTTTCGAAGTGGTATATGTACCATCAGGTTTCAACAGGGAGTCAAGCCTGGCCGTGTTGTCTTTCTGAAAGACTTTGTGCAACCTAGCTGTTTCCCTGGTTCCTTCCAGACTCTCGCAGTAGTTCCTAAAAGAGGCTAGTTTTGATGTCTTAACCAGCTTCTTATATTCCCTCTGCGCTGTCCGGTAGTAACCCCAGTCGGTCTCTGAACCACTCTTAAGTGCGCGATTTAGAAGCCTTCTGGTGGTTTTTCTGAGCTTCTGCAGGTCCCTAGTCCACCAGGGGACTGTGGTTCCGCATCGACTCTTGCTGACAGGACACGATTCCGCAAAACATTGACTTAAGGTTAGACTTAGACAAGAAGTCACTTCCTCAATCATATCAGGCGTCCTCATCTTTCGTGGTATTTGAGACCTCTCCTGTAAGAGAGATCTGAACAAAGTCCAGTCTGCATTCCTGGGATTTCGTATAGCAAGTATGACGGGTTTGTCAGCTGCCAGTCGAAATTCCAGATATCTGTGATCCGACAGAGTTTCCTCTTCCAGGACGCGCCAATCTATTATGGATTCCGCAATCCTAGAAGACGACAACGTCATATCTATCACTTCCGTCCGCCTCGTCGTAACAAACGTTGGCTTGTTGCCGCTGTTGTTTACTACAAGGCACGACGCCATAATGAACTCCAATAACCGCTCACCCCTAGGATTGCATTTGCTGCTGCCCCAAACAGTGTGTTGAGCATTAGCATCACATCCAATGACAAGCTGTAAGTTGTTGGTGTCCGCGAATCTAACGAGCCCGGTCAGCTCCCTGGATGGGGGAGGTAATAACGAGTCATACGGAAGGTAAGCTGACACTAATATTATGTCTTGTCTCCTACCCTCCAGTACGTTAGACATTTTGACTGCTACAATATCTTGACAGGTGAATTGCCTCAACATCGTCGCCTCTATCATATTTGATATGAATAGACAGGCACGCGGTCGTTCAGATCCTTCATCGTAAAAGATCCGGCCTCCCTGGATCGAATCCAGTCCACTAACTCGCATATTGCGAATCCATGGTTCCTGTATTATTGATACATAAGGGGATGTGTGCATTTTGCTAAGTCTCCTACTTAGTAAAGCAGTAGCAGCCTTAGCATGTTGCAAGTTGATCTGGGTAAATATAATGCCGCAGTTAGCCATTCAAGATAGTCACCCTCACATTACATCCACATACTGCTACTTAGGAAGATTAAATTTAATCCTCCCAAGAAAGAGATATGGACGCATGTCATATCTAGTCCGCAGGACCTCTACACTACCGCTATCTATGCCAAGCGCAAGAGTACAGCTCTCAGTACCGTCGAGACTGCTGCTCTTACGCTGTTCATAAACTCGCCATTTGGTGGTGTCAAGTCCTGCGTTCTGGATACGAAGGCGGGCGAGTATTTCCTGGGGTTTCCTAGGTTTACCAGGAATCCAGCATACTGCCCGAATCAGCTTCTGAAAAGTATCACCCTTCGCAACCACGAAGTTGACACGATTCTCCGCCGAATCTTCCCAACGGCATCCGTCAGCCACTCAAAAGCTACTGAATCCCCGCAACGAACTTGCATAAGCCCGTCACAGACATCAATGCCTTCAAATCTAGGTGAGGCGGTAGCTTCACCCAGGAGCTTTCATAGGCCGTTCTCCAGGGCAGCAATGTGACCCTTGGTCAGCTGTTTGCCCTGCGGACCAATACCGATTACCGCCTGCAAGGCGGTGGCCGCCACATCAGAGAAGGTCTTGGTACTCTTTGCTGTGGCAGTCTCCGCGCTAGCAGCAGTCGGACTGATCTTCGCGCCTGAGGGTCCAGCGTCAGCTAAGTCAGCTGCACTAATCTCCCCGCGCATTCGCTCAGCCGGTCTAGGACCAGTTGCTCCTAAAATAGAGCAGGCTGGTCTATCCACTGCAGCGACTCCTGAAGTAGACGGTGGGACATCCGCTGTAGTGGCTTCCGTCCTTCTCATCTTCTTCGTCCTGCCAGAAGTAGAAGCGAGGAATTCGCTATTAACCACAAGATTAGTTTCGGGTGATTCCTCCACAGATCGATTGCGCTTAATAACGTTTTCACAGGCTGTCTGTACCACGACATTGCCACTGGCCGCTATGACACCTGTCATAACTGCCCCAGCTCTTGCCTTGGCTCTTGCCAACCTTCTTCTCTTCTTCTGGCCTTTGCTCAACTTATCCTCAACGGGACAGGAGCTAGTCGGTTTCGGATTAACCGCGTCCTGAGCTCGGGTGAATTCCTTAACCAATGGTTTCAGATTAACCGTGCCAAGGGCACATGTACTTTCCTTAACCATCAGTTTCGGATCACCCACGCCCAGAGCACAGGTACTTTCCGTAACCATCGATCTCGGATTAACCGCGCCAAAGGCACTGGTACTTTCCTCGATCATTGGCCGATTCAGATTAACCGATAACACATTTCCGGTACTTTCCTCTTCAGACATCGGATTCAGAATAACCGCTCCCACCTTGGTTGCAGCACATTCCTCCTCCAAGGGCCGAATCGGATTAACCGTTCCTGCATAGTCAGCACTATCCTCATCAGCAAGCAGTAAATCCTCCAAGGAGTTACTGAGATCCAGTAGTGTGCTACCACTACAACCTGGATCACCCATTGCAGTCATACATGATGTTGGGGCCTCCAAAATCCGAGCCCCGGCCGCATCAGCGGGTGGATTCCCAGACAGGGTCTAGTTACCACTTGGAGAGTCTATGTCCATAGGCTTACCCATCATGTAAAGTCTTTCCTTTAGTTGACACAAGTGTCGTAAGCCCCCTCACCACGACAAGGTAGAAAGACGAAGAGATTGATTTGTGCAAAATAGATGTAGCTCTCCTGCAAGAACCCTGGTTGTCAAACAATCGGATACAGGGTCTGAAATCAGCAGAATTTGATTTGTTCTTCTCGAAGGACACAGGTAAGCAGAGAACTTGTATTCTGATTAGGAAAGGAATTAATTCTTTTCTCTTGAACAATTACAGCAATGGTGACCAGACTGCAGTAAAGGTGGAGGGATCGGATGGTAATAGCATTATTGTCGCCTCTCTCTACCTTCCGTATGACAGCGAAGAACACCCACACACTCACAAGATCAACATCGCGACGCTAACGCTCACCACACTCAATGGAGCAGCAGAGATATCAACAGTAGGGGTGAGTCACTTTTTGAATATATTTGCTCTTCCAAACTTATATTATGCAACAGAGGTGATGATCCCACTTTTGTTGTTAGAAATAGAAGTGAAGTCTTGGACATAACTCTAAGATCGAGCTACGGCACGAAGTTTGAAGTCAGTAACTGGTCAGTCTCAGGAATGGAATCCTTCTCTGATCATAGAATAATAATGTTCACGATATCTTGCGATGTGGTACGGGGTAACTCCTTCCGTAACATCAAAAGAACTAACTGGGAGGATTTCGTAAGAGTAGTCGGTAGGAACCTTAGGCAGGAAACCATCAGCTTAAGCAGTGGGGAACTACTTGATAGGGAGGTGGAAATGATTGCGGAAACCTTAATGACTGCCTTTAGATCGGCCTATCCGCTCTCAAATGGGGGTGGGAAAGGTGGTCCGAAGTGGTGGTCAAAGGATCTTGAAATTCTGAGAGGAAAGGCGAGGAGGCTTTTCAAGAAAGCTAAAAGAACTCAGAATGATTTGGACTGGGACGCATACAGACTCAGCCAAAAAGAATTTAAATCGTCGCTGAACTTCGCCAAGCGAAGTTCATGGAGAAAACTCTGCGAGGAAATAGAATGTACTAATGAAGCATCTAGAATGCGCAGGATTCTCGCCAAGGACCCCAGTGTTCCGTGGTACTTGAGGAGGAATGACGGCAATTGGACGGAATCGAGTCAGGAAAGTCTGGATCTACTGATGGAGACGCACTTCCCGGGGTGCATCTCGGAGCTTGGGAACTCATCTCAGGTAATAGATCTCCCTGTGGCGGACGTAGACATTGTAAATCGGACAATCTCTCTTGAAAGGGTAAGGTGTGCGGTTATGTCCTTCTCTCCCTTTAAGTCTCCGGGAGTGGACGGTCTGGTGCCCATTATGCTGCAGAAGACCATGCCATGTCCTTCCTTGGTGAGGATCTTTAGAAGTTGTCTAACTCCCGGGTATGTCCCGAAGATGTGGCGTGAAGTCAGGGTGATTTTCATTCCTAAGGCTGGCAAGCCAAGCCACACTCTGGCCAAGGACTTTGGACCCATTAGTCTCTCATCGTTTTTGCTGAAAACAATGGAGAGACTGATGGACTATTATCTCAGATGTGTTCTGGACGCGAGAGGCTTCTCAGCTTCTCAGCACGCCTATATGAAGGGAAAATCTGTCGAAACGGCCTTATATGAGGTTGTCTACACGGTTGAAGAATCTTTGAATGTTAAAGAGTATACTCTAGCAGCGTTTCTAGATATTAAGGGTGCCTTCAATAAATGGATGTAGCAGAATGAAAGCAACCCGGGGAACCCCACAGGGTGGAGTGCTATCTCCACTGCTGTGGGTCATAGTGGTTGACGAAATCTTACAGGCGCTATCTTTGACCGGAGTCAAGGTTGTTGCCTACGCGGATGATATCGTTCTGATGGTGAGACGTGAGAGGTAAGTTCCACCTTGAGCGATTTACTAGAAGTTGGGATCAAATCCTTGAGTAGGTGGGCTGGTAACTGCGGTCTCAACATCAATCCGGAGAAAACCGACCTTATCCTCTTTACGAGGAAAAAAGACCGAGAATTCAGGCTCGCACGCTTGAATGGCGTTACCATCCCGCTCTCCCCTAGTGTGAAGTAGGGGAGACTAGGTAGAAATGCACCATTTTTCATTAATTACTCCATATCTCCGAAGAAAATAGTGGAACTTGATTAATTTTTCTGTCTTTATTTGATCAAACACCTTGCGCAAATATTTTATTCATAACAAAGAGCAAAATATAAACAGAACTTGAGGACTAATGAAGAAGAACGCAGTCAGTCCAAATGGTGCATTTCTCCCATCATACGGGAGAAATGCACCACATTTTATATATATATAGCCAACCCAAACCAAATTAGTGGAAACAAAAAACATGAAATATATTTATAAAAGTAACAAACAATAACGAAATAAACAGTAAATATATTAAACCTTTTTCGATTTTTATACTAATAAAAGATAATAGTAAATACCGAATAATAATAATTCAATGGTTTTATATAAGTTTTGATAAGTCAACGGATATTAAAATTTGTAAAATCCATTGCAAATTTGATATGTTACTGATGTCTCCTTGTAGCACGAATTCGTTCTGGTTGCAGCAAAAATTTGAATATCATTAAGATTTGTGGCCATGAATTCAGGCAAAGGAGGCATAACAATCTGGTGCATATCTCCCTATATGCTCGTGGTGCAATTCTACCGATTCCGACCAGATGGATATTTTTTACATTTTTTTTATAAATAAAAACAAATAATAAACTAGAACTTTACTAAAACACACCTTAGACTACACGCTATATATGTGCCTACCTAGAAAGGTTCACGATCGATAATTTGTCCTTAAACAAAAATGTTGCATATATAATAAAAGTTAGTTTCCTTTGCGTTTTTCTTATTCTCCGAATAACTGTTCGGCATTACTCGGTATTTTAACGATTCCTGAACGCGATCGTATGGATAGCAAAGAGGAAGAGAATACTACTTCTGCTTTGCAGATTTTACTTACGTGCGAGCGCCAATGGCGAGTGGTGCATTTCTACCTATGGTGCAGGGCTACCCATTCTACCCTACTTGGGAATCTATCTCCATCCTAGGTTGAACTGGAAACTCACGATTGACGACAGGATCAAGAAGGCATCGAATGCTTACTACGCTTGTCAGAAAATGGTAGGGAAAACCTGGGGCCTTAACCCGAGAATAGTGCACTGGCTGTACATCACGGTAGTTAGACCTGTTCTTACTTACGGGTCACTGGTGTGGTGGCATGCGTTGGAGGTCGGGACTAACAGGGTCGCCATGAGCAGAATTCAAAGAATGGCACTCATTGGGATCACTGGGGCCTTACGTACCACGGCTTCGCAGGCTCTGGAAGTAATGCTCCACATAATCCCATTGGAATTAGCGGTAAAATCAATAGCAGCAAAGGGTGCTTTGCGTCTGCGTGAGGCAGTGTGGGCCACACTAGGATCTTGTCAATTTCCCTGTGTTCCGGCATGCCGGAGCGCACCGACTGCAGGACACCGTCCTGCAGTTTTGGACATTCCTATGCTGTGAATATTCCCACCAGACTGGAGTGGCGATCTGGAATTATCGCCCCAGACACGTTTGCTATCTACACTGATAGCTCCAAAACGGAAAGCGGAACGGGCGCGGGAGTGTACTCTTGTGACCTTGACATTATGGAATCCTTCAGGCTACCGGATAGCTCGAGCGTGTTTCAGGCCGAGATTTTTGCGCTGACAAAAGCAGCGGAGATAATTGTGCGAAAACAGTGCGTGAATGGTACAATAACTATTTATGTTTACAGCCAAGCTGCCATCAAGGCTGTTGAGGCGCGCATTACTAAATCCAGGCTTGTGGGAGAATGTAAAAGAATATTGCAGATGGTGGGTATGAATAACAACCTGAAGATTAGCTGGATTCCTGGTCACAGTGACTTCCCTGGAAATGAAAAGGCAGACGAGCTCGCCAGAAGGGGGTCGGAGATGAGCATAGAGCTGGCCGACGAGTCGGTTCTATGTCCCATTGAATGTGTAAAGGGGATGATTGATATTGAAGCGCTCGGACAGATGGAGGGGGCCTGGGTGAATCTCTCGGGATGCCGGCAAGCAAGAATCTGCTGGCCGAAACTTGATAGGAGGAACTCTAGCTTCAGGGACATTTGCAGACAACTTATAGGGGTCCTAACGGGGCACTGTCCCTTTGGGAGGCATGGAGAAAGGCTGGGAATACCCATGGCTGACCTGTGTCGCTGTGGTGATGAAAATGTTGAACCAACACTGGAGCATCTAGTGTGTGAATGTGAAAGTCTGGCACGTACCAGGTATCGGTACTTGGGGAAATTCTCCTTGACCGATCTATCAGAACTTGCGATGATTCCTTTATGGAGAACTACTCTCTTCATAAGGAAGAACAATATTTGGAATCAGTAGTCTAGAGCCCGGGTTTATACGAGGGGACCACAATGGATCCACAGTGATCTCTCGTGATGGACTGGGGCACATTGCTTTAGTCCACCCTTCTCAACCTAACCTAACCTAAACGAAGACATCAATCTATAATTTTTGTATTAGTATAAGCCTTCTTGTATATTATTAAAATAGAAAACGAATATATTTAGCATTACAACGGTTTTAAAAATAAAGAACGATGTATGAATATATTTTTCTCTATATAAAATTGTTTGCAACCGTCATGTAAACCGGCCTTAACTCAAAACCGACACGAACTTGATTAGTATGAAAAATCTATTGAAAACTCATTATTCACAGCATAAAGTGCTATAAATTATGTTAAATTAATAAAATACTTATTGAAATTGAAATATAGAGTAGGTACTTTTATTGTTAACAAAAATTACAATCGCCGTCTGCTGAATGTTTGTGGGTGTAAAGATCGTTAGTTCATTTGTCAAAGGGACTATACAATGCTCATATGTACTGAGCGCGTACCATGTTTATGACCCTGACTGATGGTCTTACCCCCGTTATAAACGCAGATGACTATTTTCTTTCTTGTTTGAAAAGTATGAAAATTCACCTGCATAAAGTTCATGAAGTATAAAATGAGTTTATACTCCAACATTATTAATAAGTATTATTAACATGGTTCATATACTTGACTGACGTATATTCCCTTGTCTTCAATACAGCTGATTATTATTTTTTGGTTGAAAATGATCTAAAAAATCATCCCATAAATTTTGGCACGGTATGAAAATACTCGTAACACAATTTTTTGTAACCACTTTCACATGCTTTCACCTTTAGCTCCACTGTTACTGGAGTGACGATCAAATGTCTTATGTATTAGGAGAAAACTATTATTGATATGATTTTCAGTCGGTATGAAATGACTCACTCAAACTAAAAACAAAACACAAAATGCAAAGAATGTAGCTGATGATCAGTCGGACATCGGCACTTCGGAATTGCTTGCCTCCAGCCAGGAGACAAGCGAAGCAGTGGCGAAGAATACCAGCTAAGGCATTCGGAAACCAGTGAAGAAACGTAAGTGTCCCGGTGTCGCCAGTAGGACTCGGTATCTGAAGGCTCTGTTCATTCTTGGCAAGATAGCGAAGAATGAAGCAGAAGGTACAGTCCATGAATGCGACGAGCACGACAAAGCGTTTTACCAGGCGATTGTGGAGGAACATAATAAACGCGTGAAGGTAATGCAACCACAACAGCAGGGAGCCTCTAAGCGAAACAGGTCCCAGGATGAAGTCGATCATGCCACGAAACAGAGCAGGGTGACAACGTCCAAAACCACTAAACAGAACAACGGTGCATCAGTCGTCGGAGTTCAGGCAACGAAGACTTTCTCGGAGGTAGCGAGAAATAACTTGCACGTCGCACTCCTGAACGAGCTGGTCAGGGGATATCGGGTAATCCGTTGTATGGACAGCTTTTCGAAATAGTTTCTGGAGTCATGTGCTGCAAAGATTAGCAACGCTTTGGAGGGTGTGAAGCTCAGGCTTATCCCTACCGAGGAGATTCCGAGAAAACTGAGGGCTCGCATCTGGATTCCCAAGATGGACATAGACAACGAACAGCTTATTTGTTGTCTTTGTATCCAAAACCCAACCATACCCATGGATGACTGGTCGGTCATTAAGGAAGAAGAACCGCAGTGAGGCAGCCTCACGTACCTCCTTCTAATCAACGAAAAGTGCCATGGGGCGCTCGAAAAAGCCGATCAACGACAGAGGCTTGGCATCAGGCATGCGAAGGTCAAAATCTTTCGGTCATCTAGTCCGGACGACGACATAGACGTTCTCGACGCGACCAACGAGCTGTTGGTGGACCAAAATGCTGAAGATCATCCAGGTTAACCTCATCATCATCAATGGCGCGACAGCCCAAATCGGGCCAGGGCCTGCAGGATACATTGTCTGAAGTCATCTCGGTTCAGCGCCCGCGTCCTCCAATTTGTGCATCTAAGAAGCGATCTGCAATCTGCGTCAATTGAGTCCTCGTATCTTTTCCGCGGTTTTCCCACCGGTCGTTTGCCATGAGCTCTGCCTTTCAGTGTGCGTTTGGGAATTCTTCCGTCGTCCATTCGCTCCACATGGCCTGCCCATTGCTTACGAAATTTTATAAGAGTCGATGCGGATGGGTCGTCGTAGATGTTCTACAACTCGTTGTTGTACCGGATACGCCACTCAGTACCTTCTCTTACTGGTCCCAAAATTCTTCGAACAATTCGTCGTTCAAAAGCGTCTATTGATTTTTCAGACGCTTGGGCGAGAGTCCACGTTTCGCTTGCATATAGTAGCACAGGTCTTATTATGGTCTTATATATGCGAATTTTGCTCAGCCTGTGCACTTTTTTCGATTTTAAGATCGGGAGGACCGTGAAATACGCCTTATTTGGTAGTGTGATCCGTTGTTTTACTTCGTCCCGTTCGTTGCCGTCTATTACAAGGTGTGATCCCAAGTATGAGAAATGATCCACATTCTCCAGGGTGTAGTCCCCCACGGTCATATTTTGTCTAGTTGGCACGTTTCTTCTTGTTTGGGTCATGAACTTGGTCTTATTCTCATTGACCCTTAACCCGACATCTTTTGCCGCTGAGTCTAGACAATGGAAGACTTCTTTCTCGTCTGGAACAGATCTGGCCATGATGTTTATGTCATCCGCGTACACCACTAGTTGAGTGGACTTGATTAGTAGGGTACTTCTGGTATCAACGGGTACCTTTCTGATGACATATTCTAGGGCGAGATTGAAGAGCATGGGAGCGAGTCCATCTCCCTGCTTCAGGCCTGATTCTGTTCGGAAGCTCTGGGTAAGCTCCTTTTGTATCCTTACTTGAGATTCAGTGTCAGTCATGGTCATTTTTGTTAATCGGACGAGTTTTGATGGGATTCCGAAGTCAAGCATTATTTTATATAGTACATTACGATCTATACTATCGTATGCCTGTTGGAAGTCCACGAAGATCTGGTGCACGTCGATGTTATACTCCCAGCATTTTTCTAGCACTTGTTTGACTGAGAATATCTGGTCAATAGTCGATCGTCCGGTTCTGAAACCACCTTGGTATTCGCCGATAATGCTTTCTGTATAAGGCTTTAATCGATTCTGAATTACTTTCGCCAGTATTTTGTAAGACGTAGACAACAATGATATGCCTCTGTAATTTTCACATCGCAGTTTATCTCCTTTCTTATATATTGGACATATAATGCTCTAGCGCCAGTCGTCGGGTATTTTTTCTTCAATCCAAATTTTTTCCATGATTTTGTGTAGGAGATTGGCGAGGTATGGACCACCTCCCTTTAGAAGCTCCACTGGTTAACCAGGTTAACTTGCAGCACTCGAAAAGTGCCTCGGATAACCTTCTAGTCTTCCTAGATGAGATCGGCCTGATACAGGAGCCCTGGGTTAGAGATTTAACCATTAGGAGACTTCATAGCACAAAGTACAACCTATTCTTCAACTACAACCAATAGGATCAAGGTAAGCGCCTTTATGTGCCCTACTTTCAGTTCTGCAGATTTAACAGTGGTTAAACTGGAGATCGGTAGCAGAGGAGATATTTACATCGCTTCTGCCTACATGGCTCATGACAGGTCGGCAACGCCAGAAGAACTACAACTAATATCCAAAATTTCAATAAAAAAGGAGAACCTTCTCGTCGGATGTGATGCCAACGCCAGACATAGGCTGTGGGGCAGCTCAGAGATCAACGAACGTGGTGAGTCCTTATTTGATTTTATTATTAACACTAACATTTCCATATGTAACACTGGCAATACCCCTACCTTTATCTTTCCAAGTACGGATCACAACTGGATCCTATACAATGTCGATACCCCCAAACCGTTCAGAAACCCGAAGCGAATTGACTGGAAGAAATTCAGACAAGTCGCGAAAGCAAAACTCTCAAACATACCTTACTTGAACCCAGTGGCGGCTCGCCACATGAGGCTAGTGAGGCTGAGCCTCACCATTTTACAGAGGAAAAAGTCATCAAGTTACTGGTGATTTCTTGTTTTGACAATGTTACTTAATGACTTTCCGCAGTAAACCGACGTCCTTACTCGTATAGTTTTAGTCCGGCAAAGTCGTGTTTTAATATTACTATTCAGCCTCACCTGCTAAGAAAGGTACGAGCCGCCACTGCTTGAACCCTAACACTATAGAAGAGCTGGATGCCAAAGTGAAGACACTGGAAAAAGCTTTTAGTGTTGCCTTTAAGGTATCATGTCCAGCGAAATATAGTAAGAAAACGCTCACCCTGTGGTGGAACGAGGACCTATCCATTCTCAGGAAGATTACCAGAGATGTATTCAACATATGCTACAAACACAAGTACTAGCAACCTTATAAGGATTGCCTAAAAATATACAAAAAATCAGTTAGAACAGCCAAGAAACAAGCTTGAGTGGACTACTGCCAATCCATTAAGTGCACCCGAGACTCTGCGAGAATCAGTAAGATATTGTCCAAACAGCACACGAACCAGTTGTTTGTGAAGCGGGTGGACGGGAACTGGACTGACTCCACTGCCGAGACACTGGAGCTCTTAATGAATACCAACTTTTCCGGATCTAGGGTTAGCTGCGCGGACACCCAAAACCTTCAGCGTGAGCGGCGAACATCAGAATACGACATAAAATTGATTGTCGACGAGAGAAAGACTTGTTGGGCAATCAACAGCTTTTCACCGCACAAATCTCCTGGCCTCGACGGTATAATACAACTTATGCTGCAGAAGCTACAAGATATAGTAACCCCCTGGTTGGTGACGAATTTTAGAAGTTGCAGCTCCCTAAATCATGTGCCTCAGACTTGGAGACAAGTCAAAGTGGTGTTCAGTTCATACCAAAAGTGGGCAAACGCAGTCATGAACTCTAGAAAGATTTCAGACCCATTAGTTTAACCTCTTTCGTACTGAAAACACTAGCGCGCATATTAGACATCCATTTGCGACAGATCCTAGATAGATCTCCGTTCTCAAAATCCCAGCATGCATACCTCAAGGGAAGATCCACAGAGACTGCTCTGCATGAGGTTGTGCGAACAATTGAATACACAATGCATTACAAACAGTATACCCTAGCTGCCTTTCTAGACATTGAAGGTGCTTTCAATAATGTTCACACTGAGGCCATTCAAGAATCTCTCATCGAGTTCGCTGTCGAGGAATGTCTCAGCGACTGGATAGTATCCATGTTGAGTACAAAAATTATCCACTCTAGCTTAGGGTACAGCCAGTTGGAAAAATCTGTGTGCAGAGGAACACCCCAGGGTGGTGTTATCTCGTCTCTACTCTGGTTAATGGTCATGAACAAGATCTTAGTAAAGCTGGAGAGGGAAGGGGTTAAGGTGGTGGCGTATGCGGATGACGTGCTTATACTGGTATCAGGGATGTTTCCTTCAGTGATCAGTGAAATCATGGAAGGCGCGCTGAGTAAGGTAAACACGTGGGCTGCTAGCTGCGGCCTGAGTGTAAATCCGGATAAAAGAGAACTGATGCTCTTCACCACTGAAACTAAAATATCGGACTTTAAGCTCCCCCGCCTAAACGGCAATCAACTACCATTATCATCTAGTGCAAAGTATCTTGGAGTTGTACTCGATACGAAGCTCAGCTCAAAGGTAAATATATAACAACGGGTGGAGAAAGCACGTATCGCCTTTTACTCCAGCAAACGAACCTTCGGCAAAAAGTGGGAACTTAAACCAAGAATGGTTCTGTGGTTGTACACAGCCGTAATACGTCCAATTCTTACCTACGGATCGCTAGCCCGGTGTCCAGCGTTGAGTAAGAGTTACAACATAAACAAATTCAGCAAAATTCAAAGAACTGCAGCTGTCGGAACTACAGGTGCAATGAGGTCATGTCCCACCGAAGCTTTGAACGTATTGTTGCATCTATTACCTATCGATTTACATATCAGAAGTACTGTGTCGTGTAGCGCTGTCAGACTCAAGGAATCTGGGTGCTGGTATGCCAAGCCTTACGGTCACAGTAACATTCTAGAATCTTTACCAGTGGAAATAGTTAAATCGCCAACCGACTACATTATCCCGAGACTGACCTTCAAGAAGGATTTCACTGTGGGTTTTCCAACCAGGGCGGAATGGAAAAATGGTTCAGTTATACATGAATTCAACACAGTCATATACGCTGACGGTTCAAAGATGAACTGCGAAGTCGGAGCGGGAGTTTTCTCAGACACACACTATGTCGCAAAGTCTTACCACTTACCGGAGTATGCAAGCGTTTTCCAGGCGGAGATACTGGGGATCCGGGAGGCCTGTCGGACTTTGCAGCAAGACGCTACGCAAAAGCGTAATGTTGTAATCCTCACTGACAGCCAAGCCGCAATCAAGGCCTTAGATTCGGCTACCACCTGCTCTAAACTCGCCGAGAGGAGCTAACCTACTTGGGAAGTCAGGTCAAAGTTACTCTGCTTTGGGCGGGCGCAAATCCTCATCTTTAGTCCTCCACGTGGGCGCCCGCTGGTAATGATCAGTCGTGGATGACATTGTGTCCCTACGATTGATCAGCCAAGACTACACGCATGTACTCAATCGTGCGCGGTGGTCATTAAGACTGAGGTAATACCTAATTCTAAGGTGGTGTGAGCATATTGCAAACCGTGCCGAAGGATGAAAGACTGAGGGTTAAATCAGTCACGAACGAGCTCCTGTGGTTGATCGGGCAAATAACCACAGTATTCTTTGCCTTACTCTGGTAAGCCGGCTCTGCCAGAGTGGACCTTTCCTTCCGGGCATACTCGTGGGAATCAAATGGAAAAACTTAACATAAAACAAAACATAAACAAGACGAAAAGAAAGACGAAGGACAATACCTGCAAGCCTAGCTCTCTGTCTGGCGTTGGTGACAATCAGTCATCTAGCTCGACGGGCGCTGAGGCTGCGGTTGGTCAGACGGTGCAGGAGCAGGCCGTTGCAACGTGCGCAAATACTGCTTCTTCTTCCTTCCGAACCAGGCATGTATCCACTGGGGCCCAGTCCTCGGTTGATTCATCTCCGCCATCCTCCTCCCCTCCCTCTCCCCTTCCTGACAATCCTCCCTCACCTTCGACTTCGGTTGGAACCAGTTGCTCCTATTTGGCTAATCTGAATCTGGAGCAGGATTCTGATGATGAGGTCGACCTTAACAACACCGTGGTATCGGTCAACCCTCTGGGGGGTGTGGACGAATCTTCTGCACCACCAACCACGACGAAAGAGATAACGGAAGCATCCTCCGCTACTCAATCATCATCCGCTAGTAAGGTTCGTAGCCTAGCGGCACGCATCCGAAACAATAGGAAGCTAGCTAGGAGAGCGATCAAATCGTTTGGGAGCATCGAATCGAACGATTTATCGCTTATCCAGTCCAACAGACTGAACTGGGCAAGAGAATATTTGAGGTTGCACCCTCCATCGGAGAAGTCCTCTGGTGTGGGTAAATTGAACCCCTCGTCGGTTATAACTGGGGAGGACCAATCGAAGAAGAGGAACCGGTCGTGTGAAGGCGAGCAAAGCCAAGCGAAGAAGCCGAGACCTGCAATGTCGCAGCCTACGACGTCACGGCCGAGCATGCGTCCAATCTCGAACGTACCGGAGGAGTTCCATGTGGCGATAAGGGATGTGAGTGTCTCTGACTACAGGATCTCCCGAGAGAGATGGGCTCTGGTTGAGTCAGCTATCACGGACCAGGTGCTGAATGATAGTGAAGAAGCCCCCTTTGCCATTGATGACATCGCAGGGATGAACAGACGCGGACAAGGCTCTCTTGCTACGTATCTCGGATCGGCAATCTGTGGGACGGAGCGAAATTCGATGTGGTGCCGAAGTCATCGCTCGTTAAGCCGCAGACCTGGGTATGGGTTCCGGGACCCCCCTATGAGGACGCGAAGACTCTCGGTCTGCTGAGAAAGCAGAACCCGGATGTTCCTATGGCGGGACTTAGTATCGCCAAGAGGGACCCACCAGCTAACGGAGGACAACGTCTTCTATTGGTATGGGACAAGGAGGCGATCCCGGCCCTGGAAAAGAAGAAGTGGGAACTTCACTACGGATGTAGCAGAACGGTAGTGAGATTCCCGCAGAGCGAAACAGAAACCAAGGAAGGCAATGTTGAAGGTACTACAACTTAACCTTCATCATAGCAAAGCCGCATCCGGCAATCTCTTGAGGTTGCTTGACTTGTGCAAAATAGATGTGGCTCTCCTGCAAGAACCCTGGTTGTTAAACAATCGGATACAGGGTCTGAAATCAGCAGAATTTGATTTGTTCTTCTCGAAGGACACAGGTAAGCAGAGAACTTGTATTCTGATTAGGAAAGGAATTAATTCTTTTCTCTTGAACAATTACAGCAATGGTGACCAGACTGCAGTAAAGGTGGAGGGATCGGATGGTAATAGTATTATTGTCACCTCTCTCTACCTTCCATATGACAGCGAAGAACACCCACCCCCTGACGGGTTCAGACACTTGATCAGCATGGTGGAAAGGAAGAAGATCAACATCGTGGTGGGGTGCGACGCTAACGCTCACCACACTCAATGGGGCAGCAGAGATATCAACAGTAGGGGTGAGTCACTTTTTGAATATATTTGCTCTTCCAAACTAGTATTATGCAACAGAGGTGATGATCCCACTTTTGTTATCAGAAATAGAAGTGAAGTCTTGGACATAACTCTAAGATCGAGCTACGGCACGAAGTTTGAAGTCGGTAACTGGTCAGTCTCGGGAATGGAATCCTTCTCTGATCATAGAATAATAATGTTCACGATATCTTGCGATGTAGTGCGGGGTAACTCCTTCCGTAACATCAAAAGAACTAACTGGGAGGATTTCGTAAGGGTGGTCGGTAGGAACCTTAGGCAGGAAAGCATCAGCTTAAGCAGTGCGGAACTACTTGATAGGGAGGTGGGAATGATTTCGGAAACCTTGATGACTGCCTTTAGATCGGCCTGCCCGCTCTCAAATGGGGGTGGGAAAGGTGGTCCGAAGTGGTGGTCGAAGGATCTTGAAACTCTGAGAGGAAAGGCGAGGAGGCTTTTCAAGAAAGCTAAAAGAACTCAGAATGATTTGGACTGGGACGCATACAGACTCAGCCAAAAAGAATTTAAATCGTCGCTGAACTTCGCCAAGCGAAGTTCATGGAGAAAGCTCTGCGAGGAAATAGAATGTATTAATGAAGCATCTAGAATGCGTAGGATCCTCGCCAAGGACCCCAGTGTTCCGGGGTACTTGAGGAGGAATGACGGAAACTGGACGGAATCAAGTCAGGAAAGTCTGGATCTACTGATGGAGACGCACTTCCCGGGGTGCATCTCGGAGCTTGGGAACTCATCTCAGGTAGTAGATCTCCCTGTGGCGGACGTAGACATTGTAAATCGGACAATCTCTCTTGAAAGGGTAAGGTGTGCGGTTATGTCCTTCTCTCCCTTTAAGTCTACGGGAGTAGACGGTCTGGTGCCCATTATGCTGCAAAAGACCATGCCACTTATTGGTCCTTCCTTGGTGAGGACCTTTAGAAGTTGTCTAACTCTCGGGTATGTCCCGAAGATGTGGCGTGAAGTCAGGGTGATTTTCATTCCTAAGGCTGGTAAGCCAAGCCACACCCTGGCCAAGGACTTTAGACCCATTAGTCTCTCATCGTTTTTACTGAAAACAATGGAGAGACTGATGGACTATTATCTTAGATGTGTTCTGGACGCGAGAGGCTTCTCAGCTTCTCAGCACGCCTATATGAAGGGAAAATCTGTCGAAACGGCCTTACTTGAGGTCGTCTACACGGTTGAAGAATCTTTGAATGTGAAAGAGTATACTCTAGCAGCGTTTCTAGATATTGAGGGTGCCTTCAATAATGTGGAGACAAGTGCGTTCGAGAAGGCATTGAATAGACTGGGTGTGGACTCATTCATTTCGTGCTGGATTGTGTCGATGCTAGGGGGCAGAATTATCAACTCCTCTCTGGGGGATGGATGTAGCAGAATGAAAGCAACCCGGGGAACCCCACAGGGTGGGGTGCTATCTCCACTGCTGTGGGTCATAGTGGTTGACGAAATTTTACAGGCTCTATCTTTGACCGGAGTCAAGGTTGTTGCCTACGCGGATGATATCGTTCTGATGGTGAGAGGTAAGTTCCTGGACACCTTGAGCGATTTACTAGAAGTTGGGCTCAAATCTTTGAGCAGGTGGGCTGGTAACTGCGGTCTCAACATCAATCCGGAGAAAACCGACCTTATCCTCTTTACGAGGAAAAAAGACCGAGAATTCAGGCTCCCACGATTGAATGGCGTTACCATCCCGCTCTCCCCTAGTGTGAAGTACTTGGGAATCTATCTCCATCCTAGGTTGAACTGGAAACTCACGATTGACGACAGGATCAAGAAGGCATCGAATGCTTACTACGCTTGTCAGAAAATGGTAGGGAAAACCTGGGGCCTTAACCCGAGAATAGTGCACTGGCTGTACATCACGGTAGTTAGACCTGTTCTTACTTATGGGTCACTGGTATGGTGGCATGCGTTGGAGATCGGGACTAACAGGGTAGCCATGAGCAGAATCCAAAGAATGGCACTCATTGGGATCTCGGGGGCCTTACGCACCACGGCCTTGCAGGCTCTGGAAGTAATGCTCCACATAATCCCATTGGAACTAGCGGTAAAATCGATAGCAGCAAAGGGTGCCTTGCGCCTGCGTGAGGCAGGCTATTGGTTGGGAGGCAGTGTGGGCCACACTAGGATCTTGTCAATTTCCCTGTGTTCCGCCATGCCGGAGCGCACCGACTACAGGACACCGTCTTGCAGTTTTGGACATTCCTATGCTGTGAATATTCCCACCAGACTGGAGTGGCGATCTGGAGTCATCGCCCCAGACACGGTTGCTATCTACACTGATGGCTCCAAAACGGAAAGCGGAACGGGCGCGGGAGTGTACTCTTGTGACCTTGGCATTATGGAATCGTTCAGGCTACCGGATAGCTCGAGCGTGTTTCAGGCCGAGATTTTTGCGCTGACAAAAGCAGCGGAGTGGATTGTGCGAAAACAGTGCGTGAATGGTACAATAACTATTTATGTTGACAGCCAAGCTGCCATCAAGGCTGTTGAGGCGCACATTACTAAATCCAGGCTTGTGGGAGAATGTAAAAGAATATTGCAGATGGTGGGTATGAATAATAACCTGAAGATTAGCTGGATTCCTGGTCACAGTGACTTCCCTGGTAATGAAAAGGCAGACGAGCTCGCCAGAAGGGGGTCGGAGATGAGCATGGAGCTGGCCGTCGAGTCGGTTCTATGTCCCATTGAATGTGTAAAGGGAATGATTGATATTGAAGCGCTCAGACAGATGGAGGGGCCTGGGTGAATCTCTCAGGATGCCGGCAAGCAAGAATCTGCTGGCCGAAACTTGATAGGAGGAACTCTAGCTTCATTTTGTCTCTGGGCAGGGACATTTGCAGACAACTTATAGGGGTCCTAACGGGACACTGTCCCTTTGGAAGGCATGGAGAAAGGCTGGGAATACCCATGGCTGACCTGTGTCGCTGTGGTGACGAGAATGTTGAGCCAACACTGGAGCATCTAGTGTGTGAATGTGATAGTCTGGCGCGCACCAGGCATCGGTACTTGGGGAAATTCTCCTTAACCGATCTATCAGAACTTGCGATGATTCCCTTATGGAGAACTACTCTCTTCATAAGGAAGAGCAATATTTGGAATCAGTAGTATAGAGCCCGGTTTTTATACGAGGGGACCACAATGGATTCACAGTGATCTCTCGTGATGGACTGGGGCACATTGCTTTAGTCCACCCTTCTCAACCTAACCTAACCTACTCTGCTTTGGGTCCCAGGCCACTGCCAGATAGAGGGTAACGAGCGGGCAGAGGAATTAGCTAGGCAAGGTTCTGCTCTTCAGGGCTGTCTCGTAGAATCCGTTCAGGTCCCACAAGGGACTGTTAAGCGCCAAATATCCACCCACTTTCTCACAAACGCGAACTCCAGATGGAGAGGACTGACCAACTGCGTCATATCTAGGAAGATATGGCCATCCTTCTACTGGAGTAGAACAGATGAACTCCGGAGCAGGAGCCGTGTGGACGTCTCCAGAGTCACGGCAGTCAGCACGGGTCACTGGCCGATCGACGACCACGCGGCCATACTGGGTATTCCCTTTAACGTCAATTGCCGCAGTTGTGGGGATGCAAATAAGAGGGAAACCAGGAGCCAGACTTCGCGTACTAGGCAAACCTTTCTTTAATAACCTTGATGAGATCTCGAAGAACAAGATTGGAGAACTGATTACCTTCTTCAACAGCTCCGGATGGATATGATAATCCATTAAAGCCCCAGGTCTATATAAAATTATGTATCCACTTCATCAATCCTCAACGACCAGGTTAAACGAGTTGTGGTATCAAAACGGCGATTCCTGTGCTAATTGGGCCCTGTTTTCGGCAGACGGGCCACCACGTAATCCAACCAACCAACCATCCTCTATCCATCATCCTCCATCCTCCATCATACATCCTACATCCTCCATCCTCCATCATTCTCCATTTAGGAACGGTCAGAAACGATCACAGTTCGTTCAGGAACGATCACAATTCGTTCAAGAAATATGATCATGGCATGGAGGAAGGATGATGAATGAAGGACGATGGATGATGGACGATCTAGGATGGAGAATGGAGGATTGGAGATGGAGGATGAATGATGGAGGATGAATGATAGAGGATGAATGATGGTGGATGGAAGATGGAGGGGGGGCGGGGGGGGGAGGAGGATGGAGGATGACGGATGACGGAGAATGTAGCATGGAGGATGGCGGATGGAGGATAGAGGATAGAGGATAGAGGATAGAGGATGGAGGATGGAGAATGGAGGATGGTGGATGAAGGATCAATAATGAAGGATTAAGGATTGAGGATTGAAGATTGAGGATTGCGGAAGGAGAATGGAGAATGGAGGATAGAGGATGGTGGATGGTGGATGAAGGATTGAGGATGATGGATAGAGGATTGTTGATAGAGGATGGTGGATTGAGGAAAAAGGATTAAGGATTTAGGATTCAGGATGGCGAATGGAGAATTGGGGATAGAGGATAGATGATGTTGGATGGTGGATGGTTGATGGAGGATGGTGTATGGAGGATAGAGGCTGGTGATGGTAGATGGAGAATGGTGGATGGAGGATAGACGATGGTTGATGGTGAATGGTGAATAGAGGATGGAGGATTGAGAATTGAAGATTGAGGATAGAGAATAGAGGATGTAGGATACAGGATAAAGGATGGTGGAGGGTGTATGAAGGATGGAGAATGGAGATTGAAGAATGGATGTTGGATAATGGACGACGGACGATGGATGATGGACGAAGGAGGATTAAGGATGGACCATGAGCAATGGAGAATGGTATTACGGTTTTTCCCCGTGGAAAACCGGTATAAACGACGAACGGGTCCTTTCCGGCCAACCCAGAGATGGGTCGTGGGCACCAGTGGCTCGTTAATTTAGGAACCCGTTATCTACAATCTCCCCGACTGAACCACTAGTACGAGGGATTCAACTTGAGCCTACAATCGTTTACTTTAAAATACTACACACACGGAGAGAAGGCTGGATCACGTCACAAACATATAAAAATGATACGAAGTGTTAACAATATAGGGTAATTTTAATGCAATCCAAATAATAAATCATACTCAAATATAGAAACTTACGTTAATCTCCTTATGTTTAATCGAGTTCCCTAACCTAATCAACACTACCTATTTAAACCTAGGGCGCCGCTGGTGCGTTGTCCCGCGATGTATATCTCCCTGGATCTCTTACGCACAGCTTCCTTGTTCTCCTATCGCAGCGTTAATCTCCTTGTAACACCGACTGGTGATGTTCTTCCTAGCCGTATCACTCTCAATATTTAATTCGTATCAAAATTTCCTTCCTTTTTGTACTACCACTCGCTCTACTTATTCGACCGTTCCTCCAGAGGCTACACTTCACAAAAGCCCCGCAAACGTCATTTTCACACTTCCAACGGCCCCCAAAATATCGGTTCTTTTCACCGTCAACTTAATTTATCGCAGGTGCAATAAACTTTCTTTTTGTGCTGAGTCACTTTTTATTTTCCATCCGACGATTTATCGGAGATCCCAACCAGCGATACTTAACTCGCCTGAACTACTGCTTGATTTCGCCGCGTTCTCTGCGCTCAGCTATTTCGCTTGGCCTTGACCGATATCCGCGATCTGTCATCGTGTGTTATGGTTGGATTTATTTGTTTCCTTTGCTTGTTCTGTCGTTGTCGCATCGTTCAGTGTTTGTGTTTCGCGTATTAATTGTTGTTCTCGTGCTTCCCGTGGCATCGTGTTTTTACCATATTTAAACCCGCCAGTAAATTAATATTCAGTGTTTCATTCCTTCCCATTTTAGGGTTACGTTGAGTGAATCAGGACGGAGTCACCGGCCATACAGGACGGAGTAACCGATGGTGGTTGCGCTTATTTCAGAGGTAAGAGCATATCCTTCGCTACAGTGTTTTGCCTCCGTTGTGTAATTCGAGTAATTCTCTCGCGGTGACTCACTAGTGTGTATTTTGTTGATAAGTTGCTATGTCCTAAACTAATCTCGACTACTAACCCTAAACCTAAATCTAACTTACGCTAATGCTACAAAGATCCTAACTCATCCATCTTCTACTACTCTACGACTACTAAAACTAAACCTAAATCTAACTTACTCTAATGTTACAAAAATTCCAATTCATCCATCTTCCCGCCTTTTCTCCATGTTTATATCAAAATTCACTAACATTAGTTTACTGGCTTTACTTTTAGGAGTTATTATTGACTGTGGAGTCGTGCTGAGGGACGTCCGCCAGCGCATCGGAGGGATTATAAATGAAGCTTAGGTAATTCTTTTCACCATTTGATTTTAATAAATACCGAAACTAAACGAATGTTCTTGTCTTTCCAGAAAAGTATACTTATTACGAGTTAGACTCGTAATAATGGATAGATGATAGAGCATTGAGCATAGAGAATAGAGAATACAGGACAAAGGATGAAGGACAATAGGAACAGTTTTCTACAAATCAATTAAAAAGGTTTTAGTACAAATATATGGTAATAGAAAATTTAAATTTATTTGAAACTGAAAAGCATCATATTTCGTATGAAGAAACATTTAAGGTTACGAGGTTTGTTGCTGCAAGCTTCTATTTTTGTTCCAGCACTCGGAATATGTACAGGGTGCGCCATCTTTTATTTCGGTATGTAAACATTGAATAACTTTGAAAAAAAACAACAGATTTGTACATGAGAGGTATTTTTATTCAATTTGGTCCTTTAGAATTTATTTGGATTAGTTTTTGAATACAACATCAATCAAGTGGCTGCCTCTATTGGCCACAGCAAAATGTGCCCTTTTTGCTGCGTTTTCCATTACTTTTTCGAGCATCTCGGGCGGTATAGCGATGATTTCGGCACGAATGTTTGCTTTGAGCTCGTCAATGGTCTGAGGCTTGCTGGCGTACACTTTGCTTTTCAAATAACCCCATAAAAAGAAGTCCAGAGGAGTCAAATCTGGAGATTTCGGCGGCCAGTCAAAGTCGCCTCTTTTCGACATCAGACGTCCAGGGAATTTTCGTTGCAGAAACTGAATTGTTTCATTTGCAGTAACCATCCAGACCTTTTTCACGCATTTGCGGGCAGACATTTTGAGCTAACATCCACCGATTTCGTTTTCCATCGACTGTTCCATTTTGTCGGGAAAAAAATTGCCCAATGATGGTTTTGACGCAAACGCCGGCATAAACAGTCACTTTTTGATCATGCAATGGCGTTTCATGGATCTCGTGTGGATTCTCCGTTCTCCAATTTTGCTTATTAACGCCGCCAAAGAGTGTGAAATGGGCCTCGTCGGTCATCAAAATTTGCTTCCAAAAATCAGGTTCAGTGTCATCGATTCGAGCGACTGTTTGGCCGTATTCCAAGCGATGTGGACGGTCTGTCGGCAATATTCTTTGTGTTAATTGCACTATATACGGAAACAAATGCAAATCATCCTTCAAAATGCGCCGCAAAGTGGTTCCACTGACGTCAAAATGCTGAGCGCGGTGACGATACGCGATTTCTGGGTTCTCGGTAACGCTCTCTCTGACCGCTTCAACCAGTTCTTTGGAACGTCTTGGTCGTCGATGAACGGTATGTGGACGATCTTCCACTGTCCCGTGCTCAAAAAAATTCGACACCAAACGACGAATAGTGTTGTCAGACGGTGCGTGTTGGCCACGATATTTTCGACGATATACACGTTAAGTTAACACAACGGAACGAATATTCTCAATGTACAGCGTCACTATTTCGGCGCGTTGTTTCGGTGTGTAAAATTCTACTGAATTGACTTTTCCAAGACTTATCCAATCAAGTCAATCTGTTGAAAAATGTCAAAGTTATTTAATGTTTACATACCGACATAAAAGATAGCGCATCCTGTAGTACAAGTATATTGTCTCACTGAGTTCCAACGACAGAACACAGAACAGGGATAATATTAAATCATTTAAGGGTACACTTAATCCCAACATCTCATCAAAAATACGATATGCGAAAACCTTGAGTAAGAGCTTTTTAAAATCATCAAAAAATTTACCTGGAGTACCTTAAGAGTCCCAGATCAATAAAACCTTAGGGTCATCTTTCTAGGGCCCTCGTTCAAATTCATCAACTTTCTTCCTCTCACCCCCTCATAGCTATCATAATGATAAAGTGACTTTCGCACTCTAACTCTTCCATTAACCTTTAACCATTTTCATCAAATTCTTTTTAAAACAATACTGTAAGCATCAGGAAATTTTTAGTGAAATTTCGAATCCTTCTTTTCTATGCAGCAGGCGGATATGAAAATAACGTTCAAGTCAAAATATTATACGTACAAGCACTGTAAATATTTCATTTATAGTGCACATACCAAATAGTCCGTATTACCATACACTCCAATCGCGAACATCGTTACCAAGAACTATACACATGGATTATACTTGCATAACTTTTTGTTTCGACTTATAGTATAGGAAACTTTGATCAGCAGGCAAAGTTCCAAAAAGTAGTTTTTTCTTATTAGATCGAACTACGACTACGAGCTTTTATTCGCCCATTCCAAACTTTACTGCCTTATTTGTCATCACTCAACTTTGTTCAAGATACATACTCCACTCAAATCCAACCCAAGATCAAGTGAACTATATCGATAATGCAAACTTTCGACTCTTATTCATTCAATTTAAATTTCCTCGTTTCCAAAAGTTAACTCTTACAAAATAAGTTAAAAATTTTATCACCATAGTCGTTGTCAAACAAATGTCTTCAGAGCGTTGTAAATGCTTTTCGAGATTTCAAAATCTACTTTCCAAAATCTTGCGATGTAAATCAGGTATGAGATACTACTTATGAAGTTATTATAATAATTGAAAATAGTTGTAGAGAATTTCCGAGTTTTGTTTTTTAAATTTTTGAATTAGGAGAGTAGGTTAGGTTAGGTTATGGTGGCAGTTATCTAAACTATAGATCGACTGAATAAGGAGACTAAGTGAATATGTATATACAGGGTGTAACTAGTACTGAGGTTCAAACGAAAATGGGAGATAGAGGAACTTGTCCTAAGTAGAAAATCGTTCTACACATACTCCCGTTTTTGCACCGTTAAGGAGATAGCGCGATTTTAAGGACGAAGGATTTTCATCGTACCTGTGATCACTGTTTGATCTCTAACTTCTGCTGTACTTAGCGTAACGTAATAATTCTGAGCTCGTTGGAAAGGAACACAAATTCCTTCTTTCTAATTGCTGTCAACTGTGTCAATCAGTGTTATACTTTTTGAGAAAAATTCATTTAAATGAGACAAAAATAATAAAAAATTAAAAAAAAAATACAAAAAAGTCCTGTTTTCTCCAAGAAGGAACTGATTAACCACCAAATTGTATTACATTTTCGGAAAGCCCATAAAATTTCACTATACGTTTGATAAGTGTTAAATATCTTGATCGTAAAACGTAAACTAAACCTAAGTGAATATGTTACTGAAATAGGAAACAAACTTAAATCATTGAGTGGAATAATAGGACCATAGAGATATATGTACTGGAGATGACAAGCAGCGTCTAAGTTGAAGGCGAACGTTATCGCATTCATTCACACGCAAAACAACAACAATTGACACTAGGCCACTATTTTTTCTCACTCACATTTATTTTATTTCCCGCTCTTGAAACACGCTAAACAGAAACTATTTAACACGAGGCCTTTATTGCATCTCATTTCCGTGGCTTCAAAGCGCTTTATACAAAATGTCCCCAGTATATACAGGGTGTAACTAGTACTGAGGTTCAAACGAAAATGGGAGATAGAGGAACTTGTCCTGAGTAGAAAATCGTTTTACACATACTCCCGTCTTTGCACCGTTAAGGAGATAGCGCGATTTTAAGGACGAAGGATTTTCATCGTACCTGTGATCACTGTTTGATCTCTAACTTCTGCTGTACTTAGCGTAACGTAATAATTCTGGGCTCGTTGGAAAGAACACAAATTCTTCTTTCTAATTGCTATCAACTGTGTCAATCAGTGTTATACTTTTTGAGAAAACCAAATTTTATTACATTTTCGGAAAGCCCATAAAATTTCACTATACGTTTGATAACAGAAGCCCAGTATATATATATATATATATATACAGTGGATGCCGCTTATTGTAATCACTTTGGGACCAGCCAAAAACAATAACATTAACCGGATGATAACAATAAACGAAGAAAAAAATAAGCGATAAATTCTGGTTGTGGAAAATGGAACCCAACTGTTTTGATAACAAAATGCGGCGTATAACATTATCCGCGATTACAACACAGATGCATACCATGCAAAATATAGACGTGAAGAAATGAAAATGAAATCGATATTTAAGTGGCATTTTAATAACGTTAAGGAGGGAGTAAGAAAAAATCTTCAAATCAGCCTAAGGCTCATTTTATATTCAACTAGCAAAATTCCTGCTAGATGACAGTGTGATATTATGTTTATTAAAATCATGTTATTATAATACTTTATTTTAATTATATATCAAGATAACATTACTCTAGTTTATCACATTTCATGTTTATCTTACTGTTATGACCAGCCTAGTGAATTTAATATTAGTATTTCTTATCGTGTTATTAAATAATTCCTATATTTGTACTGAATTTTATATTATTTTCTGTGCATAATTTTAATTATATTCCATTACATAAGTTTATTTTGAATGTTGTTTGTTATTATCTGAATAAAAAAATCTAAAGATTTTATAGCCTCATTCTTGTAAAAATGAGTTTAATACGTAATTAATTCTATTTCCCCAATGCAACAGTAACATGCGAAAGTAAAAGAGTCTCTAAACTAACTTATTAGGAAGGTTGAGAGGAAAAGAAGAGCACAAAGAATAAGCTTTGTCTGCTGTACATTTTGTCGACACATAATAGTAAGTTGTTTTTCGAATTTCGATTAATATAACGGAAAATGTCGGCTAGAAAGCGGTACAAACTTCAGTGTTCTGTTTTGGAAACCTTTTCTTAGCCAATTCGAGAGGAAAGCGAACGAAAAAAGCCATCGTTACGATAGTTTCTGTGTCCATATTACATCTTCTTTGCCGCTTTCGGTTGAAAAACGAAAATATTAGTTCACTGGGAGCCAAATATAAAGCGGAAAGTTATCAATCATTTCGTCAAATGTCGCAGAGAGCAAGACGTTTACAGTATTTTGGGTGGAACAATTTAATCCGTTTTTCTTTCGAGTTCCGACACATATAATGGGGAAAACCAGATGAAATTTACCACTCTTATGGACACTTTTCCTTGAACAAGGCAAATGAAAAGCGAAAAGAAAAAGTTGCAGTTTTGTAAATTTCGAGGCGCCGAGGCGAAACTATTTTTGCCATTTTCGGATCTGTTGTGTTTCTAGTGTTCACAGAATGCATTTTATCAGTTGATTGCAATCAAACAATTACTGTTACTTACCTCATTATAAAATCTCACCGGAATGTGCTTAAAGCATTCTTGTTCGCCAATTGGTTCCATCAGCCGTCTATTTACCGCCCAGAATTGATCAAATTTATCTGAAATTAGTTCAAAAGCACTTCTGTAATAAGAAAGCCGGCGAATCATAATCTTGCCCTAGCCCTACCGTTGACTAAACCCAACCAAAGCTGGTTGTGATCTTTTTTCTGCATCGCTGATACCACCTGTCCTCGGTGCTTCAGTACGTCCGCTTCTTTTAAACATGACATGAAATGTGATTCTACCAATTCTCTGTGAAATATTAAAAAATCATAGTAATTGTACCAGGAATCAACACAATATCTCACTTTGACGAAAATCGGAAAAGAAGCTCTTCAGGGAATTTTGAGAAATGAATTGTTAGGCACCAAGGTAGTCCCTCTTCTTCACGATGCGATAAATCGTATAGGACTCCTTAAACAATTAAAAAAAAACGAATAAGAAAAAGTACATGCCGAAACCCGGGATTGAACCGGGGACCTTTAGATCTTCAGTCTAACGCTCTCCCAACTGAGCTATTTCGGCAGATACAACTATATTCTCAGAATTCAATCTTAGGGAGTTGCCAGTGTTCTTAGTAACATAATGAACAATTCCGATAACATAATAAAGCGATATTAAGCACCTATAGGATAATGTCCCTTCAGCGCCGTTCCGTTATAGTCAAACCAAATCTCACCGTCCTGCAGTTCATTGGAAATGTACCGATTGAAGTATTTCTTCACCTACAACGAAAAGTTACGTTTAAATAAACAATGAAGAACACATCGGAGTAGATACCTTATCTGTAACCAAAGGTAAATAACTAAGACGTGAAACCATCAAATAAAAATCTTCAGGCTGTTGCAATCCGATCACTTCGTCCGGGTCCGCCTGAAAACAAACAGGAATCTGCCCCTCCCAAACGATTCGCAGCACTTCTCGATCATTAGCCATGGCAGTAACGTGTTTGCAATTAACAAGAATGTAAACGGTTTAAACAACTAAAACTTCTAAAGTTACGAAAAAAGACCAATTGCAATCTCTTTATTGACTCGTCGCGTTTTTCTAACCAACTCAACTACAGAACAGATGATTTTGACATTTTAGAAGTGGTGAAAATAACAATCCAGGTATTAGCAGTGTCTTGCATGAGCAAGCATTGAACGTTATGGGGAATTATAATTGTGAATTGTTCTTTTGTCATCTCCAGTGATGCCAATTTAGTGCTTTCAGCATTAAATTTGGCGCTCAAAATACCGTCACAGCGGTCAAAAATTAGTTTTACCGCTTGCATTTTATTTGAATATGCTTGCGATTGATATGAAAAAATTAAATTTTTGTGCCTTTAAGTTGAAATTAACGATCAAAATTTCATATTTTAGTGCTCAACCAAGAAAAATACTTGGCAGCACTGGTCATGTCCCAGCAGACAATACGAGTGGAAATAAATTATGTTCAAAAAACTTCTTCTCTCCCATATCCACCGTATACCCTAGTACGGACCTCGATCAAAATTTTGACTCGGTAATTTACTATACAGGGTGGCTGTGTGTGCCACCTTGTAAGGGGTTATTCCTTGATATACAGGGTGTAACTAGTACTGAGGTTCAAACGAAAATGAGAGATAGAGGAACTTGTCCTGAGTAGAAAATCGTTCCATACATACTCCCGTTTTTGCACCGTTAAGGAGATAGCGCGATTTTAAGGACGAAGGATTTTCATCGTACCTGTGATCACTGTTTGATCTCTAACTTCTGCTGTACTTAGCATAACATAATAATTCTGGGCTCGTTGGAAAGGACACAAATTCTTCTTTCTAATTGCTATCAACTGTGTCAATCAGTGTTATACTTTTTGAGAAAAATTCATTTAAATGACACAAAAATTAAAAAAATTAAAAAAAAATACAAAAAAGTCCTGTTTTCTCCAAGAAGGACCTGATTAACCACCAAATTTTATTACATTTTCGGAAAGCCCATAAAATTTCACAATACGTTTTATCTCAAGAGCGAATAGCTTCAGCAAAAGAGAGGCAAGTTGTGGCCCAAGAACGAATTGCAGCTGCCACGGAAATCCAATCCGAGGCTCAAATGCAAATTGCTGCAAGTAGCATCGTGAGTTTACTGGAAAGTAAACTACTGTACAAATTATATGAATTTTTTTGTTTGATGTGTTATTTTGTTTGTTGTGTTATTTTGTTTGATGTGTTATTTAGTTTGTTGCGTGTGTGTTGCATTATAATATTAAAAAAAACGTTTGTTGAATAAATTATAATTTTGCTGTTCTTAAGAATTGTTTTTTTAACGAGTAAAGGCTGGTTTTCATTACTGAGACATAGTTTTCATTACTCCGACATTACAGATCTGTAGCAGAAAACTAAAAAGAGACAGTAAATCGGTTTTAAGAAGGAAGAAAGGGACAACATTTTCGACTTTATAGCAAAATTATAGCAATAGTTTTTGACAGAAAGAAATTTCTAACCTAAAATTTCTTGTGTTTTTTACTGTTTGTACGCTTTCAGTTGAGAAAAAGTACAATGTGTGAATTTTCTCGACAACTATTGTAAGGTAAAACCGATCTGCGGCTTGTCAATTGCAACGTATCTCTCATGTTGAGCGAATAGACAGCAGAATGATCTATGCATGTACTTCTAATGAAATTCAAAGCATATTTATCTCCTTTTTTGATATTCATCTCACATTACAAAATTGTTAAGAAAACAATTACCGGCTTGACAAATGTCAAAATCATAATTGCCATAATTTGGCACATTAGTGTGCGTGCGGATGTCTATTGTGTAGGTTTGTCGGAAGCAAATTATAGGAAAAAGATGTGCATGCAAGTCTTTTTGCCATAATGTTCGTCCTTACTTTATGGTTACAGATCACAGATCTGAGTTTGCAGACGAGACACTTTTTTTACAGATCTGTTGCAGATGATATTTTCTCTCTTTCGCACGCATATACAGTTTATATTTTCATCTTGTTCTGGCAGACATCTGCAGAATGTCGTCGTAATGAAAACCAGCCTTAACATTACATAACTGTAGGATCTATAATTGAACTTGAAGTAACCTAGAACGAAGAATATTGAACGAATCAACGGCGAACAATTAACTATAAACGAATAACGAAAGGCGATGAATACAACAACAACAGTTGCTGTGGTACGATGCGGACGCGACGCCGAGTATTTTACGAAGAACGGGAATATTTTACTTTTCACCATATTTTTTTTTATGTTTACGGAAATAAATTCTTTTACTGTGAAAAAATTGTATACTTATTCGCGTGATCCCACATAAATATTAGGTACTTAATATAAACATTGGAAAAGTAGTTATACAGTTAAAAGAAATTTCGGATTATGCGTTGTTGAAGAATTCGAGCTTGAGCCAAGTCTGGATTTACTTCTTGTGCTCCATCGGCAATATAAATTTCGTTAACTTCTGGATCATACATTCCAAAATCGAAGCTTTCTCCCTCCGGTTCTAGAAAAACATCCGGCATATTGTTTTGGAGGCACATATTGCGAAGAATCACACAGGTGTTAGTAATTTTTGAGGCCACAGGTGGTAAATAATGTAACACTCTATGATTCAACGGACATCTAGGGCCCTATTCTCGAGTTCATTCGAATTTTGGTCGCATACGATCAATTCGAATGATAAATTTCGTACACGATCCAACTCCCATAAAAATTGGTATTCTTGAATCTTTTTCATTCTATTAGTCGTACACGAATTGGAAGTGGTATTGCCAGACACATTTTTTGCTATTTAACGTGAATTTGGTAAGCCACTGTGATCACTGACAAGTCAAACACGTTAAAACAGAAAGCCGTTAGTTTCAAACTAAAAAAAATGGATCAAAAACTGGTTGGTAATATTAGTGGGGAGCAGAAAAATATATTAATAGAATTTTTGGAAAGTAATCCAAAACTAATTAAAGGTAGATTCAATGCGGAATTTACCCATAAAACGCGCAACAACTTTGGAGTAAAGTTTTAAATAGTATTCCTGTTGCTGCAAGTAGCATCGTGAGTTTACTGGAAAGTAAACTACTGTAAAAATGATATGGGTTTTTTTTGTTTGATGTGTTATTTTGTTTGTTGCGTGTGTGTTGTGTTATAATAATATTGAAAACCATGTTTGTTGAATAAATTATAATTTTGCTGTTCTTGAGAATTGTTTTTTTAACGAGTAACATTATATAAATGAAGGATCTATAATTAAACTTGAAGTAATCTAGAATGAAGAATATTGAACGAAGCAACGAAAAACAATTAACAAAGAATGGGGGCCATGGCCTCCCCTGACAAATTCGTCACCCATGATGACTTTATCACGTCTGCTTTAAAGACAAATTATTTGAGACTATTAGATTAATAGATACACTTAATAAAGTATAATGCAATTAAATCTGATTTCCCCTTATGTCTTTCTTTAATCCTTCTTTTGTCTTTCGCCTCCTAATTGAAAAGAAAACTGCACTAATTAAAAATATTTCAATAAAAAAGTTTTAAAATTTCGAATATGTAATCAATCTTTGGGTTGTGGTGTGTTATGTTATGGAAGTAGCTTTTACTGTTTGAAACTAATTTTGAAAAAGATTTGGATCATGCATGGACAATTTTCATTATGTGCATCCTAATCCTAAATTAAGACGTAAATTGTGGTAAATGCAGTGAAACACAATATCATTGCTGTCCAGGTCGTTTTGAGAGGATTTTGAACTATGTTTTCACAAAATCTAGTCAACAGAGCAGGTATCAAACTTGTTCAAATTTATGGGTAATCCAGTAGATCTTAATATTTTTGTCAAAATCACGAATTGACTGCAAATCCAGTTTGAAATATTACGTTGTAGTCAGCTATAAGAACTTAATTATGAATATTTCCAGTAACTACTACTACTCCGCATATTAATAACTGATTTATATCCAAAGATTTAAAACTCGATTTGCCGAAATGTCGAGATTTCGATAACATTCTATCAAATTCTAATATATTTCCCACATTTGGATGAATTTGAAATCTACTCGGGTAAAAAGGGTAGTTCAAAGCTAATCACTCAATTTAAAAATTTTGAATTTTTTCGCAGCTTATGAATATTATGAAAAAAAGAAAAAAAGGTCCTTCAACAAGAACGAAAAAGATGATTTTTGACATTTAATCACTAATCAGTCATAGTTTTAATTTCGTACTTGGTAAAGGACTTTCTGAACCGTTTTCTCTTTCTCTTTTTTAATATTGAGCATTAGAAATCAGATATTTTTGGCGACAATACTAACTTCGTATTATTAACCATTATCAAAATACGGTGGAAACCGATTGAATATGAAAAACTTCACTTTCTCATTACGACCACTAGATGATATTTCCGATGGTATGTTATATAACCTATAAACTTAGAATTACAATCATCCCCAGCATAATATTATTTGGCAGTTTTATCGATACATCGGGACCCATTTTTCGGAATCTCCATTTTTTTTCTGATCGGGGTGAAACTTAAAACATATTTTTTACACTAATTAAAACCATTATAAGAGGTACATAAAAATGTTGGGAAAAAAATCCTCAATATAAATAATAGTTACTGAACAGCCATGAAATTATCTGTCACCACAACTACCTGTATAAAATATTACAAAATTTCAAATTGCATGATAATGCAAGCTTTCGACTCTTGTTCATTCAATTTAAATTTCCTCGTTTCCAAAAGTTGTCAAACAAATATTTTCAGAGCGTTGCAAACGCTTTTCGAGATTTCAAATTCTATTTGTCAAAATCTTGCGATGTAAATCAGGTATAAGATGCTGCTTATGAAGTTATTATAATTAAAAATAGTTTTAGAGAATTTTCGTGTTTTACTTTTTAAATTTTTGAATTGGGAGAGTAGGTTAGGTTAGGTTATGGTGGCAGTCATCTAAATTATAGATCGACTCAATAAGGAGACTAAGTGAATATGTATATATGTACCTAATAAATTACATTGACATAAAATATTTCTTTCGTAGATTTTAAGTATTGTAGGATAACTTAATAACTGGGGTGATCACTTCTTCGTCGGACCTGAAGTCTTTAGATTATGAGATATAGGGTTCGGATTTTAATGGCCGATATTGAGTTTCATCAAATATGTATGATAGTAGAACTAATAAAAATTAAATACACTACTTTTCTAGTGGTCTCAAAAAACAGCTAATTTACGTACAAAGATTTCAAACTGAATTTGACGAAATCTCGAAATTTTAACAAAACTCTCAAAATCTTTCTCATACATGTGAGAGATCTTGAAGTCTCTTTGGGCTTCTAAATTTTGTCGAAATCGAGATCTACATCGACTTTTACTGAAATCGAAAATTATTTTCACCAAGGTTTGGAATCAATTAATTCAATCATACAATACAAGTTCCAATTTTTGATATCATACAATCAGCTGATAAATTGAACGATGTTAAAGAAATCCCTTCAGAGCGATGTTAATGCTTGTTAATATTCTGAAATTCGGATGCCAAAATCTGGCGATTTAGATGCGGAAATGAAAAGTTAATATTTTCAAGCAGTACCAACCGCAGCGACCATAGCATTTGCACATTTGCATTCACGGGTAGCTACCGCACCTATTTTCTCTACAGTAGGTACTGAACTTCAATGCCCCCCCCCCCCCTTGGCAAGGCAATATGACCGCAACTGGAGCCAAGTCTGGATCTACTCAGTGTGCTCCATCCGTAATATAAATTTCGTTAACTTCTGGATTATACATCTCTTCGAAATGTCGATTTGGGCGAAAGGCGTCATTTCTATGAAGAAATTGTCTTCTGAATTCCGCATGATTTTCTGCATCTTCTAATGCAGACAAAGCGTTCCGAGAATGTTGATGCGTTGCATCATAGATATTTTTATTATATTATTTGTATATAACAAAAAGATACATATTCAAATTTTTAAAATTTAAGCTTGTCACTTTTTATAAATTTAAATTTTATTTTTACACACAATTAAAATATTTTTAAATTCAAACTTGTCAGTTTACATGGTAACGGCTAAAGTTTCGTGTACGAAAGTTTAATTCGAATGATAGAAACCACTCGTTGCATATCATGCGAAAAGATTCGCATGCGATCGCCTTGTGACTACTCGAGAATAGCAAGTTTTTCAAGTCATTCGAAAGTTGATGAAATTCGTGCACGAAACTTGGTCGAATAAACTCGAGAACCCAGCAAACATTTCTGGCGATAATCTTCATGACAATAACATAATGATATCGCCAGTTATCGCCTTCTATCTTTAATAGGAGATAATAATGACAATCTGTCACAAGATTATTAAAAGATATCATAGCGGTATCTGATTGGACATAATTATTGATGCTGAATCGAGTTATTCTAAAATTGTGTTGAGACTGCAGTATCCACTACAGTCAGATTAAAATGAAGAAAACGAAGATTGATTTACTCTGAAAATTTGGTTCCGGCATTCGTTAGAACGCCGCAGTTGGAACCGAAAGAAAAGGCATAAGCATCCCCAATGGAGACGCAAATTACCCTTTAAGTTTTTAGCTGAAAAACGAAAAGATTAGTATTAAATTAATTAAGTTTTACCTATTGAAAATAAACGCAAGTTGCTGCTGCTTTGAAAAATACTTTTAATTACAACGGTTTTTGGACAGTGCCTCTGGATAAGTTTTTGAAAAAGACTGAGAGCGAGTAATCGCATTCAATACCTTAAATACTAAAAATATGCAAACTAACTTAATCTAAATGTGCCAGTCGTTCAACTCGTCGATCCAAGCGAAAAAATCGCTAGCGAAACGATCGGCACTTTTTTGTCGACCCACAAATAGTGCAAGCACGTTGGTTGAGTGCAATGTGCTCATTTGTGGGTCGCAAACATTGCAGAATTGCTATTGCACATTGTATGCAAAAAACAAAACAATAACCCAACCATTATCATTACCTTTGGCCGGTAGCACATATTTCGCCGTGTCACTCGAAAAACAAAACATGTGGAATCCCCTGAAATTCGAGTAACACGACGTCACAGCACTACAGGCCAGGCCGAGTATTGACATACTATGATATGGCTGAGTCATTGTTATGCTCGTGCAATAGCAGAACATCAACGACTGGCATATGGCTTATTTTAGATATCGCGAGAGGAAAACCAAATGAATGATTCAAAATTTATGAATATGTAATATCGGATGCTGATTGGAAGCTGGGCACAACAATTGTCATCTCTGTGATATTCCAAGGAGAATCCAATGCATTTTAGGTTCGCAAAGATATAAATGAGATAAGATTATCTGAAAACTATTTTGCCGGCGATAGAAAAGCCCGAATCTTGTTGTGGCACAACAAAGGGCGATCGTTAATATCCAAAGTTTGTCTTCTTTACGATATTCTGAAGAAAAGGCAATGTATGATATAAATAAGATAATATTATTACAATACTATCTTACCGACGATAGAAATCGCGCCAAGTTCGTTGAAAACCCGGCATTTGAACGAAAAACTCCCAATAGTCTAAGGCCCGTTCCTACGAAGTTCAGTTACGTTCTAACTAGAACTTTAACTGACAGATTTTCATGCCAAACTTCCAGTTAAAGTTCCGTTTAGAGTTTAACTGAAGATCGTAATAATGGCCCTAAGTCGTTCCACTTAACGACTCAATCACGTGTGTAAACTGTACCCTCTACTACTGATACAAATAATACTACTTTCGGGAGAACTCTATTATTATTTTTTTTTTCAGACACTTGCATTGAAAAATTTCCCTCTAGCGATGAATCTGGGATGGACAAAATTTTGCAATAATATTTTCTTCATGCTAAAGACCGTCTTACTGCGCGTATCAAGAGGCAGAAAAAGGAATCAAAAACGCCGTCTGTATCAGTGTTGTGAGGTGTTGGAGTTTAAAATTCCCACGAAAAAGGGAATTCCAGATCAATTTTCCCACCGATTATGTATATTGAAATTTTATTTATTTTTTTGGATTGAAGTTTTATTTATAGCTGATTCGCTGCATCCAACTTTCTGTGCAATTATATTTAATTT
Source organism: Beris morrisii (assembly GCA_951812415.1). NCBI lineage: Eukaryota > Metazoa > Arthropoda > Insecta > Diptera > Stratiomyidae > Beris > Beris morrisii. Next base: position 77,581,948 of record OX638313.1, read on the forward strand.
CGTTGAATTTACGCATTTTTTACTGTCAAGTGCTATTTATGGATTCAAGAACTCAATTTCCTTAAAAATTGGATCGTCTAATGGCAATCTGTTTTTAAGTTCCTTAATAGCTGTAATATAAAATTCTTTACCTGTTCCTTTTATTTAGAGTAAAGTCATCACTTATCAAATACAATATTTTGGTTTTGTCGGAGAGGGATGGGGACGAAGATTGAAAAGAGATATTGCATGTACGATATCATTAAGACAACGTTATGAAGATTGAAAGCCAAAATCGCATGCATAATATCTTCAGGAGATCGGTTGAAGATATATACTGGATATCACAAATGCGACAAAATGAAGAGTATCGATTTCATATCTCTGTGGCGATAATACAACGATCTACATAAATAAAAATTTCCCCTTCACCCATTTTTATCACTCGAAAGTTAACGCACCGAATGGAGATTTTGCACTTTATCGTATCACAAACGATCAGACAAAGATATCTCACACGATATCTTCTGCGGATATCTTTTCAATATCATTCCGAACTTTTTTGTTTACGGGGGAATAGGACCCCAGGTATAAACAATATGTTTGTTCTTTTTGCTTACACTCAGTGTACACTACAATTTAAGTGTATTACACTTAGTGTACGATTCCAGCAATTTTGAACAGCCAAAAAGAACGAGTTAGTGCAGAAACATGACAGATAAAATTTCGAATTTTTTTATTTGCTTGATACTGTCACTTCTGTAAATGCAAATTTATTGCCATACAATATTCTTGCTTGTATTCATTGAAAACAGTATTTCCCTAAATACTATTATAAAAGCCAATTTTATCTGCATGCAGCCATCAAGTTTGACAGCTGCTAAGCTACACTAAAGTGTAAGAAATTACACCCGCTCTCGAGCGAGTGTAGAAAGAGTACACTTTCTACACTACCAGAGCCTCATATATATGAAAGCCGTCGGGTAGGTTGTAATATAGTGTGCGTGGGTGACCATTCAATATTTGACAGTTTCGTGTGGTAGCTGAAAAGTGCGCGTTTAATATCGTGGGTAGGTTTTGTGCAATTATTTTAATTTATTGATAAGTTATAAGTGAAAATGGTTGAAAATGTAAATATTTGAAGTTTGTACTTCATTATCGCTTTAAAACTTTTGCGAATTCGCAATTGATTTAGAGAAAACTTACGAAAATATTTTGCGGCCAAAAAGTGTGGTTAGATTAGAAATGTTTACAATGTTCAGAATATTTTGCATTATTTATTTAATTATTAAGTGACATAATTCAATTAAAGTTGTTATTTAATATTAATTAATATGTTTAAAAGTGCGTGATGTGTAAAATGTGATTGTGGGGATGTCGCATTAACATGAAAAGTTTTTCGATTCCTATACTGGCTAGCAAGCTGTGAATAAATTTTTCGATTTTGTACATAATGTTAATATTCGGTTAAAATTAGTATTTTCACTCAACATGAGTTTTTTTTATATAAAATTCAGAGATATATACGCAGCCAGTTCTAATTGCTTTCCATATTTTTCAATTCTTGCACCGTTTTATTTCACTTAATAATTAAATTGTAAAGCATAGTTCAGATAAGATAAAAAGAAACATTGTTTGTCTCAAACAGGACACCCTGGGGATCATTATAAGGCACACACGAACTGTAAGCGATTTTTTATTATCTTTAGGATAAGTAAGTATGAGTTATTCAACTATCCAAAACTACTAATGTATAATAGTTTAATGTGTTCTCATTTCAAAGATCACTATGCCGATGAAGTGTTGCGTTTCGGGATGCCGGTCAAATTATTACGGCACTATTGGTTAATTGAATTATATGTGATATTTTTTATGTTTAACATTATTTTTCTTGTTTTATTTTCTGTTCATTTCATTTAATATATGGTTATTTAAATTAAAAGGAGTATTTTTGTTGTTATAATAATAAACTTTTTGATAAACTAATAATTAATTTATTTGAAAATAATAAAATAATTTTTTAATAGAGGCTTTTCTTTTGTATTATTCCACGCATAAGTTTGTTTTTCCGTTCCTCAATCCAGTGATGACTCTTGGGGAAATTAGTATTTTTAATTAGTCAAGATTCCATAGTTTACTGCTTTCATAACAATATATTAATTCATTAAACATTTTTTTGTGGCATGCCGCAAAAGGTTTCTTGGCGCCATCTTCCACAGTCTTCGAGTGAAAATCTGTATCGGAATACTGAAAGGTATCTAAAAACTGCCTCTCTATTATGTCTCCAAGATATGTATTAACATTATCTGCACTTATTACTTAACACCGACAAAATAATTCATTTAATATTAACTTTATCGTACTGAACATTACCCCATTTAAAACAAACTGCCTGGTATAGCAGTAAAACAGTCGGTCATACCCTTGGCCTATGCATGTGTGAGTGCGAGATTCTACCCGACGGCTTTCATATATAGGAGGCTCTGACACCTCACTCGACAAAAAGAACAGCGGACTCTGACGTCTCGACTCGTCAAAAAAAACAGCAAAAGTGTACACTTTCCGCACTACCCAGCACGATAGGCGATATATACTTGGCAGACGATGAAATCATTTTTAATTAATTTTCACTCTATTCGTTTGGGAATCATTTGGGAATATTTGGGAAAAGGTTTTTTAGATTTAGGAAAGCGTTATTTATTTAATATAAAAATGTAAATTTTTTGAGTGTATAGATAGCAGACACTCATATGAAAAAAATCAAATTATGGATAATTTGATTTGAAATCGTTTGGGAAACTTGTTAAATTTATCAATTTTATTTGGGAAAGAATTCTATTCATTCTGTGTTAATTAATCACAAAGTTCCATGTCGCTCAAAGCAGAAGCAGAGAAGAATGTGTCCATGCTAACTGCCACCGTAGAAGCACGGAATAATGTGTCCATGCTAGTTGTCAACAATCACAAGTACCCAGCAGGCAAAGTTCCGTATACTGTACAAAAAAAGAAAGATACAGGTGTCATATGATCCTGTGCGTTCAAAAAAAAATTGCTTATCTACGATTGAATGGTTAAAATATTAATCTTAATTATAGAAGTTTAGCTTGAACTTAACACGAAACGAAATTTCGTATAACTCGAAAGTTATATACGAAAAATTTCCTTCGATGTATCATTAGGTCTGTTCTTTTTGCATACACTTTCTACACTAGAATACACTTTTCTGCACTAACTCTTGAGCGGGTGCAGAGAGGTGAAGAGGATGAATGAAAAAAGAACAAACCTATTAGGTTTGTTCTTTTTTCATTCACCCTCTTCACCTCTCTGCACTCACTCAAAAGTCAGCGTAAAAAAGTGTAGAAGGTGTAGCCAAAAAGAACAGACCTATTGAATACGAACGAAACGTATGGAAAGTACTACCTCATTGAATCGAAAAAAATTTGAATCGTAATAGATTTTCATTTCAATTTGTACAATTAAATGTTGAATTCAATGTCAGAATCAGATTTTGAAGTCGCGTCAATAAATAAATTTTGATTAATAGTTGTTGGTTTTAATTTGTTAGAAACTAGTTTATTCAAATTTCCATTTATTCAATTTCAGTTTCGGTTTTAGTTTTAGTTTTCTACAAATTGCTTGCTCATTAATCTGTTAAATTAATAATATTATAATAATAAAAATAGTGAACAAAATAAATTTTGAAGTGGTTCGTACCTTTCCATGGTTTATAAAGTCAAGACGCATCCACACTCTTCCAGTGACCGATCAAGAAGACTGTTCCTTATATTAGTTGCGCATGGAGCAAAATTTAAAAATTATTCGGAAGGAAATTCGAGATAAATCGAATATATGAAATATCGAACATCCAGTAAGTGTGATTTGGAATTCGTACCATATATTTTTCTTATAATTTCTAAGATATTTTAGGTTTCAGAATAATTTCAGGTTATCGAAAGCTGCTGCGCTTAGATTCTTTGCCGAGGATGAATATCAAAGAGGAACAGGGCAATCTTGGCCTGTCTCAATCCACTGTCTCTACAGTTTTAAGTTAGGTGCTAGACATAATGGAGAAGAAATTATGTGCCATGAATCATCATCTACAAGAAGGTTCATCAGCCGCAAGATTAAGAAACGATATGTTAAACTCTTTATTAAATTAAAAAAACAAGACTTTGTGAACCTCTATTTAATAAATAAAAAACACTGCTTTACATTCAAGAAAAATCAACATAAAAATTGCATATTTGTATTCACTTTTCGTTAGCTTCTCGTAGCATTGAAGTGGTATCACTTATGATTTACTTTTTTCCATCCATCTGCAGCCCTTTTCGGTGGCCCTTGGGAATTGAGCTGATCCGACAACTCGTTCCACAAACTTAATGTTCTAAATCTTGCATCGCTGCTCATGGTATATCCTTGAGCTAAATCTGGATGCTCCGCCATGAATTCCACCAATATTTTGTATTGACTTGTATTTGTCAGCTTCGCCCCAAAAGTGGAATTATCCATTATAATAATTAAATTTCTTATTTTTCACGTAATTTTCTATTTTTTTAACAAATAATGGGTACTTACATCGTAAAAGCTTACAAAATTGACACCTACTATTTGAATTCGAAAACTGATATGTTGACGAGAAAATATACGAAAAAACGGATCGAAGTGTCACATGTTTCGAGTTCTGTGATGCCTACTATATGAAAATTGCTGTTCGAAATTTCGTTTCGTGTTCTATGATAGGGGCCCTGGGCTACAGTAAGTTCACACGCATTTTATAAAAATATAAGACAGAATGTGCATTTCTGGGAAAGTGGTCACATCTTTCACCAAATTTTGATGCAGAAATTGATCAATATTATTTAAAATTGTATGCATATTGTAAAGACAAGATCTGTGGCAATAAGTTAATTAGTATTGCACATAATCCTCCTTCGGAAGATGGATTGGAGCTCACTATTACGTCTCGTGATATGCATGGTCAGTATCATCGAGAAGTGAAACGACCATTGAATGGTTCAGAAAGAAAGGAGATTGGACAACGCTTGAAAAAAGGAAGTGCAGCTATTTACCGTGAAGAAATGATAGTTAAGGACATGGAATTTGGTGAAAGAGAGCCTCCGCACATTCGAGACTTTTACGTATATCGACAAGCTAAAATGGAATGAAAAAAACTAGAACCTTGCATCGGTCCAAAAGAAAAGTTGACAGTTCTAGATTCACTTTTAAGGATATCGGGAGATGCCCGGTATAGCCGATATTTTCATCAGATTTGTACTCTTCGATTTTATGTATGGTACAGTGTTCCAGAACAAATGCATGTTATAAAAGAATACTGCAGGCGCCTGGGGGTTAAATCAACCATCGCAATCGAAATTTGTCAGAAGATTTTTCGTTAAAGGGGTAAGAAAAGTTGGCCACATTTTTTTGTATTCAGTGGCAATTAATTTTGAGAAAACAACGATTTGCGTTTGGCAAATGATCTCTGAGATACATACGCAGGAGTTTATTACAGATTGGTTAATGTTGTGGAAGCGACTGGGTGCTCCAACACCTGGATAATGTCGATCCGATTGGGCTAGAGCGCTTCTTCTCTCTCTTTGTATGACTTTCAATAACAGAACGTATAAAACCTACATTGATGAATGTTTTCTCTAGGCTAAATTATCGCCAGAAGAAAAACACAAAAAACCCAGACCAGCGCCTACTCTTATTTCACTAGATGTGTCTCATGTGATGGCCATGATCGCTCGCTGGAAATGTCTGAAGGATCATCCTCACCCTTTTGTCCGACTATTTCTACTTCGATGCTCAGCTCTAATGATCGACTGTAGAAGCCTTGAAGAATTTGAATTGGTTTTTTCACTAACTTGCATTGTTACGTCATATCCTTCTGAAGACGATTACATCGAGACTGCAAAAATTAAACTAACAGTATTACAGGCCAAAGAGCAACTAGAAAATATTATTGCATCTCGTGAAAACGTAATTGAAGATTTGGAGCAATCGATCCACATACACGAGACCAGCAAAGACGAAGACAGTTCAGCTTCATTTGAGGAAGAAGACAATGGCACGTTGCCTCATCAATGGATTAAAAAGCTCATTAAAACTATCAAAACCTCAAAATCGGATTTGAAGACGCTGAAAGGAAATTCCAGAAATTTGTTTTATTGTCCTGACTTTGTTATCCAGTTGGAAAGTATTACGAAGGAATTTCCTGCGTGGACTCAAGCTGCGATTCCACCCAGACAAAACCATGCTTCGACCGCGTATCAAGGGGGATACTTTGCTTATTTACGAGAGAGAGTTTTCGCAGGAGAGCATTTTCCTTGCCAAGCAAATCAGTTTTTGCACACACATCTGTTGCATTTAAGCAGTGGAACTAAAGCGTTGGGTTCCAAATTAAACCACTTTGGTCACCGAAATAATGGGCTAAACTTTCCACCACAGTGTTCAAGTTTGAACACTGCTATCAGTAATGAGTTGGATAACAAAGTTCCATCAGTACTCGCACCTCTACAGAAAAAGAGTTATGCTATTGATGATTCAGATATGAATGCATATGAGAATTGGGGCGGTCTTGCTAATGAAAGTCTACTTAAGAATGGAATTTTTTCATGGTAAGCCACCATAGAAGCAAATCTGATTAAATGTTGGTTGTTTTCCGGTGTCAGTGGGGTTTCTGGTGTTTCACAACAACAACATTTAATCAAATTTGCTTCTATGGTAGCTTACCATGAAAAAATTCCATTCTTAAATTTAGCGGAAAAATAAAATTGCTGTTGGCGGGTCTCGAAGCCGCGCTCTTAGCGTTTAGCTCTATATATCCTGGCTTACAACCAAAAATTCCACCAAATTGGTTGAAATATTTGATGATCAAATATTAGGTGATCTTCAGCGCCACCTCCTTTAGTATAGGGTTGCGATGGCGGGAAATTAGCTAAAGTTTAAAAGTCTCGGATCGTAAATTTGATTTCGAATGCGCTATATAGAAATTATGCTCAGCAATTCCACCAGCTGTAAGGGTGTTTCGGATAGTAGGCATGATACACCCTCTGACGAGTCTATGCCCTCCGATGACGAAACAGCTCCTTCGGACCTAGTCCAACACAATCTTATAAAGACTGGCGTATTCCAGTGAAGTGTTTTCCAACTGTCATGTCCTCAAGGACAGCGATTAATCAGCAGTCGAGGATTTCGTGTTGGGGTTTCACACCAGAAACCCTACTGACGCCGGAAAACAACCAACATTTAATCGAAAGTCTACTTATTCACAACTGGACTGAAAATGAAGAAGATCTCAATGAGACCGTGACGTCACCAAAAGGGAATGTTAACAGTGACGATAAAATGGATAACCGAAAAACATCGCCAATGCTGAATATTGACCGCAATCGTGAAGGCGCTAATCAAGTCACTTTCTCACCAAAGTTGCATTATCATCCTAGAAGGAAAAATGAGAAAGGAAGGTGCGAAGTTTCCATGGCTGACTTAGGAGTAAATGATGACACAGTTTCTCCATTCATCACATCCAACTCGAAAAATCAAAATAAGAAAGGAAAACAAAATGCAGTATGTCCCCATATTATCTCTACTCTTCCTGCCGGGAGCAATGTAGCGTCGAAAAACACTAAAAAGATGTTTAATCGCTGTAACGTGGCGGATAATCCATCATTGCATGAAAGTGATTCAGATAATTGCAAGATAAGTACTTCAATCGCTGATTTTGGTATTTCAAATCTTCATGCTCAGAAACCTTTGTTTAACAGTACCTCACTTACAGATCATTCCTATTGCAGATCAGAAGATCAAAATGAGTACTCAGAGCAGAATGCCGGAAAAATCATTGCTGAAACAACGTCATTTATGGTAAACATAGCCAAACTTTGCTCTGAAGATATCACGGAAAAATTTAAGAGCCAAAAATGTGTAACAGCAACAGGGTATTACTTCCAACCCTATGAAAAGGAAAAAATTATAAATAAAAGAAAAGCTCCACAGAAAAATGCTTTCTTGTTGAAAAATGGCTCGAACGAAGTATTCAATGGTAAAACAGTCACCATTTATAATACATGTGCTGTGGATGCCATTTTGCAAATCTTACAATCTGGTGCACTAGATAACCCTCCAACACCATTGCCACTGGACTACCTAAATGCAGAAAGTAGAGTGGCTACTATATGGTCTCAGTTTTTTCTTTCAGAACCATCTGCAACCAGAAGTTCTCAATGTAGTAACCTCAGTTGCCCCCCACACAAAAGCCATGTTCCATTTTTTACGGTAAATCACAGAAATCTGAAAATAAAAGGATTTGAAGCGCTCAGACAATGTGTTGATTTTCATCCTACCATTCACAATATTACATGTCGTCAACAGCATTGTAATGGAACACAGACAGAGACAACATCATGCAATATACATGTCTTTATTGAGCTAGACGTGAAGGCAAGCATTCACGAAAGATACGGCTTGGCAACTAAATTAGAAAACTTTCCCACTACTCTCAAGATGGATCGTAACTTTCGGTAAGTTTCGTTCATTTACAAGAAATAATCTCATAATAACTAATTTTAGTAAAAAATTAAATGTGATTTTTTTATAGTTTGGCAGGCGTAATTGGTTATACTCCCGGATATTTTATTGCCTACTGTTTGAGGAATAATGGAAAGTGGCAGGAATGTAATGATATAATGGATAAAACCAAAGATATTAAAATCTCTTTATATAAGATGTCCCAACCAATATAAAATCAATCGATAAAGCTTTACGATTGGCGACCAAACCATGGTGGCTATTAGAGCTTTTTATACTAATATTTGTAGTTCACTGTAAACATGAATCCAAAAGCTCTGTTTTATATTGTTGGGAAAGTAAACGTCACCGATTCCGAAATCGGTAAATTTGAATAAAACAGGATCTTTACATTTATTTGTCATTATTAACTAGTTATGGAAGGCGAAAAACTGCAAGAAATAATTGAAAAAAAATTGTGTTTAATATTTAACATCGGGTTAAATATTCGTGCTCTTATTTGCGATCAGGGTTCTAATAATAGAAAGTGTGTTATGTCTTTTTTTTTCTTTCACTCCCGGTTGAGCTGCAGAGACGGGCGTGGCGAAGGTATTGGGTACCAACAAAACTAAATGTCACAGGACAACAGTACTTGGGCGCAATTTTGCGGAAAATTTCGACAACCTGTCACAATCGGCTTCGGATCAGCCAGCCTCACTCCTCGACAGTTCAGTGGCAAAAGAGGCTTCGGTCATCGTATTCCATTTCGAGGAATCCTCGTTTCCTGCAAACGCTCACTTGTTCACCATGCCAGCGTTGCAGTATTTGGTCCAATTGGCCTAATGTTGGTATTGATTTTCTTGAATAAAGTTACATGGCCCTCTACTTAATGGCATGCGCCAACGCTGCTCCTTAGTCAGGTTTTCGCGCTGAATTATGCGCGGGTCGGTTCTCAGGTGTTGGTAACGTTATCATGTCTTTAAGCGCGGACCTTCATCCGCTCAAGTTCGAGTGCCAATTCTTCCTCTCAGCAAAAGAAATACTTCAAAATGAAAAAAAAAACTAATTTATTGAGCCAAACGTAAAGCAAATTACCTTAGCAGCCGTCGGCACGTGAAACCCATCTTCCCGGGTACCATATTCGAGCCTTGCGGGCCTTCGCTATTCTAAACGTAACAAGTGGTTTAAACTAATGAAAATTTCTAAAGAAACACATTTTTTAATGTTTGTTATGCCATAACCATTGGCGAGAAGTCTTAGATTTTATGTTGTTGGTTCTTCTGCGCAAGAATTGTTCATGGAAAACGAAAGAGTCAACAAATTTAAAAAGAAATTCTATACTGAGAATATTACATCAGTAATAACAATATTTTGATATACTGTCATATAGAAGTACTTCAAACACGTGTGTAGATGTCTTCAGTATGCTTCAGCCAGGAACTTGAAGTCTTTGAAAATTGAAAGTTTTATAGGATTTCAGTGATTTGCCAGCTACCTACAGTTTCAGAAATACTGGCATGTTTAGCTATCGTTTGGTGGCTACTTGAAGGAGAAGGTCATTATTCGCATTTTTAATTCAGTATTCTGTATTCAGATTCTAAATTCGTGTGTTCGGAAAAGAAGATTTGGGGTATTTGGCTACAATTGAACAAAACTACTATAAACACCAAACTTTCATAGGCCGAGCAGAACAATTCATTCTTGTAGTTTATCAAATGAATTTAATGATCATAGAAACGCGGGTTTCATTTGGACGTAGAATTTTTAGAACATTCTAGGAAATGAACAAAAATATCGCGAAATTTGAACTAGCACTATGAATATTACCGCCATACGCCTCATATTCACATATGTACTCATATATAGCTAAAAATGATGTCCCATTGACAATCCGATACAAAAAACCTGCCTTTGATTGATTATTTGTTGTTAGCTGGCGAGCTTTCACTCCAACATACAGTGGGTCACAACATAAATTCTAAAACTTTGAAATAGCCACCGGAGTTGGGTCGCCAATCGTAAAGCTTTTTTTTTGCTTGGGACATCTTATAGTTTCTACTGTCTTTGATAAAACTTACCCTTCCTCGGCGTCAACGACAGTCATACCCACGGTCGTACATACAGGTCTGGAAACTCAATGCAATTTTTTGTGGTGGGGGTAGACACCTTTTGGGAAGAAAAATTTGGTTGTTGTCGTATTGACCACCAGGTTCGTCATGCTCTCACGGTTTTATCAGATTGACAAATAAAAATTTGTCAAAATCACGGTCTTATGTCATAACAAAATACGTGTGCGATACGAGTGCTGAACAAATTTAGTGTTTTAAAGTGAGTATAAATAAAATATCACGTCAACTTCATCGCCATCGTTTCGTACGGATGCAATAATCCGACTTTCGGTCGTGTCCTGCAAACGAATGGTGCGATTTTTAATGTTTTATTATTTCTATTGCAGGGTGAAAAAATCTCGACCATCTTGAAGGCCGCCAATGTTGAAGTCGAGCCCTACTGGACCGGTCTTTTGGCCAAGGCCCAGGAAGGTGTCAATGTCAAGTACTTGATCATCAGCATTGGATCCGGTGTCTGTTCTGCCTCAGCTGGAACTGCTGCGGCGTAAAAAAGGTAAAAGAAAAACACATCGCAATATAAATGACGAATTTTTATTTTTTTTAGAACCGAAATCAAATTTGGTGTCTTCTTGCAGGGCTCGAACACGGAATCTATCACCTCGTCGGCGAACACAAAAAAATCCCTACAGGCGATGACGCCGGGCCGCAAGAGGTCCGGCCCAAAATTCGAACTATCCAACGAAAAAGGAAGAAACCTAACGTATGATGGCCGTATCGACAAGAACGGCACGAGAAAACTCTCGTTTGGCGACTTTCTGCAACTGATGTCGCTAAAAATGGCCGAAAAAGATACCGAGGAGGAAATGCTGAAGGCATTCCGTTTCTTCGATGACGACGATACCGGACGGATTTCTTTCAAGATAAGGATGCGGCACAAAGTACATTACCTTTTGTCGACATTCAAGTAGTAGTTTCAAGCCCGCCGGTACCATTATCTGGCGTAGGAATTTACCACAAAGGAATGGATCAATTTGGCGGATTTGTCGCACCAAAGATCACTTATGATTTTTCGCCTCATATTCAGTCACCAAAGTTTAACGAGATTTAGAACAGGCGAAATTAAAAGAACAAATAACTTTGTTTGCATTATGTAATGTAAAATAATAAATAAATGTGATTACATTGCGATAATAGTTCAGTGTTTGTTGATGAATTTACCCACTAAACGTTTAGTTTAAATGACAGATGGAAGAAGAAATTTGCAAGATGGAAGTAAGACAGTGCATGAATAGGTAGTAATTCGAGATCAGATCAGATTTTATTATACCATATTAAAATTTGTAGTAGTAGTATAAAAGAAAAAATATTTTTCACACTTGAATCATATTTTGCTTCCATTAGATCTTAAGTGACCTATGATATCAGAAAACTATGATACCCAATAAAACAATCCCAAATAATCATATTTCCTAAATCTCCAACGTCCTGTGTGGAATTTAAATTCATAAGCTCAGGACCACTATTAATTGTACACTATGAAACTAAATATTAATCTACCATGCGGTTTTTAGGCACAAAGCTCTCAGTTATTATACGTTCACATAAAATGTTATCTTCGTCCATGAGAAAATCGTGCATCCGGCTTTAAATCGGATTGTTATCAAATCACAATGAACTGCTAACAATTTTTCGTGTTCATGTTGTTTTTTTATAAACAAATTGTTAACCAATATAATTTCATTTTTGATATGAATCCTGATTGCTCCGCACACGACGTAAGACTGCAGCGAGTGTCCAGCACATTCCGAAGAGAGGAAATCGTAGCGATTTCTGTATAGTATATTGCATTCTTCTCGATTCAGTTTTCTTGCAACCCCACATTGACGTAAGCTGTAATTCAGTTTTCAAAATTTAAGGTTGACATTTATATTGTCACAACGTCTAGAATGCACGTTCTTGCGCTTGCGCAACCAATCGCTAGTAGCGACTCTGTTGATAATAACGAGAAGCTGTACCAGTTTATTTTCACATTTTCTTCAAAAAAGGTGTCTACCCCCACCACGGTAGTTTCCAGACCTGTATATACGACCGTGGTCATACCTCACGGAGTGATTTATATATAGAGGAGTAGACTCCAAAAGCTAAAAATCTTAATGTAATATAAAAATATTAATATAAAAAAATTTAATATAAAAAAATGTAATATAAAAGAATTTTATTTTATTCAGACAAGAAAAAAAAATTAACTAAATTAATTGTAATTTATAAGAAAAACATGTAAAACTGGAAGCTAATGCTAACTTGAAACTAATAGTTCAACCATTCATTACTCGTCCATCAAAACCATTTACAACCAATTTTATGCAATTTTTCAAAAGTGTATAAAGGATACATTGTTTATAGCTAATTTTCAGCAAATCCATTGTATAGGTGATTTTTTAATATGATGGTTTGGAAGAAACTTTATAAAAGCTAAGTTTCCTTAACAATTTTGGTAGCAAATTCAGAAATTTCAACAATGTCGAAAGCTAAGGCCGCCTGTTTTCATAATACTAGACCACATTATTTTTAGTTAATTAATTCACAAGAGATGAGCAACAAGGTAACAAATATTAGAGTTCAAAATTTCTTAAATTATTTATCTAGTCTTTTGTTACAATACTATTATCCATAATTTTCAGCTAGTTTCAAGCTAAACTTCTATAATTAAGATTAATATTTTAACCATTCAATCGTAGATAAGCAAATTTTTTTTAGAAAGACAGGATCATATGACACCTGTATCTGTCTTTTTTTGTATATATACCTCGTTCACGTGGTAGCGTAGTGTAGTGTAGCGTATTATGAAATCCGGTTGATATATGAGTGTTCACGTGAAGTGAATTGACGTTTCGCACTCTTGATTATTAATTGACAGCTGTCACAACTGGTATTTATTTTATTAAAAAAAAATTACATTCGTCGTTTTATTTCTTAAATAACCTTTCTTCTTTTATTTTTCAGCGAAATGGAGTCATTAAAGGCACTGGTATTAGAATCGTTGAGAAAATCCAAACAAATAAAGTTGTCTGTCAACACAGTTTTTTGACAATTCACTCGAAAAGTAATACGGAGCGCAACGGCAAGTGTTCTCGTGGGAAGGATTAACAAATCCACTACACTACACTACACTACGCGGTTTTGCTACGTTGTAGAAAAACCGCTCCGTAGCAAAATTTCGTGTGTTCACGTGGTACTACGAAGTGCTACGTAGCGGTACGTCGTTGACCACGTGAACGAGGTAATAGTATACGGAACTTTGCCTGCTGGGTACTTGTAACTGTTGACAACTAGCATGGACACAATAGGTTTGTTCTTTTTGCCAGGTTAAGTTCACATTTTAGTGTAACTTACACTGAAAATGTGATACAACTTACACTGAAAGTGTAGGGTGTAGATCGCGCAAAAAGAACGGGTTATGCTGTTATGACACTGGCTATTTCCTCGCTAGTTTCAAGTGCAATAAAAGTCAATCGTGCGACAAGGCGACCAATATAGAGAGAAAGAGATTACCGCTAAGAAATACCCTTGCTGATGCTACCGGCATCTAGTAGACGAAATTAACAACTGATTTGTTATAAAAAAATACTGATCTTAGCGCGTTTCATAACATAACATGACACTTTCCATAATTTATACATAACGAACTGTCAAAAACAAGTCGGTAGCGGCTGGAAAATCTAGCCGCCAGTGGATTTTTCTTGGATTAACTGCTAGAATGTTGCGAAACACTGCTCGAATGCGCTTTGTTGCCGCTTTTTTTTGACAGTTATGGATTGTTTTTTGACAGTTACCCATAGTTTTCTGTTCGGACTGTCTCTCTCACACCAATGTCTAAATTGTATGTTAAAGTCTCTATCCCTCTCCATTTGGATTGTCTAGCCGCTTTAAAGCCGCAAAAATAGCCAGTGTCATAACAGCATTAGTGTAGAAACGTGACAGCTAAAATTCCAAACTTTTTTATTTGTTTTATTCTTTCACTTCTATCAATGCAAATTTATTGCCATTCAATATTCTTGCATATGTTCATTCAAAACAGTATTTTCATAAATGCACAAATTCAATTTTCTCTGCATACAGCCATCAATTTTGACAGATGGTATAGAAGAAGAACTTACACCTGCTCCCGACCCAGTGTAAGAAAGTGTACACTGAGTACACTACACTAGCAAAAAGAACAGCCACCTCTGACGTCACACCGACAAAAAGAACAGCATTAGGGCAGAAAGTGTACACTGAGTACACTACACTCGACAAAAAGAACAGACCTATTATTCCGTGCTTCTACCTTCGGTGGCAGTTAGCATGGACACATTCTTCTCTGCTTCTGCTTTGAGCGACATGGAACTTTGTGATTAATTAACACAGAATGAATAGAATTCTTTCCCAAATAAAATTGATAAATTTAACAAGTTTCCCAAACGATTTCAAATCAAATTATCCATAATTTGATTTTTTTCATATGAGTGTCTGCTATCTATACACTCAAAAAATTTACATTTTTATATTAAATAAATAACGCTTTCCTAAATCTAAAAAACCTTTTCCCAAATATTCCCAAACGATTCCCAAACGAATAGAGCGAAAATTAATTAAAAATGATTTCATCGTCTGCCAAGTATATCGAGCTGGTACGATATCCGCGGCCGCTCTGTAAAGAGCCGTACAGAATGAAAGCAATCGCAGTCGGATTGGAATGTCAAAGGTCGCAACGAGATGCAATGAAACGCTGTTAACAGCAAGTAAACGCTGCATGAACACAATGACCGGATTGAGTTCGCAGTTCTATCAGTGTAAATAATCAAACCGAAATTGATATGGACGCAAAAATCCGTGAATTATTTTTAATGCTCATCGAAATTTCTTTCATTTTCCATTTTATTATTTTCTTCTTTAAATAATACAGTGCGTTTTAGGTTATGGTAATGTCATATTTGACATTTCGATGCGTTCACTTGCGATCATTTTAAATATTACGAACTTACTTGCGACTATCTGCGACCCATAGCGTTCATTCTGTTTAGCTGCATACAATCACATGCATTTGAAACTCGTTTTTTCCCCTCCGTTATTTTGACACTCCAATCCGACTGCGATTGCGTTCATTCTGTACGGCTCTTAAGTCTATACGTATAGTTTTGAAGAGTACTATACGTATAGTTTGGAAGAGCACTAGACGTAGAATATTCACGGCGATTCTATGTATAATATTTTAGGTGCTTATACGTAACATACGTACGTTCTTTGTACGTACAAAATTCACTCCATTTCTACGAGTGGTGCAACGTATTTCGCGCATTTCTCTTATTTCCGCCTTCTTGTCGCTCGTGCTCTGAAGCTGAAAATGAAAAAAAACATGAATGCAGCTCGTCGAGTGTTAGAATATCCTGAAACATTTAAAAAAAAAACAAAACATGTAATAAAATCCGTACAAATACGATTGGCGATGAAATTCGTATCGCCATGGAGAGTCGAATAGTGAAACACGGAATGCGTCGCAATCAAAATTTTATTTGACTTGACGCTTGAAAGTTTTCTTGCTTCTTGCATGTGTGTGGCTACGTAGGTGATATCCCTTTTTTACATATTGTGATAGATGTGTGTAGAAAATCTATTGAATTTTCCTTACATTTATACGGAGTCTTTTGTAATAGCTGAGTATATGCCATCTCTATCGTACATATGGACTTATATGTCCGTTAAAAATGTGTAGAAATTTCACGACCATTCGATGGTCATAGTTGGCTGGTGGGGAACCTTACTTACATTTCTAAGGAGACGGTTTTCGTTCGCTGTCCCTTTCTTACACATGGAGCTTAATGGCTGTAGAAAATGTGTAGAACTTCGATTAGTTTTCTACAGGTACAATCTTCATGTTGGGTAGTGTAGATAATATAGGTAAAAAAACCAACCTAATGATACCGAGTACCTATAGGGTCATTCCATCAAGAATCGCCAAAAATGACGAAATTTGTAACCTTACCATCGCCGACTCTTTTGAAAATTTAGTGAAAAAAATAATTTAAATTCAATTTTTTGTTTCTATCTCATTTTTTTGTTAGTTATAGTATGTTAAAGTTTTCGAAAAATGGTGTCCGAGTCCTCTTTGAAAATTCATATATCAGGTAATTTTTATCCTAGAATAATAGAATAGGGCTTAAAGGGGGAGGTTGTCGAAATATAAAAAAAATATGAATAAAAACTATCTTTGAAAATCTTTTTCTTTTTTTGTCCTTTAGCCTTGAATATCTCAAATGTGGTTTTTTATTTTTTTTAATTTTTTTTTAATTTATATTTTTACAAAACATACCAAAAAAATTAACTTGGGATCTAAATGGGATCGGGGTCAAAAAAATCTAAGAACAATAGTGCTTCTCAATTAAAAATTTATAGAAAAAGGGTCATTCCATCTAGAATCGCCAAAAGTGTGACCTTAAATTTATGTACTCAAAGAATTCGTGAAAAACAAATATAATTTAAATTTTTTGTTCCTATCTCATTTTTTTTTTGTTAGTAATAACTATGTTAAAGATTTCGCAAAAAAGGTATCAGAGTTGAAATTTTTATCCTAGAATAATAAAGTAGGACTTATTTTAAAGATTGTTGTTTAAAAATTGTCGCAATATAAAAAAAAATACAAATAAAAATTATCCTTGAAATTTGCAGTCGCGCAAGTGATTTAGTCAAGTGCAGAAGTATCCAAACTAGTTCGTTCTACCTAAAGAGTATTCAAACCTAGCAGTCATGTTCACAGTAATAGTAGCTAAAAACAGTGTCTTCACCTACACTTCCGATAAAGAGGTGCCGGGAGTCCTCCCCGGCTGAGATGTTTATTCGGGACAGACTTAAGCTACCCCGAAATGAAAAAACAACAGCACCGAACTACCACAATCGGTTTCGTTCCCTGGCTATCCCAGATCCGGAGCCGAACAACGAGATGCGCACCGACGAGGAACAACCAACGGTGTCAACACCAACACCACTGAAAAAGGTAAAACTTCCACCCATAACCTTCACGGAATTAAAGCACGAATCCATCGATGCAATTATGAAAGAACTCACAATTAAATACAATTTTAAAAATATGTCAATTGGTATTGGCGTTCTCCTGTATACCATTGCCGAATACGAAAAGCTGAACGAGTACCTAATCGCTAAAAAGGTAAAATTTTTTACCCATCAAAGAGCCGATATAAGGCCTATAAAAATAGTACTTTCCGGTCTACACGAAATACCACCAGAAAAATTATTATCCTACTTAAATAAAACTCACAATTTGAAATGTGTCGACATCAAAACATTTAATGTAAGCAACAACAACACTTCACATAGCCGTTCATCTAACTATTTGCTGTACTTCGAACGAGGCACCAAGTTGAGTGACCTCCGTGCACATAAAACAATCATGAACACTATCGTGACCTGGAACTTTTATTCGCGGAAGAAAATCGGTCCTACACAGTGTCGCAATTGCCAAATGTATGGGCACGGATCGTCTCATTGCCACTTGCCGGAGAAATGCATAATCTGCACCATGGCGCACAATCCTGCGCAATGTCCTCTAAAAGAAGATCAAACTAGTTTGATTAAGTGCGCCGGATGCGGCCTCTCTCACCTATCAAATGATTTAAGCTGCAAGAAGCGTTTAGACTACATTGCGATCAAGGCAAAACTTTCACCGAAAATCAAAAAACAGGGTAAGGCTGCTGGCTTATCACTTGCCAATAACAACAAAAATTTTCCTGCTTTACCATCTCGTTCGACTGGAAATTTTTCGGCTCAAAATCATCGCATGTATCAACCACTTTTCTCTAGCATTGCTAGAAACGTTCCGAATGTTATCGACACCGCAACGCCCAGTTCAGACTCAAACCAGGACCTATTATCACCTCAGGAGTTAATGCAAATGTCTGGAGAACTGATCAAAAACCTTGCACAATGCAAAACGAAGCAAGATCAATACAACGTATTAGTTAATCTAGCAATTAAATTCTTATATGGCTAATGCCAAAATCAATTGTATTAATGCTGTACTTTGGAACTCGCAAAGTATTCGAAATAAAATTACGGAATCTTTTGACTTTGCGGTTTCCAAAAACATTGATTTATTTCTGTTAACTGAAACATGACTTAACCAATGTGACAAATTATATCACCCGAATTACTTTATATATAGAAATGATGGGAAGGAAGGGATTGGAGGAGCTGTAGCCATATGTATAAGCAAAGCTATTAAACATACTCTATTACCCGCGTTTAAAACAAATGTTATAGAAACAATTGAACTTCACATTACTAGTATAAATACTACAATTCTGGTTGCATACTTTCCTGGCACCAAACTATATTCTCAAAAACTGCAGTTTTTTAAAAGCGATCTTGAACTACTTACTGACCTAAAACAAGAGTACATTTTATGCGGAGATTTTAACGCTAGGCACAGGTTGTGGAACTCTGCAAAAGCGAATAAAGCGGGAAAAATATTATTTGAAATGATGTATAGAAAACAATTTTGCATTCATGCTCCATCGGAACCCACGTATTATCCCCCAATAGGCAGAGACTCTACATTGGATCTTGTCATTTCTAATGGTGCAGTACAAGTATCACAACCCATCACTACCCACGACCTATCTTCTCCTCACCTCCCAGTGTCCTTCACAATTGACATATTTTTAATATTGATATTGAAATCAAAGTGCCGTACAACGAATTTCTCTCATACAGTGAAACTGACTGGGTCATGTTTAAAAAATTTTTAAACAGATCCATGACCACTGATAACTTAAACCTTACTAACATCACTAGTATATCACAAATAGACGGAATGCTGCTTGACTTCAACACCAATATATGGAACGCAGTTGAGCTCTATACCCCCAAGAAGGCTAGTAATAACTCTCACGTTCTTAAGATTGACAACGTGACCAGAGATATCATCCAACAAAGGAACACTCTCAGGCGGCAATGGCAAAGATAAGATGTTAACAGCCTAACCAATAAAATTCAAAGCAATATTAGGAAGCTTAAAAACTCCAATTGGAATTCGATGCTTTCGTCATTGGATAAGGGCTCCCAAAAGATTTGGAAGCTAAATCGAATTTTCAAAAAACGGCGTGAAAATTGTATACCCCCCCTTTTCGACAACAACAGCAAGTATTTATACACGGACTCTGAAAAGGCTGAATTGATAGCAGATCAGTTCGAAGCAGCTTACCATACTACTGTCGGAATGGGTAACACTGTTATTGATATGATAGTAAACAGTCGTGTAAAACTTATTACACAGAATGCAAACTTATGCCCTAATGACCTTTGTAAACCCCGAGAAATTATATGTGTACTTAAAAGGTTGAAGACCAAAAAATCACCAGTGATAGATAAACTTCCAAACATTATTCTTAAAAATCTGACAAAGAAATCGATCGTCGTTTTAAACTTTATTTTCAATTCTTGCCTCAAGTTAGGATATTTTCCGACTACATGGAAACATGCAATTGTCACCCCAATTCCAAAACCGGGAAAAGATGCCAGTCATCCTAACAACTACAGGCCTATAAGCTTGCTCTCTACACTAAGTAAAGTCTTTGAAAAGATCCTATTAAGTCGTATTCAAGAATGTACAGAGAATAACCGAATCATACCCGACTTTCAATTTGGCTTTAGACGAGGGCACTCTACAAATCACCAACTACTCAGTGTAACCGGTTATGTAAAAGATTCTCTCCGTCGGAAAAAATCAGTAGGGATGGTATCACTCGACATTGAAAAGGCATTCGACTCTGTATGGCACGAAGGATTGATATACAAGCTGTTAACATTCGCTTTTCCAAACTATCTAGTAACAATAATCAATTCTTTCCTGTCGGACCGAACCTTTTCGGTAAGAGTGAAGACAACTACCTCAAGCACTCGAACTATCACTGCGGGTGTTCCTCAAGGCTCCTGTTTAAGCCCGACACTGTATAGTATTTTTACTGCAGACGTTCCTATCCACCCGAACTGTGAACTGGCAGTTTTTGCGGACGACACTTGTCTCTATACTTACGGAGATGATGCGGATGATATCATTGGAGCTTTGGAAACATTCCTAGACCGTCTCTATCAGTTCTACTACAGATGGAAAATAAAAGTCAACCGCACAAAAACTAAAGCCATATTTTTCAGTAGAAAGAGAAAGCGCGCTAACCTTCCGAGTCGTGAAATTAACTTCGCTGGACAAACTGTTCCTTGGTTCGACACTTTAACCTACCTCGGTCTTACGCTAGACAGAAAAATTACATTTGCTCATCACATAGAAAATGCATGCTTCAAAATTTTCAAGTGTATTCATGCGCTCTACCCACTCATAAACAGGAAATCATCTCTATCATTAGCAAACAAAATACTTATTTTCAAGGCTATCATGCAGCCCACGTTGACGAACGGTGCTCCTGTCTGGGCTAGCTGTGCTCTGTCCCACAAAAAGAAACTGCAAGTCTCGTAAAATAAGTCGCTAAAGATCATTTCAAATAAACCATACTATTATTCAACGAAAGCATTACACCGCGACAGTGGAGTGCTCAACGTCCAGGAACTTGCTGCAACCAGGTTAACAAGACTTCTAACGAAGACCCAAACGGTAGACAATCCTCTAGTCTCTTCCTTGGCTAGGTACTCCTACAACTAGTGTTGTGTACCTTATTATCTTAATCTATTTTTAGTTTTTGTTTAGTTTTTAAGTAGTGTTTAAGTTAGTCATTAAGGTTCTTTCAAGCAAGGTTTTTTGTTAACAAAATTTTTCCTTGAACATTTTACTGTGTCAGATTAACGTAAGTTTTTGCAAATAGAATGCAAAATTTTCAATTGCAGCTGTAAAGATTAAGATCTAACCACTGAATTATTTTTACTTCTTATTATACAAACTAATGAATTTAAATCTATCTATCTATCTATCTATCTATCCTTGAAATTTTTTTTCCAGGATAACGATTTTGTCCTTTATCCTTGAATATCTCAAAATCATTTTTTTTAATTTTTTATTTTTTTACATTTTATAGGTTATACTGTTTTACAAAACATACCAAGAAATCTGCTAACAGTCTGGCGCAACTTTATTATTTTATGGGTAGAAGTCCGAAACGTGTTTAATGATGAGATGCGGTGTAGGTTACTATGCGACTGACAACCTAAAAAATACCGTTCCAAAAAGCTTCCTGGTTATTTCTTAGGTTTGTTGTACGCCCGCACCTCGGCGATAGGTGCGGACGTCCTTTGTGGGGGTCCTATCTCTTTACAGGACCGAATTAATAAAAAAAACACTAAGTTTGATTTTTTTTTTACTACATGGGGCTACCCATGTTCAATTACTCCGCGATCGATGGTCTAATTCTGACTGCCGGACTCGATGGTTCGATTATTTCCATCGAACCTCGCATCCGGCTGGCTGCTGACCGATTTTGCTGTTCCCACGACATTGCATTTTTCGTTTAAGAATCGCAAATTCCACACGCGCGGCCACTTGACTTCATAGGTCGTTAATCCACATGTGTGGCATCGGCATTTCATTTTCGGTTTAATAATTTGTCGCACGCGCGATCAAAAATTATTGCTGTGTAATGTGAAGTTGGATCGCATTACGTTCTATATGGGCCCAGTATGCCCGTCGGGGAGAACGAATACGATCCCCTATTCACTTGAGGTAGGTCGTAATAGTTGTTGTTGGACTCCCTTGTTTATGGTGTAAAGGGATTGGTCCAACAACAAAAGTTGTGATTATAACAGGTTGTCAGTCGCATAGTAACCTACACCGCATCTCATCATTAAACACGTTTCGGACTTCTACCCATAACATAATAAAGTTGCGCCCAGACTGTTGGCAGATTTTTTTTATTTACTTACGTATTTTTTTTTATCAATAGAATAATTCATAGTAGTAAAAGCGAATTCGATAACATTAAACCTAAGAGATTTTCGGAATCAGTGAAATCTTGAACAATACCCCCAGGGTGTTTAATAGAGAAAAAGACTTAAATCGGGATTTTCCCCGACTACGTTTAAAGCTTATAGAAGTAGAAGTAAATTCTAAACCTCAATATACCTTAGAAATATATAAGAATTCCTGAATATGTACACAACCACTTTACACCCCCTTTGAAGTTGAACATCGAAAAATTTTGAAGAACGTTACTAGGCGGTTATATAAATAGCACGCAGAAGTAAAATTGCTTTGATAGTTCGACATGTCTAAAAGTTTTAACGAAATTCGTAAAATTGTGGATTCACGGAAATTTTTTTACTCAACCCCTGAACGCCAATAAAAATCTGACCTTTTTTTCCCCTTTAGTTACTCTAATAGCACATCTACATATACGTACCAAGTTTCAACTTTCTAGCATAAGCCGTTTCTGAGATATAAAAAACCACCCCTCACCCCAGTACCTTGCTACCCCTATGAAAAATATTATTTTTCTATAGTGGCTCTATATAATACTAAATTATTAGCTTTCCACTCATTACGCTTTTTGAGAAATAAAAAACAGAATTTTTTCCTTTCATTTTCCCTTTTCACCATCACCCCACCCCCTACACCTCCACCCCCAAAATTTTTTTTCCCTACTAGGGGTTTCTCGATCCCCACTCCTGTAAAATTTTCAAGATCATATCTGATACGGTTTCTGAGATATAAAAATGACATTTTTTGAGAAATTGCTGTCCCCCACTTTCGTGCTCACCTCCCCCCTCAAAAAATTTACGTTCATTAGACTCCTCTTGTGATCCCATATACAGAAACTAAATTCTATCTTCCTGCTGTAATTGGTTCGGAAGATATTGTAATCCAAAGTTTTTCACCCCCCCACCCCACACCCCACCAAATTTTAGCCCTTGTCTAACCTTCAAGTATCCCTAAGGACAACCACAAAGTTTCAATCTTCTGACATCAATCGTTCAGGAGATATGGATTTTAGAATGTTTCAATCCCACTTCCACACCCCTCAACCCTTATCGATAATTTTTTTGCAAATGAGTCTACTGTCATAGTACTACATAAGTTCCAAGTTTCAGCCTCCTAGCATAAGTGGTTCCTGAGATCTGGAAACCAAAATTTTTCGTCTAAAACGCTCCCGCTATAAGGGGGATATACCCACACCCTCCCAAAAGATAGCAGTCGTAGGACTTTACCCAATCTACCCACCATAAAAATTTGAACTTAATACCTCAACGGGTTTGGGAGCTACGTGCCATCAAACGATTTTGCGTACGGCGGACGGCGTACGGCGTATACGGCGGACAGACGGACTTTTTTTTTTTTTGCTTTTTTGGTGTTTATTAGTCCTAAAACGTGTAAATACAAAATTTCAGGGTAGCAAACTTTTTTGAAATTTCAGGTCGATCACAATACTTTATTATTAAGAAATAATAAAGTAAAATTAACTTGGGATCTACATGGAATCGGGGTCAAAAAAATCGAAGAACATCAATGCTTCTCAATTATGTTATAATTGTAATTTTTCTATAACATAATTGATCATTGAGATCCGAAGTTAATTTTTGGTATGTTTTGTAAAACAGTATAACCTACAAAATATAAAGAAATAAAAAAAAACTGATTTTGAGATATTCAAGGATAAAGGACAAAATCGTTATCCTTGAAAAAAAAATTTCAAGGATAATTTTTAGTCTTATTTTTTTTATATTGCGACATTTTTTGAACAACAATCTTTAAAATAAGTTCTACTTTATTATTCTAAGATAAAAATTACCAGAGATATGAATTTTCAAAGAGGACTCAGACACCATTTTTGCGAAAACTTTAACATACTATACTAACAAAAAAAATGAGATAGAAACAAAAAAATTATATTATATTTTTTTTTTCACTAGTTCTTCAAGTACAAAATTTTTCAAAAGAATAGGCGATGGTAAGGTCACAGCTTTGGCGATTCTTGATGGAATGACCCTATAACCAATCGGTCTGATACCCTATCAACATTTTTGGTATGCACCCATAAATCCTATCACCACCGCTGGCAGAGTATTAATGCTGTAATCTGCATCAGACCAGACAGATGGAGATAGAAAACTGGTTGTGTGAGATTTTTAATTTGGTCCGTGTGCGCATCTAGATAACCCGACGTGCATATAGAGGCCAATGCGAGAGTTTAGTCGCACATCGACGGAAAGGGATCTAGGTTGCATATTCAACTGTTTAGTTTGGACTAGTTTGGACATTATTCTGTCCAAAAATATGGTTTCAAACACGCGGGAAAGACGTCTTTAAAGTATGTCGATAAAGCAGTTTCCGAACGGTTTTAATGATGGCAAGTGCGAAGTACCTTCTATTGGAACCGCATAGACGGCGGGCATAGAATATCCGCCGTTTTTCAGAATAATGGTGATTATGCGTAGATATTCCACTATTTCTACGTGTACATTTAACTTGCTGGTTTATTCGTTTTTGTAGTTCAATTCCATTCCAATTTCTGTCACGAACACAATCCTTCCTATACAAACAAAAGGGCAAGTCCATTGACATTAACTGTGTCATCGGGGTTTGCGTCAAGTAATGAGATTTTTCTTTACGAAATTTTTGCAATTTGTAATGAAATATTGCTGTTGAACTCAGTGGAGTCGAAAACTTTTGCGTAGGATCAAAAATCCACATCTGTAAAAATCATCGAAATTGCATTAATTTCTTTCAAGACCACCTTTAGTCGTATACCGCAGAAGAGAAGCAGTTGATCGGTGAAAAAAGTTAAGAGATTGTGTGCAAAGATGAGTGTAATAGGGAAGAAAATGAACCCAGTGCAGTCCGGCCAAGGACCGCGGGATGCAACGGCCTCTCCCGAATGCATAATATCGCCCGATGACGTCCTGAGGCTTAATAAAATATCGGACGATTACTTGTGCACACCGGACGCAAATGTATACGATATCGATTTTACCCGTTTTAAAATTCGTGACCTAGAAAGCGGAGCAGTGCTCTTCGAGATTGCGAAGCCACCAAGCGAACAATACGCTGAGAATTCTGTCGATGAAGCCGCACTAGCAACGGAAGAACTAACGCTCGAGGAACCGGTCGATCCGAACGCAGGAAGGTATGTTCGGTATCAGTTTACGCCGCAGTTTCTGAAGCTGAAAACTGTTGGGGCCACGTAAGTAAATTTGATCGATGTTCGCTTTTATGTTCAGACCATAAATATAACGCAGAATGTTAGTAAAAATAATATGCTCGGTTCCACGCAAAGACTGCTGCTCGACCGCCGATCTTAGAAATAGAATAAACACTGGTTGATGAGAGTGTTTTTTTCATTACAATTGACAATTTGTAGTATTTCGGCCTTAGAGTCTACAACTTCGTGGGTACAAATGTTGCCTATTACCGGTCTAAGGAAAACGAAAAATTTGAAATATACATAAGTATTTACTTTCAAGGCTTCGCCTGGAAATCGTCTCTAACAAGCAGCTTACACTTTATTTTTGATTTAAATGAGCAGTGCAATACCTGGACCTCGTTATAAACAATTACATTGCGATTTTTGCATCTACATAATTTATGGTGAAAGTTTGAACTAATATCTAGGTACCATAGCTCTTATATGACTCATTTGTTTGCTTCTACCTCAAAATTAATTTATTTTTACTGTTTTTTATGGAAAATACACAAAGTTTTACAAGCGATATCCAGATGGAGGAGTGAAAGTAAATATTTATTGAAACACATAGTAACAGTTCCTCCTTGAGCGCGTTCTATGGTATGTAGCTGCCACCGTTCAATTAAATTAATGAGTGAAGAGCACTGTTATATTGCTCCTATTCTGATTAGGAAAGGAAATCGAAAATCGAGCAACAAAATTTTGATCACTTTTTTTACATGCATTTCATATGGGAATCAAAATGTTGATCGAGGTCCGTACTAGGCTCAGAATGGACGCATCGCAGTCGGATTGGAGTATCAAAATAACGGAGGAAAAAAACACGTGTTTCAAATGGATGTGATTGTAGGTAGCTGCACCGAATGAATGCAATGGGTCGCAAGTCCGGCTCTACATTCCGAAAATGTTAGACTCAAATCCGCACAACGAAGTCAGAAAATGAACAATTTTTCTTTATGAACGGGTGGTATAAACCTCGAAATAACTTCACAAATGTTTAATATTCCGGAAAAAAGAAATATTGAATAATTTTTAAATTATTTAAAAGGAACATAAACCGTTTTTTCGTTACATTTTTCTTTCATTTTGGTGCTTGAAATTGGTTTCTGAAAACAGAAAATGTTATGATACGTTTGTCCTTCTTATTTAATTATGAGGAGCGATATTTTGGAGTAAAACACTTTTATTCGAGCTCAATCTCAATTTTGTATGAAAATAACATGCAACTGCCAGTTTCTGTCTATCTAAGGTTCCGAAATTTGACACCAGAGTACATGGTATATGGGCCCGCAATATGAAAGAGGTTTTATTTTTCAACGCCGACGCTGTTATGAAAACAACTCTAGAGCAAAAAAATTTGACAGGCTAGCACAAATTTATCATTGTCTCTCTTTCGTACCCGATGTTTTATCCTTCTCTTAACGAATTAGTCTCACATACAGGAACTTTACACACTACAGCCGATCCAGTTATACTACTACATCCATGGTATCTAGTGACCCTAGCTGTGTCCAGACAGTTGGCATATTTTTTTCGAGACAGCATAACCTATAAAAAGAACTGTACAAAGTTGTATCTATAGTGATACTGGAGACGTCAAGCCACCGGTCTTGTATAAAGCGCTTTGAAGCCAGAGAAGTGAGACAAAACAGGGTCGTTATATCAAATTGTTGTTTAGCGTGTTTCAAGAGCGGGACATAATATAAATGTGAGTGAGAAAAAACAGGGTCGTTCTCGTTATGTCAATTGTTGTTTTGCGTGTGAGTGAATGCGACGACGTCCGCCTTCAACTCAATCGCTGCTTGACATCTCTAGTATATATATCTCTATGGTTGTATCTATTACAAATGGTTCCCAAGGTATCCCAGTGATCTCGTTTTTTCCTTCATTAAAAAACGTCATTTCGGAAATAATCATCAGGCTTAATGTTCTTGGGTGTGTTCAAGATGCCAGCTATAGCTGCTTCGAAAGCATAGCATAGCAAGAATGTAGCAACAGTCAAATTCAGCCATAGCAATAAATAGCTTCTTCGGGGTTTGGACAGCCAAAAGCAGCTTGTATAGCTTACAACAGCTGTTCGACACATACATACGCAAGTTGGCGTAACATATGGTATATATTATAATAAATAAAGTGAAAATGAGTATACTACTAGTAGTGTCCTTAACTTTTTAGCTTATTTCCATTGTTAATAAAACATCATTTTCCATTTTAAACATTCAAAATGACGTTGAGACGAAACTAACACCTACACACACATCTGAATATTGCAATAGCTGCTTTCTTGCTACAGTCCGGAGTATGAGCAACAAAAAACAGCTATGGAAGCAGCTTTTTAAAAATTTTGGACAGATCTAGTGTCAAATAGCAAGCACGAGAAAGCAGCTTTTTGGTTGCTTTGGACACACAAAAGCATACAAAAGCAGCTAATAGCAGCTATAGCAGAAATCATGAACAGAGCCCGGGTTTTGGACAGCCAAAAGCTTGTATAGCTTACAACCGCTGTTCGACACATACATACGCAAGTTGGCGTAACATATCGACATATATTATAATAAAATAGAGTGAAAATGAGCACTACTAGTTAGTGTCCTTAAATTTTTCGCTTATTTCCATTCTTAATAAAACATCATTTTCCATTTTAAACATTCAAAATGACGTTGAGACGAAACTAACAGCTACACACACATATGAATATTGCAATAGCTGCTTTCTTGCTACAGTCCGCAGTATGAGCAACAAAAAGCAGCTATGGAAGTAGCTTTTTAAAAATCTTGGACAGATCTAGTGCCAAATAGCAAGCACGAGAAAGCAGCTTTTTGGTTGCTTTGGACACACAAAAGCATACAAAAGCAGCTAATAGCAGCTATAGCAGAAATCATGAACAGAGCCCTTAATAGTTCCACACGCAATGAAGCGCTAGAAAAAATCAGAAACAAACTTAAACAAAAATTGAGCAAAATAAATAGAAATTGTTTAAAATTTTCCAAATTTTGCATAATGCATATTGCAAATTCTTGCTTCATAACGATCAATTAAATTCTTCACTATATCAAACAGTAGTCGCGTTTAATAATTCGTAATAAGTCCAGGTTTCTATGTTTACAGAATCTTTCCCATTTTATATAGTCACTCACAGCTTAAATGATGTACTTAAAAAATACTCAACTTTGATGGAATGCAAGATTTTTGAAAATTCTAAAAAACTGTTTTTTACATTTAATAATTGTATTTCAAATTCACAAAAAATAAAATAATGTCTTCATTAAACACAACGACAAAGTATTTTCGTCAAAGTTGTATTAACACTAAGCTATCTACCGAAAATTGCCGCACGATATTCTCTTAGCAATTCGTCGACTTTGGAGTGCGTGATAATGTATCACGTTACAGGGGTGCCTCCATTTTAGAGATCTTAAGGGCTCACATACCTCTGAAATTTTTAAAAAATTGATTTTATTTTTCTTGCAGATTTTCATTTGTTATACTTTTAAGAATTAAAAAACAAAATTTAGAATTTAGAAAAAAAAATTTTAAGAAAATTCCACTACGTTACAAAGTTATAGCAATAAATGTGATCTAGCTAACTGCCGCACCCCTCTCGACAGCTGCGTCTCGTATTTCTTTTGTTCGCATTTTGTGCTATAGTTGAATAGTTAATAAGATATGTGAACACAACAATTAAAATTTTTTTTCACCATATAACCTTTATAATAATTTTTCAAATTTACTCGGTTTTCAGCGCGCACGGGGGTATGTGAGCCCTTTAAATAAACTGCATGTTATAGTGACTAAACATTATTGATTCAAAAAACTTGATTAATATTGGTTCGAAGATGCCATTGAATTTCTGTATTATCAATTACTTTTGTGAATAATATATTTTGTTCAATTTTATTTGCAGTGTTGAATTCACAGTTGGTACAAAGCCAGTAAGTCGGTTTCGAATGATTGAGCGTCACTTTTTTCGCGATCGTATGCTGAAAACATTCGATTTTGAATTTGGTTATTGCATTCCGTATTCAAAGAACACATGCGAACATATTTATGAATTTCCTAACTTACAACCTGACCTAGGTTCGAAAATTTTAAAATTAAATAGGTTTAAAACGTTTTTTTATTACTATTATTATTTCAGTCACTGAAATGATTGCAAATCCGTTTGAGACACGCTCAGATAGTTTCTATTTCGTCGAAGATCGTTTAGTTATGCATAATAAAGCAGACTATGCTTATGATGGTGGCCTGATTCTTTAAAACCAAGTGGTTTCTATCAGCTGCACTTCTCGGTAAATAATTACATCACTGGAATAACATTACCACTTTTACTTTTCGGATAAAGAAAACAACAAAAAGTGCAAAAAGAAAAACAACTATAAAGAAGCTAAAAAAAATTATAATGATCACCTTTCTTGCCTTATTGAATCGATTTATTTATTATTATTTTTTATTTGTCAGATTTACGGTTTAGTTTATTTGTGTGTAGCAATTGTATTTTATATATATATATATATGTATTGCGTGACAAAACACCTGTGCACATTCCAATTGTAGATTGTTTAATATATTAAATTTTTAGTCGTTAATCGAAGAGAAACAAGTTAGTCACAAATAGTAAACAAATTGTTAAAAGGTCCATCCAATTACTGCCGTAATCATAATATATTTTTAATATTAAGTTAATATTCGACTATTTTTTCTGTTTGAAGAAAATGCCATTACTTTCTAAGTAAGAAACATATAAATAGGCTATTCTTTTGTACTTAATCGGTAATGTCATTTTTTACTTGGGACATTTAATTTTTAATACTTGACAACTTGCATAACTAAAACGAATATAATATAATACGAAATACGTTCATATCCAGCATGTTCAGCTTGAGTCTTTTTGACATTAGATATCTGTAATATTGTATTACCGAATGACACAATTTAGTGTACCGTAGTAAATATGAAAATCAATCTTATTAACTTCAGTTCTTCACGCATTACTTAGTCCTCTACAATTATAGAAGAGATGCTTGGTATTGTTAGCTGTATCATATGATTGTTAAAATGCTACGAAGGACAATTTAGAGCCAAAGTCGTCAGTATGTATTATTATGAGTACGTTAACGGCGTATTTATTGTATACATACCATATTTCTGATGATTTGTGACTAACTGTTGATAATTACATGTACGAATATTTCAATTACGTGTGTTTGTATATTTACATTTTTTATATATTTTACTTTGGTACTGCCAAAATCACTACATTGCATTATTAGTCCTGTTGTGTTTTATTATTCTTTAAAAGAAATTCGATTATATGTAGACATAATTTAAAAATCTATTTGTACATTACTACGTCAAAAATATTTATTTAATCAACAATAAGTATAGATTTTATTTAGAAATTGTTAGACTAGCACTGTATTCAAGAATTTACTTATTTTATTTATAAAATGCAGAAATGAATTGAGAAAACAGAAAAGAAATAATACAAAGTTGATAAAGATATACGATATCATTAACTTAAGAATATTTTTTTGTAAATGTTTTACTCTATTGAATAACAAACTCCCATAAAGGGAGGAGTTAACTATATGGATATATTTTTATTGTGAAAGCACATATACCGGTTTTAAATTTTTATGCGAATACAATATGTAATAAACTAGTGCCCGAACAAAACTCGCTCCCTTTAGATCTCTCTTTTTCCAATGTTCAAAATGTTTTGAACTTAACAAGAACAGGATTATTTAAAGCAAAAATAACAAATGTTTGAACGTTAAGACACCAATAAATGTTAGAGAAATGTGTTTTCGCCCTAAAGTCAATTTGTTTTATTTAATGGTTAAAAGAAAAAGAAAACTTCTGTTTGAAATTGTAATGAATAAATACAACGAGATATCGATAAACATCATCATCCTTCACTTAGACGTTAGTGTTCGTCCGTTTTGCCCCCTACAAATGGAACCTAAGCCTCATGCCCCACTCGATTTTATAAAATTTGCTATGTTACATAGCTTCCCCTTATCTATAACACCAAGGTAATCAAGGAAATATGGGCCGAGGTTTAATCTTCTCGTTCGCGATAGGGCCGGACATAGGACGTGGAAGAATGACTCATCCACTTCTAAGTCACCGCAGCTACGACAAAGATCATTTGCCTCTGCACCCAATCGTCTAGCGTATCTACCGATCAGGCAATGCCCTGTGAGCACTCCGATTAGTGTGGTAGCATCTTTCGTGCTCAGGCTCAAGAGAAACTTGCCTTATTCCAGATGATAATTTAGAAAAAAAAGTCGCAAGACTTGTGAATGGCGTGAATTCAGGTCAGCGTTTTAATATATACATCTCTATATATAAAAATGAATGTTTGTCTGTCTGTTTGTCCTGTATAGGCTCCTAAACCACTCATCCAATTGCGATGAAACTTTGGTGATTTCTTGAGGGTACGCCCTCGAGTTATTTCAACATTTGAGTGTATTTCATATAGTTTAGCGGCAGTTCGTTCGATTTCGGTGTATTAGCTATGCGTTCCTATTACTAAATGGTAAAGTTGGACGATGGATGTTAAATAGGGGATAGTGGAGGATGGTGGATAGAGGATGGAAGATGGAGGATGGTGGATAGAGGACGGAGGATGGTGGATGGGGGATGGTGGATAGCGAATGGAAGATGGAGGATGGTGGATGGAGGACGGTGGATAGAGGATGGTGGATAGAGGTTGGAGGATGGGGGATTGGATGGAGGACGGTGGATAGAGGATGGTGGATAGAGGATGGAGGATGGGGGGATTGGGGATGGAGAATGGTGGATATAGGATGGAGGATGGAGGATGGTGGATGGAGGATGGTGGGTAGAGGATGGAGGATGGGGGATGGAGCATGGTGGATAGAGGATGGAGTAACGGGCGCAACGGCGCGACGGGAGAAATGGGGGATGGCGGATGGGTGATGGTGGATAGGGGATGATGGATGGAGGAT
The DNA here is from genome assembly GCA_951812415.1 of Beris morrisii. NCBI lineage: Eukaryota > Metazoa > Arthropoda > Insecta > Diptera > Stratiomyidae > Beris > Beris morrisii. The sequence continues at coordinate 77,614,654 of OX638313.1, forward strand.
GGTGGATGGAGTAACGGGAGCAACGGGAGAAATGGGAGCAACCGGAGTAACGGGAGCAACGATAGTAACAGGAGTATCGGGGAAACAGGACCAATGGATCAACGGGAGCAACGGGATCAACGGGAGTAACAGGAGCGATGGAACAACGTGAGCGAAGCGAGCGTAGCCGCGGTACGCGGCTAGTACATAATATAAACCTTTTTTTATAAACTATTTATTTTGAACTATTCAAATTTATATACATTGCGCGTTTATGTTTCTAGTAATTAAAAAAAATTACTCAACATTGATAAAGTTCATTACAAGAGAAATAAATTCGGCAGGTTTCTCAAGTTGAACTAAGTGGCCAGTGTCAAGCCATGCCAGCTTTGCGTTGGGAAACATTTCTTTGACTTGTGGAAACTCTGCTTCGCTGTAACAAAATAGTTTTCATTTTTAATTATTCAACTTATATATTTATTTAATACTTTATAAAATCTGATTTTGTACCGCCAATGAATAAAACGGGTCCATTATATATTAAAGATGTTAACTCGTGTTTTGGAAATGATGACACATAACCAAAATGATCTTCTAAGGCATTTACGTTGGCAGTCCAGTAAAACCTACAGAATTGTGAATGATAATGAGATTAACATGCATGGTTTTCAATTAGTGTTGCTTACCCCTTCTGCTCGCTTTTTCGGAGATTCAATAAGAGAAAGTCAACAGTCGCTGCGTTACGCACGGTTTTCAAGAGATACTCCTGAGCTTTCTTCCGTCCCTCACTCATAGTAAGATTAGGTTCAATATTAATTGTTTTCATTGCATTAAATATGCAACCCATTTCATTGAAACTTCTTGATGTATTTACCGGTGATATGTCCACAATAACAGCTCGATCGACTAACTGCTGCTAAAATTTACGTAATCCCTTAGTAGAAAAAGTACCAATGTCTAATATGAAATATTTAAAAAAAATGATTTAAGAACTTTTCTTTGTTTTCCCATTGAAATTTTACGGTAAGGGTAATATTACACTCCCTTTTTATCTTAATTGTAATTCATATCAGATACAAATATTAAAATAGGTTTTTTTGGTATTTAAAAAATGTCTGTAACGTTGTAAGTTTTCGATACATACGTATGTATGTATCATAGGTGATTCAAAGTCGATAGGACAACTTAGGAATATAGCAATTATTTATAAAAAGTTCTAGAAGTGTGCGATTTATCGTTACACACATAAAAATGGCCCGTTGAAAACAATCATCTTGGTTATTAGGAAAATCTACTACATTTTCAACTTACTTGAAAGATTTCCATTCCCTTTTATTTATAATGCACATTTTAACGTTATATTTGTTTTATGTAATCTACTACAGAAACAAACAAAAAATATGTGATTGGAATTGTACACGGAACAGCATTTGCTCTGATATTTCAGCTCAATTTTATAGTATAGCATTGTGATCGACGTGGAATTTAAAAAAATAAGCTGCTCCAAACTTTTGCATTTTAAATTTTTTTTTTGTCTACAAAAGCGTGTATTCTGTACGCAAACCCTTTCAGTGCAAGAGCAGGAGAAGGTGTGAAGTAGAGTATTAATATCTCATTAACCTCTTATGTTTGGAAGGTACGATATATTCAAACTTCGAGCCATTTGTAAAAACATTTCTGATATGGACAACGTAGTAGGAGAATCGGACAAAATACTGTATCTCAAGAGCTCGAACGCTAGGATCAATATTTCCGCTGATTTTCCTATTTAGGAGTGGGTCGTCATCAGATTTTTAAATCCAGAAATACTACATTCCATAAGTAAGACAAAGTCCGGAAATTATATAATCTTGAAATCACGCAGCTGTAGAAATCTGCAAATATAAAAAAAATAATTTCTTTTCCAAAAAACCCGTAATTACAAATTCAAATCCAATTTAGTTTTTTTCTTTTTCAATTGAAATCACAATAAAAATTTTAAGACGACAAATTATCTCTATATATAAAAATTAATGTTTGTCTGTTTGTTTGTCCCGTATACGCTCCTAAACCACTCATCCGATTGTGATGAAACTTTGGTGATTTGTTGAGGGCACGCTCGCGAAGGTTTCTGCGTTAACACAATCATTTTATAATTGGTGGTACGAGAGCTATTTCAACATTTGAGTTTATTTCATATAGTTTAGCGGCAGTTCGTTCGTTTCCGGTGTATTAGTTATGGATGGTGGATAGTGGATATTGGATGAAGGATGGTGGATATAGTATGGAGGATGGAGGATGGAAGTTGGCGGATGTATTACTGCAAGTGTGAAGAATAAATTCATTTTTATTGAATTGTCATCAATTATATATATTACTAGCCGCGTACCGCGGCTACGCTCGCTTCGCTCACGTTGTTCCATCGCTCCTGTTACTCCCGTTGCTCCCGTTTCTCCCGTTGATCCATTGCTCCTGTTTCTCCCGTTGATCCATTGCTCCTATTTCTCCGTTGCTCCCATTTCTCCCGTTGATCCGTTGCTCCTGTTTCTCACGTTGTTCCCGTTACTCCATCCTCCATCCCCCATCTCCAATCCACCATCCTCTATCCTACATCCTCTATCCACCATCCACCATTTTCCATCCACCATCCACCATCTACCATCCCCATCCACCATCCTCCATCCACCGTCCTCCATCTTTCATACGCCATCCTCCATCTTCCATCATCTATCCACCAACCACCATCCTCCATCCTCTATCCACCATCCACCATCCTCGATCTATCATCCCCCATTCTCTATCCTCCATCCACCATTCTCCGCCCACCATCCACCATCCTCCATCTTCTATCCTCCATCCTCTATCCACCATCCATCTCCCATCCTCCATCCACCATCCTCTATCCACCATCCTCCATCTACCATCCCCAAACTCCATCATCCATCATCCATCCTCCATTCTCTATCCACCATCCTCCATCTTCCATCCTCCATATTCCATCTTCCATCCACTCCTCTTATACCATTTAGTAATAGGAATAGGCATAACTAATACACCGAAAACGAACTGCCGCTAAATCATATGAAAACACTCAAATGTTGAAATAACTCCATCATCCATCCTCCATCTTCCATCATCCATCCTCTATCCACCATCATCCATCCTCTATCCACCATCCACCATCCTCCACTCTATCCACCATCCTCTATCCACCATCCACCATCCTCCACCTATCATCCCCCATTCTCTATCCTCCATCCTCCGCCTACCATCCACCATCCTCCATCCTCTATCCACCATCCTTCACAAACCATCTCCCATCCTCTATCCACCATCCTCTATCCACCATCCTCCATCTACCATCCCCCAAACTCCATCATCCATCCTCCATTCTCTATCCACCATCCTCCATCTTCCATCCTCCATATTCCATCTTCCATCCACTATCCTCTTATACCATTTAGTAATACGAATAGGCATAACTAATACACCAAAAACGAACTGCCGCTAAATCATATGAAAAACACTCAAATGTTGAAATAACTCGCGAACCACCAACTGTTAAATAATTTTGTTAACGCAGAAACCATCGAGGGCGTACCCTCAACAAATCACAAAAGTTTCATTGCAATTGGATGAGCGGTTTAGGAGCCTATACAGGACAAACAGACAAACAGACAGACAAACATTCATTTTTATATATAGAGATAGTCTTGCTTCCCGTTTCTCCCGTTGCTCCATCCTCCATCCTCCATCTTCTATCCTCTATTTATCATTCACCATCTTCCATCATCCATCCTCTATCTTCTATCCATCATCCACCATCCTGCATCCTTCATCCTCCATTCTCCATCCTACATCCTCCATTCTCCATCCTCTATCCACCATCCTTCATCCACTATCCACTATCCATAACTAATACACCGAAAACGAATGAACTGCCGCTAAACTATATGAAATATAGTTTCTGTAAAGGCTCTTAAGAGGAGGCACATGATAGAAGCAACGGAGGTGATCATCAGCGAAATTAATGAAAAGAAGTATAGGGAAAGGAATGTTATTATTTACAACTTACGTGAGTCAGCTAACGCAGACGTTCCTTCGCGACAAAAACATGATATCGACGAATTCTCGAAAGTAGTGAAATCAATGAAAATTTAGTCCCTTGGAGAATGTAACGTATTCCGTTTGGGTAAGCCGACTGGGTATGTCAATAAACCGCGTCCGATTAAACTAGTCCTTAGTTCTCCTAAGATGGCACGAAATATTTTGAAACGAAGGAGTAATGTTCGTAAACCAATATCAATTAAAAATGACCTCACTCACTCTGCAACGCGAGCATTTGCGTAATTTACGAGCAGAATTGGACGACCGTACAAAAAATGGCGAACCTAACCTTACAATTAAGTATGTGCGAGGCATTCCTATTATAATCACAGTCACAACTCAAAAAAACTAATTGCATATCATCCGGCTAAATACACAATCGAAAACGTCACTATTTTTTATATGAGGGTCTGTGTTTTGATGTAAGTATAGGAAATTTAGCCTTTACTCTAGGATGTGTTTATAGACCAAATTCTATCAATCGCGAAGATAACGAAATGTTTTTGGAATGGATTGAAACTATGGCTTCATCGAATCTATATATATAAAAGAGGATGTATGTATGTGCGTATGTTCCCTATGAACTCCTAAACCGCTCAACCGATTTTGATCAAATTTTCAGGGAACATGTAGAATAGTCCCGCGATGGTTCCTGTGAAGTTTGGTACCGATGAAATCAAAAACAATTGTTTTTTTTTCACATTTTTCCAAATTTTTTCGCGATTTTAGCTCTAATTGTTTGTTTGTTTGTCCCGTATGCCTTCCTAAACCATTCATCCGATTGCGATAAAACTTTGTTGATATGTTGAGCGCACGCCCGCGAAAGTTTCTGCGTTAACAAAATCATTTTACAATTGATGGTACGCGAGTTATTTCAACATTTGAGTGTATTTCATATAGTTTAGCGGCAGTTCGTTCGTTTTCGGTGTATTAGTTATGCGTTCCTAATACTAAATGGTAAAGTTGAACGATGGATGTTGGATAGGGGATAGAGGATAGTTGGAGTGGATAGAGGATGGAAGATGGATGATTGTGGATGGTGGATGATGGATGATGGATAGAAAATAGAGGATGAAGGATGGTGGATAGAGGATGGAGTAACGGAAACAACGGGAGCAACGGAAGTAACGGGAGCAACGGAAGTAACGGGAGAAATGGAAGCAACGAGAGTAACGGGAGCAACGGGAGAAATGGGAGTAACGGGAGCAACGGGAAAATGGAAGCAACGGAAGCAACGAGAGAAATGGGAGCAACGGAAGCAACGAGAGAAATGGGAGCAACGGGATCAAGGGGAGCAACGGAAGAAATGGAAGCAACGGGATTAATGACAGTATAGCACCAAACAAACGTGAGCGCAACGAGCGTAGCCGCGGTACGCGGCTAGTAAAACACTAATATCGGTAGCAGACTTTAACTATCCAGAAATTAAGTGGCCGATACAGGACTTTTGAATTTGTGGATATGTACTTAAATAGCAACCTTCACCAATGTGTCATGGAACCCACAAGGTATCGAATCCATAATGAGCCATCATTGCTAGACTTAATACTATGCAACGACCCACATCTTATAACCGACGTTGAGTATCAGCCACCTATTGGAAAGAGCGACCATGTAGTTTTAGTGAGTACCTTACAATATCAAACATCAACCGGTCCAGTATCCAACCATGTACGAAGAAAAGACTATTACAGAGCAGACTTTGCTGCTATAAGTGAAAAACTTGCTAGTAGTTTTACTAACGATTATTCACTAAAATCAATAAATGAGCAATGGACCTTTATTAAATCTACTATTTTAGACACAGCTAATCTTTTTACACCAGAAAAACGAGATATTAAGAACAGGAATAAGCCATCGATTAACGGCAATATTATGTAGGATATTAAAATTAAGGCGAAACTGTGGAAAAAATATAAATTAACGCGGTGTGATGAAGACTACAAAATATATATGAAACTTAACAATAAAATTACTTCGGATAAACGTAAGGCTAGGATGAATTTTGAAGAGCACCTTGTTAGTACCGGAGATAAACCCTTTTACATAAACCTGAAGATATCGCAAATATATTCGCCGAGTACTTTCGAGCAATATTTCTTCAGGAACAACATTTCTTCAGGAACAACATTTCTTCAGGAACCCGTTGATGTTCTTCCTGCAGTGAATGGAATAATGAGGAATCAGAATGCAATAGAATCTATTGACATAACAGAACAAATGGTATACAACACACTAATAAATTTAAAAGAAGTTTCATCGCCAGGATCTGATAATATTCCTCCAATCGTTTTGAAACAATGCGCAACAACGTTAGCTAAGCCCCTAACCTTCTTAATGAATCTTTCTCTCCAAGTTGGCCAGATTCCGAGCAATTGGAAGATTGCATACGTAACTCCCATTTACAAGAAAGGTGACAAATTCTCAGCGGAAAATTATAGACCTATCTCCATTACTTCAGTAATAAGCAAATGTATGGAAAAAATAATCTCCAATAACATCCGAGAATTTCACCAAGGCCAACAAATTATCCCTGCAAGTCAATATGGGCTTACCACTGGAAGATCTACGTCCTTAAATCTACTAAGCTGTCTCGATACGTGTGTGCGGAACTTTGATCGCAAGGAACCAACTGATGTCATATACCTCGATTTTGAGAAAGCTTTCGATCGAGTGCTGTTTAATAGACTTTTAAAAAAATTGGACCATTTTGGAATACGTGGACAATTACTTGAGTGGATTAAGTGTTTTATTTCGTTTCGCGACTTTCGTGTTAGGAATGGTGATGCTTTATCAAATCAACATGCTGTATTGAGTGAAGTCCCTCAAGGATCTGTACTAGGCTATCTGCTTTTTATACTTTTTACTGCAGATTTAAGCATTACAATTACATCACATTCGTGTATATTTGCGGACGATACCAAATTTTTCGGTAACCCACTAACTCAAATAAATACTCTACAAAGTGACTTAACTAAAATTACCGAATGGTCTAAACAATGGCTAATTAACATTAATTTTTCAAAGTGCACAGTTCTCCACATTGGTAATAACAATCCAAATACCGCGTATTACATGAATGGCGTGCTACTGGAATCGGTACAGCAACAACGTGACCTTAGTGGTAATCACTAACAACTTAAAATGTAATACGCACATCTTTGTTATTACTAAAAAAGCAAATTCACTAATCTACCTAATACGAAAAGCCTTTAATTATATTACACCTGCCTTATTCTTAAAGATTTACAAGACATATGTTCGACCTATTTCGGAGTACTGTTTTCAAATCTGGAATCTCTACTTTAAAAAGGATATTGAGCCCATTGAGAAAGTTCAAAGACATGACATTAAACTTCCACATTGCCTACGAAGCTTAACATATTCAGAGAGGCTGCAGGCTCTTGATCTAACCACTTTGGAACAGCGGCGCACTCGAGGTGACTTAATCGAGACGTTCAAGATTTTAAACGGATTCTGCAGCTGTCCAGTTGTATCTCAAATGTTTTTAAGGAGCAGAAATACTACTCTTCGCGGACATAAGGACAAACTTGCCAAATCAACTCTAGGTTCTAGTACCAATCTACTAAGAAACTTTCTGCCTAACAGGATAGTGGACTTTTGGAACAGCTTACCAAGTGAAATCACAAACGCTACGTCCGTAAATGCATTTAAGAATAGACTGGACACCTACATGACTATGCATAAATTACTATAGTTACTTATTGCCTATTTAAAAAAAAAGAGATTTGTTTTTACTTATTTTTGTATTCCTTCAGCGCTTTTACTAGTTTCTTTTACTTAACTTAATCTTCAATTTCTTTATTTTTAATTTTTTTTTTATTAATTCCAATTGACAACTTGCTAAAATTTCACTGGATTATATTATTAATTAATAATTTACTTTATTTACCTTTTTTTTGGTGAATTTCTTTCATCATCATCATCAATGGCGCGACAGCCCAAATCGGGCCAGGGCCTGCAGGATACATTGTCTGAAGTCATCTCGGTTCAGCGCCCGCGTCCTCCAATTTGTGCATCTAAGAAGCGATCTGCAATCTGCGTCAATTGAGTCCTCGTATCTTTTCCGCGGTTTTCCCACCGGTCGTTTGCCATGAGCTCTATCTTTCAGTGTGCGTTTGGGAATTCTTCCGTCGTCCATTCGCTCCACATGGCCTGCCCATTGTAGCTTACGAAATTTTATAAGAGTCGATGCGGATGGGTCGTTGTAGATGTTATACAACTCGTTGTTGTACCGGATACGCCATTCAGTACCTTCTCTTACTGGTCCCAAAATTCTTCGAAGAATTCGTCGTTCAAAAGCGTCTATTGATTTTTCAGACGCTTGGGTGAGAGTCCACGTTTCGCTTGCATATAGTAGCACAGGTCTTATTATGGTCTTATATATGCGAAGTTTGCTCAGCCTGTGCACTTTTTTCGATTTTAAGATCGGGAGGACCGTGAAATACGCCTTATTTGCTAGTGTGATCCGTTGTTTTACTTCGTCCCGTTCGTTGCCGTCTATTACCAGGTGTGATCCCAAGTATGAGAAATGATCCACATTCTCCAGGTTGTAGTCCCCCACGGTCATATTTTGTCTAGTTGGCACGTTTCTTCTTGTTTGGGTCATGAACTTGGTCTTATTCTCATTGATCCTTAACCCAACATCCTTTGCCGCTGAGTCTAGACAATGGAAGACTTCTTTCGCGTCTGGAACAGACCTGGCCATGATGTTTATGTCATCCGCGCACACCACTAGTTGAGTGGACTTGATTAGTAGGGTACTTCTGGTATCAACGGGTACCTTTCTGATGACATATTCTAGGGCGAGATTGAAGAGCATGGGAGCGAGTCCATCTCCCTGCTTCAGGCCGGATTCTGTTCGGAAGCTTTGGGTAAGCTCGTTTTGTATCCTTACTTGAGATTCAGTGTCAGTCATGGTCATTTTTGTTAATCGGACGAGTTTTGATGGGATTCCGAAGTCAAGCATTATTTTATATAGTACATTACGATCTATACTATCGTATGCCTGTTGGAAGTCCACGAAGATCTGGTGCACGTCGATGTTATACTCCCAGCATTTTTCTAGCACTTGTTTGACTGAGAATATCTGGTCAATAGTCGATCGTCCGGTTCTGAAACCACCTTGGTATTCGCCGATAATACTTTCTGTATAAGGCTTTAATCGATTCTGAATTAATTTCGCCAGTATTTTGTAAGACGTAGACAACAATGATATGCCTCTGTAATTTTCACATCGCAGTTTATCTCCTTTCTTATATATTGGACATATAATGCTCTGGCGCCAGTCGTCGGGTAATTTTTCCTCAATCCAAATTTTTTCCATGATTTTGTGTAGGAGATTGGCGAGGTATGGGCCACCTCCCTTTAGAAGCTCCACTGGTATTGCATCAACTCCAGGTGATTTATGTATTTTTTGGTCGCGCAGGGCTGCTTCCACTTCTCCGACAGTGGGTACCGTAGTTGATGCCTGCTCATCAGATGGTGCACTTGGTGTAATAATTGGGTCGGCGGCCGTCACTCTGTTCGGGTTTAGCAACTTTTTAAAGTACTCAACCCATCTTTGTTTAATTTGTTCTGCGTCACTAAGGATACGTCCTTCCTTGTCTTTACAGAGGTTTGTTCGTGGCTTATAGCCTCGTCTTATTTGTTTGACGGCAGTATATGCGGATCGTAGATTATTTGAGTTCATGTCGGTATTTAGTCTTATAATTATGTCATTGTTGTGTTTACGTTTCTTTCGTCTGCAGATTTTATTTGATAATCGCCTAAGCTCGTCGTATCTTTCCTTTTTGGCTCTCGTCGTTCTTTCAATGTATTCCTTGTAAGCTTCATTCTTTTTCGTTATTGCGTCACTACAATCATTATCGAACCAGTCATTACGTTTCTGTTGGGATTTTAGTCCTATGATCTCTTCTGCTGTCGTTCTGATACCATCTCTCAACTGTGTCCACTCTTGATCGATGGTTGTCACTTCGTCAGTTAGTAACGCTTCAAAGCGTGTTCGTAGCGCTGACTTATAAGCTAACGCGACAGCCTCGTCCTTTAGTTTATCGATATCAAATTTGGGTGTCCTGCCTTTTTTCGAGTATCCACATAATGCCACTCGACATCGATATTTCACTTTAACGAGGTAGTGGTCGGAGTCGCAGTTTGCTCCGCGAAAAGATCGTACGTCTAGAATGCTGGTCGCAACCCTTTTCTCGATCAGAACGTGGTCAATTTGGTTGAAAGTGCGACCATCCGGAGATGACCACGTTCTTTTATGAATGTTGCGATGGGGGAAGCATGTTGAGCTTACAACTAAGTTTTTGCTGGTTGCGAAGTCGATTAGACGTTGTCCATTGTCATTGGTCAATTTCTTTATGTTGCATTATATATAAATTTGTACATAAGATATTAGGCATATCAGCAAACATGCTGCCTACCTAATTAATAAACAATAATAATAATTAACAGTGGACAGAGAGTTAATAATATAAATATCGTTCTTATTTTCTATTCTTTATTTTGTTTTAATAATAATCTCAAGAACGGTGTAAGATAGATACAACAAAAAGTCGTGATATATAAACAATATCTCTATATATAAAAATGAATGTTTGTCTGTCTGTTTGTCCTGTATAGGCTCCTAAACCACTCATCCAATTGCGATGAAACTTTGGTGATTTGTTGAGGGTACGCCCTCGATGGTTTCTGCGTTAACAAAATTATTTAACAGTTGGTGGTTCGCGAGTTATTTCAACATTTGAGTGTTTTTCATATAGTTTAGCGGAAGTTCGTTCGATTTCGGTGTATTAGCTATGCGTTCCTATTACTAAATGGTAAAGTTGGACGATGGATGTTAAATAGGGGATAGTGGAGGATGGTGGATAGAGGATGGAAGATGGAGGATGGTGGATGGTGGATGGAGGATGGTGGATAGAGGACGGAGGATGGTGGATAGCGAATGGAAGATGGAGGATGGTGGATGGAGGACGGTGGATAGAGGATGGTGAATAGAGGATGGAGGATGGGGGATTGGGGATGGTGGATGGAGGATGGTGGATATAGGATGGAGGATGGAAGATCGAGGATGGTGGATGGAGGATGGTGGGTAGAGGATGGAGAATGGTGGATGGAGGATGGAGTAAAGGGAGCAACGGCGCGACGAGAGAAATGGGGGATGGGGGATGGTGGATAGGGAATGGTGGATGGAGGATAGTGGATGGATGATGGTGGATAGAGGATGGAGGATGGAAGATGGAGGATGATGGATGGAGGATGGTGGATAGAGGACGGAGGATGGAGGAAGGGGGATGGTGGATAGTGGATGGAAGATGGAGGATGGTGGATGGAGGACGGTGGATAGAGGATGGTGGATAGAGGATGGAGGATTGTGGATGGAGGATGGAGGATGGTGGTTAGAGGATGGAGGATGGTGGATGTGGGATGGAGCATGGTGGATAGAGGATGGAGTAAAGGCGCGACGGGAGAAATGGGGGATGGTGGATAGGGGATGGTGGATGGAGGATGGTGGATGGAGGATGATGGATGGAGTAACGGGAGCAACGTGAGAAATGGGAGCAACCGGAGTAACGGGAGCAACGATAGTAACAGGAGTATCGGGAGAAACAGGACCAATGGATCAACGGGAGCAACGGGATCAACGGGAGTAACAGGAGCGATGGAACAACGTAAGCGAAGCGAGCGTAGCCGCGGTACGCGGCTAGTATGATATATAAAAAAAAATGTTAAAAAAGGAGTCGGGTCCAACAAGAAGGGATGATATTCACAGAGTCGGTTTTCTTTCTATTAATATTTCCACTTACGCTTGTATACAAATTTGTGATATTCATTTTCCCAAGAAACTCGACAATCGCTCGTCGTATGGCAAAATAAATGATGTGCAAAGTTTACTTTTTGGTTGCTTTTAATCTGGAAAATTTGCGGGGTGATATTTCTCCGAGCGATTGTCGGGTTTCTTGGGAAAATGAATATCACAAATTTGTATACAAGCGTAAGTAGAAATATTAATATAAAGAAAACCGACACTGTGAATATCATCCCTTTTTTTGGACCCGACACCTTTTTTTACATTTTTTAAAATGTTTTTTGTTTATAAAGGGTTTTCCAATAAGGACTTGACAACTTTTTTTCAAAATAAAATGCAAACCATTTGAGATATTTCAAAAACTTTATTATCGGGTTGAAGTACAATCAAAACATTTATGAATGGAACTCGACTTCGTTCATATGGCCACCGCGGGCACGTTTGCAGCGGTCGATTCGTTGGACCCAATTTTCGATGACTCGGCCACACATTTCGGCCGAAATGGCTGCTATTTCGTGTTCAATGTTGGCTCTGAGCTCTTCCAACGTCGTCGGCTTGTTGGCATAGACCAACGACTTGACGTGGCCCCAAAGAAAAAAGTCCAGAGGCGTTAAATCGCACGAACGAGGCGGCCAATCGACTGGTCCATTTCTTGAGATAACACGCTCATCAAACTTACTCTTCAATAAATCGATTGTAACGTGTGCTGTGTGGCTTGTGGCACCGTCCTGTTGAAACCACATGTTGTCCAAGTCCATATCTTCCAATTCGGGCCAAAAATAATCGGTAATCATGGCGCGATAACGATTACCATTCACAGTAACGTGACGATCATTATCGTCGACGAAAAAATATGGCCCTATGACGCCGCCAGCATGCAAACCGCACCAAACAGTTATTTTTTGTGGATGAAGTGGTCTTTCATGAAGCACATGTGGATTTTCACCGGACCAATAACGCATAGTTTGCTTATTGACGAACCCACTGAGCCAAAAATGAGCTTCGTCACTGAAGATGATTTTGCGATGAAATTGATCATCTTGGCGCATCTTTTCCAGAGCCCAATCGGAGAACGTACGTCGCTTCAAATGGTCCATCGGCTTCAATTCTTGAGTCAGCTTGATCTTGTATGGGTGTAAACCAAGATCCTTACGCAAAATTCGCCATAACGTGGTCTGGGCGATGCCCAACACTTGAGAACGCCGTGGAATTGACTGATTTGGATCATTTGCTACGGACGTTTCAACGGCAGCGATATTTTCGACACTTCGACCAACCCGTTGTCTCACTGGCACGGCAACATCACACAACGAATATGTAGACTCAAATTTTTGCACTAAACTTGTTACTGCCTGTCTACTAGGGCGAGAATTACGACCGAAAATCGGAGTTAACGCTCTTAAAGTAGCGGTCACCGACTCCGAATTTCTGTAGTAAATTTTTATAATTTGCAGACGTTGTTCCTTCGTGTACTTTACCATGATAAAAATGTTAAGTTTACTGAATAAATTGACAGTGACAGTTCGATGATTAGTGAAAGGGTGCGTTCACAAATTGAATTCAAAGTTGTCAAGTCCCTATTGGAAAACCCTTTATATCACGACTTTTTGTTGTATCTATCTTACACCGTTCTTGAGATATGAGACGCGATTTTTTTTAAAAATTTTTTACCCTCTCCCATGCTCCACCTTCCCCTTCAAAAATTTTACTTTCAGCAAACTTTGTTTATCGACCTTTATACAGAAACCGAATTTTATTTCTCTAGTGCAATTGCTTCGTGAGCTATCGTAATCTAAAGTTTTTCACCCCCCCCCCCTCTGTACGTCACTGCCCCCTCTCAAAAATTTGTTTCCGGTGTTGTACCCAGCATTGTAGCAGCATCCCTATTCCCTGATCTAATTCAGGTGTTTGGATTTCCCCTCGTATCCGCATTGCCGGTAGGTCAGTTTCATAATAATTAACGTAAATAACTCGGTTTGTTTACTGACCTACTGAAAATGCCGGTAGTGTTAAGTATCTTTAAGTAATATTGCTAACTTGCGGATTCGGACTTAAGCGCCGGTTCATATTGCCTGATCGAGGTCGAAGTTAAAAATAAAATACGATTGTTTGGAACGTCATGCCTCGTTATGTAATGTGTAATCGAGGCTAAGACCTAGATCCGGACCTCGACAATATTGGCCGAGTGACATAGAATTATGTATTTTCCCAAAGTGGAACACAATACTCAATTCCGTGTCAGTCGGCACTTTTTTAATATATAAGTTTAGTTGTAATTAGCGATAATCTCTTAGTATGTTAGTATTTTTTAACCGAATTAAACCGACCATCAAATCAACGGATTCAAAGAGTTCTCTTCTTTTTTCGAGGTAACTAAAACCTTCTTTCTTTTTATTTCAGCAAACTAATTCGAAGTGTTCCCGAATAGAGTTGAGACAGGCTGAATTGCATCCTCGCTCTATTTGGACATTTAGAATATCCCTCCTGCACCTGCATCAACTCCAGGAAATTCAAAGTGATCCCAAATGGTCTCTGAGACGGGCTTAATTGCATCCTCGAGCTATTTGGACACTTAGAAAATTTCTCTACGCGGTGGATCAACTTCAAGAAGTCCACGAAGAAAGAGTTGATCCACCACTCAGGAAAAAGGTGCTGCTCGCTGGACTCTTTCAGGTCCCACCTCCTCTCGGGACTAACCGCGTGTTCTGGTCGGGTATCCCTCATGCCCACCAAAATAAACACAACACCGGGCCATTCTCCTAGTATACCTACAGATGATCATTAAGTTGTAATTTCGTGATAGATATGGATTTTAGAATGTCTCGATCTCGCCTTTTGAACGTGTTGGACGCATTATTTTTCACCCACTCCCACACCCCTTCACCAATATCAACAATATTTTTGCAAATGGCCAAGTTTCAGCCTCCTAACATAAGCGGTTGCTGAGATCTAGAAACCAAAATTTTTCGTCTAAAATCTATCTTACACCGTTCTTGAGATATGAGACGTGCTTTTTTAAGGGGGTCGGTGCAAAAAAGATGAAAAAAAATTGATTTTTTTTTGTATGTATTATTATTTTATTATTCTACACTCATTTCTGCACATCACACAAAAACCGTACCTCTTTCGGGTAAGTGACTCAAATTTTACTCTGAAGTGTGGGAAGTCGAATATAGGTGTTTTTTCAATTGGATCAGATCACAATTGAAAAAAACGATGTGAATCATCCTTAGAGTATAAGGATCATCCCAAAAGCTAATTTAGAAAGGTTAACAATCCTGTTGGTAAATACCTCCAGGGCAGCTGGAGGCAAAGTTTCGTATACTATACGACGAAACGGCACTGTACAAAGGTCATATAAACAAAGACTTTTTCAATAATTTTGTACATTCTGTCTCTATCTTACACATGGACTTGCATTTCCGTACAAAATGTATTGAGTTTCCACGACTTTTCGACGAGCATGTTCTGCATGTTAGGTGCAAATACCTGCTACAAATTGAATTTACTGGTCATTACTGCTGAATCGCGTGGCGCCATCTGTGAAAATGTTAAAATAGTTGACATTTAAATAAGCTTTAAAAGCGTAAAACTGATCCAACTATGATCCCATTATGATTTTGGATCATCTCTTTGTTGACGTTTTCAATGTAAAACGAATGATTTTGATCTTGATCCAGTTGAAAAAAAGCTTATGTCACTGCATGTACTTTTTTGTTTTTAGGCTCTCCTGAAATGTTGTGCTTTTTCAACTTTCGGTACACGTTTCTCAGTAACCACACACAGTAGCGTCTTAATTTTTTTTTTTTTGTGGTAATGTTGACTAGCTTCATACATGAGCAAATTAAAATATCTCGTGAAAAACTATCATTTTTTCAAATATGAAAGAAGAAAAACAGTAGAAAATTTGATTCATTCCCCTTTTCTTAAATATCTCGACTTTAGTCGCAGTTTAACTTTTGCCGCGAGCGCACGTACCTTACTCCAAGTGACTGGCCTTTCTGCTATAACTCAACCGTTAGCTAGCGTGTACCAAAACCTGCAGTGCTTTTTCATTCTATTCTAAATCGTGCGATTTGGTCTTTTTTTTTTCTGGTGTCGTTTTTTTCTATAATCCTCTATGGCCGAACGGCCAATAGAGGTGAACAGGTATGGCACGCTAGGGGAGATGAATCTCTCCAGCAGCGATAACCTGCCCCGTAAAAAGGCAAGAAAAAAAGAATTCGTGAAACAAACTGTTCAACCTACGGTGAAACTCGGTCCCAGTTCAATACGGGATACTGGCAATAACCCGAAATATGTTATCATATCCCATAAGGACGGTAAAAAGTTATCCGAAGTGAACCCATTTCTACTCAAAAAAGCAGTCGACGGAGTATCGACAAAATATTCCAAAGCAACTCTACTACGAGATGGCAATTTACTTCTCCTATGTGATTCTGAAAAAACGGCTAACTTATTCATAAACACATCAATTCTTGGAGGATTTATCCCAATAACTGCCACCTATCATAGATCGTTAAATGCTACCAAAGGTATTGTCTACAATCGTGCCCTCAGCAATCTAACGGAAGAGGTAATTATTGAAGGCCTGCAGGACAACCATGTAACTGGAGCTACAGTTCTGAAACGCAAAACCACAAATGGAGAACACCCAATAGGACTGGTAATTTTATCTTTCAATTTATTCAAAATCCCCGAAAACATTCTTGTAGGTTTTGAAAAAGTTCCGGTTAGGCAATACTTTCCTAACCCTATGCGGTGTAGGAAATGTCAAACCATCGGACACACGGCTAATAACTGCGCCCGTAGCATTGAACTTGGACCAGTTTGCGCGGAATGCGGAGATGAAATCCCAAACAACGACACCTCCCACGTCTGCTCTAAATTATACTGCGTGAACTGCAAGTCAGAAAAACATTCTTCTTCTAATCGTCTCTGCCCAAAATACCTAGAGAACAAAAGCATACTGGAAATTAAAACCATTCATAAATGCTCAATGTTCGAGGCTAGGAAAGAATTCTTCAAAAATAGAAAACGCTTAGAGGAAGTCACTTTCTCGCAAATAATAACGGAGCCGTCCAACAGTTCTACCAATTCTAAACCCTCAACCTCTTTCAATAGCATTCAATCATCAAATTTAAAATCTCTGGCTAACCAGCCACAACACAGTACCTCAACAACATCCAACGCGTCACCCTCATTCACTTCTCTTTTCATACCTACTCGTGACTCACTACCAGTCAGAAATCCAAGTACTCTACAAACTCTAAAATCTCCCACTACAAACACAAATACTCCAACTTCAGTACCCACACCCCCAGTACCTTCTTTCAGCGAAAAAGAAAAACCCAGATCCCCCACTCCCATTAAACTAAAACTCACAAAACACAAAACTACAGAAGGCACAATACAATTTTCAAATCCCAACATTATCCCCATTGATAGCACATACTCGAACTCATCTCTCTACGACGTTAATATCTCCACTAGCAAGAACGGAAAGACAATGGAGTTCGGCTCGGACGATCACTCCTCCGACGCTGACTCAATCTAAAAAACTCAATCACCCCCATTTATTTAATCATGACTTCAAACACCCTCCGTACTTCAGGGTCACTAACTATCCTTCAATGGAACATCCGTGGCTTTTACAACAACATCGATAGCTTGGAACTCCTAATCCATCAATACCACCCGCACATAATTTTACTACAGGAAACAAAGATTGCAAGTGGGCAAGGTCCCCCTTCGTATAAACAATATAATACCTACTGGACAAATAAAAATTACCCCAACCGTCGCAGCGGCGTTGGCATTCTGGTGCATAAATCACTGTCTTTTAACATATTACCACTTAACTCAAACATTTTATCGAATGCAATCACCCTCCATACCAACCCCCCTCTTTCCTTCCTTAATATCTACATCGAATACGACCTACAACTTTCTCCTCATGAGCTTGATCACCTAAGACGCCAACTCCCTCTAAATTCTATAATTGCCGGAGATTTCAATGCGCACAGTACTCTCTGGGGTTGTAGAAACACCAACGCGCGCGGCTCTCTTATAGAAGACTGGCTTGAAAACGAAAGGTCTGTCCTATTAAACGATGGATCCCCAACCCTCATTTCGACCAGATCTACATTAACGGCCATCGATCTCACATTCGCCCCACCAGACTTATCCGCAAATTGCCATTGGACAACTCTTCCAAACCCAGAAAGTAGCGACCACATCCCCATCTTAATAAAAACAAATGTTAAAATTGCAATAAAAAAACACTTATCCCATTTCATAACATCCAAAGCGAACTGGCCAAAATTCAATCTTACCCTCATCAGGCTGTGCAATGACATTCCCCAAACCGCGCATGTCAACCGTGAGGCCGCCCAACTTCGAAAAATCGTACGAACAGCAGCAGCGCGAACTATTCCTTCTTCTTCTCCCCATATCAATTCACAACCAGTCTGGATGAATACCGAAATACTAGATCAAATCAGATCAAAGAATAGAGCCTGGAAACAATTTCAACGCCACCCCTGCCAGGTACATCTGATCACACTCCGAAGAGAGACAGCACTCGCAAAACACCTCATCAAAGCTGCAAAAAGACGATCTTGGGATTCCTTTGTGTCGGCAATAAAACCCTCCTGTAATGCAAGAGATGCATGGAACAAAATCAAAACGCTCTCAGGAAACAGCCGTCACAAAGTTCTTGGCAGTCTTGTAACCCCAAGTGGTAACCTAACCTGCTCGAAAGACATTGCGGATGAATTTGCTAAAACTTGGTCAGCATACTCAGCTAACTCCAACTTCTCTGTTCAACAGATTGCAACAAAAGCTTCATTCTCTCTCTCTAACATCGCTACCAACCCTATCCCACAAAACAATATCTCTCAAAAAATAACGCTCACAGAACTCAACACTGCATTAACTCTGCTTAATGGCGGAACGCCTGGAAGGGACAAAATCTCGTACCAGATGTTAAAAAACAGTCCAACATCCTTCCGAGGCAGACTACTGGACTTATATAATAAGATATTGGAGACAAGTACGTTCCCAAACGAATGGAAGATTGCAGAACTTCGACCAATCCCAAAAAAAGGTGCCAACCAATCAACGAATGACTTCCGCCCAATCTCCCTTATCCCCTGTATGTCCAAAGTGTTGGAAAAAATATTAGGCTCCCGACTAAGTCACATACAGGAACGGCTTCTTACGAATGAACAACATGGTTTTCGACCGGGGCGCGGAACCATCTCTCTCCTGCACTCCCTAGAACATGCAATGGCTAACGGGCTCTCGCAAAGACTCCATTCTTGCATTTTAAGTCTAGACCTTGAAAAAGCCTTCGACAGAGTATGTAGCCATGTTATAGCGAAACAACTTGCCGCCTGGGGTATTGATATTAAATTCATTTCCATAATACTTAACTTCCTAGCGAACCGCACTATTACTGACTTAGTTAATGGAACCTCATCTAACCCACTCTCCCTCCAAAATGGAATACCACAAGGATCCCCTCTCTCACCCGCTCTCTTTAACGCATACATACACTCTCTCTCAACTGTACTCTCCGAAATTCCCCAAACAAACCACTTAATTTACGCTGACAACGTTTTAGTCTATTCCACCGGACTTAAAATTACCGTTCATTCATCGCTTGACTTAGCCCTCCAAGGAGTCAAATCGTGGTGCACTTCTACTGGAGCTATCATCCCCGAAAACAAAGCTGAACTTCTCCATGTATGCAGAAAAATCCACTGTTCCTCACATCAAACCGTGGTTAGAGGAATTCAAGCCGTCGATTCACTCAAAATACTGGGAATAGTCTTCTCTAAAAACCTTACGTGGAATGCGCACATCAAACACCTGAGGCCGAAACTGATCAATATCCACCAACTTATACGCTGCATCGCCGGTCATGTTTATGGCCCTTCTATACGAGCCTCTAAGGAAATCGCCAAATCACTCACAGAAGGTCTTCTCAATTACGGAATCAGTCTCTATGGCTCAGGATGCAAAACTAGCCTACACACTCTCCAAACAGCTTGGAATAACATCTGTCGAACAACGATTGGCGCAATACGAACTACTCCCATCGAAGCGCTAAGAATAGAAAGCGGAACACTGCCTCTCAATCAGTTCATCCAGAAACGACAGCTAGAATTAATTTCAAAAAATGTACTGAACCCATATAAGCCCCACTACAAACTCCTAAGAGCCCTAATCTCAAACCCTCCTTTAACTCGTCGTCTCTCTTGCCTTCATAAATCCTTAACTCTCTTCCAAAGCTTTTCAATCCCAATTCCCCCAGAACAACCTCAGCCTCCATTAATTCCCCAGTGGTATTCCCTCGGAGGCAGCCATATCATAACTAACCACGAACGCCGAAGAAAGAATGAAGCCACCCACGCCGAACACGTCATTATTCACAGAGATTTGCTCTCCAACCAGCCCAGATGTCGAAAGCTTTATACAGATGCTTCAAAATCCAGCTCATCAACATCTTACGCAGTCGTGGAGAGCTTACTTTCCACTTACGCGACGCTTGACAGTGGTTACCTTGACCACCACACCAGCATTCAAGCAGCTGAAATGTGGGCCATTGCCCGCGCCCTGAATATTTTATCCGAAAAAAACGACAAAGGAATAATTTTCACCGACTCCAAGGCCTCAATAGATGCTGTTAAAAACCCCAAAAACCGAGATTACCTGCCAATGTACATCAGGAACACTTTGGCTCTAACCAAGTCAATCAAAATTTGTTGGGTTCCCGGTCACGTGGGGATCAGAGGAAACGAAGCCGCAGATCGCGCAGCAGGAACATTATCAAACCGACTTCCTACCCAGCGAGAACCTGTCATCACTCCTCCTTCAGAGAAGAGCCTCATAAAAATGATCTCGGTCAAGATTGAGGAAAGCAAACATCTCTCCTGGAGCTCCAGTAGCACCTTCCTGAAATCACACTGGAACAACTCCACTCATCCAAACTACAACCCGGACCTGCCTCGAGGACTTGTAACAAAGCTTATCAGGATACGGTTAGGCCACACCTGGCTCACCAAAGGCTACCGCATACTGCGAACAGATCCTCCATTCTGCACGCACTGCGCTTCACCATTAACAGTCCTCCATATCCTTACTCAATGTCCCTCTACTCTTTCCTTCTTTGAACACAATGTACCTCCATTGACAGAACTCCTTGATCCTTCTCAACACTCTAACTCTCCCCTGTTCCAACTCCTAAACAACCTTAACTTACTTAAACTGATATAAAACGTACCTCTCTTCCTACCCTCCTTTCTATACCACCCAACTATGTTTACATTATGTATCAACTGAAATTTAAACGCATTCATTTTCAATATCTTGTTAATATGTATAATGTATAAACGCCATATGGGCTTCTAAGTCTCGAGTGCGATCACTTTAGGCTCTCCCAAATTCATTTGGTAGCAATAAATAAAATTTTTTAATTTACTCATGTACTAAGCTTTTAAATACACTAAACAATAAGTGTGCAAAATCTGACTGTTGTGAGTTAAGTGGAAGCTGAGATTCAGGTACCGAAACATAACGCGTTTCGCCATACAAAATGTATGGGAGCTACAAATTTGCAACGACCCCCTTAAAAAAAATCCTTCCTTCCCCTTCAAAAATTTTACTTTCAGCAAACTTTGTTTATCGACCTTTATACAGAAACCGTATTTTATTTCTCTTGCAATTGCTTCGTGAGCTACCGTAATCTAAATTTTAGCATATACACACTTTAATCGCGTGTACTGCCATCTGGTGGTATTAATTTTCAACGGAGATTCTGTTCGCATAGTGACGTCATCGACGTCTGACTTGAAAATGATCAATGAAATTATAAATTCATCTGAGCTTTTACCAGTTTTCACGCATACACATGCGTGAAATGTATGGCGAGTATCTAGAAAGCTCTCATGTACACAGCATACAGATAAAGCCGCAGTGTACATGTGAGTTCTGTGCAGTAAAGAACGTCCGGTCGGTGCTTGGGGTTTTGAACCCGACAAGCACATTTGACCGAACGTCCTGATAAAACATATCAATATCTAGTATCCGGCAAATGGCGCTGATTCTAAAGAAATTTTCCTAACCCGACATTCGCAGATTTGTCTGCGAGTGTTCGTCGAGAGCATTTTCCTCGATACCATGTATTTTTCGCAAACCCATCCAACTAATGCAGCGCTGCATGTAATAGCTTTGCTTTGCAAGTTGCATGCTCCATGATCCAATCAATGCATAACAGCAATAGAGATGGTTCATTTACTCTAGGGCAAGCGGTGGTGATACGCGTAAAATCCGTAAACATGAGCGTAAGTTTTCATGAGAAGGAGAAAGATTGAAAATTGGATTGGAGTGGAAGTGAGATGCATGTGGGTTCTCTGGTGTATCCAGTGTCAAAAGAAAGAGACTGAAAAACAACAGTTTGTAGCGGAAGTGAGACGCAAGCATGATGTAAACTACATGTTTATCCCCACCCCTACACCCACCTCTCCTCTTAAATTTTCTAGCCTTTGTCTAATCTCATGGTATTTTCAAACCTCCTGATATCAACCATTCAGGAGATATGGATTTTAGAATGTTTCAAACGCTTTGGACACATTGTTTTTTCCCCTACTTCCACTCCCACACCCTCAACCCCTATCGCCAATATTTTCGTCACCTCCCCCCACCCGCCGAAAGATACGAAATTGATCTACACCTACGCTAAATGTAGTACACGAGAATTTTAGTGTACATTATACCTGGCAAAAAGAAGGTTAGGTTAGGTAAGGTGGGTGGCCACTATAAGCGAAACACATAGACCGCCAATGTTATCTCACATATACGGAAAGAAGTACCCGTGTGCCTAAGACTACATCATAGGTAAACCACCCCACCAGCCTGACAAACTGCAGCAGCTTGTCTAGCTTAATGTTCGCGAATTCGCCCAAGTTCGTGGCGAAGCGCGTAGCTAAAGTACGTTCCCGCCTCCAAGCCAGACCAGGGCATTCGCGAAGCATGTGGAAAATACTTTCCTCGGCATCGGGTTCACTACAGCTGGTAAAAAGAACAAACCAATAATAACATATTATAACGACGCATCGTTTCATCATTCACCTGTCACCTACATTCATCGGCATTTCGATCGGTGAAATTGTAATTCGGGTTGATTACTTTTATTGTTAATAAAGAAATCATTCACCTATCCAACAACCCGACACTCGTTCGTTCGCAGGTTTCCATAGTTCGAATGGTTCCACCCATAGAGATATAAATACTGGAGGCGACACGACGCCGTTTTTATATGAAGCACTTTGAAGCCAGATTGAAAGTTTTTGTATGGAGCGTTTGATACCAGGTGGCAGTGAAATGCAAATAGTAGCCTAGTATGTATTCGAATGTATGGTGTTTTCGTGTTTAAGACCGGGGTATAATATAAATGTGAGTAACATCCCAGCAGACCAATAAAGCGGAATGTTCTGATGTTCTCGGAAAGCTTCGAGCTATTTCTGATATAGGGGAATGGGAGGCAGAAGTTTTTACTGGATTTCAGTCGGAAAATTTAAAGATAATTCCATAAGGAAAAGCAATAAGAATTTCAGGGAATTATCAGGCAGAATTCCAAAAGAACTTGCCGACATCCAGACATATCGTGGAAAACTCTGTGCAAATTCCAAAATCCTTGTGCTAAGAAGTACATAATTAAAAATTATTCTGAAATGAAAAGTAATTCGCTGTCTTGTCCGGTCTGACCCAAAAAATGATCAGTAGGATCAGTAGAATTTTCACACAATCGGTTATGATTGCAGAAATTTCTACAGACTCTATGTTCCTTTGCGCCAAACCTGATAAAAATGATCAAAATTAAATTTTAGTAAGCTTTCGAAAGAGGAAAAAAATGCTCCGGACATTTCTCAAAGATTTCGGTAAGAAAAATCTCACGGAACAGCGTCAACCTCGCCATATGGTAACCTGTCGGAAATCGCATGGATTTCTAGCCCGGAATTCCGACTATATAAAGAACTTTCCATCGGAATTCTGACGGATTTCTGTGTTTTTGGTCTGCTGGGATGCTAATGGTAGCATAGTGTTAATTGCCGACCCTTTGCGAGGAATCGTCCGGCTTAAAAACTATCGCTGCTCGTCATCTCCAGTGTATATATCTCTATGGTTCCATCGATCGCATGTTTCCATCGTTCGCATGTTTCCGTCGTTCATAGGCTTCCATCGTTCACCGGGTTGACCGAACGAAATGCGATTCCACCGTTCGATCGGTTAAGTTGACCGAACGAAGTGCGATTCCATCGATCGATCGGTCAAGTTGACCGAACGAAATGCGTTGAACGATGGAAACCTGTGAACGATGGAATCAACCCGCGTTACAATTTGACCGATCGAAATGCAATGAACGGCGGAAGCCTGTGAACGACGAAAACATGCGAATGATGGAAATATGCAAATGGTGGAATCATGTGAACGAATGACACCTGCGAACGAATAAGCCGTTGTTGGATAGGCTATGACCGAACGAACATGGATTTGGTTTTGCTTTATATATTAATAAAGTAATCAACCCGGATTATAATTTTATAGATACGATGCGTCGTAAGAAATAATTTTAGTAGGATGAGTTTGCGTTTGTAAACGTCGCGTTACATCACCGCGATGTTTGTCCATTTTTAACGGATTTGGTATGTTTATAAATAATGCTCGTGGGAACATGTGAAAATATCTCGAACGAAATAAATTTAGATTAATTTTATTTTACGAAACATTTTCGTAATTTATTTATTATATGTTACGTGTTATATGTACATTGTGGTCATTTGCGGGAGTAAGAAACAAGAAACTATTTATTTTCTTTTCATCCTTTAAATCAACAAATCACATATTTTCATGGCTAAGTTTGATCAAGATCCAAGGATTGTAGTAAAAAAGTGAAATCGTTCAATTTGTACGGGTCTCACTGAACGGGTCAAATCGTTTTTCCCATATCTACCGCTATCGACTAATTGCGTTTGATCCGAGCATTGAAGGAAAAAAAGGCCACAATACGAGGAGAGACACGACAAAGTAATTTTGCACCAAGGCAACGCTCGGCCACATGTTGCAAAACCTACTTGGAAACGCCGAAATGGAAGGTCCTACCCCACCCGCTGGATCCACCGGACATTGCTCCTTCCGGATACTATTTGTTCGGATCGATGACTCATGGCCTGGCTGAGCAGCACTCTTAGGAAGATGTCAAAAAATAGCTAGGCTACTGGAAAACTCAAAAGATGAGTCGTTCTTTCGACATTGTATCTGTATACTGTCAGAGAGATGGGAGAAAGTAGTCGCTATTGACGGACTATACTTTCAAGGGCATTTATTATTTTTTTAAATAAAGCATTCATTCTCACGAAAACACGGCAGTTCTTGTAACCGAGTAAAATTTTAGCAAGAAAATCTCGAACAAGACATTTTAGCTTATTATTTTCTTGAAGTTTAATGCATAACCAACATACGATGTCGTCCTTGAGCTCAGGCATACGAACACTCTTTTGACCGTGAGGAATATTCGTGACAGAACCAATTTCTGTAATTGGCTGATCTACGAGGGATTTATGACGCATAGTCAACAAGGAACGAAACTAAGGACAAGGACCTTCTCTAAATATGGTTTCGATCTGTGCGATAGTTTCAGATGTAAATTACTTGCGTGCCACGAGAAAGGTGGACTTCACGCAAAATATTAACGTTCTTATTACTTAATATGTGTTTATAAAAATGAAACAAAAATTCTCCTACTAGTTGGCTTGTAGTTTTCTCATTAACAAATATGTGGTAGATTACTTTCCGTTCACTCTGTATATCTTTGTGATGAAACATAAGGAAAGTTTTAATGCGAATGGTGTATTGCTTGGTAATTTAATTTAATTGTACATATTTATATGAAGAACTGATAAGTCTTGGATACTATAGGCTGCCCTATACCGCACATACACTGAATATATGATAAAAATTAAACATCGAAACAAAGCGATTGCTTTCATCATCAAAAATATGAGTTTTGTGGAAGAATATTTACATGCATTCGAAATTTTGCAAGTCGAGCTGTAAATAAACTATACTTTCTTAATGGAAATGATGAAAAATCGTAAAATATCAGCACTAAGTTATTAGTTCGCCATATCGCAAAATTTCTTTGCATGAAGACGCGTGTGTTTACGTTTATGCGCCCATTATGTGCGAGTTAGAACGGTTACATATTTGGAGGATATGATAGGCCACTCTTATGATTTTGTGGACTTTCTAACAATGGCCAACCGTTTGCAATGTGCTTCACCGAATTGTTCACGGCATATAAAGACGCGATTTCAATTTGTCGTTACGGTTCGCTAAAGAGGTTCACTACTTTTCTAAAGGATATCTTTTCAGATTGTCGTGCTCGCTAGAGAGAAAGTATTTGACGTGGCAGTTCACGATCGATTTGCTGGCGAATCTTACGAATGGTGAGTAGCTATATGTAAAGTTTGTCCTTTCGACTTTTGATTTACTCCTTAGGCACATATATGGGACTGGTATAAATTTTTTCGCTACGCTTACATGTTTCAAAGTGAAATACATCACAGCCCTACCGCCCATACTATGTCCCATTAGAACCGCTTTTTTAATATTCAAATCCTTAAACAGCTCTTCCATATCAGCTGCCAAGTGTTTATAAGAATGATTATCATTATGTGGACTTTCGCCATGGTTCCTGGCATCGACTGCAATAATCTAGAAAGTTTTAGTTTAAGCTGAAAGAAATCAATTAGAAATTGGATTTATACCTTCCGTTTTGGATTGGATTTAGCTTCAACAGCCTTACTTATACTTCTCCAATTTTGCTTTGATCCGAACAAGCCATGCATAATAACAAGTGGCGGAACGCTACTCTCGGAATCTCCGAACACATTGTATGACATTTTTATTGTCGATGCGTTTCTCTTCGCAAGGTTTGCTCTAAATGACAGCTTACTAATTGCCCAACTTAATAACAGAAACTCTCGCCGTATCATTTCCAAATTTCAGTTCGTAAATTTATAAAGAAAAATAATTTATTTGGAGATTCTGTGGTCGTGGTTATATATGTATTAGGTTTGTTCTTTTTCTACACTTTTCTGCACTAACTCTTAAGCGAGTGCAGAAAAGTGTAGAAAGTGAATAAAAAAAGCGAACAAACCTAATTGACGAATATACCATGTGCTCTGGTGGTAAATTTCGGAACCCTATAAGATAGACAGAAACTGGCAGTTGCATGTGATTTTCATACAAAATTGAGATTGAGCTCGAATAAAAGTATTTTACTCCAAAATATCGCTTAAAGTGAATTTAAATGAACCTCATAACTAAATAAGAAGGACAAACGTATCATAACATATCAAAAACAAAATTTATTTGTTTCAGAAATCAATTTCAAGCACCAAAATTAAAGAAAGATGTAACGAAAAAACGGTTTATGTTCCTTTTAAATAATTTAAAAATTATTCCATATTTATTTTTCTCAGAATATTCAACATTTGTGAAGTTATTTCGAAGTTTATACCGCCCGTTCATAGAGAAAAATTGTTCATTTGCTGACTTCGTTGTGCGGGTTTGAGCCTAACATTTTCGGAATGTAGAACCGGAAATGAATACCTTACTATCAACCGCACCGATTGTCATCAATTTTTATTATGTCTTTCATAATGAAATTAAGAGAGAATCGAAAACTTCCCGAGCTCCAAATCACAAAATTACACACGAACCGCCATATAACAGTCAGCTGACAAAAATTTGTCTATCTTAAAGAGTTGTTTTTTTTGCCACCAGGTGGAGATTTCCAACTTTACCATTCGTCAATAGGTTCTTTTCTCATTCACTTTCTACACTTTTCTGCCCTCGCTCAAGAGTTAGTGCAGAAAAGGGTAAAGGTTGACCTTTTGAGCCACCACCTGAACATGAAAAAAAATATTTTTCATTAAATCTATCGATATTTTGAAACATATTGCGCTATGTTTCACTTGTTGCTCTTCCTGAAATTAAAAGTTATAGCCATTTGAAATTCTGATTTTTACTTGCCTTTTACACTACAAATTTACTTCACAATGACATTTCCGTAACACCAGCATTGCAATATTAAAACTTTTGTGATATTTGTTCCACATCAGAATTGGAACATGGCGGGAAACGGCGCGAAAAGTTTGGAAAAATTTACAAAAATTATTGTTTTTGGGTGATTAAAACTCCCTTTTCGCGTCCACGTTTAGTTGACTCGCGCTTCGCTCCAACTACCTTTTGCGCGCGCAAAAGGTAGGTTGAGCGAAGCGCGCGTCAACTAAACATGAACGCGAAAAGGGAGTTTTAATCCCTCTAGCCCCGCAAAGGTAGTTGGAGCGAAGCGCGCGTCAACTAAACGTGGACGCGAAAAGTGAGTTTTAATCACCCAAAAACAATAATTTTTGTAAATTTTTCCAAACTTTTCGCGCCGTTTCCCGCCATGTTCCAATTCTGATGTGGAACAAATATCACAAAAGTTTTAATATGGCAATGCTGGTGTTACGGAAATGTCATTGTGAAGTTTGTAGTGTAAAAGGTAAGTAAAAATCAGTATTTCAAATGGCTATAACTTTTAATTTCAGGACGAGCAACAAGTGAAACATAGCGCAATATGTTTCAAAATATCGATAGATTTAATGAAAAATATTTTTTTTCATTGTCAGGTGGTGGCTCAAACGGTCAACCATTTCCCAGAAAAGTGTAGAAAGTGTAGCCAAAAACATACTGCAGTCACGATCGGCTGCAAGCCAATCGTATAATACTCTAGATGAATACTGAACTCCGATTTATATTGTAGTTGGGGATAAAGTAAAATTACGTGTGTGCATGTTGTATGACCTTTATTAAGGACTGCCATTAGATTGCTACTCAAAACTAAAAGACAATATTCAGTGTTTAATTTCATATCTTGAACTGGGTAAGTCATCGGAAAAAAATGTCCTTTTTGAAGGACTTTCACATGGGAGGTGCAGGAAGGACTCACTCGATTTCTTACATATTTATCCTTTTCCTTGGAACCATTTAAAAATGAACGTGTGCAAAATTTCATATTCGTAGCTTGAAGCGTTCAAAAGTTATCGAAAAATATTGTTGAACACGTGTCTTAAGATATTTTGTATGGCAGCTACCAGAAGGAGTAAAAGGATTTCGCTGATTAGTAAACTCGACCTTCGTTTTTACTCAAAACTAATTTCAACAAAATTTCCAATTCATAGCGAAAAGTATACTTGAGTTATAGTAAGTTCCGTAAATTAAGTGAAGAAGTTTTAACAGGATATTTGTATGGCAGCTACACGAAGGACTAATAGGATTTTCTTCATAATCATACATTTAGCTTGAACTATTGGAAAAATAACATATACCAAATTTCAAAGACGTAGCTTAAACCCTTCTGAAGTTATCGGCCAATATTCTTAAACACGTGTTTTAAGGACATTTTGTATGGCAGCTACCAGAAGGAGTAAAATGATTTCGCTGACTAGTAAAGTCGAACTTTCTTTTCACTCAAAACTAATTTGTACAAAATTCCGAATTCGTAGCTAAAAGATTACTTGAGTTATAATAAGTTTCGTAAATTGAGTGAATACATTTTGACAGGATATTTGTATGGCAGCTACACGAAGGACTAACAGGATTTTCTTCATAATCATAATGTTGTACCTTGGACTCCTTCCTGAGTAGTCATTACGTCATCCCGGTACTATAGAGATCATCTAACATTCTAACCACATCACATTTCAAAACACAGTATTTTCCGCATTGTAAATAAACATACGAATACGAGTCTATGTTTATTTACAATGATCATATTCGTTTCCTTGTAAAAAGATTCTTCTTTCCGCGTTGTAAACAAGCAAGTGAACTCGAGTCAGTGTTTGTTTACAATGCATCGCCCTCTAAATCTAACGACCTTCTTGTGCGAACTGCAAGTCGGCATACCGCCGGTCAGCAGTACCTATGGAATGCCGGCTTGAATTTCGTACACAAAACAATTAGTACTACCGGATTACGTAATGACCAGAAATGCAATCGACTCATAATGTTTTGACCTAATGTTTACCGGCATAACGTAACAAGGTCAGCGTTGTGGGTCGAATGCATTTTTAGGTTTATAAAAGTGTGTCGCGACCGAGATTTGGACTCAGTATTTTTCTAAAAACGAGACAAAAACGTGTAGATTACTTGGTTTGCTAAAACGAAACCTAAGGATATAATAAAACATATCACACAATCCAAAAGGTAATTTCAATTAATAAAGTTTTCCCGACTAACCAGCGTCCCTTTGGGCGCCAGGTCTACCCAGCTACCCAGCGTCGAAAGATGCTAGGCACATCCCCTTTTTAGGTTCGACGATCCAGCATTAATAAAGATTATTACGGGTACCCCAAGATGGTTCATCAATATATTTAGCTCGAACTATTGGAAAAATAACACATACAAAATTTCAAAGTCGTAGGTTAAACCCTTCTGAAGTTATCGACCAATATTCTTGACCACGTGTTTTAAGGACATTTTGTATGGCAGCTACCCGAAGGAGTAGGACGATTTTGCCCGTTAACGAACTTAGCCTTACAAATTCAACCAAACATCCAGATTCAAAATTTCAAGATCCTAGTTAAAGGCGTTCTTGAGTTATCGTGTTCACGGACAGACGGACGGACGGACGGACGTCAAGCGGATTTGAGGTTTTTGGCCACAAATAAACAAAAAATAATATATAACTTTTTTTTGTCCGAGCCTTGGTTCTATGCGTTACAAACTTTTGGGCTGGATTAAACTCATAATACTCTATATGATTTCATCTAGAGTATAAAGAACAAACCTATTAGTAAACTATATTGCTAGCAGCGCTTGTCAAAATCAACAGATGATTCTGAATTTGCCAATTCAATCTGTTGATATTGCAGTGGATTGCATGAGTTTCATGTGAATGCGTAAAGCCTAGTACCATGGAAGAATATGGAATGGCTAAGAGCGAGAATTTTCGTAATGAAATCTGATTGTGTTAGTTCATAGAAGTATGAATATTGGTAGGCCTTTAGCCAATCATCAACATGAAATTTGACATTCTACACCCAACATGCAGGGACTTCATTTGTGGAGGGGCAGGGGGGGCATTTGCCCCCCCCCCCTGAATTATGTATTTTTATAGATTATATATAACATACGTATATTTATATATAAAACTATATATAAACATAACATCTTGCCCCCCCCCCCCCCACACTAGAAAAAACTGAAATGACGTCCCTGCCAACATGCCCAGTTGGTCGCGAGTCTCTTTCGAGACATTGTCTTTATAGTTTCAGCATAGTGCTTGCCTTTCTTCATCACTAGATAGAAAGAGAGAACAATAAAAACATATGCTCCCACCCCGTTCTATTTGAAGTGCAGAAAACGGCAGCATTAAATAGAACACTATAAATGTCATCTGGCACTTAGGCGAAGAAAATGAATTGCGCAAGAAGTGAATATTTAAGTTTTCTTATCAAGTGCGGGTTTAATAAAAGCGAAATGAGATGTGTCACTATATAATAAGTAGTTTTTTTACATTTTTAATATTGTGGTAAGTTAACTTCGCCCGTGTTTCCCCACGTTTCATTTCATTACACCTTTTTTTATTTTCAGGCGATGTGCACCTACGTGAACATTTTTTCACCGGCTTGTAGGAATACGCGCTTATTTTAATAATTTATATATATGAATTTGTTGAATGTTCGTCTCGGTAAATATTGATTAAACTGTACATTAAATAATATTTTTGTGTATTTTATTTTGAAGTATGTATGTGCACAAAGTTAAATCCACATCAAACTATCATCAAACAGATGGCGCTGCGCCAATAAGAAAATTGCTATCCCGACATTCGCAGACATGTCTCCGAGATATCGGGGTGTATTTGTCTCGATACCGTGTATTCCCATAAGGCGTCTCGAAGAAATCTCGCAGACAGGCCGACATGTCTTCGAGAAATCTGCGAGAAATCTCGTAGACGCGACCAACTGGGTGTAGTTTTCATCATGCTTGCATCTCACTTCCACTACAAACTTCTTCAGCCTCTTTCTTTTGATACTGGACACCCGGGAGTACCTACTTGCATCTCAATTCTACTACAATCCAATTTTCAATCTTCTCATGAAAAATTACGCTCATGTACATGGATTTTACGCGAATTACCACCGCTTGCCTAGTACGGACCTTGATGAAAATTTTCATTCGCTAATTTACTATATATCTCTCACATCTCCACAGTTGTTATATGCCTCGATTTTGGGGTAGTCCTAGGCAGGGAGGGAAAGGATCTGCTCATCGTTTGCTTGCGATGGATGGGCGTTAGGGCCGCCGTCTCGCCATTCGGAGCTGGCCGGGAGGAAGGACGACGCGGAATTCGGCTCGAATAATTTATTTTCTCCTCTAGCGTAAAACGGCGAGGATGTCTCCCCGGTGCACTCAACTGGAATCGGGAGGAGCATTTCCAAAGGTTTTCTTTAAAAACGACACCCGTCGGGTCCCATTTAATCGTCAACAAAATGTTTTTCGAGTCGTGACGCGATAAGTCTGTCGGTGAAGCCAGCAGCGGAGCAAAAGACGTGGTACCGATACCTTCCACATACACATCTCTTCGATGCGAAGCTGGCTAATGAAGAAGACAACTGCCGAAATTGTCCACTGAATCGACCGATAGCACGGTTCTATATTCGCCGCGAGTCGCGACGCG
This sequence comes from Beris morrisii, assembly GCA_951812415.1. Classification (NCBI taxonomy): domain Eukaryota; kingdom Metazoa; phylum Arthropoda; class Insecta; order Diptera; family Stratiomyidae; genus Beris; species Beris morrisii. Next base: position 77,647,353 of record OX638313.1, read on the forward strand.
ATCAGCCGGTCCGTGGAACCAGCAGCGAAGCAAAAGACGTCGCTACCGACTTTACGATATCCAGCTATCAGCCGTAATACCGACACCTTCCACTTGCACTTCTCTTCGATGCGAAGTGGTCTAATGAAGAAGACAACTGCCGAAATCGTCCACTGAATCGGCCAATGGTGCAGTTCTATATTCGCCGCGGAGCAGTCAGCTGTTAGGGCTCTTGCCTACACTTCTACGCCGACTTTAAGACCTAGGAATGGCTCCCCCTCCCAGGCGGAGAAACGACAAAGGGAGAGGCGGACAAACTTTGCGTGCGAAAAAGGTCTCTTCGGCTGGGACAACCGACGCGTGAGGATCGAGACGAGACGACAGGAAGGAACATTGTTAAAAGTTGATGCTGAATTCGTTGAATAAAGAGGAATTGATTCATTTATAAAAGCGGACATTGAAATCTGTATTTTCTTATTTTTTTCTTTTTTTGTTCGAACAGAAATCTCCGTACCTTGATTGCATCTCGGTGCACCGGGGAGAATTTTGGTATTTTCTTCTCCTCGCGGCGAACGCGACCCAAAAATACCTGGCGCCCAACTTTGAGCTCAAAGGAGCCTATCATCTCGAAGAACCACATCCTTCCTTCGACAGCTGGCCGGCAACGCCAAGAAAAAAAGCGTAACAGTTTTGGCGCCCAACGTGGGGCCCGAGATTAAAAGACGCGAAGAATTCCGGACACCGTGTTTTGAACCCAAGGGGAAATCTGCAGGTAAGCGGTGAACAGATCTTTTCATCACAACGAACGAGCGATTTTCTAGAAATCATTTAGAAACTTCTTTTTCCGATTTTTTTTTTAGTTCCGCATCGGTGCGCGTTGATAGGGCTAACCTTGGAGAACCGTTGCTTAGGGCGATAGAAAGAAACAGCAAGTCAGTATCGTGTATAAGAAACGTTACCTAAGAAATTTCTTTTTCTGAGTCCGTGGATGTGACCCGTATAGTAGCCGACGAGTTATCTAAGTGTGTAGGTAGTGCCGCCGGGATGAAGAGAGAGACAACCAGACAAATCGGGTAAACAAAAACAAGTTCCGCCGTTGGTTAAGTTGGTTGAAGTGCTCCGTGGTACCACGCATTGGTTTTTACACGACGTTGCGCCTGGATCGCGCAGCCCAGTGCCACCGTCCGATTAACACTATACCGCCGGTATCTCAAGTTCCATACCAATTTCCGAGACGGGCCTGGTAAATTTCACCGTACGAGTCCAGCTCAATTGCTCGGATTGTTGGTACACGTCCAGTGACATTTCGGAGTTCGGTTCAGGTGAAGTTTGGCATCTTCCTTGTTTATGTGCAGGGAAAACCCCAGAACTCAGAGCAGCCGGGTAACAAACTTGCGAAGCGGCTGGATTGTTGGTACAAGATCAGTGACATTTCGGAGTTCGGTTCAGGTGAAGTGTGACATTTCTCTTGTTTATGTGAAGGGAAAACCCAAGAATTCAGAGCCACCGACAATTTCTAGGGATAATTTAGTAGCCATTAAAGTTACGGTAGAGAATCGCAAATCGCGAGCGCATAAGTTTGGGAAGGTAATTTCCAATATTCCGTTCGGCTCTTACGAGACTTTCGTATCAAAGTGCTACCTGCTGATATTGGCGCTTCAAGTGCGTTGGGGGCTCGTGGCGAATTGACGCGAATTTGCGAAACCTACGAACCATCGGCGTGTGGTCCTTAGACGTATTTGCAATTTTTGTTTTGTAGTTTAGCTAGGGTATCATTCGTAAACCCCATAATGGAGATAAACCGGCTCAACCGCGATGAGTTGGTATATGAGATGGCAAGTCGTGCGTTGCCGTTCGGTAGTGTAGAGTCGATGAGAGCCGCTCTTCGCAGCGTCTTAAAACTAGAGCAAGACGGGACGAGCTTGATAATACCGGATTATCCTTTCACCGGGGCGGATGACTTGCGTGAGGTGGCGGATAAATTAGTCGAGATAGATGATCTTACAACGGCTATAGTAGGTGGGGTAGGATCAGCTGACTATCGGAAGATTAGGTCATTCAATAGGCTAGAGCGTTGTGAGGCCAAGGACGACGAACGAAAACCTGTCCTCGAGTTACGGGCCAAAGTGCTAGCAGCACTAACGAAACTTGACGAGCTTAGTGTGAACAAGGCCGCTGGGGAAGAGCTTGCCTTACAACTCGCGGAGCCGTGCGGGGACGGAATAGATTGCTCGACACCAATTGTTGGGAGGAAAGCAGAAACTCTCGTGGTTCTCGATACCATTCCCGTTTATAAATGGGGTATTCAGTTTTCTGGCGAAGCGAAAGGTCCGTCAGTGATTTCTTTCCTCGAACGGGTGGAAGAGCTGCGAGTGGCGCGAGGCGTCTCAAAGTTCGATCTATTTAAGTCCGCTCTAGATCTTTTCTCAGGTAACGCATTGACCTGTTTCCGTTCCATTAGGCAAGACGTGGAAGATTGGGATGAATTGGTCCAAGAGATGCGGAACCAATTCCTGCCTGCCGATTATGACGACCGCTTACTCGAGGAGATCAAGCGCCGAACACAAGGCGAGCATGAACCCATTGGGCTATGTATTGCGGCCATGAGGGGTTTGTTCACTCGGTTGTCGGAACCTTGCACGGAAGGCCAAAAATTGAAAATCCTGAAAAGAAATATCCACCCTGGGTTGCAAATGCATTTGGCCCTGGAGTTGGCCAAAATCACTAGCATCGCAGATTTACTGCGTTTGGGGCGTACTTTAGAGGTGGTACGGACATCCGTACAGGCCTTTGCTCCGCCACCGTCAAGGCGAACAACTAATTTATTGGAGCCAGATCTGGCCTATATAGAAACGAGTGAGAGCCAGCCATCAACGATCGCAGCGACTGATCCGGTCAAACGTGTGCAAGTTTGCTGGAATTGCAATCAGTCGGGCCATTTAATGACGACATGCTCTCGCCCCAAAAGCTGCCACTCCTGTGGGAAGGAGGGGGTGATTCGGAGGAATTGCCCCAAATGTTCGAAGCCACCGGGAAACGCCAACGGAGATTGCTAACGCGCGGCCGAGCAAACCCCGAACAAGAAGCCGCGGGTAGTGAGTCTTTTGAAAATCTGTTGCAATGGGTCAACTCGACGCTACATTGCGCCATTAAAAAAATCGGAATTCTCTGCCAGGGTACGGCCTTCTGTCAACTTATGAATCTGCTATTTCCGGATTCAATTCAGCTAAAGGAAATAAAAGTCAACGCAAGGTCGGATCAAGACTATATTTTCAATTGGAAGTTACTTCAGGGTGCTTTCGGTAAGGCGGGGGTTGATAAGGTGATACCGATTAGGCGGCTAATTAGAGGAAAATTTTGCGACACTGTTAAGTTTCTGCAGTGGTTCAAGACCTTTTTCAGTAAACAGAACACAGTAGACACATTAGAGAAAGATCCAGCAGTGGTTCAGGTGGGATCGATCGCGGGGGCCTGGAAGGGAAGGTGTAAAAACAGTAGTCGGAAAGAGCCTACTAGGGCCAACAAGTTCGCCGCAAGGGAACCGACTGTTAGGACCGTTAAAGCTACACCGCCGGTGAAAGAAGCCAAAAAACCTGAGAGCCGCGCCACCCGGACTGGTGAGCGAATTCTAACAATTAACCCCCTCGCTAGGGTTGATTACTTACTAGAGCGCAGGGGAGACGACGACCGGCCCTACATGCGTGTGTCAATTCTAGGTGCCCAACTAATAGGTTTATTGGATTCGGGGGCTACGCGGACAATCTTGGAGTCCAAGGGATGGGAACTAGTCCAACAACTAGGTTTTTCAACAACAAGGTCAAGTTCCAGGCAAGTCGCTTTAGCCGACGGCAAGAGGGTGGGCGTGAATGGAACTGTGGAAGTGCCAATCGAACTCCAAGGTCGAGTGAAGGTCCTGGAAGTGCTGGTAGTTCCGACCGTAACGGTCGATCTTATACTGGGGGTAGATTTTTTTAGAGGCCTGGAGGTAGTCCCAAATCTCGGAACTGGCGAATGGCACTTTGGTACTGCCGGCCGGAGTGACGTGGCTAGTATAGCCGCGATCCAGGCCAGATCCAGCCTGGATCCTCAACAACAAGCGCGGCTCGATGCAATGGTGAGGGTTGCTTTTGTGGGGAAGGGTTTGGGGTGCACCAGCCTGGTGGAGCGCTAGCAATATACATAGTTACTAATACATAGGGTCACTCACTAGATACACTACACTCTAGGGTTTGGCAGATACGACTAATTCGGTCGTTTCTGTACTAGAAATTGTAATTTAACCTCACAAAAACCGCCTGTTTATGTACTAGTTCGACTGTTTTTGTACTACTCAACCTTGCTATCATATCATATTGCGTTTTTGAAGTGTGTTAGTGCGAATATGTGAAGAGTTGGAAAAAAATTAAATTGTCGGTTCCCTTCCACAATTCTAGTACTTCTTTTTCTTTGGTATGCAAGTGTGTGTGCGCGAAATTGTGGCTTTCAATGGAAAATTCCGTACTTCTTCCATTTTTTTTATGAAAATTTACAATTTTACAGCGAAAAGTCAATCATTTCGAATGTTTATAGACCGAAATCCCATAAAAAATTTAAATTTACTGGTTTTACCTTAAAACGCATCTGCCAAACCCCTCTTAGAGGCTGTTTTGGTGTGAGTGCGTATACAGTAGCCCTACTAATGCATATATGTTCGTGGTACGATCTACAATTAGAGCCTCTACCCTCTTGTACTGTATTCCCTGTTCAGCCTAGTACAGTGTTCCGAGCGAAACGAAATGAATTGTCAAATTCCACATAAACATAAGAATATTTTGTTCACTTTCCGCGACGAAATATTTCGGTGAACTGGGATCCCAGTTTCCCAGTTGGTCGCGAGTCTCTTTCGAGACAAGTAGTGACGATTCGACACCGCCGAAGTCCGATACTTTTACTTGTTACTCGAATCGGTACTAGCTTCCGATACTACTCGTATATCGGAAGGTAAGTAACGAGTATTTACTCGTATCGGGTATCGAATAAATTCTTCCTTTCTTTTTTAGGAACTTCAAACATGCATGAAAAGGAAAGATTCTTACAATTAAAGAATACCTTTTATAACCATTACATGTGTAACCCTAAGCGAAATAAAAAAGAGAACATCAGCTAGGGATGTTGAAAAAATATCGATATATCGAAGTTGCGATATTTTTTAAACGATATATCGATAATATCGGCCGATATTTTTTGAGCGATATATCGATATTGAAATCCGACTATAGGACCCGATATTTTTTGTTAGGTGTAGCATATTTTAGAACTCGAACGGCATTTTCCATTTCTGCTTATTTTTGTGTATATGTACGTACTCATGCTTTGGCCGCAAATTTAGCTATTTCTAGTTGATATTTTTCATGGCAATCTAAGAAGCTACTTGTGCCGAAGCATTCGGAAAACAGAACGTCTGAATATCTGAAATTAAGCAAACATCTGATCCGTAACCTATGTAGTAGAATCATCTCCATAGGATTAGTTTTCTGAGAGTAAAATATGGAGAATTCGCGATGATGAAGACGAAGCACCAGAGCACATCCTCTGTGAATGTGAGGGACTTGCTCATAAATGACTTCATCACTTCGGTTAGGGTTTCATGAAACCATCGGAATTCCTGGCTATTCCTCTTCGAAAAACAGTAAGTTTCATTGAAAGCGTAGGGATCGAAGAGGAACCATCGATAATCCAGAGGGACGTCGCACTAGGCCCGATTGAGGCTTCAATGACAGAGGTGACGAAACCAAACCAAATACGAAAATTTAATATAATAATGTATGAGGGATGTCAGAAAGGTTGAAACTAGAAAACTGTTTTTCTATCACGCAAAGTCTATTTCTGTCAAAACAAAAAGATTCAAGACACGTGGTTTCTGTAGGTGGGGAAACCAGGCAACTATCCTGTGTACAGGGATCTATCCGCTCAGTACCTTGTTGTTATTGGTTTTTAATCTTGCTCTTTCAAGTAGAAGGGATTTAAAAACCCCATAGGAAAGTCATATTTTTGTATTAAAGAGTCACAGCTTACCATTACTATCCGTTGCTGCGTCACATCCTTTTTTCGTATATTTTTATTATCACTTCGAAAGTGCATTTAGCCTTGTTTTTTGTTGTGAAAATTTAGTGAAGTGAAGAACAATTTTAAATTTCGAAATATCATTTATTTATTGGCTTTGGGTTTGTATTAAAAGCCGCGCATCGCCGTAATCTTTATTAAGGAGAGCATTTCGTTTTTGGGGTAAAAAAAGACATTTTTCTAAAATTCTTGTTTTAAACTCAATTCTGGGTAAAACTGTTTGAACCGCAAGACTCCACGAGATCAAGAAGTACCTTTCATGAAAAGTTGTATTTATTTACGTTTGATCCATTTTCTCAAAAACCACTCGTGCCACCTCTGCTGTCAGATAGAGTAGAAGGAAATTTAAAATGTTTAATTATTTAATAATGAATTATGAGACTGACTTGATGCTTTCTGTTCATCAAAATTAAATGTGCAATATATACATCCTTCGCAAAAATAATAAAATTTTACTCAATTGGTTTCTGAGAAAATGGGTCATGAATTTTACACTGAAAAGCCTTTGCGATATGCTCCTCTTAAGAATTTGCAGCGCTACCTCGGCCGCCTTTTGTCTATTTTGCCTGAAATTTCATCCTGTAGCCATGATTCCGATCTCTTTGGTGTTCGTGAGTTAGTTTTGATATTTCTGTCGTGTTCGACTTTAACTTGCAGATCATTCAGGATCTTTGCTTATATTTTGGCCATACTTTCTTCCAAATCGGTATTTGATTTTATTTTGAGCAATTCGACCTTGTTAGCTGTCGATTGAAGTTTGAAAAGGGCATTATTAAAAAAAAATTACCGGACTTACATTGAAATTGTCTAATTCGCGAGCGGCGAATATACTGATGGCGGTTCCTTGACGACCTGTTTGGCCAACTCGGAGAATGTACGTTTTAATATAGCGCGGAACGTCGTACAAAGTAATCACGTTAACATTTTCAATGTCGTCGGATCAGACTAAACTGTTGCGAGTAGAAGTTTGCTGTAGAGTTCAATTAAGAGATATATCGCTGCTACTTACCTTTGAAATTTTCCAGAAGCGCATTGTCTGCTTAATACCCGACGACAATTCGGCAATTTTATGTTTCCGCAGCAATAGTTTCTGCAGGGCAAATGCCTATCGGCTTGCAGATTCTGTGCTATGCGTGAAACACAAGAACCGGTTCCAATCATTTTCTTTTATTTCCTTTTCAGTCGCATCTCGGCCAGACACATTCGATCGGTGAGTTCGGATGACAAACTCACTGATTGCTAAGCCTCCGGACTGGTTAAATACCCTGTAGACTTGCAGAGCTAATTCCGTCACGGGAAAAACTACCAGCGCTCGGCCTTTCACAAATAGGCCAGCGAAAGCCAATGCCTTGCCGCTTCCAGTCGGTTCGAAAACGTAAATATCGCGCGGTCGGAAAGGTGCTGGTTTGGTATAGACATTCCGAATCCACGGAATCACCTCCTTTTGCACCGAAAATAACTTCGATTTTCCTGAAATTGGCTAACTTTGCGGGATTGACGCGACCGACCAAAATCAGACTGTTAGTTTGACGCGTGCTTAACAATTGGAGAACTGTTACTTGAAATTTCGAATTTTCGGAATTAGATCAAGGAAATTGTTCGAAAATCAATCTTTAGATGTATGTGTGCAGTTTTCCTCGAATTTATTATTCTGGTTATGAAAAATTGTGATAAATAATTGGAGAACAACATTTTTTCACTATGCACCTATTATACATACTCTTTAGCTATTTTAGTCCGTTATAAAAAAGTGCGACGGTTTTTTAAATTGACCGACATTCGCCGGACATGCTATGGTCGGGCTATGCCTAAGTGCCTTCTTCTTCATCCAGTGATTATAGTAAGAACTAGGTATAAGCTTTAGATTATAAGACATTGGATTACACATGAATTTTTGTTTTCTAACTCATTGTTAATTATTTCATATTTTACTTACTTACTTACTTAGGGACGTTAGGCCCAACTGTGGCTGCAGTGACAGAGGTTAACCATAACAACCCCTATTTCCAATCTACTTACTTACTTCCTATCTCCTTTATGTACTTACTTTTAGTGAAATGTTATAAGATCTTTCTGACCATTTACCTTAATTCAGCTATTTTAATTACTAAATCATAGCAAACGGCTTCGTGCCACTTACTTTTTCCAGGCTGTAAAGACATCTTAGCTGATCTCCTCCAATTATATAAAATATAATCATTGTAATAAAATGATAATACGGTCAATAAATGAATGTATGTATGTATGTATGTGTCGTGGGTCGGTCTGACCCTGACTCTCCTATGCAGGCATGCCTCGTACCGGAAATTGTATTGAATATCAATATATGGTATGTAATGACTTCCAATACGAGGTGATGCACTTTATTTAGTACAAGGTTCGAACACCTGTGCCCGACGGTCAGGAAGGAAAATGCGACATAGGCTATCGATCAGCTAAAATCCAACTTGGGTCGATTACCGAGAGTTGATCGATGACCGATGCAGATCAGCAATTATCGGCGCGGTGAACATTAACCGATTAAGCGGTAATTGCTGATCGAGATTCGCAAGTCCGAAAAACGGAGAGTTTTGATCGCGCTTTCAAACCGAGTAGTTGGTTTTCGGAAGTACAGTAAAAAGTGAGAGTTATACATGTAATCGATCTAAATAAAGTAAGTGTTAACGGAGTGACAGTTTTTTAAATCAGACTCTAACTTGACCACGACATATGTATGAATATCATTTTTAGAATAATGACTAAAGCCATTAAAGCAGTGTATACATGGAGGTAGTAGTAGGGATGTTGATATCGAAAAAAAATCGATATATCGATACTGAAAAAAATATCAATATCGGCTGATGATATATCGAATATTTTTTTCCAATTAAAAATAAATTCTTATCTCCCTTCCAGTATCAAATTTAACGTTAAGGGGAGCATATCGCAAAGGCTTTTCAGTGTAAAATTCATAACCCATTTTCTCAGAAACCACTCGAATGAAATTTTGAACAATTATTCCAAATAGAGTGGAATAAAATTTTATTATTTTTGCGAAGGTTATTTATATTGTACATCTATTTTGACGAACAGAAAGCTTGAAGTCAGTCTTATATTACATTATTAAATAATTAAACATTAAATTTCCTTCTACGCTATCTGACAGCAGAGGTGGCATGAGTGGTTTTTAAGAAAATGGATCAAACGTAAAAAAATACAACTTTTCAGGAGAGGCACTTCTTGACCTCGTGGAGTCTTGCGGTTTAAACAGTTTTACCCAGAATTGAGTCTAAAATAAGAATTTAAAAAAGTTTTTTTTTTATCCCAAAAGCGATATGCTCTCCTTAATAAAGATTACGGCGGTGCGCGGCTTTTAGAACAAATTCAAAGCCAATAAATTTAAAATAGTTCTTCACTTCACTAAATTTTCACAACAAAAAACAAGTCTAAATGCACTTTCGAAGTGCAGCAACGGATAGTTATGGTAAGCTGTGACTCTTTAATACAAACATATTACTTCCTTCGGGGTTTTTCAACCCCTTCTACTTGAAACAGCAAGATTAAAAAGCAATAACAACCAGGTACTGAGCGGATAGATCCCTGTGCACAGGTTAGTTGCCTGGTTGCCCTCACCTACAGAAACCACATGTCTTGCATCTTTTTGTTTCGACAGAAATAGACTTCGCGTGATCGAAAAACAGTTTTCTAGTTTCAACCTTTCTGACATCCCTCATATACATTATTATATTAGATTTTCGTGTTGGGGTTGGTTTGGTCACCTCTGTCATTGAAGCCTCAATTGGGTCTATTGCGACGTCCCTCTGGATTATCTATGGTTCCTCTTCGATCCCTGCGCTTTCAATGAAACTTAGTGTTTTTCGAAGAGGAATAGCCAGGAATTCCGATGGTTTCATGAAACCCTAACCGAAGTGATGAAGTCTTTTATGAGCAAGTCCCTCACATTCACGTAGAATGTGCTCTGGTGTTTCGTCTTCATCATCCCAAATTCTTTATATTTTACCCTCAGAGTGACTAATCCTATGGGGATACTTCCTCATGTAATAATATGACCAGTCAGAGCTATCACTGCTTAATTTTGCTTTGAGATATTCAGACGTTCTGTTTTCCGAATACTTCGGCATAAGTAACTTATTTATTATCAACTAGAAATAACAAAATTTGCGGCCAAAGCATGAGTAGGTACATATACACAAAAATAAGCAGATATAAAAAATGCTGTTCGAGTTCTAAAATATGCTATACTTAACAAAAAATATCAGGTCCGATAGTCGGATTTTAATATCGATATATCGATATATCGCTCTAAAAAATATCGGCCGATATTATCGATATATCGTTTAAAAAATATCCTAATTTCGATATATCGATATTTTTTCAACATCCCTAGGTGTAGTATAACAGGAGTGGCTGTATTGTGTAAAGTTCCTGTATGTGAGACTAATTCGTCAAAAGAAAGACAAAACATCGGTGTGAAAGGGATTTAATGAAAATTTGTTCTATTATGTCAAATTGATTTTCGACTTGTACAGAGCACACAATAAAAAAGTAGTTTTCTGCAGTTAAACGGTAAGTAAATAACGTAACGTAAACGTAAATTAACGTAGAGTGAACTGAAAAAACTTTTTTCTATAACATTTTCAGTGAGAACCATTCCGAAAAAAGAAAAAAATTACAATGAAATGCAAAGTTAAAGGTTGTATGAATAAATCACATTGTCGGGAAGGAAAATCGTTTTTCAAGTAAGTATGTACACTATACAAATTACAATTTAGTCAATTGAGAGAAAGATTAATAGCCCAACATTTCGAAATTAGTGCTAATTTAAGTGAAAAATTAAACGTTTTATGTAGAATAAAAAAAAATTTGTTTACGTTTTAATGACAATCATCGAGGGGTGGGATCCCTATCGAGCGCGTCCTCAGGTGGCGGATAGAGAAACGGTCACAGATAGCTTAATTAGCTCTGGGGTTAAGGTTGAATAGTGAGCTTGTTCATGAATAAAACTTCGCGGACTATCCTATTCTATCCAGTGGTATTATGACGTACGGTGCCAAGGGATTAGTTGGCTGCTGAGTATCTAGCAGCTGCGAACGGCATCCTGTGGGTGACCGGGCGAATACTCACAGTATCTAGCCTTACCCCGGTAAGCCGGCTCTATCGGGTGGACTGTTTTTCCGAGCATACTCGTGGGACCAAAATGAGACAAACATAAAACAAAAAACAAAAAGACGTAGATGTAGGGGACATGTTACAAAGCGCCGACTCGGACTTTGACATTGATGTCGGTAGCCTCAGTCTCGACGACATCCCTGAGAGCCAGCAGTCGACAGCCATATCCACAATGGATCATCATGCCGTATTTAGACTAACGGACTCACAAGGGGATGATGGGGAGGCCCAGGGCACAACAAGCACTCAGGAGGCTGTGAAGCTACATGCGCCAGGAATTCGAGGGAGCAACCACTTCGCACGAAACCTGTCTCAGGTAAGAAGCACAAGTTGCCAGCCCAAGTAGCACTCCGACAGGCACGATTTGTTCTGGGTAAACTTGTCAACAAAGACCATAGCGAGTTCAATGCCAAAGAACGGGAGACGCATGTCTGGGCGACAAAAATCGTTCGGGACGCGGAGGAATTCCGAAAGAAGAAGGAGAAGCCAGGTACACCGACCTCCGCTTCAGCGGAATACTCAACGATCCCACCACCAGCGCTTCCTATGGGAACCTCACCAGTACCACCAAGCTCGCCACTAAAGAGTGGTGGCACGCCGAAGCCAAGCCTCAATTCGGACGAAACGGGAACTAGCCGGAAGGCTGCCCGGACCGCTGAGGCTAGGCAGACAGCAACACCTAGACCAGACCCGAAAAGGATCAGGTCGGAGGATGACGATATCCACAATTCCTCCAAAAGCATAGGGACGAGAAAGTTGCCACCAGTCAGAAGATTCCAGCCACGTATCGTGATACTGTCGCGGATAATCTGAAGGTGTCAATAATCGATTGGGGAAAGTCGGATTTCAAAATCTCGGATTACCACTGGACAATAGTTTCCCTGGAGTTCTTCAAGCGGGTTATAGGCATCTGTGAAGGTCCTATCGCGAAGGCTCCAGTATACAGTGACAGCGGTCGAATCCGAGGTATGCGAATAATTCGCTGCGAGGACCAGCATGCGTTGGCCTTTTTTGTGGGCTGCAATCGCTACAATGGGGGAACTTTGGGTAGGGTGATCAGTTTCCGGAAGCAAGACTAGGTCAAGTTTTTATTCCCGGACCTGTTATTCGGTCTGATCTAGTACAAATTGCTCTGCAGAGGCAAAACGCAAATATCCCGTCTGACGAGATATGCATTGCCAAAGCAGAAGAAGCTGGAAAGACGGGTCAAACTTTTATCCTCCACCTAGGCCCCACTGCAGTCCGATATATTAAGAACAACTCGGACCGAGTATCCTTCAGTCTCGGAATCGTTAAGGTTAAGATCCTTGATAGGAAGCAGCGGGCTGAGGTAGAGATGACCGAGGATAACGCCTCTCAACCAAAGGAAGGCGACGATATCCCAAATCAGAATCCTGGCCCATCAGGGTTCCAGAAAAAGATTCCATGAAATACCCAGCGGCTTGGGGATGAAGATAGCACAAATAAATCTCCACCACAGTAAAGCGGCCTTGGCCAATCTTCTAGCACTCTTCGATGAGGAGCATATTGGCATCGCTCTAATTCAGGAACCATAGATACACTGTAACCATATCCAGGGACTGAAAAGGCGCGATCTTAATATCTACTATAGCAAGGATGACGGTAGAACTCGATCCTGCATTCTTGCAAGGAAGAGTATCCACATTTTCCTAATTTCCCTATATAGCTCCGCCGATCTAACTGTTACTAGATGCGAGAGATACAACCGCCTGGAACCATTCATTCTGACATCGGCATACTTGTCTCACGACAAGGACTCACCACCGGAAGAATTGATTAAACTGGTTGATATGGTACCTCATAGTGGGATCTGATGCGAATTCACATCACACCCAATGGGGTAGCAGCAATACAAACGAGAGAGGTGAATCACTTTTTCAATTTATTATATATTCCTCTCTGCTAATCTGTAATCAGGGTAATACACCAACTTTTAAGAATAGAATTAGAAGGGAAGTTCTCGACCTAACCCTGGCGTCTGACTCGGATCGGCTGAGGATCGAGCACTGGAGGGTATCGGACAAGCAATCCCTTTCGGATCACTGTCTGATAACCCTCAACGTAGAACATCAAGTAATTCCCCCTAAACTATTCAGAAACTCCAGGAAAACAGACTGGAAAAATTTACGGAACTGGTAAATGGACAACTGAGCGCACAAAGCATAGACTTAGTCCAAAACAAAGCTCGACACTGCGGTGGTGGACCTTACCGTCGTGCTGCGTGACGCATTTCAGAGGCCCTCCACGAAAAGACTTCCCGTCTGGTGGAATGCCGAGGTTAAAACCTTACGTGCAGAAGCTCGCAGGCTCCGCGGAAGACTGGCAGCTCTACAAGCAAGGTCTTAAACACCTCAAGAAAACTATTAGGCAAGCAAAGAATTCATCCTGGACAAACTTCTGCGAGTCAATAGAATCAACAAATGAATCGGCAAGACTAAGGAAGGTTCTCTCTAAAGCGCCAGCGATGATCACCTTCATACAGGTTGCTGGAGGGAACTGGACGGAATCTCCCGAGGAAACCTTAGAGCTTCTGATGAACACCCATTTTCCCGAGTGCTCACTCACACATCACTGACTTTGTCAGTAACGACCATGGTCGGGAAGTAGGAAACCAAGTCTTGTCCAACTCAATAGTTGACATTGACAAAATGGGTTGGGCAATCGGTTCCTTCTCCTCGTACAAATCGCCAGAACCCGATGGAATTATACCTGCAATGTTGCAGCACGCGTGAGGAACGGTAATTTCCAGGCAAGTGGTGATCTTTGAAAGCTGTATTCGACTCAATCAGTTCAGTTAGAATGGAACAGTGTACGTGTAGTTTACATACCCAAGGTAGGTAAGCCTAGTCACACGGCTGCGAAAGACTTTAGACCTATAAGTCTCACGTCCTTTATCTGAAAAACCTCTGAAAGGATATTAGATAACCACATACGCAACAAAAGCCCGCGCAACCAATTGTCAAAATCACAACATGTCGGTGGATACGGCCTTACATGAGGTAGTGTTAACGATTGAGAAATCACTCTCGTATAAGGAATACACGCTCGCCGCTTTCCTTGACATAGAAGCTGCCTTAAATAATGTTCGACTTACGACTGTCAAAAACGCTCGGCTATCGATGGAAGTGGAAACCTAGATTTGCAATTGGCTGGATCTAATGCTACACAATAGGATCATTGAATCCGAACTGGGACAGTGTCTTCTTACAAAGTCAGTCTCCGGAGGCACCCCGCAAGGAGGTGTGATCTCGCCTACTTTGGCTACTTATGGTCAATAAAATCCTTGTTGAACTTGAAAACCTCGGTGTCAAGGCATGCGCATACGCCGACGACATGCTCATCCTCGTCTCAGGGAAACACTTACCAACAATTAGTAATCTGATGGAGAGAGCACTCAACAAATTACGACTATGGGCCCATAACAGCGGTTAAGGGGTTAATCCCTCTAAAACTATACTCGTCCCCTTCACGAAGAAATACAAAATTCCAGATTTTGAGCTACCAAAGATGGGAAGCGTTGAGCTTCATCTTTCGGACAGTGCTAAATATCTCGGGGTTGTTCTAGACAAGAAACTCAGCTGGAAACTGAATTTGGACGAACGCGTTAAAAAAGTGTACAACGCATTTTACGCATGCGGAAAGATGTTCGGTAACAGGTGGGGTCTCCAACCAACACTAGTACACTGGATGTACACAGCCATTATAAGACCATTCTTAACCTATGGCGCGATAGTGTGGTGGGAAGCGACCAGAAACTCCTCGTATCTAAGCAAGCTGACAAAAGTACAGCGCTTGGCATGCATTGGAGTCACTAGCGCCCTTAGAACCACACCCACGGCAGCACTGGAAACTATCCTCCACCTGCTGCCAATGGACATGCACATCAAAAGCATAGCTGCAAAAGGCGCTCTTAGACTCAAAGAGTTAGGTTACTGGAGAACTAGACCTGCTGGTCACAGTACCATACTCAATGACTTCTTGGAGTGTGATATGAGCAGGGAAACGGAATACATTATGCCAGAATTAGATTTCAGTAGGGAATTTTCTGTTAAAATCTCACACACAGAGACGACTGGAATGTAGAACACAACCTAAACAACAGAACCGCAATGGTATTCACCGATGGTTCGAAAATGATTTCTGGTATAGGCGCGGGGGTATTCTCACAGGAACTCGATATTCACGAATCCTACAGGCTACCGGATCACGCCAGTGTTTTCTAAGCGGAAATCTTTGTAATACTTCAGGCATGCCAAATTATTGAAGCAAAGGTGAATGCAATAGAAGATATCACTATTTGCATTGACAGTCAAGCGGCCATCAAGGCCCTTAGTTCGTTCATAACACGATCCAAACTAGTTAGACAATGTCATGGCGTTCTTAATTTTATCGGCACACGACACAATATTACTCTCTGCTGGGTGCCAGGCCAGCCGAACGAGCTAGCTGATGAACTCGCTCGAGCAGGCTCCAGCCTAAGCTCACTAGTGGGAGACCAGCAGATTGCTATTCCCATCGGATCCATAAAACAGTCTATCGACTCACTATGCAGCCTTTACACTCCCTAAGATTAATCTGAAATAGAAGGGACATTTTTCAGGTGTGATTTGTGAATTCTTTTACCCGTAGTTGTGGTAACAGTAACGCGGTTATTTTTAGCAACCATTTCTTTCTCGAATAATGGTTTATTTTTTGATTTAATTTGTTTATTAATTTTGTAAACGACATCTCCAGCTTTATAAGTTTGGGGTTTTGTTCTCTTCGAATTCTGGTTTTTCAATTGGCTTCGTTGTTTCCGTAAGATTTCATGTTTTAGGTTTTCGTTTAATTTGGATTTAAAGTCAAGCAAATTTTGATAGTTCGGATCTTCCGAAAAATATATCCGCTGGTTTCTTTTGGGTTACGGAGTGGAATGTATTATTGTACCTGTCCACCGCTATGTTTATAATTTCCTTCAGAGAAAGATCATTGTATTCTTGTTGAAGGCATCTTACGATTTCTAGAATGGTCGAATGGAGACGTTCAATTGTGCCATTTACTTCACTTTTTTGTGGTGGTGTCAAGTATACAGTTATTCCTAGCATTTCAAGATAATTAAGGATAATAGGACTGATGAAACTGCTCTCATTGTCACAGACTAAGATTTTTGGCACGGTGAAGTAGTGTAATACTTTGGTTATTTTATTACGAAGGTGTAGAACAGATTTATTTTTTATGTGAAAAAATTTCGCGGATTTGCTAAATTTATCTACGCACGCTATATATTTTTCTCCTCTAATTTCCAAGATGTCTATGTGTAGGATTTCGATTGGAAGCTCAGGAACTGGTGTTTTTTATAGCTCTGGTTTCTGCGGATGGCGATCGTACTTATTAACGTTGCATATGTCACAGGTTACGGTATACTTTATTATGAGTTTGTTCATCTGTGGGAAGTAGTATCCTTCCAGTATTTGTTCTTTGTTTTCTCTATGATTCCTATGGGCTCTGCGATGCTCCTCTTGAATTATTCGAAGTTTATTTTCCTCGTTGGTGATATCTTGGACAACACGTTGTGTAATTCAAATTTTAAATTTTAAAAAATGTTCTCTGTAAGTTTCCTGGAGTAGTTGAATAAATATCTCCGGAATTTTAATTCCATTAATTAAATTATGGTTTAAGTTCTCCTTTAATACCCTGATTAAGTTTTCCTTGTTTACCTCTGTTAAGCCGATTTAGTGTCTATGGAAAGTTGGGTGTGGTTGTTCGTAAGCACTTACATCTTTTCCTTCGGAAATTATTATTTGTTTCCTGAAAACATTGAGTGGGGCCTCGCAGTGTGGAATAAGGTCGGTGCTGTCCTCATTGGCACTATGCGCTGTTCCAGGACTAGAAGTTAAGATGTTTGCTTGTAAAGGTAGTCTAGAAAGGGCGTCCGCCACAACGTTGGTTTTACCGGGCTTATAGATTAGCTCATAATTATACTCTTCGATTCTTGATTTCCAGCGTTTGAGCTTGTCATTGTTGTTTCTATTACTTAATGTAAAGATCAGTGGTTGATGGTCGGTTAGGATCTTTATCTTACTTGCACCATAAAGGTATGTCTTTAATTTGTCGAGTGCCCCCATAATGGCCAGCATTTCTTTCTCGCCCGTAGCGTAGTTTTCTTCGGTTTTATTTAGCAATCTTGATATGTAGATAATTGGCCTGTCCCTCCCAATCTCTCCTTGCGATAACACTGCTCCAACGGCGTGGTTCGATGCATCAGTAGTCAGAATGAAGGGTTTTTCGAAGTCTGGAAATGTTAGTATTTCGGAAGATGTGAGGAGTTCCTTCAGATTACTGAAGGCCTTTAACTCGGGTTCGCCTAGTTTAATTTCTTTCTTCTTGGATTGATTAGCCCTAATTTGGGCATTCTTGCACCGAGTCATGTTAGTTAAGGGTTTTGCGATTTTTGCGAAGTCCTTTACAAATTTCCTTTAATATGAGGCTAAACCAAGAAAAGACTTTAAGTCTTTTAAGTTTGTTGGTGGCTTGATTTGTTTAATAGCTGAAACTTTTTTAGAATCTGGGAGGATCCCATCTTGGTTGATGATGTATCCCAAAAATCCTACTTGGGTCTTTAGGAATACCGATTTGTCTAAATTTACTTTCAAGTTGGCTTTTTGTAGCTGGGTAAGAATCGTTCGTAAATTCTCTAAATGTTGTTTCTCGGTTTCGGCGAGAATAATGATGTCGTCGATGTAGACGTAACATATTTTACCTATAAAAGGTTTCAGCACGTCGTCGATCATCCTCTGAAAGATAGCCGGCGCGTTTTTTAGGCCGAATGGTAGTCTAGTGAACTCGTATTTCCATTCGCGGTTGAAAAGGCAGATTTCTGAATGTCGCTTGGTTTCATCTTTATTTGGTGAAATCCTGATGTTAAGTCGAGAGTTGTGAAGAATTTTGACTTTCCGAAGCTCGCGAGAGTGTTGGTTATATCGGGAATAGGGTAGGTATCCGAAATTGTTACCGCGTTAAGCCGTTTGAAGTCAATTACAAGTCTATATTGTTTTTCGCCATTATAATTTGGTTTTTTGGGTACAGTCCAAATAGGTGAGTTATAGGGACTTTTCGATGGACGTATAATTCCATCATCAAGCATTTGGCTTATTTGTCTCTCATCTTCAGCTCTCATGTGTTCTAGATACGGATACGCCTTGGTGTAAATTGGATCCGTTGTTGATGTTTTAATTTCGGCTTTGACACTTGTTTCTACTATTTCGCTATCACTAATTGGACCGAATAAATCTTTGCACTCATCAAGTAAAGTTTCTAATCTTTCCTTTGTCTGTGGGTTTAAATGATCTCCTTTGATGCCGATATTGTTAACTTGCCTTGATTCCTTTGCTTTTAGAGGGATTTTGATATTTGGTTTAATTTTTAAGGTATTAATTTTTCTATCGATTATGGCATCTAACTCCTTTAATGTATCGTCGCGTATGATACCATCAAATGACTTTAGACCAGGTAAGACAAAAAAATTTAGCAACGTTTTGTTTCCTACGCTTTTGAAAAATTTACCAGTGACTTTATCGGTTATGGGTATTTCTCCTGCAGCTGATTGAATTTTGAATGGGGATGTTACCGGCATTGCATTGTGTGCTATTTCGGGGGAAATGAAGTTTTTGTTAGCTCCAGTTTCTATTAAAAATCTGCCAACAGTCTGGGCGCAACTTTATTATTTTTCGGGTAGAAGTTCGGAACGCGTTTAAGGTTGATGCGGTGTAAGTTACTATGTGACTGAAAACCTAAAAAAATTGGTAGAATGGGGTCGCGATAGAATACTTACGCCGCTGCCACATATAAAATATGAAATACATAATTGGGTCATACTCCGGGACGCAGTCTAAGTAGTAGTATAATACTACGTAGTTATTACGTGATTACGAGGTTTGTCGTGATTTGGTTTTGGGCCATTACATGAAATTGGAAATGCGTTTGTAGGCGATTATATAAATAGTCTGTGGAAGTGAAAACCAATCTAATATCTCATCAATCCTAAGAATATCTTGAATATCTAAAAATCCTGAAATTAACTTTTTGTCGATTATATAGGAAGCCACAAGAAGTAAAAATGAATTCAATATCTCATTAGAACTAAGAATTTGTGAAAATATATGCAACCCCCTTGAACCCACTTTTGGATTGAATATCCAAAAATCCTGAAATGAGTTTTTAGATATATATAAAGAAAGCCCGAGGAACTGAAAACCAATCCGATGTCTTATCACTCCTAAGAGATATGACGGAATTCGTGAAAACGTGTTCAACCCGTTTATACCCTCTTAGGGGTTGAAAAAGGGAAACATTTGAAAACAAGTTTTAGGTGATTATTAAACAAGTCCGTGGAAGTAAAAAGTTATTCGATATCTAATCAGACCTGAGGGATATGGCTGGGTTCGTGAAAATTTATACAACCCCTTAACACCTGAAAACACTTTCTAGGTATTTATATGAAAAATCCGTAGCATAAAAATGGATTCAATAATTGGAAAGACCTAATAGATATGATGAAAATCGTGAAAATATATGCATTCCATTTTCACTGATCATTTTTTTCGCTCCCCCTCTATATGCCAATTTTAATTTTTTTTCAATTTAAATGACTTTTCTAGTTTACTTACATATACATACCGAGTTTCAACTTTCTAGCATAAGCCGTTCTATAGTTAGGAAAAACACCCCCCACCCCCGTACCATACTACCCCTATAAAATATTATATTTTTTCAACATGCTGCTACTATAGTTCTATCCAAATACCAAGTTTCAGCTTTATATCTTTATAGGTTCTCGAGATATAAAAATCGGAACTTTTTCCTTTTCACCCTCCCCCACCCTCACCCCCTACCCGCTCACCTCTAAAATTTTTTTTGCTCCTAGGAGTTTATTTGGCATACTTCCGGTAAAAATTCTAAGCATCTATCATACACCGTTCTTGAGATATTAGACGTGATTTTTTAGAAAAATTCTTATCCCCTCCACTTCCATACTCCACCGCCCCCTTAAAAAATTTTATTGGTCAACCTTAATACAGAAACCAAATTTTATTTTTCTAGTGTAATTGGTTCGTGAGATATAGTAATCTAAAGTTTTTCACCCCCCACCTCCGTACGCCACTTCCCCCACTCAAAACTTTGTTTCCGATCTATTCTCCTAGTATACCCACAGATGTTCATTAACTTTTAATTTTTTGATATTAACCAATTAGGAGATATAGATTTTAGAATGTCTCGATCTCGGCTTTCGAGCGTTTCGGACGCATTATTATTCCCCCCACTCCCACACCCCTTCACCCATATCCTCCCTTTTTTTGCAAATGGGTCCACTATCGATGCTTTATGTAAATTCCAAGTTTCAGCCTCCTACCCTATGCGGTTACTGAGATCTAGAAACCAAAATTTTCCGTCCAAAACGCTTCCCCCACCTCCCCCCTCACACCCCCACCACTCAAAAGGTGGGCACTTGAAGGAGTCTGCTCAGTCTATCAACAAAAAAAGATTCAACTTAATAGCTCAAAGGGTTTGAGAGCTATAAGCTTTCAAACGTTTAGCGTACGGCGGACGGCGTACGGCGTACGGCGCACAGACGGACTGAAATTTTTTTTTGCTTTTTTGGTGTCTATTAGTCATGAAACGTGGAAAAAAAAATTTTCAGGGTACCAAATTTTTTTTTTTAAAAAATCGATAACAATACTTTATTATTAAAATAATAAAGTTAAATTTGAGGGTCTGACCGTTTTGAATTGTGTATTCTAGGTATGGTACGCTAGAGAGGCGTCCATCATAAAATTTATTTGATTTTTTTCGTTGTTATCCTCGTGATATTTGGTTTCGTCAAGAGACTCTGGTTGTTGTTCGGGTTCTGAATCGTAGTATTGCTCAAATTGTTCAAGATAATTTTTTTCCGCCTCTTCTAAAAGCTCCAAATTATTTAGGCGTTGCAATTTCCTTGGGAAGTTCGCGGATTCATTGGAACGTTTATCTGACTGTCGCGTTTGAATAGATTTGTCAACGTCCATCGGGACCGGAGGTTTAGGTTGGGCAGGTCGGGGTGGAGGATTATTGTGGTTTAGTGCATTTTGAGCATTACGCTGGATGCTGTAACTCAGATTCTTTTCGGGTAGGTTTACTTGTCAATATGCTGGAGAAACTATTCTGGGTTTATTAGGGTCAGAACGCGGAGTAAAGATTTGATTAATAGGTGCTGAAATAGAATTGCTAAAATTCCTATTATGAATTGAAAAATTTCTGAAATTAAGATTTTGAAACTCAAGACAGGAACCATACGCCTCTGGAAGCGTTTGTGGTCTTTGAATCATAAGCATCTTAGAGCGATCCCCGGATAACCCTCTTATGAAAACGTCCAATGCACGGTTCCGATAGTTTTCGGTCAGTGCGACGATTGTTTCATGGGAATGATCTTCGGCTTTGATTTTATTAATTAATAACGAGAGTTGATGGTTCACTGCTGCATAGAACTCATCAAGACTCTTATTTCTCTGAAACATTGAGTGTAATTGATGTTCCAAGGTGCGAACGTCTCACTTGTCGGCATAATGGAGTGATAGACACTTTTTTATACTGGGCCAATCGTCATCAAAAATATTGTATGATATAAATGCAGCGTCAGCTGGTCCCCTAAATATTGGTTTATGTCGAACAATTTTATAATCTTCTAAAATTGTTTCGACGCTGTGAACCCAAGATATATATTGAATCGGGTTACCGTCGAACGTTTGAAGATCTATCACACTAGCAGGGGGTCTTTTAATTTGATCAAGGTCTTGCTCCGTTTTAGGGAGCGTCGAATCGGATTGCGATTCCGAAGTAGATGAAGTAGAATTGGGTTTTTCCTCAACTTGAATCAATCTCGCCTCTAGCCGTTTAATTTGTTCAATATGGGCATTAACCGCACCGGTTAGCTGCCTAATTGTCTCCTGGATGGCGTCCATCTCTTTAATTTAGCAACGAAATTTTCGGATCCCAACACGACTGAATTTTTCGCGAAGTTGGAGCAATTAAAGGAACAGGGTTTTAAATGACGCGTTTGTTTTATTTTTCGGAACAATAGCAAAACAAAAAAACAAAAAACTAATCTTGACAATTTTACAATATATTGGGCAAATTTAGTATATTCTATTTTTTATTCTTTAATATAGTTTAAGATATAATAGTTTTTATATAGTTTAAGATAATTTCTAATATAATTTAACTTACAGAAGGAAAAGTGTAGCCATTTCCTGCTACAGATGTTAGCTGCTTCGGACCGTCCGTAAATTTCCTTTTTAGCGTCAGCCGTTGAGTGTTTAGGGGGCGCCTACTGCGGTATTGGATCGCGTCACTGCAGGTTCTCTTTTCCTCCGGAGTCTGGAAAAGCCGGATACTTCGCTGGTTGATGGTTGGAATCTCTTCTTCAATTGTGTTCCCACGGGAACAATTGATTGATTAGCTCGGGTAAAACAGTTTGGTACGTCGTATACACTTTTTAAACTGTGTTCTCACGGAAACAATAAAAAAACATATACTGCTCGGGCGCCAGTTAGCGGATTTTACTTCGCGATAGAAAAAAACACTTTATATTTTTGTGGAAAAACTGTTTTTTATTATATTTTTGTGGAAAATTGTATTTTATTATATTTTGATCCTCTTCACAGCAAACTCGGCTTAAGACTACTTTTTAATTTCGAATATTTAATTTGGTGCACATTCGCAACCTCAGCAAATTTATGAAAATGTAATAAATTGTTACCTGAAGGTGCACAGACGCAACCTCAGCAAATTTATGTAGGTACAGTAGATGCCGCTTATAATAATCGCGGATAATGTTATAAGCCGCATTTTGTTATCAAAACAAGTTAGTTCCATTTTCCACAAACGAAATTCATTGGAATAAAAATTCGCTTTATGTTATCATTCGGGCCAGATTTCCATACAACATTACAAGTTTTGTGACTGTATTCTTAATCGCTCCTCTTTTTTCTTCATGTGAATGTGATCAAAAAGGCAAAATAAAAACAATATCAAAATTAAAGATGATTGCTCTTGGTTTTACATTTATGTAAACACAAGGCGATACATATCATAGATTACTATGAGAAATTTCAGACTTTTCGTAGCTTCTGAAAACTATTGATGTTGATCTCGTTCAACAGAATGAGCTCAACTTCGTGTAAGTTTTCAAGACAGTTTAATAGAAGTGGCGCGCTGAGCTAACAGACATGACCGAAGCTGGATCTAAAACGCTGTACAAGGCTGAATTTGCTAAAAAGGTAGAGAATCAGCACCACAGTAAGTGTCCTGCCCAGACACTGTCTTATAAGCCGGCATGCTAAAAGACGGCGATTCTTTTCAAACGACTTTCTATAGAAGCTGCCTGAATGAGGAGGAAGAGGAAACAGTATTTCATATTCTCTGTAACTTTGTGAAACATTGAAGCTAGAGTTGTAAATAACTCTTAATGAATAAAAAAAATAATATTAGATGCTTCGAGCAATCTAAATTCAAGCGTAGGAAAAGAAATGAGAAAAATGTTCCCCTTCGTCTATTGTTATCATCCGGTTAATGTTATTGTTTATGGCCGGTCCCAAAGTGATTACAATAAGCGGCATCCACTGTATTAAGTTATTAATTGAAATTAAATACCCGGTTCAATGTACAGGTGAAGACTTTGACCGGAAACGTGTGATTTGGGTTAAATGCGATCGTTATGGGAATGTGTTAGCTAAGGGAATTGGATTTCTATAGGAAAGGAAATGCGGCGTAATGGAAATGATGGGAATGTGATAACTTACATATTATACAGGGTCCGGCAGTGAAACCTGACGGTTTTTGAAACGGAATAATTCAAAGAATATTCAAGATATTTTGTTATAATTTTTTTTATTTAAAAAAGAAAGAATGGAAGTTTAAGATGTATACAAAAAAAATTCAAAAAAGCATTATGAAGCAAAAATAACATCACTCAAATGATTACCTCCATTTTCTCTGCACTGCTAAAGTCTGTTAGCAAAGTTAGTCATCACTCTTTCCAAGGTTTGGCGGGGGATCGCACGCATTTCCTGCTGAATATTCGCTCACAGTTCTGCCAAATTTTTAGGCTTATCGCTTGAGGTAACCCCACATCATCATCAATCATTCCCAACATTGTTTCTGCAAAAGCTAACCTTCTTGGGAAATCTTGAAGCTGTAATTCTTGAACTACAGCAGTTTTGTACGGCTGAAAATTCAAGTCTTCATGAAGTATTCACCGAACAGTCCTATCGGACATCCCTAAAGCCTGAGCATGACGAATAGCTGATCGCCGCGGACTCCGTTGAAAAGCAACTTTTACAGCCTCGATGTTTGCAGGTGACCTTCCCGTCCTGTGGGACCCCCCTCTTCACAATGTTGCTCCGAAAGCTGCGAAAGTTCCGAACTCACAAAAGAATAGTGTTCCGAGATGGAATCGGCCCCCGAGGAAGAACATTAAAACGTAAACGAAATTGCCGCTGTGTTAGGGTCACAGAATCGTTATTTCTGAAGAACGTCTCTACGACAAAGGCACCGTGTTCACTGGTCCAACGCTCCATTGTACTTAAACTTCCACATCAGGAGAAAGGAACGAGACCGACCCCCACCACCTCAGTTTAAGTTAATTTAAGCTTTTTCCATCACTTGTTAAAGGTCCAGGCAAAGCCTAAGGCAGTAGACAATAATATTACAATATCTAAAAAAAAAATCTGCCAACAGTCTGGGCCCAACTTTATTATTTTATGGGTTACTATGAGACTGACAACCTAAAAAATAAAGTTCCAAATAGCCTCCTGTTTATTAATTAGGTTGTCAGTCTCATAGTAACCTATACCGCATTTCAGCATTAAACACATTTCGGACTTCTACCCATAAAATAATAAAGTTGCGCCCAGACTGGCCGATTTTTTTTATATATTTACGTATTTTTTTTATCAATAGAATATTCCATAGAAGTAAAAGCGAATTCGATCACATTAAACTTAAGAGATTTTTGGAATCAGTGAAAACTTGAACAATACCCCCAGGCGGTTGAATAGGGAAAAATACTTAAATCGGTATTTTCCCCGACTATGTTTAAAGCTTATAGAAGTAAAAGTGAATTCCAAATCCCAATATACTCAAGAAATATATCAGAATTCGTGAATGTACACAACCACTTTACACCCCCTTTGGGGTTGGATATCGAAAATTTTGAAGAACGTTTATAGTCAGTTGTACAGGGTGTTTGGCACTCCGTCCGCCACCTTGTTAGGGGTTATTTCCTGATATATTTTTAGAAAAAAATTGTTCTGCAGGGTGGGTCAATTTTCAATATCAGTGGAGATACAGAGTGGTTAAGAAAAGTGTTTTTGACCGGTACCCTCACTCACTTAAAACGTTATATCTTGAAAACGAATAATCACAAGTCAAAGTGTTATAACTCGTTTTTTAGGAAATCAAATTACCTTTCATTTGATGTAACAGTCTAAATTATAACTGCACCCAATCTTGAGATATTTACTCGAAAACACAAATTTTTGCTACGTCAACCCTAAAAATTCAGTGATCAATGTAGTTTTTCTCAGAAAACCCCATTATAAAAATGTTATCTTAATTTTATTTTTTTATGAACCATATTATTACCTACAAAAGCTGCATACATATGTATGAGTTACGATTAACATTTTGGAAGTAAAAGGTAAAAATACATATCGCATAAAAATTAAATATTTCAAAAGTCAGTAGCCATAAAGTGGACCTCGTCTAAGAACCTGTTTAACTTGTCGGTAGTACTGAAGTATGTTTATTGCACATTTATTACTATTTAAAGTATGCAGGAAAACAATGAAATATATGTAAGTTTCAACATAATTGATGCTTTTACCTGGATGTGGTAGGTAATACTGGGTGCGGTACTATGCCTTTTTTAATAGGGTGCCTTACAAGATAAAAAGCCTATAAAAGCAAAACTACCTTCATATTTTTATCAGTTTTAGCTACGTTGCTAAAATAAGAAGGTGTCAGTAGAATTAAAGAAATAATTTCAAAATGACTGAGTACTCCAATGAAGAATATGCTGACATTGTGTGACATGAAATGGACGAGCCCCGTGAAGGCTTTACCAGCAGAGACATCATCACCGACGGACACCTGACAGGGTTGTATTTCAAGACGTTTACAGGACAATTAGGGAAACTGGCAGCGTTGGAACAAGCAGAGTAAATGCAAATCCTGCGCCTATAATCGCTGTTCAGATTGATGAAAGAATACTGCAAACAGTGCAAAATGATCCATCGATCAGTATCCGACGCTTGGCATTGCAGTTTAACATTTCTGCTTGGAAAGTTTAGAGTATTTTAAAAGAAGAACGCTTCCATGCCTACCATCACACACCAGTACAGGAGGTGCTACCCATTGATTTCCCCAAACGGATGGAGTTTTGCAATTGGCTCCTTGAACGACAAATAGATGACAATAATTTTTTCAACAATATTCTGTGGACGGATGAGTCCCAATTTATCAGAGACGGTATCACAAACTTCCACAACCTACATATGTGGGCTCAGAGCAATCCACACACAAGAAGAGCGGCATCATTTCAGCACAGATTCAGCGTCAATTTAAGGGCAGGTGTGATTGGTGACGATTTACTTGGACCTATTAGGCTTCCGCCTACTCTAAATAGCTCCAATTACTTACATTTTTTAACAAATGATCTACAGGACTTGTTGGATGATATTCCATTGGTACGATTGGCTTCCATGTTTTACCAACACGATGGTGCTCCAGCTCATTACGGCCGACAGATCACAGATTGCTTAAATTCCAATTATAGCAATCGTTGGATCGGTAGAAATGGACCGATACACTGGCCTGCAAGATCTCCTGATCTTACTATTATGGATTTCTTTGTATGGGGACGAGTGAAGGACCTTGTTTACACAACGGCAGTAGTAACATTGGAAGATCTAAATACCAGGATCAATGCGGCAGCAATAGAAGTAAGACAGCAGTTGAGGAATATGAATACCAAGAGAACACTTGCCTAACGAGCTTTAGCGTGCATTCAAAATAAAGGTGGCCATTTTGAACATTTATTATAATAAAAAAATTTTAAATAAAACATAAAAACCATTATTAAATTCTTTCAGTTCAAGCAAGTAGTGTAGATCAACATGCACATGCACTGACTTTTTAAATATTTAATTTTTATGCGATATGTATTTTTACCTATTACTTCCAAAATGTTAATCGTAACTCATACTTATGTATGCAGCTTTTGTAGGTAATAATATGGTTCATAAAAAAATAAAATTTGAATTACATTTTTATAATGGGGTTTTCTGAGAAAAACTACATAGATCAATGAATTTTAATGGTTGACGTAGCACAAATTTGTGATTTCGAGTAAATATCTCAAGATTGGGTGCAGTTACAATTTAGACTGTTACATCAAATGAAAGGTAATTCGATTTCCTAAAAAACGAGTTATAACACTTTGACTTGAGATTATTCGTTTTCAAGATATAACCTTTTAAGTGAGTGAGGGTACCGGTCAAAAACACTTTTCTTAACCACAATGTATGTCCACTGTTATTGAAAATTGACCCACCCTGCAGAACAATTTTTTTCTCCAAATATATCAAGGAATAATCACTTACGAGGTGGCGGACGGAGTGGCAAACACCCTGTATAAATAGCCCGCAGAAGTAAAATTGCTTTGATAGCTCGACATGTCTATAAGTTTTAACGAAATTCGTGAAAATGTGGATTCACGGACATTTTTTTTACTCAACCTCTGAACGCCAATAAAAATCTGAACTTTTTTTTTGCTTTAATTACTCTAATAGCACATCTATATATGCGTACTAAGTTTCAAATTTCTAGCATAAGCCATTTCTAAAATATAGAAAATCAGCCCTCACCCCGGTACCTTGCTAACACTCTGAAAAAATTCATTTTTCTAGGATGTCACTATAGTGGCTCTATATAATCCAAAATTTTTAGCTTTCTGTTCATTACGGTTTTCGAGAAATAAAAATCAGATTTTTTTTTCTTTCTATCCCCTTTCACCATCACCCTTTACAACTCCACCCCTAAAAGTTTTCCCTACTAGAGGTCTACCGACCCCGACTCTTGTAAAATTTTCAAGAACATGCCTGATACTGTTTCTGAGATAAAAAAATGAAATTTTTTGAGAAATTGCTATCCCCCCACTTTCATGTTCCACCTCCCCCCTCAAAATGTTTACGTTCAGTAGACTCCACTTGTGATCCCATATATAGAAACTAAATTTTACCTTCCTGGTGTAATTGGTTCGAAAGATATTGTAGTCCAAAGTTTTTCAAAATTTCACTTAATACCTCAACGGGTCTGGGAGCTACGCGCCTTCAAACGATTTTGCGTACGGCGTACGGCGGACAGACGGACATTATTTTTTTTGCTTTTTTGGTGTTTACTAGTCCTAAACCGTGTAAATACAAGATTCCAGGGTAGCAAATTTTTTGGAAATTTCAGGTCGATCACAATATTTTATTATTAAAAAATAATAAAGTAAAATTAAAAACTTGCTTTGCATAGAGAGATGTCCTCATAAAGGCACTTGTGAATGGACCGGGGACCTGTAGTAATGAAAATAATTAATTTGCTATTAGTCTTTGCACTTAATTTTTAATAGCAATGGTCAAAAGAACTCGCTGGAATTGGTTCGTCAGCTTCTATATTCTTCAGACTACTACCATCGTCTATTATTTATATTGAATATGTTAGTATTTGCTCTTGTAAAACATATCATAACTTACTTCATCGTCGAAAATCGTAGGAATCGCATGTTCTACCAACACTTTTCTTCCATGAACCACTTGAAAGCTCGATGCTACAAAATGGGCTTCGCACACCCTGTCTCTTCCAGGTTGAATTTCATAATTCTCGTGTTTCTTAAAGCTGCTCGCCACAAATTGAATTTTATATTTGTTTTCGGGATGCTATAATATAAAATTTATTGAATATGTGAAATCTCGAACAAAAATTTAAAAAGGGACGCCACTGCTCACTTTGCTTATATTATGAGAAAATCGACTGATTTTTTGGGTTTTTTCAATAAAAAGTAAATGTTTGGGTTCATTTTATTAAAGAAGAGAGTTAGCCAGTTTTGGTACGATTTATTATAGTTTAGTTTAAGAAAAACCTCGTGGCGAAACTGCGAAGTGTGCAGATGCCCAGGTTAGAGACATTAGCCCGCAACCAGGACCATCCAAACCAGCAGTAAAAGCAGATGTCAAGGGCGGAGCAATCAACACTCAACCTGCAACATCACAAGCTCCTATGTCCGTGGATGTAGAGTCTAGAACTGATACAAGCCAAAACGTTCAGGACACCTACTACACGTCCCAACCCGGACCGTCGCAAGGTCCCTTGGAGTGGACGAGAGCCCAGTGCAGAGTTAAACCACACGCAGGCTCCTCCAAAGGCCCAACATCAGGTGGAAAAACTTCCGCTAAAAAGCACCTCAAGCCACAGCGCAACACTCCCAAAGGTCTACAAGCCGGAGGGAAGAAGGCGACTAAAGGCTCAGAGCCAGCGAAACCACCATTGTCAGTCAGATCATAAGCATATCCTATTCAACATAGAATATTATATCATTTTGTCCGAAACGTACAGGAAGTCACAAACGACGAACTGGGAACTATACGACCAGAAATTGTCGGAATGCATGGCCGGCACCATGCGTAATATTAAGGACATTGACAGCATGGAAATAGCATCAGAACAAATACGCAATGATATTGAAACTGCTTTCAACTCATCCTGCCCGGAAAGATCCAGAGCAAGTAACAGGAAAGTAGCTTGGTGGAACCCAGCACTAACTAAGCTCAGATCTCAAACAAGAAAGCTCTTCAATAGGGTCAAAAAAACTGGTGAGTGGGAATCGTAAAAAAGGGCTCTAACAGAGCACAACCACGAAATTAGACGTGCGAAGAGAAATTCATGGAAATTATTCTGCCAGGGTATAAACGATTTACCCAGCAGCGCAATAGTACACAAAATACTTTCTAAAGCACACACTAACAAAATGGGCTTATTAGAGAAACCCGATGGCTCGATTACCGAAAATGGGAAACAGACGTTAGAACTTTTAGCTCAAACTCATTTCCCAGGATCCTCAACCACAGTACCAAGCAATGAAGAACGGTACACCGTCCCAAAGCTGAGTAGACCAACCATATTGCACTGGAAACACTCAGCCAAGATCTTCACTGCTAACAATGTTAAATGGTCTATACATAGTTTTAAACCATTTAAATCTCCTGGAGAAGATAGGATATTTCCCGCTTTACTGCAAAGAGGAATGGACCATCTTCTACCAACACTGTTATCCATAATTAGAGCAAGCCACGCATGGGGTTACATACCCATATCCTGGCGTAACGTTAAGGTGATATACATACCAAAAACAGGGCGCCGTTCGAGCAATAATCCTAAGTCGTATCGTCCTATCAGCTTAACTTCAATTCTCTTGAAAACTATGTAAAAGATTATTGATAGGCATGTCAGAAATGGGGCTTTGAAATCTCAACCCTTACACTTCAAGCAATATGCATATCAACCAGGGAAGTCTACAACCCACGCCTTACAAAACCTAGTCACGAAAATCGAGAAATCGATTACGGACAAGGAAATACCTGTGGGTTGCTTCAAAGATATCAAAGGTGCTTTTGACAACACTGCACTGCAGTTGGATCAAGGCTATGCTAGAACGCAGGAAAATAAGTTCGACACTAGCCGAATCAATAGTCACAATCACAACTCCACAGGGTGGGGTACTATTACCCATCCTCTGGTGCTTAGTAGTGGACGACCTTCTTCAAGTCCTAACCAATTCCGGAGTCACGGTACAGGGTTACGCTGACGACCTTGCAATCCTTATTAAAGGTAAATTTGAAGAGACGGTGACAGATCTAGTTCAGAATACCCTAAACCAGGTAGCAACCTGGTGCACTAAAGCAGGATTGGGTATCAACCCAAAGAAAAGCACAATTGTTGCATTCACCAAAAGGAGGTGTAAGGACAAGTTATCTAAGCCTACTCTTTTTGGAGAATTCATAGAGTATGCTAGTGAAGTAAAATTTCTGGTTATCATCCTTGATGAAAAGCTCACTTGGAATGCTCATTTGGACAAAATTCATGAAAGGGCCAGAATTTCTCTCTGAACCTGCAGGAGCCTTCTCGGCAAAAGCTGGACCTACTGGATGTATACCGTCGTTGCTAGGCCCATTATAACTTACGCAGCATCCGTCTGGTGGAAGAAAACAAAGCAATAAACTGCTCAGCTTAAGCTGACTAAATTACAAAGACTGGCATGCCTGGGTATTACTAGGGCGATGCGCACCACTCCCAAAGCTGCCTTAGAGGTGCTTCTCAACCTAGCACCTCTACACTTTGAAATACAGAAAAAAACTAGGTTAACCACATACAAACTTTTGAGCTCGGAGGACGAGTCAGAGCGCAGAACAGCTTGCCCAACTCTCTCCACGGAACTCAACAAGGACCCCATACTAGCGATACCTCTATCTGATTCAATGGTACCGAAATTTAATTTCACGAAGCCATTCAAAGTTGTCCTACCTGAAAGGGAGGATTGGGCCACAAACAAACCCACTCCAAAACCAGGATCCATAATCTGTTACACAGACAGATCTAAAACGGATCAAGGTGTAGGAGCAGGGGCTTATGGAGTGCGCCAAAATGTGAAATTCTACTGTAGCATGCACATAACATATACTGTTTTTCAGGCGGAGACTCATGCTATTGAACTATGCATTAGAGAAAATATCAGACGGCACTACAAAAACCAACAAATATACAGGGTGTAACTAGTACTGAGGTTCAAACGAAAATGGGAGATAGAGGAACTTGTCCTGAGTAGAAAATCGTTCTACACATACTCCCGTTTTTGCACCGTTAAGGAGATAGCGCGATCTTAAGGACGAAGGATTTTCATCGTACCTGTGATCACTGTTTGATCTCTAACTTCTGCTGTACTTAGCGTAACGTAATAATTCTGGGCTCGTTGGAAAGGACACAAATTCTTCTTTCTAATTGCTATCAACTGTTTTTTGAGAAAAATTCATTTAAATGACACAAAAATAATAAAAAATTAAAAAAAAAATACAAAAAAGTCCTGTTTTCTCCAAGAAGGACCTGATTAACCACCAAATTTTATTACATTTTCGGAAAGCCCATAAAATTTCACTATACGTTTGATAACAGAATTTCTTCATATTTGCAACAACAAGTGAGTTCCCTGCACATGTTGGAAATACTGCTAAACATAGAATTTACCGCAAAACAGATGCAGTAATGAGCAACTATGTTAACAACACACGTATTGCTCTTATGTGTGGAAATTATGTTACAGGTAAGTAAAAATATGACAACTAATTAAATAGCGTCCATTTAAGTAAATTAGCTAACATCCATTCAAGTTAATTAAGTAATATCCATTTAAGTAGGGCGTGGAGTTTACCTGCTCCCTTAAGGAACAGGAATGACTTCGTCCTACGTAGATTTTTCTGCGATAAAAGCATCGGGAGGAAGCAACAGCAAACAGAATGTCATAGACATCATTACGAGCAACATGGCAAGCAATAGGAGGTCTTTTACAACGGAAGAAATGGCAGACATGCACTTCGTGTATGGGTTGTGCTACGGGAATGCTAGGCTAACCGAAAGAATTTACTGGGAACGGTATCCGGACAGATCTCGGTACCCCCATTATTGGATGTTCATCAGCATTCATCGGAACCTTCGTGAACGAGGTACACTGCAGCCGTGGCGGGAGACACAACATCCAGGACGGCGACACTCGGTACCTGTGGCCACGGAGGAGCGCATACTGCGCATCGCGGCTAGGGACCCCACGGTAAGCACCCGGCGCATCGGCCATCGATTAGGCATCAACCACATGCTTTTATTTCGTCCTCACTATTATTAATCATACTCCTTCGGCGAATGACGGGTGTCAAACCAGATTTACTTGAAGGGAACGTGCTTGATAACTGTTAGCCCCGCTCCTTTACAATTCAACCTATGAAGAAATTCTGTTATCAAACGTATAGTGAAATTTTATGGGCTTTCCGAAAATGTAATAAAATTTGGTGGTTAATCAGGTCCTTCTTGGAGAAAACAGGACTTTTTTGTATTTTTTTTATAATTTTTGTGTCATTTAAATGAATTTTTCTCAAAAAGTATAACACTGATTGACACAGTGGATAGCAATTAGAAAGAAGAATTTGTGTCCTTTCACACGAGCCCAGAATTATTACGTTACGCTAAGTACAGCAGAAGTTAGAGATCAAACAGTGATCACAGGTACGATGAAAATCCTTCGTCCTTAAGATCGCGCTATCTCCTTAACGGTGCAAAAACGGGAGTATGTGTAGAACGATTTTCTACTCAGGACAAGTTCCTCTATCTCCCATTTTCGTTTGAACCTCAGTACTAGTTACACCCTGTATATTCTCTCGGACAGTAAGGCTGCAATAATGGCAGTTCAGTCCGTTCAAATCTACTCCAAACTTGTTTGGAATTGTCTCCAATGCCTGATTGAACTGGGAAATAAGAACAGAGTTAACCTCATTTGGATTCCGGGACACAGCGGCTATGAAAGTAATGAAATGGCCGACTTAATGGCTAGGAAAAGTTCAGAAGCTGACTTCATGGGACCATATCCATTTTGTGGGATACCATTAAGCACAGCCAGAATGAACATCCGAATGTGGCAAAAATCGCAAAGTGCCATTGACTGGGACTTGCCACCGGGCAACAGGCACTCAAAGCTTTTTATGCCAAAACATTCGGAAAAAAGAGCATCTGATTATCTAAAATTAAGCAGATATCAGACCCAAATCCTAGTGGGAGCTCTGACTGGACATTGTCACATGAGGAAGCATCTCAATAGGATTGGTCTCTCTGAGATTAAAAGTTGTAGAATATGCAATGACGGAGACGAAACACCAGAGCATATCCTCTGTGAATGTGAGGGTTTAGCTCACAAAAGACTTCGTCACTTTGGTCAGGGTTTCATGGACCCATCGGAATTCCTGACCATTCCTCTTCGCAACATACTAGGCTTCATTGAAAGCGCAGGGATCGAAGAGGAATCATAGTCAAGCCGGAGGGACGTCACAATAGGCCCAACTGTGGCTGCAGTAACAGAGGTTAACCATACCAACCCCTATTTCCAATCTATCTATCTATCTATTCTGTATTAAATTTGTTTTATTTAATCTTTCCGGTATTAGACTCCTGTAGAATTGGTACATGAAGTTTTATCTTTATATGTTTCAACAAATATAGCTGCACAAAATTTATCAAATGTATGTTATGTTGTGAATTGACGATCATCTTATGTAATGCTTCCTAAAGCACCGCGGCTCATTAGCGACTTTCAATTCCGAATCCAGGAAGTTTAACGTTTCCGTCTTTCTCTCTCGTTGCAACCTCCAACGAAGCACGACACGTTTTATTTCAAACATTCTATTTATTCTTAAAAGACACAACAATTGGCGACGAGGATTGCGGGAATAGACGAGGATTGCGGGAATAGACGAAGATTGCGGAAATAAATAACGATTACAAGGATTTAGAAGGATTACCCAGAAGGAAGACAGCAGTATCATCATGGAAAACCGCAACGAGATATCATACGCGGTAGCAGCGACGGGAAGTACAGGTGTTTCTAGCGGTACGTCAGTACAGGCCGTTTTCGCAATTGAAAATTTTGATGCATCGAAGATGCAGTGGTCGCGCTGGCTCACGAGGTTGGAGAGCGCATATACAGTGTTCGGTGTTCCAGAAAACTTGAAACTGCATTATTTGTTGCACTACATGGGACCCGATTCGTATAACCTTTCATGCGACAAGTTGGCTCCCGAGACTCCTACGAGCAAAACGTACACCGAAATTTCGGATGTCATGCTTAACTATTACAGCCCAGTTTCACTTGAAATCGCCGAGAACTTTCGTTTCCATCAAAGGAAACAAGGTGAAGGGGAATGTATAAAAGAGTTTTTGTCTGCATTGCAAAAATTAGCCATAAACTGCAATTTCGGAACATTCAAAACAACTGCTTTGAGGAACCAATTCGTATTTGGTCTACGAAGCGAAAAAATTCAGAGTCGCTTACTGGAAGTTACTTCCTTAACATTAGAGCGAGCCGTTGAATTAGCTAGCAGTGTAGAATTGTCCGCACGGGATTGTTGTGATCGGAGGCCTTGGAGTGAATATTTCGACTTGAAAAAGTCAAAATATTCGAAGGAAAGGAAGGTTTAGGAAAGAGTGGGCCAATTCCTACGTCTGAATTGGTGGCTGAAAATCGAGCGGAAGCGACACGCTTGCTGGCGGCCGGGACTAGCTACGGCAGTTGTGGGGGGGTTCTTGCTCAATTCTCAGACCATAAACCCTTGGCCTGTACAACAAAAAATTTCGTGTCGGCTTACTCCAGGGATTTAAAATGGGACTATTTTCCCAATAGGTCGTGAAAGACCAAGAAGCGGTGGAGTGCGCGACTTCGCGATTTGTCAGGGCGCTTAGGTGTTATAGCGCCCTGCCTGCCCACCCTACCTCAGCCATGACTGTCCAAAAATAAACATTCTTCATGGCCCCTTATTGAGGTTCAGGGTGGAGCTCAAACGCTCGGGTTCATTATTTTATTGGCCTTTAGCCTCTAAGCATCATCGCAATTTATAAAAAAAAATAATCAACAACCTAAAATATCATGGAAATAAAAGAAAATCTGAAAGTAACCAACAAAGAAAACCGAAACAAAAAAAATTATATATAAAAAAAAAGGAACAAAAAAAAAATATTAACTCACCCCATTTTCAGCTTCTCTTATTTTTTTTTAGAAATATTATATTATTTTAATTTTCGTCCGTCCTGTCCTTGTCAGTCAATTGTTTTATTTTGTATTAATTATTAATTTTTAATTTAACTCATTTTATTTTTATTGTATTGTATTTTATTATCTAATTGGGCTTTCGATTCATTTTTTTTTCTACTATTATTTAATCATAATTTATAAATTACACCATAATAAATGTGTAAATCCACCCGGATCGGAATCAAACGGAATTCCCGAGAGATTCGGTTTCGCGAATGTGATGCTCAAATTGCACGCAGCAGGGTACAAACGAAACAGCACTTAGAAATTCGGCAGCAAACGGAACAAAAATGCAAGCTTCACTGAAACGTAAGTCGGACGGTCTCCGTGTGGCTGATTGAGTTGGAAATTTGACGGCAATTCATTGAATCTATCTATTGGAATTCCGTTCGCGCGCACTTAAATCTTCAAAGAAAACACAGAGCGCTCACTCCGTCACTGAACTTTCGTCGGATGTAACTTTTACTGCATTTCGCGAATGCATACGCGGCGCTCGGGCTCGGGTAGCGTTCCGTTTTACTTCTTTTTCTTTTCCTTTGCGAAGAAAAGGTACAGCGAGTGCTCTTTTCACTGCGACACGATACTCGTTTAATTCCGACCACTATATTTTGAGTATTTTTTTTTTTTCAAAAAAAATTTGATCTTCACTTCGATCAGTTTCACGAACAATTAGCTACACCTATAATTTTTGAGACGACTTTTCGTGGTTCGTGGTGTCGTATGCCGTGATGGAAAACTGGCGAACCACGCGTCACTTGCACTCGACGTGCATTTTGCGCATTTTTTCACTTTTTTTCTTTTTCTCTTTTACTATAAAAAAAAACCGCTGATTTTTCTTCGTACAATAGTCGCGCGACTTCACAGGTAAATAACAAAAAAAAATCGGTCCGACTGGTAAACGACTCGCTCGACAAAATCAAAACCAAAACTCGCATAAATCTACACTCTTCAGCACTCGCGGCGAGACTCGGCACCCAAACTCGTTTTTTTTCTTTCTTGACCGTTATGCCGCTTCCGGCCTCTGCCGATGAGCGGTTCTTTTCCCAAAAGAACCGTCTCGCTGTTAGGTTGGTGGCAGTTGCGGGTGCGGCTACAATCCAGCGTAAACAGAAAATGGTTGAGCTGTCTAATGACAACTCAACAGGATATAGCGGCAATTCATCACAAGCAGTCGGGAATACATTCAATAGGTTATCAAAATAAGCAAAGAGTTGATAATAAACGTCAAGGTGACAGATCGGGGCACCCAACAAAAGTAAATCAGTCGACTAAAACTAAGTGCTACCGCTGTGGCAGTACGACGCATTTAGCAAATAAGTGTAAACACCTAAAGTCAATTTGTAATTATTGTAAAAAAACGGGACATTTGCGGGTTATGTGCTTTAAGGAAAAAAAAAATTATAACATTAACTCTACTAATTTATTAGAATTAAATAAAGATTTGCAAGAAGA
This sequence comes from Beris morrisii, assembly GCA_951812415.1. NCBI lineage: Eukaryota > Metazoa > Arthropoda > Insecta > Diptera > Stratiomyidae > Beris > Beris morrisii. The sequence goes on from OX638313.1 coordinate 77,685,031, forward strand.
GGTGCAAGAAATATTTTCCATAAGTGACCTGAGCAGGAGGGGTAGATTTATGGTTAAAGTTCAAATTAATGAAAAGTCAGTGGATATGGAACTGGATACAGGTGCAGCCGTTTCTTTAATAAGTAAGAAGCAGTTGAGTTCCTGGTTTCCTAAGGTAAAAGTAGAGCGTACGGATTTAAAATTAATTTCATTTTGCAAAACCCCAATTAAGGTAATTGGTGTCTGTAATGTTAATGTTTCTGTAAATTCACAGACTAAGATTTTGCCTTTATACGTAGTCGACACTGACAGACATCCACTTTTTGGTAGGGAATGTCTATTAAAACTGCAATTAGACTGGAAATCCATTTTTTCTTCAGGTACCACAAACAATACCAATAACCATGTTTTAGGCGTACAGGAGAGCAGTGATATTAAGCTGGAACGATTACTTAATCGTTTTTCAGATGTTTTTGACACGAAATTGGGAAAAATCGTTGACATTCAGGCAAGACTTAATGTGAAACCTGAAGCAACGCCAGTTTATTTAAAATCTAGGATGGTACCCTTTGCTATTCGACCCATAGTAGAAGCGGAACTCGATAAGGTAGTGGCACAGGATATCCTGGAAAAAGTTGACAATAGTGAATGGGCAACACCGATTGTTCCAGTTAAGAAAGTAAATAGTGTCAGAATTTGTGGGGATTACAAAGTTTGCCTAAATCCAAACTTAATTATTGACGATCATCCACTACCTTCTATCGATGACCTTTTTTCAAATATGGCTGGGGGAGATAAATTTACAAAAATCGATTTGAGTCAGGCATATCTTCAATTGGAAGTTAGACCGGAGGACAGGAAGTATTTAACCTTAAATACACACCGTTGGTTATACCGTCAAAAACGACTTATGTATGGAATAGCAGCTGCACCAGCTATCTAGCAAAGGGAAATGGAAAAAATCTTGCAGGGAATAGCAGGAGTTACAGTCTTTTTAGACGATATCAAGATTACAGCTGTGGATGATATTTCGCATCTCGAGACGTTAGAACAAGTTTTAAATCGTTTACAAAAATACAATTTGAAAGCTAAGTGTAGGTTTTTCTAAAATCAAATCGAGTACTGTGGTTATTTGATAGACAAAAGAGGTATTCATAAGCAGAAACAAAAGGTGGAGTGCATTATGAATATGAAGAAACCCCAAGACAAAACTCAGTTAAAATCCTTTTTAGGGTTCATTAATTATTACGGTAGTTTTTTTCAGAATTTAAGTACCTTGTTGTATCCTTTGAATAGACTACTTCGAGATGACGTGAAGTGGCTCTGGGATAGTAAATGTGATAAGGTTTTTCTTGAAGTAACAAATCGAATGGCAAATGACAATTTTTTAGTACATTTTGATCCAAACCTGCCATTAATACTCGCGACTGATGCTTCTCCTTATGGAGTAGGAGCAGTATTATCACATCGTTTACCCGATGGAACAGAAAAACCAATAGCGTTTGCTTCCCAGACCCTTAGTAAAACACAGCAACGATACGCTCAAATAGACAAGGAAGCTTATAGTATCATTTACGGTGTAAAGAAGTTTTTTCAGTACTTGTACGGTCACAAATTCATTTTATTTACAGACCATAAGCCGTTAGTACAGATTTTTTCCTCAAACAAAACTTTACCCGTGTTAAGTGCAACTAGAATACAACACTACGCAGCATACTTTATTACGCCTGAAAAAAAAAAAGGAGAAGTTACTAGAGAAAATTCTGGATACTTGGGTATACCTGATTGGAGATCTTGAGGCGAAGACCAACGGACGCTCTTCCTCCGGAACCTGGGTTAAGTATGCAGAAAAGAATAAATTAGTGAATGTAATACGGAAATTATAACATGGTATCTTACCGCAAGCCAGCTGGCGATTTGCTCCACGGGAGACTCGTTTCGTCTCGACCCAACTGCTGTCGCTGCTTACCTAAAATAACGCAAATAAATTTATATCAGAACTTTATGAATTACGAGAACAAGCTGAAATCGGAAGACGGGGCTACTTTAGATTTTCCTAAACAAAATTGTACATAATGTAACACTAGTATAGGGATATATATTTTGGAATTTCGAAAAAGCTAATATGGAATAGGAATAGGATTAGGAATAGGATTAAGGAGAAGACAAGGATTATACTGTCACAACATCAAAGCAGAACAAACTGAAAACTACAAGGATAAACTCTCAACGATTTATTGCAGTGAGTGTAATGGAAAAAATCCCAGTGTGTTCGACATTAAAGGAAAACAGCCGGGCGATATACAACTAGAGAATTTCAAAATGCGACTTCTTTTCGACGAAAAGTCAGGCTTTTTGAAGACAATCACGAAAAAGAACGTCGGCAGACCGATTCAATGCGCGATTAAGTTCGCCGCCTATAAAAGTGCTCAGTTCCATTCGGGAGCGTATCTATTTAAAACCGATCCGGAACAACATGATGCCGAAAAGGATGTGCTCGAACAGTACGAAGACATAGTGGCATCACAGGCCAAAAATACCTATCAAGTTCCTAGCTTACTAGCTAATCAATTGGCAAACAGTTTGCGATATCCAGCGAATGTTTACTTTGTCGAGAATTCGGAAGACAGTGTTCCGCCGAATCTCAATACGAGAGTTACACTCCTGAAGCATCAGTTTCCTTGCGACGTGCATTTACTTAACTTGCGTACATTAACCGAAGAGCAGCTGCCATTATTTCCGTCGCGTGCCGCTCTTATGATCCTGCATCGACAAGGATTCGATTGTAGCATAGGCGAAAGCAGTAAATTATGCGATACGTCCAGGGGATTCTCAGACGTGATATTCGAACGATTGTATGTCGAACGTATCGAAGCAACTACCATTACAGGATACTTTTCAACGCGACCATTCTATAAAATTCTAAGTACCGATTTGGAACATAATCTTCGATCCGCTGAAATTCTATTCACGGTGGCGTTTAACATTGCGCGACAATCGAAAAATCACAATGCGCTGAAAGTGTTCGAAAAGAATTACGAAAAAAATGATTTTAGCCCGACGCAATTTAGGTCTATTTCCGCATCACGATGCGATAACCGGCACATCAAAGGCCGTTGTTATGCGAGATTACGGAATCAGATTGTTCGAGAGCTCGTACAGAATGGCAGCAGTAAACACAATTTCATATTGAGCGAATTGGAGCGTGACAATTACAATAAGTTGCCACGAAACACTCCAATTACAATAGAAGATAAAAAGCAATCGTCGTTTTTGGTCTACAATTCACTCCAGTGTACCGGGCGTGAAGATTTTCGACGATGAAGGCACCGAAATGCAGATTCAAGTAAACCCAGTCTGGAATATCACAGATGTCTATGAAAATACAAACATTCTATTCAACGAACGAGTTACGGTTTCGTCGAAACAATTCGAAATTGGATTGGTGGCCAAATTGCCGCCGTTATCGCGCGTCATTTTCAAAGCAGAAAGATCGTGGCTTTTTGGAGTTTGATCGAAAAAAACGAGAGGTGGACGGGGAAGAAGATTTTCGGAGTGCAGAGTCAAACGGAGAAATTGAACTAAATTAACGAACGGGGGACGGAAAAAAAACACGCAAGGCGAAAGTTTGGTGAAGGCAGAGTGTCTAAGTGCGGAATCAGAAAACGTTTGTTTAAGAAGTTGTAGTGGAAAATAAGAAAAATAACTAAATAAACTAACTAAATAAGATGGTAATACCGAAAACCTAGTGCGAAACCTTAAATAAATACTAAGATAAATACGGTTGCTGAAAATTAATTACGAACAAAAGGTATCCTATTTATTGTACGGGGCCGAATCGTGGAACGAAGCGTTAGGGCTTTTAAGTCAGCGTAGTAACGAACAGTTTTGGGTGATCGAATATCGCGGATTCTTACGCGACATAACGAACATTTGGGTGCGCGGAAGTTTCGGCGTGCGCACAAAAGGTAGACAAAAATAGAATCTAACCGTCTAAGGTACGAAACGCGGTGCGGATATAAACGGAAAAATTCGCGGGACGGTATCGAAAATAAGCTCGGCGGAAATTTATATCACGCTAACTTTCGAATCGACTCGGCGCCTTCTGGGGCATCCTCTATAATTGAAGACAAAAATTGTGGCGGTTCGCGGCGAGACGAATTTGTCCTGAGGACGGAGCAGACACCAGTGGTACCCTAGCTTAAGATCTTAATTTAGCTACTTTTTTTTTCTTTTAGCAATTTCATTCACATATTCATGTTACTTCTTGAACTTAATTAAAATAATTCTTTAACCACAGTACAATTCTTTTCAAAAGCTTCCGTGTAAATTTAGCGTAACGTCCTCCGATTACAGATCCGCGAGAGAGAGTTCCGGTGGTAACTTAACCTACCTCGCTTCACAGCTGGCTAGGTAGTTAGAACGACGACGGAAGCTTTAGTTGTGTGGCGCCCACCCCGTCTTGACGGGCTAGTCGGACTCGTCGTCGTTCGCCCCTAAGCGGATAGGGGTTGGAAGAGAAGAAAAATTATACGTGAAAACTTGCAATCATTTAACTACGAAATAAGGTACAAAAATACCAACAGTCATTCAAAGGCCGATGCGTTATCACGGTTTCCAAGCTCGGAAATAGATAGCGCCATTGAAGAACCCGATCTGATCAGTATATCCATGATAGAAGCTTTGCCAATCGATGCAAGAAAGATTGCCGAAGAAACAGTAAAGGATGATTTTCTGAAACCACTTTTAACATTTTTACAAACAGGAAAAAACATACACGCTTATGACAGATTTGGAATCGATGAAACGGAATTTTCCTTGATTCAGGGTTGCATCTTACGAGGTTCAAGAGTTCTTATTCCGAAATCTCTTAGATCAATAATTTTAGAAGAACTCCATTACGCGCATTTTAGGATAGTTAAAATGAAAGCGCTAGCAAGAAGTTTCTGCTGGTGGCCTACAATAGATTTAGACATAGAAGATATTGCTCGTAATTGTTTAGACTGACAGAGAGTAAAGCAAAACCTAGCAAAAGCTCCGATTCATACTTGGGAATATCCCACTGTTCCGTTTGAAAGAGTCCATGTAGATTTTGCAGGTCCTTTTAGAGGGGTTTATTTCTTCATTCTGGTAGATGCCTATTCGAAGTGGCCGGAGATATTCGTAGTTAAAGACATAACAACTGCTACTACCATTGAAAAATGTAGGTCGATTTTTGCCAGATTTGGTTTGCCGATTACCTTAGTAAGCGATAACGGGTCGCAATTCACTTCTGAAAAATTTAAAATGTTTTTAAAAGGCAACGGAATTCGACAAAAATTGACAGCTCCATATCATCCAGCAACAAATGGCCAAGCAGAGCGATATGTCCAAACATTAAAAACGGCTTTACGGGCTATGAATAGAACCAAAGAAGATTTACAAAAGGATATCTGCCAATTATTGATGCGATACCGGAGGATTCCGCATTCCTTTACAAATCTTTCTCTATCATTTCTCATGTTAAATTGCGAAATTAGGACCAGGTTAGATTTAATAGTACCATCTTCATCTTCGATTGACAAACCGAAGCTGAATGAACCGCAAAAGGTCATTCGAGAGTTTGAGTGCAATGATAGAATAGCTGTCAGAAATTATACAAGAGCAGAAAAGTGGAAATTTGGTACAGTGCAAAGGCGGTTAGGTAAACTTCATTATATGGTTATCTTGGATGACGGTAGGATCTGGAAAAGACATTTAGATCAAATATGGAAAATAGGTGAAGGTTTAGTGAAGGTGTCGGAAGATAATGAATTCACAGATGGGCTGTGTGAGACTTGTGACCCATTAAAGCCATCAAAGACACCAGACGCACAAATTGCTATTCGAAAAACTCTATTGGACCAAACAAATGCTTCTCCAGCTATTGGAAATAATAATAAAAATGTGCCAAAAATCCTTGCAAATGTACCCGAAATTAATCTTGAAAATAATATAGAATTACGTAGATCAAAAAGAACGCTTAAACCACCAGAAAGACTAACTTATACACAGATGTAAACAAACAATGTACAAAAACAAAACTTAGAAATAATATTTTATTGTATACAATTATATTTAGTTTTAAGAATGAAGTACCTATATATATATATATATATATATATTTGAATATGATATTATATTTTCTTTATGTCTAGAGATTTGAAATTCATGAAAATTATTATTGAATTATGTTGACGATCGATGAATTTATTTTATTACAATATGTAAACTGAAACAATGGAATAAGAATATAATTTATGAATTTATTTTACTACAATATGTAAACTGAAACAATGGAATAAGAATATAATTTTGTCTGACGAGAGAAAAGGATGTTGTGAATTGACGATCATCTTATATAATGCTTCCTAAAGAACCGCGGCTCATTAGAGACTTTCAATTCCGAATCCAGGAAGTTTGACGTTTCCGTCTTTCTCTCTCGTTGCAACCTCCAACGAAGCACGACACGTTTTATTTCAAACATTCTATTTATTCCTAAAAGACACAACATGTTATAATTACTTCTGAAGTTTTGTTTGAATTATGAATGATAATATTTATTTCTCTCTCATCATATGTGGGGTTAGGTGGAAAATGGACACACTCCAGTTACGTTTGTGCGCACTGCTTATTATTACATAGTTTAATTAGAAAAAACATGCTTGTTGTTCTATTTCTGTTAAAATTAATTTAAAAAAATGTTCCTAGCTAGTAAAATGTGTTACTTGTTATACCAGTTAATTATTAAGCTTGGAGAAAATTGATAAGTATAATTATATCTATTATTAGTTTTTTAGGAAACCATTAAGAAAAATATGTCAATAAAAGAAGCTGTGGAAACGTCTGAAGATAGTTCTTCAGATTTGACTGAAAGGCATTTAAGGACTAGGCAAAACCAGGCAAATTAAGAGAATGTGTCAGGAACAAATGCAAAGTTATGAACAGATTACGTCAGAGAGTACTGCCTCGAAATAAGAAAATAATAAAAGTACAAAAAATAATTGATGAACTAAAAACGAAAAATCTGATAGGTGGAGAAACAGAAAATACTTTGAATACTTTGAAATTGTGGGATGTTCCAAAAACATTTTTGAAAGACACTTCGCAAAAATCAGAGGTAATACTGTACCTATCTAAAACGTACAACACTCAAATCCGTGCCTTTGCTTTAAATTTGAATTTTATGTCGCCGAAAGCGTATTCATACGTGAGAAATGTTTTTTCCAATTCCAATTCCAGGACCATAAGAGAATGGTATAAGGTGTATGACTGTAGCCCAGGCTTTACAAAGGAATCATTTATAGCTATTAAAGCAGCATGCGAAGCAGCCGGAAATCAAAAGTTGTTTCTAAACTTAATGTTTGACGAAATGCATATTAGAAAACACATTGATTGGTCTGGTGAAAAATCATATGGATATGTGATGGTGGCCGTAGTGAAATGCTAGCTACTTAAATTTTAGTTTTAATGGTCGTTTCTGAACCGGTCCTGGGAAATTCCTATAGCCTTTTTCCCAATCTCATCTATGTCAGCTGAACAAAAGGCAAATATAATTGAATTGTCTCTACAGGAATTAAAAGACACAGGAGCTGAGGTTGTTGGTATAACTTTTGGTGGAGCAGCAGTCAATATAAGTGCTGTTAAGATTCTCGGTTGCGATATTCGCTACGTCAATGTCAACAATACATTGGATTATAATAACTAGCCATATAACACATATAATACATCCTGATCCGTGTCATATGGTGAAGCTAATAAGAAACGCATTAGGTGATTTAATATGCATAACAAACGAGCAAGCGCATCCCATAAAATGAAGTTATTTGAGCAGATTAGTTGAATTGCAAAAGCGGGAGCAACTGCATTTGGGAAATAAATTGAAGCAAGCACATACATTCTTTTTTGAGAAAAAAATTAATGTCAAACTAGCGGTGCAAACTTTTAGTAAGTCTGTGGCCGATGCAATTGACTTTTGCAGAGAAATTCTTCAAATATTTGAGTTATCCGGAAGCAAACCTTTGACGGAATTCATTCGCATTGTTAATGATACATTCGACGTTTTAAATATGGAGGATGGTGGATAGAGGATGGTGGATGGAGGATGGGAGATGGTGGGTGAAGGATGGTGGATAGAGGATGGAGGATAGAAGATGGAGGATGGTGGATGGTGGGCGAAGAATGGTGGATAGAGGATGGAGGATAGAGAATGGGGGATGATTGATGGAGGATGGTGGATAGAGGATGGTGGATAGAGGATGGAGGATGGTGGATGGTGGATAGAGGATGGATGATGAAAGATGGAGGATGGCGGATAGAGGATGGAGGATGGATGATAGAGCTATTTCAACATTTGAGTGTTTTTCATATGATTTAGCGGCAGTTCGTTTTCGGTGTATTAGTTATGTCTATTCCTATTACTAAATGCTATAAGAGGATAGTGGATGGAAGATGGAATATGGAGGATGGAAGATGGAGGATGGTGGATAGAGAATGGAGGATGGATGATGGAATTTGGGGGATGGTAGATGGAGGATGGTGGATAGAGGATGGTGGATGGAGGATGGGAGATGGTGGGTGAAGGATGGTGGATAGAGAATGGGGGATGATAGATGGAGGATGGTGGATGGTGGATAGAGGATGGTGGATAGAGGATGGTGGATGGTGGATAGAGGATGGATGATGGAAGATGGAGGATGGCGGATGAAAGATGGAGGACGGTGGATAAAGGATGGTGGATGGGGATGCTAGATGGTGGATGGAAAATGGTGGATGGTGGATAGAGGATGTAGGATAGAGGATGGTGGATTGGAGATGGGGGATGGAGGATGGAGTAACGGGAGCAAGAAATGGGAGTAACGGGAGAAATGGTAGCAACGGGAGTAAAAGGAGCATCATGAGAAACAGGAGCAATGGATCAACGGGAGAAATGGAAGCAACGGAGAAATAGGAGCAATGGATCAACGGGAGAAACAGGAGCAATGAATCAACGGGAGAAACGGGAGCAACGGGAGTAACAGGAGCGATGGAACAACGTAAGCGAAGCGAGCGTAGCCGCGGTACGCGGCTAGTCACTAATAAATTCGGAACTCGATTAATGTTGTGGTCCAATTTATCGAATTCGCAACTGGAACAAATTCGGGACAATTCCGAAACACGAAAAGGGGTTTTTGACCGAGACCTGAGGTCAAAGCCTTTAACCGAATGAGGGTGGCCGTTAGGAGTTTTCGTCATAGGCAAAAGAGTGGAATCGGCGCTTTTTGGTTTTTGGAACGGGTCGGTAAACACAGAGCGAGAAAAAGAAGTAAATCGAATAAAACGGAATCGGAAAGCGGGTTTTTTTCGAATTTGAAGACGGTGTAAACGAAAGAATTTGGCGAGTGGAAATTGCGGAAAAAAGACAGCGACGTATTGTGTACCGTAGTCATAGAAATTTAAAGACAGTGAGAAATTCCAAGACAGTGAGAACGAACAAATTTGGCGAATGAAAGTTACGGAATTTTCAAGACAGTGAGAGCGAACAAATTTGGCGAATGAATATTACGGGTAAAAATACAGTGACCTATTGAAAAAGAAAATCCAAGTTTATAAATTTAAAGACAGTGAAGTATTTCGGCGAACGAAAATCTCGGGATAACGATACTTGTCGGGACGAACCAATGAGTGCACGAAAATTTCGGTGCGCGAACAAAGAAATCCTCTAAGATACGAAACGGTGTGCGAAGCGAATAGAACCCAAGTCGGTGGTTACGCGGAGTGTTTCCGATCAGTATCGTGGTGCGGAAACAGATAACCACTTCAGATAAATACTTCGAATTACCGAAGATAAAAATTGTGGAGGAACGCTGCGAGACTCTACGGTTAAGACCCGGGAACGGAGCCGACATCAATGGTACCCTAGTTTTAAGGATTTAAATTGTTTTTCTTATATCTTTTTATATATATAACCTAATAACCCCTGACTCTAGTAAAATTAAAGAATACTTTCATCCACCAGAAATAGCTCTTTTCCAAAATATCTCTGTGTAAAAATTGTGTAACGTCCACCGATTCCAGTTTCGCGATAGAGATTTCCGAAGAAAACCTAATTCTACCCGGTTACACAGCTGGCTGGGTAGATAGACGACGAAAATTTAGTTGTGTGACGCCCACCCCGTCTCGACGGGTTAGTCGGCTCGTCGTCGTTCGCCCCTCAACGGAAAGGGGTTGTAGAAAAATTATACGTGAAAGGGTGTTACACAATAAGAATTTTAAATTTGTGAATTCTTTTTCATGAACTTCTGACCAATGCCACATTACCTCTTTTTTAAGCAAGTTTCGTAAATTAGAATTTTTTGTTGACAAATCTTTGATAAATTGGCCTAAATAATTCACCATTCCTAAAAAACGTTGAAGATCACTAACGTTATTAGGTTTAGTTATGGCACAGATAGCTTCTATTTTCGACGGATCAGGTTTCATCCCTTCTTCATTAAATATATGTCCTATATATTTAATTTCCTTAAGACCGAAGTTACACTTGGACCTATTAAATTTTAGACCTATACTTTTACTTCTTTCTATTACTAGCTTCAAAATCTTATCATGTTCCTCCTTGGTTCTACTACTATTAGAAAATCATCAATGTAAATTATGACATTCGGAATATCTGAGAAATTTTTCACCATTTCAGCGTGAAATATCTCTGGAGCTGCGTTTATACCGAATGGTAGACGTTTGAACCGATATTTACCAAATGGTGTTATAAACGTACAGAGTTTAGATGATTCTTCGTCAAGCTGCATCATCCAGAAACCCATATTGGCATCTAAAGTGCTAAAAAATTTTGCTTCAGTTAATTTAGACCTACACTCATCCAGTGTAGGGAACGGATAATGCGAACGAAGTATGGCTTTATTCAAATTTCTAGGATCTAAACATAACCTTAATTTTCCGTTGGGTTTACGCACCAAAACTATTGAATTCACCCATTCACTTGATTCATCAGTCTTTATAATTACGTTTAATTTTTCCATATGTTCAAGTTCTGATTTTAATTCGGCTTGTAAACTAAATGGTATTTTTCTTGGATAATCTATGACCGGTTTAATATTGCGATTAATTTGTAAATGACACTTAGTTTCTAAACAGCCTAATCCATTAAATACATCTTCGAATTCATTTAAGAAGTTTAAATATAATAATAGTCATCTAAAAAGTTAAATATATTTAAAGTAAAAATAAAATCAGTTCCAAAATGACCACAGTTAATGCTGGTGGCTCAAGTGATAAATTAATCACACGCGGTGAAAGTAACGGTGCATCAGGCGGTACTTCAGCAGCAATAACTGGAGTTTTACCAATGGATTTTAAAAGCAGCAACTTACTAGCAACTTGGAAAAGGTGGAAACAGCAGTTTGTCATATACATGAGAGCAGGTAACCTAGATAATGAACTTGAATCCAGAAAAGTGGCCTTAATGTTACATACCATGGGACCAGAGTCCTTGGATGTGTTTAGCTCTTTTAATAGTGATATAGACAATATCACTCTAAAGGAGTTAATAGAGCTGTTTGACAAATATTTTCTTCCTAAAGTTAATATTGTAATGGAACGCCATAAATTCTTCTCCAGAGTTCAAAATCCCAATGAATCAATAGAGGACTTTATTACGGCACTTGAAAACTTAAGTCTGACATGCGATTTTGATACACTTCGAGAAGACCTAGTACGCGATATATTTGTATGTGGCTTAGCAAATAAGTTCCAAAGAATAAAAGAAAAGTTGTTAAATCAGGAAAATTTAAAACTTCAAAAGGCAATTGATATTGCAAGAGCTTCAGAACTTGCGAGAGAACAAACTCTTGCACTGCAACAAGAAAAAAATACAGAATCTTCATTTATTGGTGTAGTAAATACGCGTAAAAATAAAAACAATACCAACAAAAATCACCTTCAAAGTCAACGACAAGTAAATTCAAAGTATAGAGAGCAAAACTTTCCGCCGGAAAACAAGCGGGAGGGGAATAAAAACTACAATCGACACCAATCGACGCAACGATCCAGAAACAACACTACATGCAGTCGTTGTGGAGAAGTCCACAAATACAAGTGTCCGGCAGCGGGTGCTGTATGTCATCTGTGCAATAAGCCCAATCATTTTGCAAAAATGTGCCGAACAAAAACCAACGGTTCGTATGTTCGAAACGTAGCAGTTCAATCGGATACATCCACAGACTATTCAACAGAATCATTATTTATTGGTAGTATCAGTGCGGAAAAGGACAACAATAGTTGCTTTTGGGCAGTTGATTCAAAGATTAATGGTAAAATAATTTCTTTTCAATTAGACACTGGTGCTCAAGCTAATTTAATTTCTCGACAACATATTAAAATTCTACATTTGGATTCTTCTAAAATCCAAACAAGCAGCAGAAAACTGAAAACTTTTAGTGGACAGCAGTTGCCTATAATTGGACAATGCAGTTTAAAATGCTACATAAACAACGAACATTACACACACAATTTCATCATACTGGATATGGACTGTCAGGCTGTACTAGGAAGAAGAGCATGTTGGGAGATGAACCTTATACAAATTAAGAATAATAAAGTAAAAATTGTAAGTCCCTTTTTAAATATCTATAACTTTTTAGATGACTATTATTATATTTAGTTTTTATTCACTTGACTTGATTCTATTAACTTTGTTTTTTTTACACCTGACACCATATTGTGTTCTCTATTAAAAGTAAAAATAGGTCTTGTCGCGTTGACTACATTTATTGAAGTGAGTAACTAAAATACATTTATAATTAAAACATAATTGTAGTGGTATACAATACATACAACAAGTGTATGCAAAAAGAACAAACCTAATTGATGAATATACCATGTGCTCTGGTGGCAAATTTCGGAGCCTTCTAAGATAGACAGAAACTGGCAGTTGTATGTGATTTTCATACAAAATTGAGATTGAGCTCGAATAAAAGTGTTTTACTCCAAAATATCGCTTAAAGTGAATTTAAATGAACTTCATAATTAAATAAGAAGGACAAACTTATCATAACATATCAAAAACAAAATTTATTTTTTCAGAAACTTATTTCAAGCACCAAAATGAACGAAAAAACGGTTTATGTTCCTTTTAAATAATTTAAAAATTATTCCATATTTCTTTTTTCCGGCATATCAAACATTTGTGAAGTTATTTCGAAGTTTATACCTCCCGTTCATAAAGAAAAATTGTTCATTTTCTGACTTCGTTGTGCGGATTTGAGTCTAACGTTTTCGGAATGTAGAACCGGAAATGAATACTTTACTATCAACTGCACCGATCGTCATCAATTTTTATTATGTCTTTCATAATGAAATTAAGAAAAATCGAAAACTTCCCGAACTCCAAATCACAAAATTACACACAAACCGCCATACAACAGTCAGCTGACGAAAATTTGTCTATCCTACAGGGTTATTTTTATTTCCACCAGGTGGCGATTTCCAACTTAAACCATCCCAGTTGGTAACGAGTCTCTTTCACAACTTTTCTTCATGGTTTGAGCCTAAGGTATCGTAAGAAAATAACATGCAACTGACAGTTTCTGTCTATCTTAGAAGGTTCCGAAATTTGCCACCAGGGCACATGGTATATTCGTCAATTGACGAATCCCAGTTGGTAAAATCTGCGAGAATCTCGCAGATTTCTCGGAGACATGTCGCTGTCTGCGAGATTCTCCGAGACGTTGTATGAAAAAAATACACGTATCGAGACAAATGCGAACCGATTCTCGGAGACATTTCGTCACCTCTGTTAAGCTAGCAGTGACAAACCCTCAAAATTAAAAAAAAAATTTACCTTAATTTGTTGCTATTTTGTTGCTATTTTGTTCCAAAAAAATTAATTTTGTTGCTCAACCCCTTTTCCTAGAAACGGAACACTGCTAGCTTAACAGTTAAGCTAGCAGTGACATCTGTTAATAATAGCTTCGCGGAAAAACTTTTGATGGCATATTTTGTTGCTATTTTGTTGCTCGACATTTCTCAAAAAAAATATTTTGTTGCTCAACTCCTTTTCCTGGAAACCGGTACACTGCTATCTTAACAGTGGAGCTAGCAGTGACACTGTTAATAATAGCTTCGCGGAAAAACTTTTGATGGCATATTTTGCTGCTATTTTGTTGCTCGACATTTCTCAAAAAAAATATTTTGTTGCTCAACTCCTTTTCCTGGAAACCGGTACACTGCTATCTTAACAGTGGAGCTAGCAGTGACATCTGGTGATAATAGCTTCGCGGAAAAACTTTTGATGGCATATTTTGCTGCTATTTTGTTGCTCGACATTTCTCAAAAAAAATATTTTGTTGCTCAACTCCTTTTCCTGGAAACCGGTACACTGCTATCTTAACAGTGGAGCTAGCAGTGACATCTGTTAATAATAGCTTCGCGGAAAAACTTTTGATGGCATATTTTGCTGCTATTTTGTTGCTCGACATTTCTCAAAAAAAATATTTTGTTGCTCAACTCCTTTTCCTGGAAACCGGTACACTGCTATCTTAACAGTGGAGCTAGCAGTGACATCTGTAAATAATAGCTTCGCGGAAAAACTTTTGATGGCATATTTTGTTGCTATTTTGTTGCTCGACATTTCTCAAAAAAAATATTTTGTTGCTCAACTCCTTTTCCTGGAAACCGGTACACTTCTATCTAACAGTGGAGCTAGCAGTGACATCTGTATTGTTGCTCTACATTTCGCAATAAATATTTTCCCCTTTGCAATAACATTTTAAATATTATTATTTAATAAAACTCCAAAGCAAATTTTTCTGGTTGAGTAGTTAATGTATTTAGATGTAAATAGAAAAATTGATTATGATTCCGCTTTTGGTAGTTAGGGACGTATTGCATGCAAATATCGTTCAATGTGTTGCCAGGTTCCAGGCTATCATAAAACGAAAACAATCAGGTATTTCAATCGAGTACAAAAATTGTTAAACCCAGATCGGTTTTTTGTGTACAACCTTTTACTTTATTATTTCAATAATACAAAGTTATGATCGATTTAAAAAAAAAAAAAAATTTTGCTGCCCTAAAAATTTTTTTTACGTTACATGACTAGTAGACACGAAAAAAGCAAAAAAAAATTTCAGTACGCCGTACGTCTACTGGTGTACGCAAAATTGTATGAAGGCTCGTAGCACCCAAACTCTTCGAGCTATTTAGTTTAATTTTTTTTCGTGGGTAGAGTAAGTACGCACCCTGAAGTGATCTAATTATGTGGGGAGGGGGTGTGACGGGGGGAGGAAGAGGAAAATTTTCGTTTCTAGATCTCAGCAACCGCTTATGCTACGAAGCTTAAACTTGGAATTTATATAGAGCTTCAATAGTGGACCTATTTGCAAAATGGGTGAATGGGAAAATGGCCGATATGGGTGAAAGGGTGAAGAAGGGGGGGCGGGGGGGGGGGGAATAATGAGTCCGAGACGCTAGAAAGCCGAGATTGAGACATTCTAAAATCCATATCTCCTAAACTGTAAGGTCACGAAATTAGAACTTAATGAACATCTGTAGGTATACTAGGAGAATAGATTGAAAACAAATTTTTGAGTGAGTGCAGTGGCGTGCGGATGTGGGCGGTGAAAAACTTTAGATTACTATATCCCACGAACCAATTGCACTAGAAAAATAAAATTCGGTTTCTGTATTAAAGTTAACAAATAAAATTTGATGAAAGCAAAATTTTTTAAGAGGGAGGTGGATCATGGAAGTGGAGGGGATAAGCATTTTTCTAAAAAATCACGTCTCTTATCTCAAGAGCAGTGTAAGATAGATACTTAAAACTTTTACCAGAAGTAGACCTAATAGATCCCTATCGGGAAAAAAAAGTTTGGGGTGGAGGTGTAAAGAGTGAGGGTGGGGGAGGGTGAAAAAGAAAAAGTTCCGATTTTATAATTCGAGAACCTATAATGATATAAAACTGAAACTTGGTATTTGGTTAGACATGTTGTGGAAAAATATAATTTTTTATAGGGTTAGTATGGTACGGAGGTGGAGGGATTTTTTGCTATCTATAAAACGGCTTATGCTAGAAAGTTAAAACTCGGCATGTGTATGTAAGTCAAGTAGAAAAGTAATTTAGATAACAAACAAATTTCAAATATCCATTGGCGTTCGGAAGGGGGCGAAAAAAATGATTAGTGAAAATGGAATGCATATATTTTCACGATTTTTGTCATATCTATTAGGTCTTTCCAAATATTGAATTCATTTTTATTCTACGTCTTCTTCATATAAATACCTAAAAAGCGTTTTCAGGATTTTTTAAAAATCGACCCCTAAGAGGGCTTGTATATTTCTTCACGAATTCTGCCTTATCCCACAGGTCTGATAGATATCGAATATCTTTTCACTTTCATGAGCTTGCGTAATAATCGCCTAAAACTTTTTTTTAAGTTTTGTCCTTTTTCAGCCCCGAAGAGGGTATAAAAGGGTTGAACACGTTTTCATGAATTTCGTCATATCTTTTAGAAGTGTTAAGAAATTGAATTGGTTTTTGCTTTCTCGTGCTGTCTTCATATTTATTTATTAACTCCTTTCAGAATTTTTGGATATTCAACCCTCAAGTGGGTGTAATGAGGTTGCATACATTTTCACAGATTCTTACACATTTCTTAGATCTGATGATATATCGAATTCATTTTTACTTCCTAAGGTTTCCTCAATTTCAGTCAATTTCAGCATTTTTAGATATTCAATCCTAAGTGGTGTAAGAGGGTTGTATGCTTTTCAAATCTTCGACATATTTCTTAGGTTTGATGAGATATTAGATCGCTTTTCATTTCCGCAGACTTTTTATATAATCGCCTAGAAACACATTTCTCATTTTTTCGTTATTCAACCCCCAAGGGTCCCTTAGTTCCGATGAGATATAAAATTGGTTATTACGGCATTTGATGCAATGACCTTAAAACCAATTTCACAATTTTTCGAATTTTAAGAACCAAGGGGGTGTGAAGAGTTTGCTTACGTTTTCACAAATTTTTCAAAATCCCTCGTGTCTCATGATATATCAAGTTGCTTCTTATGAAATCGTCTAAAAACCTGTTTCACAATTTTTTCGAAATTCAAACCCCAAGTGAAAGTAATGGGTTTGCATACGTTTTAACAATTCGTCATATCTCTTTAGTCTGATAAGGCAACAAATTCGTTTTTACTTCTATGGGCTTTTAGTGTACATAATATACCGAAATTCGAATGTCTACACGGGCTTTTTCAATGTTTAATCGGGTTAAAATCTCTAATTTAAACATTTTTATTTTAAAAACAAAATAAATTTTCCAAGAAATATAATAATTTCGAAACAACTCATGATATACTCCGACTTTGACCGCTCCCGAACTTTGACCCGAAAAAAAATAAAGTTTCGCCCAGACCATTGGCAGATTTTTCTACCTTGCGCTCCACATAATCGGAAAACAGCTATTATAAAATACAAGATTTTTTTTCCGATTATGACCAAAAATGTGCATAATTTATGGACCACTCTGTATAGATAGTAGACATAATGGCGATAAATGGCAGAGCTCGTTTCATAGAAATATTAAAAAATTCTGTTTCTTTTATTTTTTAATGTTGGATCCAAATAACATGTAAGGGTTAGTTTTATTTCCGATTTATGCGTTTTCGGTGCATATGTAGTTGTACGTTATACCGGGAAATCTCAGTACGTAATTCGAATACATAAAGAAAATACTGTATTATTGAAATAATAAAGTAAAATGATAAATTAACACACATTCACTGCAATATTTTTTCATAGATTTATTATTTTTCCACTGAACTCTGTTCTCGGTTGCTACTTGCCCAGCAAGCAGAACGTGTACGTTTAAAATCCATGAACATAATGAAATATATTTCAACAGTCTTACGTGTTTAATGTTTAGATGCGGAGTAGGTTACCAATCCAAATAGCCTCCTGGTTATCCCTTAGGTTGTCAGTCGCATGGTAACCTACACCGCATCTAACCATTAAACACGTTTCGGACTTCTACCCATAAAATAATAAAGTTGCGCCCAGACGGTTGGCAGATTTTCTTTATTTATTAACGTATTTCTTTTATCAATAGAATATTCCATAGAAGTAAAAGTGAATTTGATCTCATTTAACCTAAAAAAAATACGGAATTCATCAAAACTTGAACAATGTCTTACTCCCCAGGGGGTTTAATATCAAAAAATACTTAAATCAGTTTATTCCCCGACTATATTCAAAGCATTTCGAAGTGAAAGTGAATTCTATATGCAATTAGACCTAAGAAATATATTGGATTTCGTGAAAAAGAATGATACATAACCGCCTTACACCCCCTTAGGGGTTAGATATCGAAAAATTTGGAAAAATGTTTCTAGGCCCTTATATTAAGAGGCTGCAGTAGTAAAATTGCTTTGATAGCTCGTGAAGTCTAAAAGATTTACCGAAATTCGTGAAAATGTGAGAAAAAAACCTTTTTACGGACATTTTTTTTACTCCATCTTTGTACACAAATGAAAATCTATTTTTTTTAGATTTATTTACTCTACTACCACATCTACATATACGTATTAAGTTTCAACTTTCTAGCATAAACCGTTTCTGAGATATTTAAAAACCATCCCTCACCCCTGTACCGTGCTACACTTATCAACAATTTTATTTTTCTAGGGTGTCTCTATAGTAGTTCTATATAGTCGTAAATTTTTATTGTTCTATTCATTACAGTTTTCGAGAAATAAAAATCAAAATGTTTTCCTTTCAACATCCTTTAACCATCATCCCCAACAACCACATCCTCAACATTTTTTCCCTATTAGAAGTCTACTGACTGCAACTCCTGTAAGATTTTCAAGTTCTGGTACGGTTCTCGAGATATAAAAATTGAATTTTTTGTACTCCACCTCCCCACTCAAAAAATTTACATTCAGTAGACTCAACTTGTGATCCCATATACAGAAACCAAATGTTATCCTCCTGGTGTAATTGGTTCGGAAGATATTGTAATCCAAAGTTTTTCACCACCACCCCCACACCCCACCACCCCCCTTAAAAATTTTATGTTTTTTTATTTTAGTCTAATCTTGAAGTATCCCACAACCACAAAGTTTCAACCTTCTGACATCAATTGTTCAGGAGATATGGATTTTACAATGTTCCAATACCGGCTTCCAAGCATTTTGGACTCATTGAGTACTGCGGACGGCGGACGGCGGACGGCGGTACGGCATACGGTGTACGGTCGGCGTACGGCGTCTACGGCGGACAGACAAACTTTTTTTTTTTGCTTTTTCGGTGTTTACTAGTTCTAAAACGTGTAGATACAAAATTTCAGGGTACAATTTTTTTTTTAAATTTCAGGTCGATCACAAAAGTGCTGGCTAACATTCATGTTGGAGCGACGGACCTGCACACTTCTTAAGTTTATAGGGAAGCACTTTCCTCAAGCTCGTGTCCTAGCAACGGATTCGCACAAAGGATGAATTATTCCATTATTTGGAAATTTTGAGAAGGGAAGGAAATTTTGGGGAAGGGTGAAGAAGAAAAAGTTCCGATTTTTATATCTCGAGAACCTATAGTGATATAAAACTGAAACTTGGTATTTGGATAGAACTTTAGTAGTAGCATGTTGAAAAAATATAATTTTTTATAGGGGTAGTATGGTACGGGGGTGGGGGGTGTTTTTCCTAACTATAGAACGGCTTATGCCAGAAAGTTGAAACTCGGTATGTATATGTAAGTCATCTAGAAAAGTAATTTAGATAAAAAAAATTTTCAAATATCCATTGGCGTACGGAAGGGGGGCAAAAAAAATGATCAGTGAAAATGGAATGCAGATATTTTCACGGCTTTTGTCATATCTATTAGGTCTTTCCAAATATTGAACTCATTTTTATTGTACGGATTCTTCATATAAATATCTAGAAAGTGTTTTCAAGATTTTTTGAAATTCGACTCCCACGGTTGTGTAAAGGGGCTGTATACATTTTCACGAATTCAGCCATATCCCTCCGGACTGATTAGATATCGAATAACTGTTTACTTCCTCGGGCTTGTTTAATAATCACCTAAAACTCGTTTTCAAATTTTTTCCTTTTTCAACCCCTAAGAGTATATAAACGGGTTGAACACGTGTTCATGAATTTCGTCACATCTCTTAGGAGTGAGAAGACATCGGATTGGTTTTCACTTCCTCGGGCTTTCTTTACATATATCTAAAAACTAATTTCAGAATTTTTTAATATTCAACCCCTAAGTGGGTGCAAGGAGGTTGCATATGTTTTCACAAATTCCTAAATATTTCTTAGTTCTAATGAGGTATCGAATTAATTTTTACTTCCTAAGGCTTCCTACATAATCGACAAAAAGTTGATTTCAGTATTTTTAGATATTCAACTCCAAGCTTACGACATATTTCTTAGGATTGATGAGATATCAGATTGGTTTTCACTTCCACAGACATTTTATATAATCGCCTACAAATGCATTTCCGATTTCATGTAATGGCCAAAAACTTAATCACGAAAAACCTCCTAATCGCGTATTAACTGATATTATACTATGACTTAGAGCTCTTCCCGGAGTATGACCCAATTATGTAATTCATATGTTATATGTGAAAGCGGCGTTTAAGTATTCTAGCGCGACACCAATCTAACCGCTTCCGGAACCTTTTTTAGGTTTTCAGTCACATAGTAACCTACACCGCGTCCCAGAATTAAACGCATTCCGGACTTCTGCCCGAAAATAATAAAGTTGCACCCAGACTGTTGGCAGATTTTAGTATTGTCTATGAATCAAAATGTAGCAGTGGCCGCTCGCCGCATGAGGCTGATCCTCACTCTTTTACAGAGCAAAAAGTTATCAAGTTACTAGTTACAATGACTTTCCGCTGTAAACCGACGTCTTTACTCATATAGTTTTAGTCGGACAAATTCGTGTTTTAATATTCCAATTCAGCCTCAACTGCTAAGAAAGGTACGAGCAGCCACTGAAATGTAGGCACGTCCTTCGTCATCGAAAATTTTTCTTCGAGCTGTCAACTGCCTGGGCGGAACTTAATTATTTGTTTTGGGTTGAAGTCTGAAACTCGTTTAATGCTGTATTGCGGTGCAGGTTACTATGCAAATGACAACCTAAAAACTAACAACCTACACTGCATCTCATCATTAAACGCGTTCCAGACTTCTACCCAAAATATAAGCATTTTTTTTAATTGCTTATTTTTTTTCAATTTCAATAAAAACATAGGGGATAAAATATCGACATAACCCTTTAGGGGTGGACTATCAAAACCTTCTGAAACCGATTTTTAGGCGATTATATAGAAAGCCCGTTAAAGAGAGAAACAATTCGATATCTCATCAGAACTAAGTTATATGTCAGAATTCCTAGAAACGTACATAATCGTTTTACACCTTCTCAGGGGTTGAATATCGCAAAATCCAGAAACTAGTTTTTATATCATTAAATATAAAGTCCATTGAAAATTCGATCACATTAAGCCTAAAAATTTGTCGGAATTTCTGAAAACTTGAACACCTTCACGTGGCTTAATATCGAAAAATGCTTAAATCGGTTTCTTCTCCGATTATATGTATAATACGAGTATATTAAGAAATATATCGAAAATGCGAAAAAAACCTTTTGTCAGATATTTTTTGTACTCCACCTTTGAACGCCAATAAAAATCTGAACCTTTTTTATATTTTAATTACTCCTGTAATACATCTACATATACGCACTAAGTTTCAATTATCTATCATAAGCCGTTTCTGAGATAACAAAAACCAAAAATCACCTCCGAATCTTGCTACCCCTATCACATTTTTATACTCTAGATGAAATCTGTTCAGTAACAAAATTATTTTTGTTTAAAATGTAGAGCAACCAAATATGCCATCAAAAGTTCTCCCGCGAAGCTATTATTTACAGATGTCACTGCTAGATCCACTGTTAAGATAGCAGTGTACCGGTTTCCAGGAAAAGGAGTTGAGCAACAAAATATTTTTTTTGAGAAATGTCGAGCAACAAAATAGCAGCAAAATATGCCATCAAAAGTTTTTCCGCGGAGCTATTATTAACAGATGTCACTGCTAGCTCCACTGTTAAGATAGCAGTGTACCGGTTTCCAGGAAAAGGAGTTGAGCAACAAAATATTTTTTTTGAGAAATGTCGAGCAACAAAATAGCAGCAAAATATGCCATCAAAAGTTTTTCCGCGAAGCTATTATTAACAGATGTCACTGCTAGCTCCACTGTTAAGATAGCAGTGTACCGGTTTCCAGGAAAAGGAGTTGAGCAACAAAATATTTTTTTTGAGAAATGTCGAGCAACAAAATAGCAGCAAAATATGCCATCAAAAGTTTTTCCGCGGAGCTATTATTAACAGATATCACTGCTAGCTCCACTGTTAAGATAGCAGTGTATCGGTTTCCAGGAAAAGGAGTTGAGCAACAAAATATTTTTTTTGAGAAATGTCGAGCAACAAAATAGCAGCAAAATATGCCATCAAAAGTTTTTCCGCGGAGCTATTATTAACAGATGTCACTGCTAGCTCCACTGTTAAGATAGCAGTGTACCGGTTTCCAGGAAAAGGAGTTGAGCAACAAAATATTTTTTTTGAGAAATGTCGAGCAACAAAATAGCAGCAAAATATGCCATCAAAAGTTTTTCCGCGAAGCTATTATTAACAGATGTCACTGCTAGCTCCACTGTTAAGATAGCAGTGTACCGGTTTCCAGGAAAAGGAGTTGAGCAACAAAATATTTTTTTTGAGAAATGTCGAGCAACAAAATAGCAGCAAAATATGCCATCAAAAGTTTTTCCGCGAAGCTATTATTAACAGATGTCACTGCTAGCTCCACTGTTAAGATAGCAGTGTACCGGTTTCTAGGAGAAGGAGTTGAGCAACAAAATATTTTTTTTGAGAAACGTAGAGCAACAAAATAGCAACAAAATATGCCATCAAAAGTTTTCCCGCGAAGCTCTTGTTTACAGATGTCACTGCTAGCTCCACTGTTAAGATAGCAGTGTACCGGTTTCCAGGAAAAGGAGTTGAGCAACAAAATATTTTTTTTGAGAAATGTCGAGCAACAAAATAGCAGCAAAATATGCCATCAAAAGTTTTTCCGCGAAGCTATTAATACCAGATGTCACTGCTAGCTCCACTGTTAAGATAGCAGTGTACCGGTTTCCAGGAAAAGGAGTTGAGCAACAAAATATTTTTTTTGAGAAATGTCGAGCAACAAAATAGCAGCAAAATATGCCATCAAAAGTTTTTCCGCGAAGCTATTATTTACAGATGTCACTGCTAGCTCCACTGTTAAGATAGCAGTGTACCGGTTTCCAGGAAAAGGAGTTGAGCAACAAAATATTTTTTTTGAGAAATGTCGAGCAACAAAATAGCAACAAAATATGCCATCAAAAGTTTTTCCGCGAAGCTATTATTAACAGATGTCACTGCTAGCTTAACTGTTAAGCTAGCAGTGTTCCGTTTCTAGGAAAAGGGGTTGAGCAACAAAATTAATTTTTTTGGAACAAAATAGCAACAAATTAAGGTAAATTTTTTTTTGAATTTTGAGGGTTTGTGACTGCTAGCTTAACAGAGGTCATTTCGTCGAAAGTCGCGATAGCTAACAATTTTATTGTTCAGCGCCATCTGTTGTAATAGATTATTATATTTTTTTCTGGGGTTGTAGGATTAGATTGAAATAAGAATTAATTTCTTGCCAAAAATATATCTGCTGCACTAGCAAGATATATGAGTAATAAATAAAAACGACCTTTGATACAAATTTCAATCACTATTTATTAAAATTATTTCTTCGGTGAAAAAGTAACACGATATTATTGTTACCACGCATAAAATAAAATAAATGATAAAAATATAATTCTAAACAAAATACTGGGAATGTAGCACGCATTGAACTAAATCGAATCATGTATACCAACATAAAAAATTGCACTAAACTGGTTCAATGCCTGTGACATTTCCGGTTCTTTAAAGATCGACTGCGAAAGCGTGCAGGAAAAAATTTGTAACTAAGTAATTTGAAAAATTGTTTTTTTATTGAAATATTTGTAATTTACATTTTGCAGACACAAAGGAAAATAAATTTGAAGAATAAAACCACCAAATAAATTGGTTTCTATCAAATTTACGCCCAACAAAGCTTCAAATTTGTATTTGATAAACTTGTTTCAACAATGACACACGAATTCAAGAAGTCGTCGAAATTAATTCGAATGCCGCCCAATATCTCCATTTCTACGATATCTCATTGCTGTCAAAATTGTCAGGAACCCGACAACGAAGAAATGGTTTAGTGCGATATTTGCGATAGTTGGTGGCATTTCTCCTGCGTTGGGGTCAATGAATCCATTGCGGGAAAGGAATTTACTTGCCCAAAATGTGAGTCCGGCAGATTAGCAAATACATCCGAACCCGCAAGTTTACGGTCGCCAATTCGAGATAACTTGGATCATGCAGAATCGGTATCATCCAGAACATCTTCCTCGAGAAGGCGAAAAAACCTCGAGCTTCGCAAATTGGAGGAAGAAAGGGAACTTCGCCGGAACGCAACCCTTCGGTGGCAAACATAACTGCTGTCAACCAAAACCTGTTAGTTTCACAAGTACGTCAAGACCAAACGGGCACTGAAGTTAACCATGATCATATGACGGCAAACATAAAGCACTTAAAATCAACTGCTTACCATATGCCAACATTTTCACAACATACTTTACGCTCTAGTGCCACAAATACGGTTATTCCAGTACCAGGAGAGTTCATCCCAGTTGCCGACCAAAATCCATCTGCTTACCATATGCCAACATTGTCACAACATACTTTACACTCTAGTGCCACAAATACGGTTATTCCAGTACCAGGACAGTTCATCTCAGTTGCCGACCAAAATCCATCGTCAATGCTGTTTACAAGTGCATTTTCTAGCGCAGCAGAAGCACCCGCTACAAATTACGTTCGTCAACCTTCAGCGGCTAGATCAAGTTGTACTACATCAATTGCAAATAAATGGATACCGCACCGGCCCGCAGTTCCTGATATCCAGCCAATAGGTAACAATTCTAATTTTTCAAATACATTTACTGCGCCCATCGTATCTGGCCGAGATGAATCTCCTGCATTGACTGCAAATCAAATAGCGTCAAGACAGGTAACCTGGAAAGAATTGCCGTCATTTAGTTGTAGTCCACTAGAATGGCCCATATTTATTAGCAATTACGAAACGTCAACTCGTACATGCGGATTTTCGGACGAGGAAAATTTAATTCGTCTGCAAAGGAGCCTGAAAGGCAAAGCTTTGGAAGCCGTGAAAAGCAAACTCCTTTTACCGCACACCATTTCAAATGTGATCGAGACATTAAGACTCTTATTCGGTCGACCTGAAATAATAATCGACTCGCTTTTGAGAGACATTCGGAGTCAGTTACCACCAAAAGCAGAACAACTGGACTCTTTGATTACTTATGCACTTTCTGTCCAAAATCTATGTGCCACAATGGAAGCATCTGGATTGTTAGCACATATGTGTAACCCATTATTGCTCCAAGAACTCGTCAGTAAGCTACCAGCCCAAATCAAACTAAACTGGGCTACCTTTAAACAAACTATTCTGGTACCTACTCTGCAAACATTTGCGAACTGGCTTTTCCAACTCGCAAAAGCTGCAAGTGATGTGACTTTATACGTGGGTGACTTTCATCAAGAAAACAAGAAAAATAAGCGCCCCAATAAAGATCGCGGCTATTTACATGCTCATCACGAACCAACACAAACTTCTTCGGATCAGTTGAATTCAGTCCAAAAGAATGTTAATGGCCAAACACCACGTCAAAACTGTATTGTTTGTAATAAGGGTAACCATAAAGTTGTAGATTGCGCTCAATTCAAGGAACTGAATCATGCGGAAAGATGGAATACGCTCAAACAGCATGAACTATGCCGAAAGTGTTTAGGTCTTCACTCTCAATTTCGTTGCAACTCCAAGAAGGTATGCGGACAAAACAACTGCACATTCAAACATCACCCTTTGCTTCATAACCATCTCAAGGATGAAGCAAATTTGTCCAAAACAAAATCTACGAGTAACACTGCTACTAGTGTACTTCAGTCAAATTGCAATACTCACCAACAGCCAATTTCAACCATCCTCTTCCGAATAATACCTGTACGACTTTATGGTAGAAATAATTCAATAGACACAATCGCGTTTTGGATTTTTTCGCTCACATTAATCGAAGAAGAATTGGCTAACGAATTAGAATTAGATGGTGCCAGGGATAGTCTATGCTTAAAGTGGACGTCAGATACGGTACGTTATGAACCAGATTCGCGTAGAGTGTCGTTAGAAATTTCCGGTACCCAAACGAATGATACACGTTACAAAATGTCCAACGTGTAAATTCTCTCAACCTACCAGTTCAGTCAATCAGTTCAAATGATGGATACATCCATCTAAAGAATTTGGCTTTAGAATTTTATGAAAATGCCAGCCCAAAAATTCTCATTGGTCTTGATAATTGGAGATTAGGCTTACCTCTAGAGGTGAGAGAAGGAAAATTACAACAACCGGTTGCAACACGATCACGGCTCAGGTGGACTCGGCACGGGTTTTGTACTACAACCGAAAAGTCTCTCAACTTTCAACATCAAAGTTATCATATTTGCGATTGTCAGAACGACAGAAACTCCTCACTACATAAACTGGTAGAAGACTTTTTTTCAATGGAAAGTTTGGGTATCCGACGACGACTGTCCACCTTGCCGTGGTGTTGGGGCTGAGTAGGGTCTTGCCCGAAACCAAGAGATGGTCAACCTCCCCCCCCTCCATCCATCTCCCAAAATCCCTTCACTCCACCTATCCGGGCTGGATCAAGGTGTCATACGACCCGTGCCGAGGATCGACCAGGCTGGGGGCCCTATACAAATAGCCCAGCCGCGAACGGAGTATCCGGATACCTGGCGACCTCCGGATTAAATAGCCTTATCTGCACAATGCGGATCTTTGTGCAGATGGACCTTCCGTTCTCCGCTACTCGTGGGAACACAATGAATTCAAAAAAAACAAATACAAACAAAAAAACAGAGTCCGGATCTCTTAAAAAACCGGACGGAGAGATGGACGAAAGCTCATCCCTCTCCTCCACTTCAATGGGGTTACCTGGAAGACTGCGGTCACAGAACCTGGTCCTAGCAACTCACCCGCGAGGACTCCGGCAACCAAACCTGGTCCAAGCGACTCAACATCCACGAGGACTTCGGTCACCAAACCCGGTCCAATTACCATGGCCAAGACTTCGGACACCAAACCTGGTCTTGGCTCACTCAAAAAGGAGGGTACTGGCAGAGGAAAGGGAGCTGCAAACATCCCGAAAAGTACCGGCCATATCGCTCCCTCTAAACAGCTCTACAAAGAGAAGAAAACGGCCCTGGGAATCCTGAAGCGCCTTGGTAGTATACCAGAGGAACAGCGGACGGACAAACAACGGGCCTCTATTGATTGGGCTTTAAAGCTGACCACCGAGGGGTGGGAACCATCCGGCAAGGGTCAAGTGTCCAAGAGACACAGATCGCTGGATGAGTCTCCCGAGGCAACTCAAGCACCGCGGCACCTTCAAGGCCCTTCAACGAAGTCCTGAAGGATCATCTCGTGATGGCCGTCATCGACAGGAGTAACGATGACGGAAGGATCACTCCAGACAAGTGGAAAGACTTGCAGAGCGAGCTGGCGGATGGTTTCCTCAAACTTATGAGGGAGCATCCTGGTCCCGGGCAGTGAGGAAGATCTGCTGGCATCTGACCCGGAAGATGCGAACCTAACCGTGATCGAGGCTTAATGCTGCGAATACTGCAAATTAATCTTCATCACTCGAAAACGGCATCAGCCTCCTTACTTCTCCGTCTAGCCAGGGATGGAGAAGACCTTGTCTTGATCCAGGAACCATGGATTGAGCATGACGTGGTAAACGGTCTCAAGACTCCAAACTATACTCTGTTCTATGTAAGGAATAATGGCAAGCCAAGAGCATGCATTCTTGCAAAAAACAAGTTTAAATATATTTCTGCTACACAGCTTCAGTGATCCTGATATCGTCACAGTCAGCCTTGAACTGAATAATAAGATTCACTGGCTGATCTCGGCCTATCTGGCCCATGACCATCAAGGTCCACTGCCACCGAGTATTATGAGCGATCTAATCACTGAAGCTAATAAGCTCAACACTGGTGTCATCCTAGGGTGTGATGCAAATGCGCATCATGCAGTCTGGGGTAGCACTGACACAAAGGAAAGAGGCGAGTTGCTTTTTGACTACTTTTTAAGCACTAACCTTCTTCTATGCAACACAGGGCAAGAGCCTGTAAGGACATTCGTCACGACCTTATACGTTGGAGTTCTCCCGGCTATGCCGAGAGTCCAACTGGGATAAGGTCGTGAGCGACGGCAGTATTCGGTGCCGTCGCGTGTCTGGGGGTGTGGTTTTCGCTGCGTCGGCAATGTCTGCAATGGCTGCGACGGCTCACATCGCAGCCGTCGTCTTTGTTGCGACGGCTCACAATGCAGCCGTCGTCTTTGTTGCGACGGCTCACATCGCAGCCGTCGTCTTTACTGCCGCTTTTTAAGCGCAGCTCTGTCTGTATTGTGTGACTGCAGCGACGACTATCGGCGTCATCGCTTTGCAGCCGTGTTGTGAGTCGCCCGCCAGTTGGCGAACGACTGGCTGCCACTTCGATTTCTCGTCCTTATATAGGAATCGAAATGACAGCCAGCGTCCTTGGATCGTTGTGATCCAATTTGTGAGGAGTGTTTTCGGCCTGAGTTGTTTTGCCGCAAAACATCTCCCCACAAGCCTACCTTTATAACTAGGAATAGACAAGAAGTCTTAGACATAACCCTGGTTTTCGAAAACATCTCACACATGGTTAGCAACTGGAAGGTTTCTGAAGAAAACTCCTTCTCGGATCACCGCTACCTCCAATTTAATCTGAAAGATTACAAACCTATCCCACCGGCCTTTAGGAACTACCGGAGGACCGACTGGGTCAAATACAGGGAAACTCTTAGCGGCGTTCTCCCTCCCATACCGCCACTCCAACCGAGTAGCTCAACTGATCTCGAAGGTCTGGTCACCACCCTTACGCGCGCCCTAAACGAGGCACTGTCGAACTCCTGTCCTGAGAGCAGGCCAAGAGGGAAACATAAGCCGCCATGGTGGAACGCAGAACTCGGGGCTCTTAGAAAATGCTGTAGGCAGCTGTTTAACAGAGCCAAAAGCACGAAAGACGTTTGCGACTGAGACTCCTATAAAGGATCACTTCGTAAATACAAATATGAACTGAGAAAGGCGCAGCGCAAATCCTGGGGACTCTTCTGTAGTGAAATAGAAGATTCATCCGAGGCATCCAGGCTCCGCAAAATTCTCTCTAAAAATCCAACCACACCATGCTACCTGAGGAGACCGGACGGATCTTGGACTACCTCAAGTAGGGAAACCACTGATCTCCTCCTAGACACCCACTTCCCTGGTAGCTCGCCTGTTGAGTCGGAGCGGGTAAACATTACAAGAAACCATGCACCGTTCAACTCTGACGCTCTTATAACAGAGACCAAGCTCCTCTGGGCGATAGAAGGCTTTAAACCATTTAAGTCTGCGGGACCGAACGGAATAATTCCTGCTGAAATCCAGCAGACCTCGGATATAATTCTTCCTTGGCTGGAGATTATCTTGAAAGGCTGCCTGAATCTAACCTACATTCCTGAAAGATGGAAGGAAGTCAGGGTGGTATTCATACCCAAAGCAGGAAAAAGCTCTCATGTCTGCCCTAAGGACCTCAGACCTATCAGTCTATCATCCTTTCTTCTGAAAACACTGGAAAGACTAATGGATGTACACATCCACGACAATATTGACAAGCGTGTCAACATCCCAACATGCGTACTGGAAGGGGAGGTCGGTCGAAACGGCCTTACATTCGCTCGTGCGCACCATTAAAAAATCTCTTAGTATTAAAGAGTACACCATGGTTGCCTTTCTCGATATCGAGGGAGCTTTCAACAACGTCAGACCAGAGGCAATCACTGACGCATTTTCTATCCTGAAGGTGGAGTCCTCGCTTGGCGCGTTGATCAATTTGATGTTAACATCCAGGATTGTGAACACAAAGCTGGGCGAGTCCTCCTCTCAAAGGTTTGTCAGCAGAGGCACACCACAAGGTGGTGTCTTCTTTGGAATTTAGTGGTCAACAAACTACTATTGAGACTGGAAGGGGCGGGCTGCAGAGTTATTGCCTATGCAGATGATGTTGCAATTGCTGTCTTGGGAAAGCACCTCAACACGTTGAGTGAGATATTGCAAAATGCTCTCTCTATCCTCTCCAAATGGGCAGCTGAATGCGGGTTGGGTGTGAACCCACGCAAAACAGAATTAGTCCTCTTCACCAGGAAATATAAAATTCCTCACGTAGACCCTCCTACTCTGAATGGTACTAGTCTAGTTTTCACCGATAGTGCAAAATATTTGGGTCTTATTTTGGACAGGAAACTTCACTGGAAACCTAACATTCAGGAACGGGTAAAGAAAGCAACAGTTGCGCTTTACTCGTGCAAAAAGGCCATTGGCAAAAAATAGGGTATGCAACCCCGGATAATTCATTGGCTCTACGTGTCCGTCATCAGACCGATACTTATGTATGATGGTGTTATTGTCTGGTGGACGGCCTTAAACAAAGCAGTTAACTACACCACCCTAGGGAAGGTACAGAGATCAGCATGCGTATGCATCAGTGGAGCTCTGAGAACAACTCCCTCTGCAGCACTAGACATGCTATTCAGTCTGCCACCCCTAGACATTTTTGGCAAGCAAATGGCAGCCAATGCAGCCATTCGACTTAGGGCCTCTACACAGTGGACTGGCATATCTGCATCACTCAACAATCTTGAATCATTTCAATAACATTCCTGAAAACACCGACTACACCCCTCCCAGTTATGATTTTGAGAAAAATTTCCAAACAGCCATCCCAACCCATCTA
This sequence comes from Beris morrisii, assembly GCA_951812415.1. Lineage (NCBI taxonomy): Eukaryota > Metazoa > Arthropoda > Insecta > Diptera > Stratiomyidae > Beris > Beris morrisii. The sequence goes on from OX638313.1 coordinate 77,716,088, forward strand.
GAATGGGAAAGGGATTCGGTACGGACGGAAGAGTCCGCCCACATATATACGGACGGCTCCAAAACTGAAGGCGGGGTAGGTGGAGGTGTTTTCTCTGATATGCTTAACATTAGCAGCTCCTTCCGCCTTCCGGACCACTGTAGTGTCTTTCAGGCGGAACTTATGGCGATCAAGGAGGCCTTGTCCTGGCTGAGGTGTAATGTAATATCTACTAGGGATATTAGCATTTTCACACACAGCCAAGCGGCAATAAAATCCTTGGAATCGGCCTCGACAACATCAAAGGTCGCCGCAGAATGTCGATCATCTCTTAAGGAGATGGCTGAACAGTTCAATATTCTCCTGTGCTGGGTGCCAGGACACAGGGATATTCCAGGGAACTGCATGGCTGACGAACTCGCTCGACGCGGTACTACCCTTCAGATTATGCCGGAACATCGGAATCTGGGTGTGCCTCTCTCTACATGTAAACTGCTACTGGGATTAGACTCAATTGAGAAAACCAACTCAAGATGGGCAGACGGTGTTACATGTCACGCTGCGAGACAGATCTGGCCAGAGCTGGATCTAAAACGCTCCAAAAAGCTGACTTTGCTCAAAAGGGCGAATATCAGCACCACAATCGGTGTCCTGACCGGACACTGTCTTATAGGTCGACATGCTAAAAGACTCGGTCTCTTCTCAAACGACTTCTGTAGAAGCTGCCTGGATGAGGAGGAGGAGGAGACAGTCCTTCACCTTCTCTGTACCTGTCCAGCTCTATCAGCCAGAAGGAAAGCTCATCTTGGAGCTTACTTCTTCAACTGTCTCGGTGACCTTGCCTCAGTGGAGGTCGCGAGAATCCAACGCTTCATTGCAAGCTCTAAATGGATCGGCGAGTAGGACCGGATTCGATGATCCTGTGGTAACACAACGGACCTTTTAGGTCTAAGTGTGTCCGTGTTCTCACGGGCAGCCACGCGTACCTACCTAACTACCTTGGGTATAAAGGTTCACTATACTGTAACTGAATCGAAGGATGATCAACGTGCATATCAACTTATGCAATCAACGACATCTCGAAAGAAGGACAGATTCGAAACCGGATTACTGTGGAAATTTGATCATGTGTCTCTTCCGAATAGTTTTAACATGGCAAATAGTCGTCTTGTTTGCTTAGAGAATCAGATGGCAAGAAATCCTCTGTTAAAACAATTTATGCACGAAACTATTTCTGAACATGTCCGAAAAGGTTACGTCCGCATTTTAACCTCGAACGATCTTGAAGCGCAGCATTCACATGTATGGTATCTGCCTATATTCGCTGTAGTCAATCCAAATAAGCCCGAAAAGCACAGAATAGTTTGGGATACTGCTGCGAAAGTAAACGGTGTATCGCTCAACACATTTCTTTTTAAAGGACCAGACCAACTTACTTCACTGCCGTACGTGTTGTATAAATTTTGGGAGCACCAGATCGCTATATCAGGAGACATACGAGAAATGTTTCATCAAGTGCTAATATGTGAAAAAGACCAACATGCTCTGCGATTTCTTTGGAGAGAAGATACCCGGCAAAAGCAACCTGATGTTTATGTTATGCAGGTCATGACATTCGGAGCAACATGTTCACCTAGTTCGGCTCAATATGTTAAAAACTTAAATGCTCAGCAATTTGCAGATAAATTTCCAAGAGCAGCCCTAGTGATAACAGAAGAACATTATGTTGACGATATGTTGAGTAGTGTGGACACTCCGAACGAGGCCATTAAGCTTGCAACTGATGTTAAATTTATACATTCCCAAGCTGGATTCAATATAAAAAATCTGCCAACAGTCTGGGCGCAACTTTATTATTTTATGGGTAGAAGTCCGAAACGTGTTTAATGATGAGATAAGGTGTTGGGTACTATGCGACTGACAACCTAAAAAATAACGTTCCAAATATCCTCCTGGTTATTTTTTAGGTTGTCAGTCGCATGGTACCCAACACCGTATCTCATCATTAAATACGTTTCGGACTTCTACCCATAAAATAATAAAGTTGCGCCCAGACTGTTGGCAGATTTTTTTTATTTATTTACTTATTTTTCTTATCAATAGAATAATTCATAGTAGTAAAAGCGAATTCGATCACATTAAACCTAAGAGATTTTCGGAATCAGTGAAAACTTGAACAATACCCCCAGGGGGTTTAATTGAGAAAAATACTTAAATCGGGTTGTAGCGCGCCAGTGTGCAGGTGGGCCACACCAGTTTACGAAATAGGGCCCGCGTCGCCGGTGGCCGAGGTAAATCTGAGCCGGCGGTGCTAGGGCGAGCGGTGGTCAGTTTACGACGCTCACTGTCGTTGGAGGTCGCAATCGCCTGCGTCCAGGGGCGAGCGTTGTGACTGGCGTCGCGATGGTACTCGACACTGAGACGCCTGCGTCCGGGGGCGAATTTACGACGCTCTCTGTCGTTGGAGGTCGCAATCGCCTGCGTCCAGGGGCGAGCGTTGTGACTGGCGTCGCGATGGTACTCGACACTGAGACGCCTGCGTCCGGGGCGAATTGCTGAAAGGCTGCGGTGTCGGCTGCCTACGTCCGGGGGCGGGCGTCGACTTAGGCGTCGGGATGGAAACGATTTGCCTGCGTCCGGGGGCGAGCGTTTTCCTCGGCTCTGATAAGAGCCCTTCGACTTCGTTTACTCTTTGAGTTCTGACAAGAACTATAAGTGCGATTTAGATTTCAGTCCTGACAAGAACTGAAATCTTTAAAGGCTACTGCTTCCTGGGTAGCGTTTTAACGAGAAAACAAAGACGACCTCTCGGCCCGGATCCAATTTACTACTGATAATTTATTTCCTAAAATTTACACTATTTAAACACTTAAAAATAATACTTGGTCCATCCCTTCTACTAAATATTTCACGATGCTAAGTGCATTGCTACAAATTCTAATGCAAACACAAAAGATGACCTAACGGTCAATTTGTGATGCCGAGTGCATTTGGACAAATTTTAATTTCATACAAAAGATGACCTAACGGTCAATTTGTGATGCTAAGTGCATCTTGACAAATTTGGTAAATGCATTATTGTGAGCCATTTAGGTGGACACAGTAGAGTCCGTCTAAATGACCCACACGGGTTTTCCCCGATTACGTTTAAAGCTTATAGAAGTAAAAGTGAATTCCAAATCTCAATATACCTTAGAAATATATCAGAATTCGTAAATATGTACACAACCACTTTACACCCCCTTAGGGGTTGGTTATCGAAAAATTTTGAAGATCGTTACTAGGCGCTTATATAAATAGCGCGCAGAAGTAACATTGCTTTGATAGCTCGACATGTCTAAAAGTTTTAACGAAGTTTGTGAAAATGTGGATTCACGGACATTTTTTTACTCAACCTCTGAACGCCAATAAAAATCTGAACTTTTTTTTTGCTTTAATTACTCTAATAGTACATCTACATATACGTACTAAGTTTCAACTTTCTAGCATAATCCGTTTCTGAGATATAAAAAACCACCCCTCTCCCCCGTACCTTGACACCCCTATCAAAAATTTTTCTAGGATGTCTCCATAGTGGTTCTATATAATCCTAAATTGTTAGCTTTCTATTCATTACGGTTTTTGAGAAATAAAAATCAGAATGTTTTCCTTTCTACCCCCTTTCACCATCACCCCCTACACCCATACCCCCAACATTTTTTCCCCTATTAGAAGTTTACCGACCCCAACTTCTGTAAAAATTTTCAAGATCATATCTGATACGGTTTCTGAGATATATAAATTAAATTTTTGGAAAAATTGCTGTCCCCCCACTTTCGTGCTCCACCTCCCCCCTGAAAAAATTTAGTTTCGGTAGACTCCTCTTGTGATCTTATATACAGAAACAAAATTTTATCTTCCTGGTGTAATTGGTTCGTAAGATATTGTTATCCAAAGTTTTTCACACCCCACCCCCACACCCCACCACCACTCTTAAAAATTTTAGCCCTTATCTAATCCTGAAGTATCCCTAAGGACAACAACAAAGTTTCAATTTTCTGACATCAATTGTTCAGGAGATATCGATTTTAGAATGTTTCAATCCCGTCTTTCATGCGTTAAAGACTCATTGTTTTCCCCCCACTTCCACACCCCTTAACCAAGATCGACTATTTTTTTGCAATTGAGTCCATTATCATAGTACTATATAAGTTCCAAATTGCAGCCTCCTAGCATAAGTGGTTCCTGAGATCTAGAAACCAAAATTTTTCGTCTAAAACGCTCCCCTCTCCTCTCCCCTTCTAGCCCCACCCCTCGAAAATATACCAGTCGTAGGGGTTCACCCAATCTACCCACCATAAAAATTTTAATTTAATATCTCAACGGGTTTGGGAGCTACGCGCCTTCAAACGATTTTGCGTACGGCGTACGGCGTACGGCGGACGGCGTACGGCGTACGGCGTACGGCGGACGGCGTACGGCGTCTACGGCGGACAGACGGACATTTTTTTTTTTTTTGCTTTTTTGGTGTTTACTAGTCCTAAAACGTGTAAATACAAAATTTCAGGGTAGCAAACTTTTTTGAAATTTCAAATCGATCACAATACTTTATTATTAAAAAATAAAGTAAAAATTGGATGTCTAATTCGTCCGAAGTTATGAACGCATAAAGTGAGGACCCACAGAAAAACTTTAAAGATCTAAACGTAAAAGCTAACGCGAATGTTGAAAAGATTCTTGGAATGTGGTGGTGTGTATCATCTGATTCCTTTACTTACTCACTAAGATTTAATAAAGTAAATAAGGAAGTTCTAAATGGAAATAGAGTCCCGACAAAACGCGAAGTTCTAAGGACACTTATGAGCATATTTGATCCCTTAGGGATATTATCATCATTTTTGGTATATGTAAAAAAATTGCTAAAAGAAATTTGGCGTTCATCACTGGATTGGGATGATAAAATTTCAGACCAATTGTATCAAAAGTGGATCAAATGGATACATATGCTTCCAGCGACCGAAAAATTACACCTTCCAAGATGTTACTCTCGTGTGATTGCAGCAAGGCATAATAATATTCAACTTCATATATTTGTCGATGCAAGCGAGTTAGCTTACGCTGCAGTTGCCTTCGTTCATCGAATGCTCTTTGATTACTGCAAAAACTTAGGTTGCACCACAAAAACCAACATCGATTCCTAGACTTGAACTCCAGGCGGCTCTAATTGGCGCTAGATTGGCAAAAAGCATTTGTGAAGGACATACAATAAAGTTTGAGAATCGTTATTTCTGGTCAGATTCAAAAACTGTTTTGAGTTGGATAAGGTCTGATTCAAGATCGTTTCACCAGTATGTCGCATTTAGACTTGGGGAAATATTAGAATTAACCAATATCAAGGACTGGCGTTGGATACCATCTAAACTAAACGTCGCAGATGATGCAACTAGATGGTCAAAAGTACAAGAAATTCATTCAGATAGCCGCTGGTTCAATGGCCCAGACTTTTTGCGAGAAAGTAACGATCAATGGCCAGAGGACATAACTGAAATACCTAAAGATAATCACTTCACTGATGAATTAAAAGCAAATAATTATTTCCATATTGCACACCAGCCAAGTGCTCTAATACAACTCAATCGTTTTTCAAATTGGCTTCGCTTATTACGAGCAATGTCCTATGTTTTTCGGTTTATTAACAACATCAAAGCTAAGAGACAAGGTAGTAGTCTTACGCTCGGACCGATAACAACCCAACAAGAAATTATGGTTCACATTTGGGTTACTGCGACGTCGTGGTGTTTAAAAATATTCCCGATTCGCCACACTGTTTCGTATCTGCAACGTTTAAGGGTCTTCCATTTACCGAAAGTGGCGCAACGCAATGAAGGAATTGTGTTGGTAACAATGCCTATTTAGTTTTGCATCAGAACGATGGACTGCCACACACTATGAATGTGTATTTAAATGTATGTAATCGAAAGTTGAATATGCATGTATTGTAATGCGTATACTTGAAATATGAAGAGAAATGGATATCTTAAAAAATATACTGATCTCTATATAAAATAATTATGAAATTGAAATAATCAGCATAATGTAACGGACTCATATTCTCTGTAAACATACTATAAATACTTATAGAAAAATCATGGGATATGATAAATTTTTGTAATTGAAATTTTTTTTGATTTATTTAAAAATAAAATTTTACAGAATATACTTCTGAAGCAATAGCCCTTTTAGTTAAAATTACTATTCGGTCTTTAAAACCAAATTTACTTCAGAAATTTTGAAAAATTCTATACAATATCAAAATTACAGATTTTATTTTATTTAAAATCCTTCATGAAAATTCTATTCGCCATTGCAATTGATCTGAAGTTACTTTATAGTCATTTTGCCTAGCATGTTGCAGAATGGGAACATTGTTGCTAACCGTTCCGTAAAAATTCTTAAAATGTCTAATAGTTTATTGTGTCTAGCATAGAGATCTATATACTGGAGATGACAAGCAGCGATTGAGTTGTAGGGGCATTCACTTGCACGTAAAACAACAACAATTAACATAACGAACCTGTTTTGTCTAACTCACTCTCACGCTAAAACAACAACAACGACCCTGTTTTGTCTCACTTCTCATCGTGTTTTTGGCTTCAAAGCGCTTTATACAAAACCGAAGAATTTGGCGGCGATTTGGGAACTGATACTATTTTGGGAATTTTTTCTATATGGAAACATTTTTGGGAAGCCTTGCGTTTTTGTGTTACTTAGCCTGCCTAAATGGGAAGTATTACTGACAAGGCACGAACACTTAACATTTCCAAAAAAAATTATAACGAAAACATTTCTGTGACGTCGATGTGTTAAAAATGTGACTATAGTAACAATCGGGCACAAAATTCTTGTTGGGAAGCGAAGAACGGACATTAGCGGAAAATCAATTATATCAAACAGCACAGCTCGATTGCTATTTAGAGGAAATAACCGCTCTTAAGAAAAACATAAATTCTTGTTCTCAGAAGAAAACGCAGATTGACAAAACGAGCCAAATCTACAATCGGTCACCGTACTTGGATGAATGCAATGTACTAAGAGTGAACGGACGTATAGATGCAGCTCTCAACGTTAACTACGACACGAAGCGGCCTATACTATTACCAAAAAATCATACCATTACTAATTTGATTGTGAACCATTACCATCGAAAATTTCACCATCAAAACCACGAGACAGCGATTAACGAAATTTGGCAAAAATACGATGTTTCAACTTTTCGTGTTGCACTCAAAAAAATCGTTGAATCTTGCCAGTTATGTAAAAACCTGAAAGCACCACAACCGCCTCAAATGTCGCCTTTGCCCATGGCAAGAGTATCATCATTTACTCGTCCATTCAGATTTGTTGGAGTAGACTATTTTGGACCAGTACTGGTAAAACTTGGTAGACGTACAGAAAAACGATGGGGAGTATTATTCACATGCCTCACGATACGCGCGATACACATAGAGATTGCCCATATTTTAACAACAGATTCATGCATATGTGCCTTGCGAAATTTTATCGCGAGAAGAGGCACTCCCGTTGAATTATACAGCGATAATGGGACAAACTTCCGAGGGGCACATGAGGAGCTTCAACAAGGACTACTTCAGCTAGATCACAAAAGAATACAAGAAGAAGTATCTCCAGATGCAGGAATAAAATGGAACTTTATTCCACCGGCGGCTCCCCATATGGGAGGAAGCTGGGAGAGGCTCATAAGGTCCGTAAAAAGAGCGATGAAACAACTTATACCGTTTGTAATTTACATTTTGCAGACACAAAGGAAAATAAATTTGAAGAATAAAACCACCAAATAAATTGGTTTCTATCAAATTTACGCCCAACAATTATAATATATCTTTATATTCATTTTATATACTTGCGCTTCTTCAAAAGATTTCCATCGTTGTCTGTTGTATTTCGGTCCATCTATCCTCCAGTATGAAATGTCGATAAAATGATAAATTGAATATGAGTAGTAGAGTGCAGTATATAAACGCGGGCGAGCGAAGAAAACCTGGATAGGCCAAAATTTCAGCTGGTAATAAAGAAATATATAACTATATAATATAATATTGATCATAATAATATATTGTTAACAATAACAAAATTTAAATTAAATTAATTGGAATTCATCCTTTCGTCAATTGACGAATGGTAAAGTTGGAAATCTCCACCTGGTGGCAAAAAAACAACCCTTTAAGATAGACAAATTTTTGTCAGCTGACTGTTATATGGCGGTTCGTGTGTAATATCTTGGATACACAGCTCGTATACAAATCATAATATCGTCAATATCACCAGTGTATCACCCAATATTATGCATATAGTACGTCAACGAGCTGATATCGTCGTAATATCAAACCTGTTTCCTTGTATGTAAATTCGATGATTTTAGCTGATATAGCCTTCTTTTAACTGCCATCAGCGACATCTGTTACTAAAATCAACTGAAATTCCAATGAACAACACTTGTGGATTTTTATATTCTTCCGTCAGTTAAAATTCTTTGAGCGTATTTTCATTTTTGTGTGCGATATGATGGTCCGCTTTGTACATTTCTTTATTAGCAATGAAAGTGCTATTCGCCGGAACATCATACTGCAACGTTTAGCACGAAGAAATTTTGTCTTTGATAGCTAAATGTCAAAGTATAACATGTATGAGCTGTGTCTCATGCTATCTTGTATCGTATACACGGTCGTACATACAGGTCTGGAAACTCAATGCAATTTTTTGTGGTGGGGGTAGACACCTTTTGGGAAGAAAAATTTGGTTGTTGTCGTATTGACCACCAGGTTCGTCATGCTCTCACGGTTTTATCAGATTGACAAATAAAAATTTGTCAAAATCACGGTCTTATGTCATAACAAAATACGTGTGCGATACGAGTGCTGAACAAATTTAGTGTTTTAAAGTGAGTATAAATAAAATATCACGCCAACTTCATCGCCATCGTTTCGTACGGATGCAATAATCCGACTTTCGGTCGTGTCCTGCAAACGAATGGTGCGATTTTTAATGTTTTATTATTTATATTGCAGGGTGAAAAAATCTCGACCATCTTGAAGGCCGCCAATGTTGAAGTCGAGCCCTACTGGACCAGTCTTTTGGCCAAGGCCCAGGAAGGTGTCAATGTCAAGGACTTGATCATCAGCATTGGATCCGGTGTCTGTTCTGCCTCAGCTGAAGCTGCTGCGGCGTAAAAAAGGTAAAAGAAACACATCACATCGCAATATAAATGACGAATTTTTATTTTTTTTAGAACCGAAATCAAATTTGGTGTCTTCTTGCAGGGCTTGAACACGGAATCTATCACCTCGTCGGCGAACACAAAAAAATCCCTACAGGCGATGACGCCGGGCCGCAAGAGGTCCGGCCCAAAATTCGAACTATCCAACGAAAAAGGAAGAAACCAAACGTATGATGGCCGTATCGACAAGAACGGCACGAGAAAACTCTCGTTTGGCGACTTTCTGCAACTGATGTCGCTAAAATGGCCGAAAAAGATACCAAGAAGGAAATCCTGAAGGCATTCCGTTTCTTCGATGACGACGATACCGGACGGATTTCTTTCAAGATATGGATGCGGCACAAAGTACATTATCTTTTGTCGACATTCAAGTAGTAGTTTCAAGCCCGCCGGTACCATTATCTGGCGTAGGAATTTACCACAAAGGAATGGATCAATTTGGCGGATTTGTCGCACCAAAGATCACTTATGATTTTTCGCCTCATATTCAGTCACCAAAGTTTAACGAGATTTAGAACAGGCGAAATTAAAAGAACAAATAACTTTGTTTGCATTATGTAATGTAAAATAATAAATAAATGTGATTACATTGCGATAATAGTTCAGTGTTTGTTGATGAATTTACCCACTAAACGTTTAGTTTAAATGACAGATGGAAGAAGAAATTTGCAAGATGGAAGTAAGACAGTGCATGAATAGGTAGTAATTCGAGATCAGATCAGATTTTATTATACCATATTAAAATTTGTAGTAGTAGTATAAAAGAAAAAATATTTTTCACACTTGAATCATATTTTGCTTCCATTCCACCTATGATATCAGAAAACTATGATACCCTATAAAACAATCCCAAATAATCATATTTCCTAAATCTCCAACGTCCTGTGTGGAATTTAAATTCATAAGCTCAGGACCACTATTAATTGTACACTATGAAACTAAATATTAATCTACCATGCGGTTTTTAGGCACAAAGCTCTCAGTTATTATACGTTCACATAAAATGTTATCTCCGTCCATGAGAAAATCGTGCATCCGGCTTTAAATCGGATTGTTATCAAATCACAATGAACTGCTAACAATTTTTCGTGTTCATGTTGTTTTTTTATAAACAAATTGTTAACCAATATAATTTCATTTTTGATATGAATCCTGATTGCTCCGCACACGACGTAAGACTGCAGCGAGTGTCCAGCACATTCCGAAGAGAGGAAATCGTAGCGATTTCTGTATAGTATATTGCATTCTTCTCGATTCAGTTTTCTTGCAACCCCACATTGACGTAAGCTGTAATTCAGTTTTCAAAATTTAATGTTGACATTTATATTGTCACAACGTCTAGAATGCACGTTCTTGCGCTTGCGCAACCAATCGCTAGTAGCGACTCTGTTGATAATAACGAGAAGCTGTACCAGTTTATTTTCACATTTTCTTCAAAAAAGGTGTCTACCCCCACCACGGTAGTTTCCAGACCTGTATATACGACCGTGATCGTATATCATGATTTGCATAACGTAATTTGTATACAAGCAGTGTATCCATGGTATAATTTTGTGATTTGGAGCTCGGGAAGTTTTCGATTCTTTCTTAATTTCATTATGAAAGACATAATAAAAATTGATGACGATCGGTGCGGTTGATAGTAAAGTATTCATTTCCGGTTCTACATTCCGAAAATGTTAGACTCAAACCCGCACAACGAAGTCAGAAAATGAACAATTTTTTCGCGGTATAAACTTCGAAATAACTTCACAAATGTTGATAATTCCGAAAAAAGGAAATATGGAATAATTTTTAAGTTATTTAAAAGGAACATATACCGTTTTTCCGTTACATTTTTCTTTCATTTTGGTGCTTGAAATTGGTTTCTGAAAAAAAATAAGTTTTGTTTTTGATATGTTATGATACGTTTGTCCTTCTTACTTAATTATGAGGTTCATTTAAATTCACTTAAAGCGATATTTTCGAGTAAAACACTTTTATTCGAGCTCAATCTCAATTTTGTATGAAAATCATATGCAACTGCCAGTTTCTGTCTATCTTAAAGGGTTCCGAAATTTGCCACCAGAGCACAATTCTACATATTTTGAGCAAAGACAATGTTGGAAAGAAATCATACGATACCTTAGTTTCAAACCATAAAGAAAAGTCGTGAAAGCACAGAGATATAACAGATGGAGACCTCGATTTGCTATCTCACATGGCCGACGTTTTTAAAATGTCAATATTTCGAAAAAGGTGTCCATGATAACCCGAGGTTCTGCATTGTTGAACAAAATTCTGATGATTTTAAACATTCATTAGATTTAAAATTGGTAATGCAAATAAAATAATTTTTGATTGAAACATTTCTTTATGTTTCTTTCAAAAATTCAATTCATTTTAAGTTTAGAGAAACTTCGAAAGTTATCCGGGGTACAAATTAGGGTTGAGCCACGGATGACCTGAATCTTAAGAAGGAAAGAGTTAGTAGCACGGTATACATGTATTAAGGCGAGAAGGAAAACAACGAGAGAACCATCAGATTAGGCAACATGAAAAATGAAATCCGAATTTTTAGGTGTAATTTCGAATTGAAAAATTACCAAATAATTTGAATTTGATAAATACTTTTTTGGATAAACAATGCAAGGTATTGAAAGAAAATGAGTTCATAAAATTGCAGCTAAGCTGTGTAAATTTTACAGGTAATATTAGGTTTGTTCTTTTTGCCAGGTTAAGTTCACATTTTAGTGTAACTTACACTGAAAATGCGATACAACTTACACTGAAAGTGTAGGGTGTAGACCGCGCAAAAAGAACGGGTTAGTGTAGAAAAATGACAGCTAAAATTCCGAACTTTTTTATTTGTTTTATTCTTTCACTTCTATCAATGCAAATTTATTACCATTCAATATTCTTGCATATATTCATTCAAAACAGTATTTTCATAAATGCACAAAGTCAATTTTATCTGCATACAGCCATCAATTTTGACAGATGGTAAAGAAGGAGAACTTACACCGGCTCCCGACCCAGTGTAAGAAAGTGTACACTGAGTACACCACACTAGCAAAAAGAACAGCCAACTCTGACGTCACACCGACAAAAAGAACAGCATTAGGGCAGAAAGTGTACACTGAATACACTACACTTGACAAAAAGAACAGACCTATTGGCTACTGCAGTACGAATATAATACCATGTACTTATCGGTATGGCGCCAAATTCAAAAATAACGTATTACATGCTCAACCGTTATAAATATTCCTGAAACTGTTATTTCCCAATAAATTTATTAATAAAAAAATTGAAGTAAACTGTGAGTTGTGTTATGAATTTCGAACGCAAAACACAACTTCTCACCATCAAATCGAACAATTTTAATTGTCAGAATTGATAATTCCAGAGCCCTCTGAACTATAGCCGCGCAGTTGAATTGAACATAAAAAAACAGAGTCATAACAAACATGACAGCCCCATACAAATCGCATCAATTTTGTATGGCGGGTGCATGACTTGGATGATAAAAACCAAGTTTTCTATTAAAGTGCAAGCTTTTGTTAGGCAAAGCAAAGTTAAATAGTTTATAAACATATTTAAAAATGAGAATTAGATAAGTTTTCTCATCTGGAATTCAGTTTTCATAGAAAAAATTAGGTCGAAAAAAATATCGCAATTTTCAATTCAATTTTTCAATGTCGGCATTCTGCCATTTAAAAAATGTGCAGTTAAATTGCTTATTTTTTGAAAGATAATTTTTGTTATATGAAACACATTGCATATTGCTATGATTCTGAACATTTCTTATTCAGTATCGACTCTAGAGGGTTCGTCAATTCCAAAGTTTTGTATTAAAACACCGCGCTTTGGGATAATAAAATATTGTTACGAAATCGTTCCAAAAAAGTTTCTCCAATGAACTGGTATATTTTCTGGTTTTGATCCGTGACGTCACACATCACATAAAAAACGAGGCATTTCTCACGACGAACTGTCATATGTGCGCGGCCTGAGTTTAAGTCGGCCATGATAATTCAAATTGAAAAGTTTTTAATTTTATTTAAGTTGTAGCCCATGTTGTTCGAAATTCGAAATTTTGAGAAGGAGCGAGAGGGTACGATTTCATCGGCTATTTCTATCTGTCATATCGTATAGAGAAATGAGCTGATGGGGTCTCCATTTATATAGCTCAGTGAGCTCAGTGCGTGAAAGAGACTCGTTACCAACTGGGATATTCGTCAATACTTTTTGAATCATATCCGATATGTCAGAAGTGATACAATAACTTTGGAGTTGTCAAACAAAACAATGAATTGTGTTAATTGGAATTTTAACATAAAATCATGAAGTTTCATTTATTTGTGATTAATTATTTTAAGGAAGCCGACGTCTATAAAATTAGGTATAAGAGTGTAGCTAAATGTCCAGCGTCTTCTGAACCGGTGCAAACTTCAAGAGACGTTCTGTGTGCTGCGGATGGGATAGAAGTTTTCTTCCTGTTGCGCGAGATTTTATTGTGGACCTCTTTTAGAAGATTTATGCTAAGGTTTTTGTCATTAAGAAATGTCAACCTTTATTTGACTATACTTCCACCTGCACGAGAACCATTGGATTATAAATGGTAAGCATATCGGATTGATTTTTAAAGTTGACAAACTTATTTTATATACTTTAGGAACGAAATTGCTTCGTATACAGTGTGGGAGAGGGTTGAAATTGAAAATATGATGTCCTGGCTGTCAACGTTGGGAGGAGGCTTTTCTGCACTAGGGGACAACTTTTCAAATTGCGTAAGTGTCACGAGTAGATTCGTCGAATTTATTTAGTGGTTCATATGGAATTATAATTTTTTGCACAAATTTAAAATTGTATTATACTTTCCAGTAACACCGGGACCGGGTGTAGTCCGATGGTAATGGTACTATGTCCTGAAATCTTTGATCCTGTGATGTGGATTCAATTTCCACTCAATGTAATATTTTGGTTATTATTTGTTTCGGAATATTAATATGAATAGTGAATAGCGCGGAATGTTTAATAAACACTGAACATATGTATGCGTTCTGTTTACATTCTTCTTAGATTCGCACATAGCAGACAGTAGTTGATTTGTTGTATGCAACTTTACTGTTCTGGTGTATCAGATCATAGCCAAAAGCACTAAAAATTATTGACAACTGGGGTGTGTTCAAGATGCCAGCTATAGCTGCTTCGAAAGCATAGCATAGCAAGACTGTAACAACTGAAATTCCGCCATAGCAAGAAATAGGTTCTTCGAGTTTTATACAGCCAAAAGCAGCTTATATAGCTTACAACGGCTGTTCGACACATACATACGCAAGTTGGCGTAACATATGACATATATAATAATAAAATAAAGTGAAAATAAGCACTACTAGTAGTGTCCTTAAATTTTTCGCTTATTTCCATTGTTAAAAAAAAATCATTTTCGATTTTAAACATTCAAAATGACATTGAGACGAAACACACGAATATTGCAATAGCTGCTTTCTTGCTACAGTCCGAGTCCGGAGTATGAGCAACAAAAAGCAGCTATGGAAGCAGCTTTTTAAAAATCTAGAACAGATCTAGTGTCAAATAGCAAGCACGAGAAAGCAGCTTTTTCGTTGCTTTGGACACACAAAAGCATACAAAAGCAGCTAATAGCAGAAATCATGAACAGAGCCCTGCTAGAACTCTGCCGGCCCGATTTCCAACATTCCCATCCCTAAACTGGCTGAACTGTACACTGTAAAAGACTAATCTCCTAAGTCTTGTGCTGTCCGGTACTTGGTTGGCAACTTTTTAAAGGGTGATTCATTAATAGGGTCATTCCATCAAGAATCGCCAAAGTTGTGACTTTACCATCGCCGATTCTTTTGAAAATTTTTGTACTTGAAGAAGTAGTGAAAAAAAAAATATGATTTAATTTTTTTGTTTCTATCTCATTTTTTTTGTTAGTTATAGTATGTTAAAGTTTTCACAAAAATGGTGTCCGAGCCCTCTTTGAAAATGCATATCTCTGGTAATTTTTATCCTACAATAATAGAATAAGGCTTATTTTAAAGGAGGAGGTTGTCGCAATATGAAAAAATACGAATAAAAATTATTCTCGAAATTTTTTTTCAAGGATAACTATTTTGTCCTTTATCTTGAATATCTCAAAATAATTTTTTTTTTTATTTTATAGGTTATACTGTTTTACAAAACATACCGAAAAATTAACTTCGGATCTGAATCAGTGCTTCTCAATTACTTTATAGAAAAGGGGTCCTTCCATCTAGAATCGCCAAAAGTGCGACCTTACCATCGCCGATTCTTTTGAAAATTTATGTACTCAAAGAATTAGTGAAAAAAAAATATGATTTAAATTTTTTGTTTCTATCTCATTTTACTTTATTATTTTTTAATAATAAAGTATTGTGATCGACCTGAAATTTCAAAAAAATTTGCTACCCTGAAATTCTGTATTTACACGTTTTAGGACTAGTAAACACCAAAAAAGCAAAAAAAAAAAATGTCCGTCTGTTCGCCGTAGGACGGCCGCCGTACGCAAAATCTTTTGAAGGCGGGTAGCTCCCAAACCCGTTGAGGTATTAAGTTGAAATTTTTATGGCGGGTAGATTGGGTAAACTCCTACGACTGGTTTTCGGTGGGTGGGGGATGAGGGGGGAGCGTTTTAGACGAAAAATGTTGGTTTCCAGATCTCAGGAACCACTTATGTTAGGAGGCTGAAACTTGGAACTTATGTAGTACTATGACAGTGGAGTCGTTTGCAAAAAAATTATCGATAAGGGTTGAGGGGTGTGGAAGTGCGGAGGAAAACAATGAGTCCAAAACGCTTGAAAGACGGGATTGAAACATTCTAAAATCCATATCTCCTGAACGATTGATGTCAGCAGATTGAAACTGTGTGGTTGCCCTTAGGGATACTTCAAGATTAGACAAGGGCTAAAATTTTTAAGGGGGTGGTGGGGTTGGTGGGTGAAAAACTTTAGATTACAATATCTTCCGAACCAATTACACCAGGAAGATAAAATTTAGTTTCTGTATATGGGATCACAAGAGGAGTCTACTGAACGTAAATTTTTTTTGAGGAGGGAGGTGGAGCACGAAAGTGGGGGGGATAGCAATTTCTCTAAAAATGTCATTTCTATATCTCAGAAACCGTATCAGATAAGATCTTAAAATTTTTAATTTTTACAGGAGTTGGGATCGATAGGCCTCTAGTAGGGAAAAAAATGTTATGGGTGGGGGTGTAGAGGGTGATGGTGAAAAGGGGTAGAATGGAAAAAAATTCTGATTTTTATTTATCGAAAATGTAATGAATGGAAAGCTAGAAATTTAGGATTATATAGAACCACTATAGAGACGTCCTTGAAAAATTAAATTTTTCATAGGGGTATCAAGGTACGGGGGATAGGGGTGGTTTTTTATATCTCAGAAACGGCTTATGCTAGAAAGTTGAAACTTGGTACGTATATGTAGATGTGCTATTAGAGTAACTAAAGCAAAAAAAAAGTTCAGATTTTTATTGGCGTTCAGAGTTTGAGTAAAAAAAATTTCTGTGAATCCACATTTTCACGAATTTCGTTAAAACTTTTAGACATGTCGAGCTATTAAAGCAATTTTACTTCTGCGGGCTATTTATATAAGCGCCTAATAACGTTCTTCAAAATTTTTCGATATCCAACCCCTAAGCGGGTAGAAGTCCGAAACGTGTACATATTCACGAATTCTGATATATTCCTAAGGTATATTGAGATTTTGAATTCACTTTTACTTCTATAAGCTTTAAACGTAGTCGGGGAAAACCCGATTTAAGTATTTTTCTCTATTAAACCCCCTGGGGGTATTGTTCAAAATTTTACTGATTCCGAAAATCTCTTAGGTTTAATGTGATCGAATTCGCTTTTACTGCTATGAATTATTCTATTGATAAAAAAAAATACATAAGTAAATAAAAAAATCTGCCAACAGTCTGGGCGCAACTTTATTATTTTATGGGTAGAAGTCCGAAACGTGTTTAATGATGAGATGCGGTGTTGGGACGAAAAAAAGTTGTATATTATTTTTTGTTTAGTTGTGGCCAAACACTCCAAATCCGCTTGACGTCCGTCCGTCCGTTCGTCTGCCCGTCTGTTCGTCTGTCTGTCCGTTAGCACGATAACTCAAGAACGCCTTCACCTAGGATGTTGAAATTTTGAATATGGATGAAACAAAAAATTTTAATTATATTTTTTTTTCACTAATTCTTCGAGTACATCAATTTTCAAAAGAATCGGCGATGGTAAGGTCACAAATTTCGTAATTTTTGTCGATTCTTGATGGAATGACTCAATATATTTTGAGGAAAGATATGTTTTATAGTGTGGTTCAATTTTCAATATCCGCGGATATACAGGGTTGTTGCAAACGTGTTTGGATAGGTTGCCTCGCGGTATTAGAAAACGGTCTTCAGTTCTGTTCAGCGTCTTTTCTTTATTGAAAACGCTCTTAAACTTTCCAGTGAAATACGCTGGCCTTTTTTTCTTTTACGTTTGACGTTTTTTCTTTCCGGAACTCAGTGTACCAACCATTACAAAGGAAAAAAAGCTGTTTTAGCACAGCGGTGCAGGTTATTTCAGTTTATGGCAGTGTTCTCGAACCGCTGTTGGCAATACTCCTCCTCGGTACGACGACTTCCTTGGTCGGCTTACCATCACTATCGTCAATTTTAAGGTTGAGGACAGCTAGCTTCACGGCCGGGCGTTCGTAGATGCCCGAAGCAGTTTGGACTGTGGCGCGTCTTACCTGGCCATCCTTGCTGGTTATAGTTTTTAACACTCTTCCCATTGGCCAGCTATTTCTGGGAAGATCGTCGTCGACGATTATTACGATCTCATCTTCCTTTATGGGCTTAGCAGGGTGGTGCCACTTAGACCGCCTAGTTAGGGTTGGAAGGTACTCTCTAATCCATCTCTTCCAAAAGGCATTGACGGGCTGTTGCGATGTGTGCCAACTTTTTTTTAACAGGACAGCGTCGTCCGTAAAAGTTCCAAGTGGTTTGGAACCGTTTGATGAGCCGAGAAGAAAGTGGTTCGGTGTTAGGGCTTCATCGTTCTCGCTATCGATGAGGACGTAAGTTAGCGGTCGAGAATTGACCTTAGCTTCTACTTCCATTAACATACTGTAGAGCATCTCATCGGTGGGATTTCTCGTCGGCAAGATCCGATATAGGGTGTTCTTTACCGACCGGATCAGTCGCTCCCAGCTTCCTCCCAGGTGTGTGTATACGGGAGGATTAAAATTCCATTTGGTTCTTGCGCTGGTGAATTCTTCTGCTAGCTTGTTTTTATCCGTATGTTGTATGGCTTCTTGTAACTCCCGGTCTGCACCCTTAAAGTTAGTGCCGTTGTCGCTATAGATCTCGATGGGATTGCCTCTTCTGGCAATAAATTTCCGCAAGCTCAATATGCATGAGTCCGTGGACAAGTTCGAGGCTACTTCGATGTGAATGGCTCTGATGGTTAAGCATGTTATGAGTACACTCCACCGTTTTTCAGTTTTCCTTCCGTTTGTGACCTTCATGGGCCCGAAGTAGTCTATTCCGATAAAGGAAAACGGGCGTGTGGAGTACGAGAGTCTCGCCAGTGGCAGATCTGCCATCTTCGGTGGAGCGGGCAAAGCTTCGCGATTCTTGCACGTCTGGCACTGCTTTCGGACAGAACTAGCGGCTACTCTTAGGCGAGGAATCGAGTATTGTTTTCTCAGCTCGTTTACTACAGTTTCGTGGTTTTGATAATGGTATTTCAAATGATACCATTTTATAATAAGAGTAGTTATATGGTGTGCTCTAGGGAGCAGAATAGGCCGTTTTGTGTTGTAGTTAACACCTATCGCTGCGTCAATTCTCCCGCAGGTTCGAACGACACCTTCTGAGTCCAAGTATGGACTGGTTTTATATAGCTCGCTGTTTTTGCCTATCTTTCGTTTCTTTTCGACCGGAAGATCGATATTTGACTGAAGTATGACCATTTCGTCAGCATAATGGGCTAACAGAGCTTGTCGATAGAGCTGGTTCTCAGCATTCAGGTATTCCTCCTGCGACACGGGACCACTTTTCCGTACAACACCTCTTCTTCTCTGGGTTGAATTGTGAATGAAGCGAAGAACAAATGCCTGAGTTCGTAGAAGGCGATGCCAGGATGAGAAACGTTCGGATTCTATGAGTTCCGTGATGGGTCCACCCCAGTGAATCATATGTGCACGAAGTTCTTCGGTGATTTCTGGTGGAGCAATCGGTTGGGGCCATTTATTAGGAAAATCACGCAGAAACTTAGGTCCTTGAAACCATCTACCGGATGAACTCATTTCAGGAGTTCTTGCCCATTTAGTGGCTTCGTCAGCTACATTTAGTTTTGATGGGATCCAGAGCCATTCTGACATCTCTGTAGACTCCAAAATCTCCCCGACACGAAACGCTACGAACTGCTTATATTTTCGTTGTTCGGAATTGAGCCAGAACAATACTGTTTTGGAGTCGGACCAGAATAAACGAGAGGAAATAGCGATCGAGTGTTCCCGTTGAATATTGGTAGCTAGCCGCACTTCCAACACAGCTGCCTCCAGCTCTAGGCGAGGAATTGATATGCTTTTTAGAGGAGCCACTCTCGATTTAGCTGCAACTAGCGAGCAGTTTCTTTTCTCTCCCTGTTCGACTCGAAAATAGGCAGCTAAGCAGCATAAGCACTTTCACTCGCATCTACGAAGATGTGTAGTTGGATATCTACTTCGTCGTTAAGTGATGTTTTTAAAAGATAGCATCGAGGAATTCTAATTCGTTGAACCTCAGGTAGTAAACGAATCCAAGGAAGCCACCTTTTATGATGTTCTCCTGCAATACGTTCGTCCCATCCAATTGATGATCTCCATATGTCCTGTAGTAGGATCTTGAGGAATATCAGAAAATTGGCAAGTAGGCCAAGTGGGTCGTATATAGTCATAAGTATGCGCAGCTTCGTCGGCAGACGGGTTTCCGACAGTATTTCATTGTTCTTTTCGGTATAGGCAATGGAGTACATGAATGTATCGGACGTTGTGCACCACCAAATTCCAAGTACCTTTTTTGCACACTCCTCTGGGCTCATACTCAAGTTCTTTTTATCTTTTAACGAAGTTTCATCGAGAAAGTTCACTATACTACGTGAGTTGGAAATCCAGTTTCTAATATTAAATCCGCCTTGTGCGTGTATGAATTTAACGTCGCGCACTAGCTTAATACCTTCTTCTTCAGAGTCGACGCTATCTAGAAGGTCGTCAACGTAGTGGTTTTTAGTTATTGCTTCAACCGCTCTCGGGAACTCTTTGATGTAGTTCAATGCGTTTTTGTTTTTGAGCTGGGTGAACAGGTTGCACCAAAGGTCATGACATTCATAATATAAACTTCGGGTACTCTAGCGGGAAAATCGCTCCTCCAAAGGAACCTTTGTGAATGTCGGTCCTCTTCTCTTATTTGGACCTGGTGAAAAATTTCCTGTATGTCTGCGCAGATAGCAATTGGTCTCTCTCTAAATCGATATAGAACGCCAGTTAGGTATGTCAGTATATCTGGTCCTTTTAATAGCGCAGAGTTTAGGGAGACTCCCTCTACCGTAGCTGCGGCGTCCCATACGATTCGCATCTTGCCTGGCTTGGCGGGATGCGTGACTGAGAAGATCGGTAGATACCAGTTTCTTGGGAAGTTTCGCTTAAGTTCTTCGTCTGAGAGTTTTCGAATATACCCCTTTACAGTGTGGTCGTCGATTCTTTGCTGTAGTACTTGTGCTAGTTCTGGATCTCGAGACAGTCGTTTTTCCAAACATCGAAAACGTCTTTCTGCCATGGTGTAGCTGTCAGGGAGCTTGATTTCCTCGTACTTCCATAGTAGTCCAGTTTCATAGCGAGAGTTTTTTTTTCGGGTAGTAGCATTCAGGATTTCCAGAGCCCGTTGATCTTCTGCTGATGAGAGGTACTTCCCTGGATTTGCAACACCAACTCCTTCCAGAGAGAATGACTGTTTGATTAGTTGGTGAAGGTCGCGTTCGCACTCGCATATGTGAAAGCTGTGATGTTTGGAATTTGCGGGCTTATTTGTCCATTCATTATTTCTGCAAGAGCCATACACTACCTATCCAAGGCGAGTCTTAGATGCATCATGTCCACCTTCTTTTGATTTAAGTGATTTTTCTAGTTTTTCTTATACTTTGTAAAATTTTCAACAGCAGACTGTTGTATAACGGTTCGTGTGTAATTTTATGATTAGGAGCTCATCAAATGGATAATTTTTCTCTATGAATGTTTGTTTATTTGCCCTGTATTCGTTCTAATACCATTCAACTGGTTGCGATAAAACTTTGGTGATTTTTTGAGGGCACGCTCGCAAAGATTTCTGCATTAGTAAAATTATTTAACAATAGGTGGCGCGCGTAATTTCAACAACTGAGTGTATTTCATATAGTTTAGCGGCAGTTCTTGTGTTTTCGATGTATGAGCGCGAACGCTTGACAAAGTTGAACAGCAGGAGCAACGGAACCGATGGGAGTAACTGAAGCAACGAAAGAATGGGAGCCACGAAGCAACGAAACGACTGAAAATATAGCACCATACAAACGTTGCTGTAGCCGCGGTTTATTTGACAATAAAATAAACTGACAAGCAATCATTTTATCAGAGAAATTTGTAATTGTAATGTAAAGGAGGGCCCTCCTACTTGGCGGGCTCATTTTAATTACAAAATTTAATTGTAGGCACTTCTCGGCGTCCAAATGTCGCGATTTTAGTCTTGTTCAACGTCACTCGCGATCGTTCCGTACTCGACAAAAGTTCAAAGTTTCGAAATGAGTACGTTCAATATTAATTTTTTAAAGTTGCGAAATCTAGAAACTGCTTCTCGACCAACCAGATCTGTCAGACCGTCGGTGAAATTATTTCGTCAGATCCGCTGCTGCAAGCTATCAACTACTGTTGATCTGGTCCATGGCCAGAGTCGGATAGCTTCCAAAACATGGTCATAAGGTATTTGTGCTAGTTAACAAGTATCGATATCACGGACAACGTACTGGTCTTTTTGAAGCACTGGCTACCTTCTAGAGCTCCTTCGTAAGGCAATTAGCTCAGTCGACAATCATCAATATCACGTTTAAAGTAACGGTCGTCAGGAAGAATCTAATGCACGACATAAAGACTGGAACATATCAACAAAAGTCTTGTTAACACCAATCGTGGTATCAGCATTTGGATAACAACACTTTTATTTTCAATTCGGGTGAGGTTTAAGCTTGTGTATTTTAAATGGTTGCAAAAGCTTTCCTACGTAACTCCCAAAAAACTTAATTTTACCTCGCTGTACTATGGGTATTTTTGTGTATGATTTACTTAAGGCAGGTCTACTACAACAAATTTAATTTATCCATTAATGCGATTGATGGTGGAAATCAGGTTGATTGCATTCACACTGATTTCATCAAGGCGTTTGATGCATTGAATCATTCCATCCTGGCTTAGCATGTTTATTAATTGGACCAGTTGATATCTACTTAATCGCACTCAAAATGGTTTTTTTTATGGAGCCCTTTCATGCGATATATATAATACTTCTGGAGTACCTCAGGAGAGGTCCACTTTTATTTATTTTGTTCATAACCAACGTGGGTTCGGGTCTCTGCCACTTCAAAATTTTAATGTATGCTGACGATGCAAAGATTTCTAGAAGTGAAACTAATGCTGCTGATGTTCTCTCCTTTAGGGCCGGTTTCACAGTGCGAGCTTAAGCTTCAAATGCAACTTAAGGTTTCGCTCAACTGGTATCACTGTTTCACAGTAGTGTCCCATGAGTTCAAACCTGCGCTCAACTTAAGCCAATGAATACAAGAGGTCAACTTTGAGATCAGATCTTAAGTAGGCGAAGTGTCATTTAAGCAGGTCGAGCAAATGTTATTTTCCTTTTGCTTTTATTATGTTCTGATTGTTGTATTCTGACATCATTTTTTATCTGCCATGGTAATTAAAGTTCTCGCTAGTAATTTCGTAACCCATTCTCGCGTTTCTAACCGTTTCTTGAAAATTTTTAATTACGAACATGACAGAACCGTTACAACAGTGACCAACACTATTTATTAAGCAGGGTTCCGTTAGACTATACTCAAACTTTGACTGTGAAACTGTATTGACTTGATCTAAAGCTTAAGTTACCGGCTCAGGTTCAACTGAGCCAGAGCTTAAGCTCGCAAAACCGGCCCTTAGAGTGACTAACAACGTTTCTATGACTGGTGTACACTAAATTGTATGCCTTTGAATATTAGTAAGTGTATCACTGTATCATTCTTTAGGAAGAAAGCTTCAGTTAAATTTGATTATAGTTTAGAAGGAAACATATTACATAACTGACAAAGTAAACGACTTAGGCGTATATTGAGAAAGCTACTAATAATTTTTACTCATTATTATTTAACTGTTTCGCTCGTTGTGTTCCTATTACTTATAATAAGAAACATAAACGATTTCCTTGGTTTGACGAAGATGTGACCCATCTGAAAAACTTAAAAAATAAAGCATGGAAATCGCACTGTCTCTCAGGGTGCGAAGCGGATTATGCTACCTACTCTGACTTGCGTGAGTTGTTTGTTAGTCAGTCTAGAGTCGCGTATACTTCGTATATGGTCTCGATGAAATCATCCATTAAAGAAAATCCTAAGGAGTTCTGGAATTTTGTGAACTCTAAGAAACGTACCGATGGATACCCAGCACGTTTATCTCTTGACAGCGATGATCCCCTAACTATAAGTAATTTCTTTGCCGATCATTTTCGTACCGCTTTTACATCATCAAACTGTAATATTAGCTACAGTGATTACCACAACATGACTAAGTTTCCGCAGACCTCATTAGAAATGAAAGACCTCAATATTGACGAGGCCACTTTCTTAAGGTTCATCTCGGACATTAATGATAATTTTGGGGTTGGTCCAGATGGTGTGGCGGCTATCGTATTGAAACGTTGTGGCGCTTCATTAATGACACCTTTGCGATACCTATTCAATACCTGCATTCTCTTGCAAGAGGACCTTAGCCATTTATCTGATTGGTGTACGTTAAATGACATGCCTCTAAATGTTAATAAATGTACAACTATTTCTTTTTCGCGTAAGAAATGCCCATTTAATTTTAATTACACCGTTGAAGGAAACTCATTACAAAACTTGATCTGGGCGTTTACTTTAATTCATCTTTTACTTTCGACGATCATATTAATTATATTGTGAATAAAGCGAACTCCATCTGGGGCTTTGTGCGAAGATGGTGTAAGGATTTCAATGATGCTTACGTCACAAAGGCGTTATATTGTGCTTTTGTTCGATCAATTCTGGAATATGCGTGCCAGGTATGGACTCCATATTATGAGGTCCATAAGAGCAGAATTGAATCTGTGCAGAAAAGATTTTTGTGGTTTGCACTTAAGGTGTTACTCTGGCTTGACTCCCAAAATCTTCCTCCCTATTCTGAACGTCTTAATCTTCTCTGTCTTGAATCGCTTGATAAGAAGGAAAGTTCTCGGGACTGTTTAACGCATTTAACATTATCACTGGAGGAATTGATGCTCCTATATTGTTACAAGAAATTTCTTTCCGTATTCCGGATCGTACTTTGAGAGACTATACACTACTAAACATTTCATATCATCGGACTAATTATGGGCAACGTGAACCGATCACATCCATTTCACGTCTTGTTAACCGGTTTTAGCATGCAATTGATTTTGACTTGAGCGCGAGAAGCTGAAGTCAGCTTGAAATAAAATAATTAAATAATTTGTTTAAATATTCTATGTAATTGTTATATTTAATGGTCGCTTCTATTTGTTTTAAAAACTGTAATGAACTTTAAGTAATCAGGTCTTGATGAAACTGAAATAAATAATACCGAAGTTACTTTTAATGATTATTTTGGACTATGTTGTCGGTAAGGCTAACTCGGTCTGGGGTTTGTGCGAAGATGGTGCAAGGATTTCAATGATCTGGATATTACAACAATGTTTTACTGCACTTTTGTCCGTTCTATTTTGGAATATGCCTGCCCAGTATGGGCTTGATACTATGAGGTTCATAAAAATGGAATCGAATCGGTTCAGAGTAAATTCTTGCGATTCGCACTTAAAGGTCTTGGCAAGATCCACTGCATCTGCCTCCTAACAGTGTCTTAAGCTGCTGCCTATGGAGTCACTTAAGGATAGACAAGATTTTCTGAGAGCTGTCTTTACCTTTGAGTGTTGGCTGTAAGGGGAGGTGGGGGATCGTTTTAGATGGCAAATTTTGTTTTCTAGATCTCAGTAACCGCTTACGCTAGAAGGCTGAAATTTGTAATTTATATAGAACTTTGATAGTGATATATATAAAGGGTCATTCATTTTTAGTTTTAGGATTTGTTTTTTAAATAAAAAACCCAGTTTTGCGAATTTATTCGTGTTCTTTATTTTAAATAAATATTTGGGGTATACCATTATACATGGAAAACAATATCGTTCAAATGTCCTCCTCTGGATCTTTTGCAGGACTCGATCCTTTTTACTTAATTTTCGATGACTTTTTCACACATTTCGGGCTCTATCTCGGACATAACTTCACGAATGTTGGTTTTCAATTGTTCCAGAGTTTGAGGATTGTTTGCATAAACACGTTCGCTACGTTTACGCTACGGCTTCAAAGAAAGAAATCAAGAGGCGTTAAATCGCACGATCTCGGGAGCCACTTTACATCACCACAAAGTGAAATTACACGGTCTGGAAATTTCTGACGCAAAAGTTCAGTTGTTGGACCTGTTCTGTGGGCGGGTGCACCATCTTGTTGAAACCACATATCTTCCAAATTAAAATCTTCAATTTGGTCCCAGAACCATTCACGCAAAATGCTTTGATAGCTCACTTGTGACTGTTTGTGTTCGTCCTTGATCGTCTTCGAAGAAGAAAGGACCAATGACTCCTCTTGCCCACAATGCACACCAACCAGTCACTTTTTGTGCATGAAATGGCTTTTCTTGAATCACATGTGGAATTTCCTCTCCCCAGATGCGGCAATTTTGTTTGTTCACAAAGCCAGAAAGGTGAAAATGCGCTTCATCACTGAAGAAGTTTTTTTTTTAAGAATCAGCATCCAATTGCTGTTGTTCCAGCAGCCAATCTGCGTATGCTCTGCGCGCACGATGGTCTTGTGGCTTAAGCTCTTGATTCAATTGGATCTTATAAGGATGGAAATGCAAATCCAAATGCAAAATTCGCCAAAGGGAGCCATAGGATAGGCCTAACTGCTGAGCACGCCGTGAAATCGACACATTTGGGTTCTCAGTCACACTTTCACGCACAGCGACAATGTTGTCGGTCAGTCGGTCGGAACTGGACTGACTCCACTGCCGAGATACTGGAGCTCTTAATGAATACCCACTTTCCCGCTAGGGGCTAGGGGTCTATTTTAAATAAATTAAATTTGTTTCTTAAAAAATCGATCACAATACTGTATTATTAGAAAATAATAAAGTAAAATTAACTTCAATATTTCTTACCCTCTTGTTATCCTATAAAATAAAATTTCACCAGAATTAAACTGAAACAACTTAACAGCACTTCAAATTGTTCCCCTTTTCGGCTAAACTCAAGCTTTTTGAACTAGTGGTTAGTGAAGCTTTTTGGGATGGAGAGAATGTATGAAAAACAAATCAGTAGAGAACGGCTATGGATTTGTTTCTCTATTAGATCTTTCTCTATGGATGCTGACTTTGCATGTTAAATCCCTAAGAAAGAACATATCTCTCTGAAGATTTTATTGTTTATTGTTATATTATTTATTGTTTATGAAAGTATGTATACAATAAGACGGTTAGTCTCTACAATTTGTTTACATAATGAGTTTGCAAGAAAGAATAAAATACAAGAAAAATGAATAAATTAAAAAAAAAGGAAATTAAAGAGGAAAACTAAGAATGAAAATGGTATAAAGCAATTAATGAAGTAATGAGTGTGTAGCAAGCAATATAAGAATTAAAAGTATTAAAAAGAAAGAAAATAAGTATAACAGAATTTGAATTTCGTTGATGAATTCTGTTTCAAGGTCCGTTTTCACTGTTTTAAAACTGCCATACCTCAGAATGAAATGGTTTCTAGTTTTTATGCCATTGTCTTCGCTTCTCTATTTTTCATTGGTATAAATTCACACTGAACTCTGCAAGAAAGCGCTAGCCGAAAGTACGCATCCATTCAGAAGATTCAATACAGTGACACCAGAATTTTCCCGGTGTTAGAAATTTTTTCTAGTGGATGTAACTCTCCTTTATATACTCGTGCAACTGGCAAAGCACGTTTGAAAAGATCAACGACTGCGACCTGCGCCATTCAAATTTGAACCTTCAAATCTGGGATATGCTTTTTTTAAATTATGCGATTATCACATTAGGCATCCAATTGCTGTTGTTTCAGCAGCCAATCTGCGTATGCTCTGCGCGCATGATGGTCTTGTGGCTTTAGCTCTTGAGTCAATTGGATCTTATAAGGATGGAAATGCAAATACAAATGCAAAATTCGCCAAAGGGAGCCATAGGATAGGCCTAACTGCTGAGCACGCCGTGAAATCGACACATTTGGGTTCTCGGCCACACTTTCACGCACAGCGACAATGTTTTCGGTCAGTCGGTCGGAACTGGACTGACTCCACTGCCGAGATACTGGAGCTCTTAATGAATACCCACTTTCCCGGATATAGGGACAGCTGCACGGACACCCAAAGCCTTCAGGGTGAGCGGCAAATATCAGACTACGACACTAAATTGATTGTCGACGAGAGGAAGACTTGTTGGGCAATCAAAAGCTTTTCACCGTACAAATCTCCTTACCTCGACGGTATAATACCAATTATGCTGCAGAAGCTACAAGATATAGTAGCCCCCTGGCTGTTGGCGATTTTTAGAAGTTGCATCTCCCTGAATCATGTGCCTCAGACTTGGAGACAAGTCAAAGTTGTGTTCATACTGAAGGTGGGCAAACGTAGTCATGAACTCGCGAAAGATTTCAGGCCAATTAGTTTGACCTCTTTCGTACTGAAAACACTAGAGCGCATATTAGACATCCATTTGCGACAGATCTTAGATAGATCTCCGTTCTCAAAATCGCAGCATGCATACCTCAAGGGAAGATCCACAGAGACTGCTCTGCATGAGGTTGTGCGAACAATTGAATACACAATGCATTACAAACAATATACCCTAGCTGCCTTTCTAGATATTGAAGGTGCTTTCAATAACGTTAATACTGAGGCCATTCAAGAATCTCTTATCGAGTTCGGTGTCTAGGAATGTCTCAGGGACTGGATAGTATCCATGTTGAGAACGAAAATTATTCACTCTAGCTTAGGGAACAGCCATTTGGAAAAATCTGTGTGCAGAGGTACACCCCAGGGTGGTGTTATCTCGCCTCTTCTCTGGTTAATGGTCAGCAACAAGATCTTAGTAAAACTGGAGAGGGAAGGGGTTAAGGTGGTGGCGTATGCGGATGACGTGGTTATACTGGTATCAAGGATGTTTCCTTCAGTGATCAGTGAAATCATGGAAGGCGCGCTAGGTAAGGTAAACACGTGGGCTGCTAGCTGCGGCCTGGGTGTAAATCCGGACAAAACCGAACTGATGCACTTCACCACTAAAACTAAAATACCGGACTTTAACCTCCCCCGCCTAAACGGCCATCAACTACCATTATCATCTAGTGCAAAGTATCTTGGAGTTGTGCTCGATACAAAGCTCAGCTGGAAGTTAAATATAGAACAACGGCTGGAGAAAGCACGTATCGGCTTTTCCGCCTGCAAACGAACCTTCGGCAAAAAATGGGGACTTAACCCAAGAATGGTTCTGTGGTTGTACACAGCCATAATACGTCCAATTCTTACCTACGGATCGCTAGCCTGGTGGCTAGCGTTGAGTAAGAGTTACAACATAAACAAACTTAGCAAAGTTCAAAGAACTGCAGCTGTCGGAACTACAGGTGCAATGAGGTCATGTCCGACTGACGCTTTGAACGTATTGCTACATCTATTACCTATCGATTTACATCTGGGGCTGGTATGCCAAGCCGTACGGACACAGCAACATTCTAGAAGCTTTACCAGCGGAGATAGTTAAATCGCCGACCGACTACATTATTCCGAGACTGACCTTCAAGAAGAATTTCGCTGTGGGTTTTCCAACCAGGGCAGAATGGAAGGATGGTTAAGTTATACATGAATTCGACACAGTCACATACACTGACGGCTCAAAGATGAACTGCGGAGTCGGAGCGGGAGTTTTCTTAGACACACACTTTTTTGCAAAGTCTTACCATTTACCGGACTACGCCAGCGTTTTCCAGGCGGAGATACTGGGTAAAGCGAAATGTTGTAATCCTTTCTGACAGCTAAGCCGCAATCAAGGCCTTAGATTCGGCTATCACCTCCTCTAAACTCGTCGAACAGTGCCGTGAGAAGCTAACATACTTTGGAAGTCAGGTCAAAGTTACCCTGCTTTGGGTCCCAGGCCACAGCCAGATAGAGGGTAACGAGCGGGCAGACGAATTAGCTGGGACTGTTAAGCGCCAAATATTCACACACTTTCTAACAAACGCGAACTCTAGATGGAGAGGACTGGCCAACTGCGTCATATCTAGGAAGATATGGCCATCCTACTCCCGGAGATGAACTCCTGAGCAAGAGCCGTGTGGACGTCTCCAGAGTAGCGGCAGTCAGCACGGGTTACTGGCCGATCGGCGACCACACGGCCAGACTGGGTATTGCCTTTAACGACAATTGCCGCAGTTGTGGGGAGGTAAATAAGAGAGAAACTGTTATCCACCTTCTTTGCGAGTGTCCAGCCCTAGCTAGAGCCAGACTTCGCGTACTAGGCAAAACCTTCTTTAATAACCTTGACGAGATCTCGAAGAACAAGATTGGAGAACTAATCGCCTTCCTGAACAGCTCCGGATGGATATGATAATCCATTGGAGTCCCAGATCTCATCTTCATCAACCCTCAACGGCCAGGTTAAACGAGTTGTGTTGTGGTATCAAAACGGTGCTTCCTGTGCTAATTGGGCCCTGTTTTCGGCAGACGGGCCACCACGTAAACCAACCAACCAACCGGTCGGTTATTTCGACCATAATCAGCACGTAAATTGCGAAACACAGTTACTACAGAATTGCTATGTCTGTAGTACAATTGAACAATTTTAGTGAGTTGAGCGGTCGTAAATCGGTCAATATTCGTAAATGGTCAACTCTTAACTAACCATCTGTTACTTTAGATAACCATGAAGTTATCCCGGATGGATGTTGAAGGGCTGTAAAATCCTTAAACTCGAAATGGATGACCCAGTATAACATGTAATGACGGATAGCTGAAACTTAGTAGTATGGTAAAGAGGAGGGGTGTGTTTTTCCTATTTATAAAACAGCTTATGCTAGAAAGTTGAATCTCGGTATGTATATGTAAATCAACTAGAAAAGTAATTTAGATAACAAAAATATTGAAATATGCATTGGCAAGGCAAAAAAGTGATCAGTGAGCATGTGATGCATATATTTTCACGATTTTCATGCCTCTTAGGTCTTCATAAATATTGAATTAATTTTTACTCTACGTATTCTTCTAGAAAGTGTTTTCAGGATATTTTGAAATCCGACCCCTAAGGAGGTGTAAAGGCGTTGAATATATTTTTACGAATTCTGCCATATCCCTCAGATCAGATTAGACAACAAATAACTGTTAAATGTTAATAAAACAAGTTGTGTGTGAGATATCCAATGTAACGTCGTTCAAATGCCCGCCCCGGCTTTGCTTGGTGGCACGAATTCGAGAGGTCCAATATTCGACGACTTTGTCGCATAAATATGGCTGAATTTGTTGGATGGCGTTCGTTATATTGACTTAAAGGTCATCAATTCTTTGCGGATTATACGCATCGACCTTCGATTTAAGATAGCCCCAAAGGAATAAGTCTAAAGTCGTTAAATCGCACAATCAGGGTGGCGTCAGAGTTTCTGGTGCGAAACACCAACACGAAATCCAGACTGGGATTAATTGCTGTCCTGTCTACTACCATTGAGGACATAACAGTTGAAAAACCTTCACTGGAGAAGCCAGTTTTTTAAAATTGTAAACGAAATGGGCAAATGGTATGTAAAGATCGACCAGAGCTGAATCAGCACACAATTGATTTTGACCTATCTCACAGCGTTTGATACTACTATGAAATTGAAACCAAATATTCAAAATTAACAACAATGCTTCTCGACCATGAAAATATTGCTGACTTCCTCACCGTAAACAGCATAAATAATACCTTGAAGGAGTCTCTATGAAATTAGTTAGATACTTCAGAATAATACGCACAACGCAAAAACGAACATCAATGCAGAAACATGAAGATGAAATAAATGTTTACGGATATTTCTATATTGTCGAGATAATAAAGTTTGATTTGATCCATGTTACAACAATTCCTCACAAAAAGCAACAACATAAATACTTGGTACCTATCATCAAATCATCAACGATAGCAGTCAGCTTTAATCATCAATCGTATTTCAATCTGAAGGA
The DNA here is from genome assembly GCA_951812415.1 of Beris morrisii. Classification (NCBI taxonomy): domain Eukaryota; kingdom Metazoa; phylum Arthropoda; class Insecta; order Diptera; family Stratiomyidae; genus Beris; species Beris morrisii. The sequence continues at coordinate 77,747,942 of OX638313.1, forward strand.
AGGCGTGCATGATTGAAGAAGACTTCCATTTATGAGTTCCTGATATGGTTAAGAACATGAACAACCCGAACTGTGCTTTAGACGAACTATAAGACATGCGAAAGAAAAACTTGCAATCGCTAAAAACAATATCGATAGATACAGTTGGATCACTAAAGCTGTCTAACGAATACCGATACATGGTGACAATTCACTCCGCCGTATTATTACCCGGTAATCTTTCAGTTAAAACGTATAGGCCGCGGGATAAAAATTAACTTATATACTTCGTATCGGTGTACATGCGCGTGATTCTCTACCTCTTTCTTTTAATATTGCCGTCTTCTTTACTCTTGTTTAACGATAACCGATGGTTACCGGGTAAAATACGGAAACCGATACCGAAGTTCTTGCGGCGCAGAAAAACAACAAGTTTTGGGAAGTCGGATGGCGCGTTCTGCTAATGTTTATTGCATATGTGTACATATGCAATAAACACTAGCAGCACGCGCCATCGCTGCAAGAAAGCGCTACCCGAGTTGCAGGTTGGCCTAATGTGATAATCGCATAATTTAAAAAAAAGCATATCCCAGATTTGAAGGTTCAAATTTGAATGGCGCAGGTCGCAGTCGTTGATCATTTTAAACGTGCTTTGCCAGTTGCACGAGTACATAAAGGAGAGTTACATCCACTAGAAGAAATTTCTAACACCGGGAAAATTCTGGTGTCACTGTATTGAATCTTCTGAACGGATGCGTACTTTCGGGTAGCGCTTTCTTGCAGAGTTCAGTGTGAATTAGTGTGAATTTATACCAATGAAAAATAGAGAAGCGAAGACAATGGCATAAAAACTAGAAACCATTTCATTTTGAGGTATGGCAGCTTTAAAACAGTGAAAACAGACCTTGAAACAGAATTCATCAACGAAATTCAAATTCTGTTATACTTATTTTCTTTCTTTTTAATACTTTTAATTCTTATATTGCTTGCTACACACTCATTACTTCATTAATTGCTTTATACCATTTTTCATTCTTAGTTTTCCTCTTTAATTTCCTTTTTTTTTTATTTATTCATTTTTCTTGTATTTTATTCTTTCTTGCAAACTCATTATGTAAACAAATTGTAGAGACTAACCGTCTTATTGTATACATACTTTCATAAACAATAAATAATATAACAATAAACAATAAAATCTTCAGAGAGATATGTTCTTTCTTAGGGATTTAACATGCAAAGTCAACATCCGTAGAGAAAGATCTAATAGAGAAACAAACCCATAGCCGTTCTCTACTGATTTGTTTTTCATACATTCGATTTGAAATTTCTAGCCGTAAAAGCTCTTCCATCCCAAAAAGCTTCACTAACCACTAGTTCAAAAAGCTTGAGTTTAGCCGAAAAGGGAAACAATTTTAGAAGATGTTAAGTTGTTTCAGTTTAATTCTGGTGAAATTTTATTTTATAGGATAGCAAGAGGGTAAGAAATATTGAAGTTAATTTTACTTTATTATTTTCTAATAATACGGTATTGTGATCGATTTTTTAAAAAAAACAATTTTATTTATTTAAAATAGACCCCTAGCAGAAAAAAAAATTTTTGTGGTGAGGGTGGGGGAGGGTGAAAAGGAAAAGGTTCCGATTTTTATATCTCGATAACCTATAATGATATAAAGCTGAAACTTGGTATTTCGATAGAGCTATATTAGTAGCATGTTGGAAAAATATGATTTTTTATAGGGGTAGTAGTATGGTACGGGGGTAGGTGGTGTTTTTGCTATCTATAGAACGGCTTATGCTACAAAGTTGAAACTCGGTATGTATATGTAAATCAACTAGAAAAGTAATTTAGATAAAAAAAAATTCAAATATTTATTGGCGTTCGGAAGGGGGCGAAAAAAATGATCAGTGAAAATGGAATGCATATATTTTCACGGTTTCCGTCATATCTATTAGGTCTTTAATAATATTGAATTCATTTTTATTGTACAACTTCTTCATATAAATACCTGGAAAGTGTTTTCAGGATTTTTTGAAATTCGACCACTAAGGGGGTGGAAAGGGGGTTGTATATTTTTTCACGAATTCTGCCATATCCCTCAGGTCTGATCAGATATCGAATATCTTTTTACTTTCATGGGCTTGCGTAATAATCGCCTGAAACTCACTTTTACTTCTAAGAGGGTATAAAAGGGTTGAACAAGTTTTCACGAATTCCGTCATATCTTTTAGAAGTGATAAGAAATTGAATTGGTTTTTACTTTCTAGTGTTGTCTTCATATTTATCTATGACCTCCTTTCAGGATTTTTGGATATTCAACCCCCAAGATAATATATCGAATTCATTCTTACTTCCTAAGGTTTCCTTTATAAGCGCCAAAAAATCAATTTCCGTATTTTTAGATATTCAATCCTAGGGGGTGTAAAGGGGTTGTAAAGCTTCGACATATTGCTTAGCTTTCATGAGACATTAGATCGCTTTTCATTTCCACAGACTTTTTATATAATCGCCTACAAACCCATTTCTCAATTTTTGGATATTCAACCCCCAAAGGGTTTGCATATGTTTTCACAATTTTTCCATCCCTTAGTTCTGATGAGATATAAAATTGGTTATTACGGCATTTGATGTAATGACCTAAAAACCAATTTCACGATTTTTCGAATTTCAAAAACCAAGGGGGTGTGAAGGGTTTGCTTACGTTTTCACAAATTTTTCAAAATCCCTCGTGTCTCATGAGATATGAAGTTGCTTCTTATGAAATCGTCTTTCGAAATTCAAACCCCAAGTGGAATTAATGGCTTTATATACGTTTTAACAATTCGTCATATCTCTTAATTCTGATAGGGCAGCAAATTCGTTTTTACTTCTATGGGCTTTTAGTGTACATAATATACCGAAATTCGAATAGTCTACACGGGCGTTTCCAATGTTTAATCGGCTAAAAATCTATATTTTAAATATTTTTTTTAAGAACAAAACTAAATTTCCAAGAAACCTCATAATTTCGAACAACTGATGATATACTCCGACTTTGACCGCTCCCGAACTTTGACCCGAATATAATAAAGTTTCGCCCAGACCATTGGCAGATTTTTTTTAAATGGTTGATATTACGTGGTGCAGTAATCTCATTAGAATTGCAGTAAATGTTTACTGATTTCCGTTTAATAGACTTTTATGTCATTTTGTAATTGTTTTTTATTTCTATATACAGTGGATTCCGCTTATTGTAATCACTTTGGGACCGGCCATAAACAATAACATTAACCGGATGATAACAATAGACGAAGGGGAAAATTTTTCTCATTTATTTTCCTACGCTTGAATATAGATTGCTCGAAGCATCTAATATTATTTTTTTATTCATTAAAAGTTATTTACAACTCTAGCTTCAATGTTTCACAAAGTTATGAAATACTGATACTAATATGAAATACTGTTTCCTCTTCCTCCTCATCCAGGCAGCTTCTGCAGAAAGTCGTTTGAAAAGAATCGCCGTCTTTTAGCATGCCGGCTTATAAGACAGTGTCTGGTCAGGGCACTTACTGTGGTGCTGATTCTCTCCCTTTTTAGCAAATTCAGCCTTGTACAGCGTTTTAGATCCAGCTTCGGTCATATCTGTCAGCTCAGCGCGCCACTCGAAAACTTACTCGAAGTTGAACTCATTCTGTTGAACGAGATCAACATCAATAGTTTTCAGAAGCTACGAAAAGACTGAAATTTCTCATAGTAATCTACGAGTATGATATGTATCGCCTTGTATTTACATAAATGTAAAACCAAGAGCAATCATCTTTAATTTTGATATTGTTTTTATTTTGCCTTTTTGATCACATTCACATGAAGAAAACATACTGCAGTCACGATCGGCTGCAAGCCAATCGTATAATACTCTAGATGAATACTGAACTCCGATTTATATTGTATTGGGGATAAAGTAGTATTACGTGTGTGCATGTTGTATATCCTTTATTAAGGACTACCATTAGATTGCTACTCAAAACTAAAAGACAATATCCAGTGTTTAATTTCATATCTTGAACTGGGTAAGTCATCGGAAAAAAATTTCCTTTTTGAAGGACTTTCACATGGGAGGTGCAGGAAGGACTCACTCGATTTCATACATATTTATCCTTTTCCTTGGAACCATTTAAAAATGAACGTGTACAAAATTTCAAATTCGTAGCTTGAAGCGTTCAAAAGTTATCGAAAAATATTGTTGAACAGGTGTCTTAAGGACATTTTGTATGGCAGCTACCAGAAGGAGTAAAAGGATTTCGCTGATTAGTGAACTCGAACTTTGTTTTTACTCAAAACTAATTTGTACAAAATTTCCAATTCATAGCTAAAAGATTACTTGAGTTATAATAAGTTCCGTAAATTAAGTGAAGACGTTTTGACAGGATATTTGTATGGCAGCTACACGAAGGACTAATAGGATTTTCTTCATAATCATACATTTAGCTCAAACTATTGGAAAAATAACACCTACAAAATTTCAAAGACGTAGCTTAAACCCTTCTGAAGTTATCGACCAATATTCTTAAACACGTATTTTAAGGACATTTTGTATGGCAGCTACCAGAAGGAGTAAAATGATTTCGCTGACTAGTAAAGTCGAACTTTGTTTTTACTCAAAACTAATTTGTACAAAATTCCGAATTCGTAGCTAAAAGATTACTTGAGTTATAGTGAGTTTCGTAAATTAAGTGAATACATTTTGACAGGATATTTGTATGGCAGCTTCACGAAGGACTAATAGGATTTTCTTCATAATTATACATTTAGCTCCAACTATTGGAAAAATGACACAAACAAAATTTCAAAGTCGTAGCTTAAACCCTTCTGAAGTTATCGACCAATATTCTTGAATACGTGTTTTAAGGACATTTTGTATGGCAGCTACCCGAAGGAGTGTATTAAAACGAGGTAACAACACGTTTTTTTCGATTTTTGTGAACTTGTTCTTTTAAAATTACACGTATTTTCGCCAATGTATTCAACTACCTATATTAGTTAATTTTACTTTATTATTTTTTAATAATAAAGTATTGTGATCGACCTGAAATTTCCAAAAAATTTGCTACCCTGAAATTTTGTATTCTTACGTTTTAGGACTAGTAGATCCCAAAAAGGCAACAAAAAAATGTCCGTCTGTCCGCCGTAGACGCCGTACGCAAAACCGTTTGAAGGCGCATAGCTCATAAACCCGTTGAGATATTCAATTGAAATTTTTATGGTGGGTAGATTGGGTGAACCCCTACGATTGAAATCTTTTTGAGGGGTGTGGGTGTAAGGGGAGAGGAGGGGGGCGCGTTTTAGACGAAAAATTTTGGTTTCTAGATATCAGGAACTGCTTACGGTAGGAGACTGAAATTTGGATCTTATATAGTACTATAATCGTGGACCTATTTGCAAAAAAAAGGTTGATAAGGGTTGAGGGGTGTGGGAGTGGGGGGAAAAACAATGTGTCCGATACGTTCGAAGGCTGGGATTGAAGCATTCTAAAATTCATATCTACTGAACCGTTGATCTCAGAAGTGTGAAACTTTGTAGTTATCTTAAGGGATATGAGAGTAGACAAGGCTAAAATTTTTAAGAGGGGAAGTGGAGTGTATGGGTGAGGGGTGAAAAACTTTAGATTCCAATATCTTCCGAACCAATTATACCAGGAAGATAAAATTTGGTTTTTGTATATAAGATCATAAGTGCAGTCTACTGAATGTAAAAATTTTGAGAGGGGAGGTGAAGTACGAAAATGGAGGGATAACCATTTATCAAAAAATTTAATTTTTATATCTCAAAAACCGTACCAGATATGATCTTAGAAGTTTTACAGGAGTTAGGTCCAGTAGACTTCTAGCAGGAAAAAAAATGTTTGGGGTGCTGGCGAAGGGGGTGACAGTGGGAGGGGGGGAACGAAAAAAATTATGATTTATATTTCTCGAAAACCGCAAAGCATAGAAAGCTAAAAATTGACAAATATATAGAGTCACTGTAGAGTATCCTAGAAAAATAAAATTGTTGATAGGGGCGGCAAGGTACGGGGGTGGGGGTGGTTTTTCTTATCTCAGAAACAACGTATGCTAGAAAGTTGAATCTTAGTATGTATATGTAGAAGTACTACAGGAGCAATTAAAGCAAAAAAAAATTCCAAATTTTATTGATGTTCAGAGCTGGAGTAATGCGTTGCAGATCACTATGCGACTGATAACCTAAAGATTAAACAGGAGGCTATTTGGAACGTTATTTTTTAGGTTATCAGTCGCATAGTGACCTACACCGCATCTCATCATTAAACACGTTTCGGACTTCTACCCAAAAAATAATAAGGTTGCGCCCAGACTGTTGGCAGATCTTTTATTATTATATTATGTAAGATATTATAATAGTACAAACAAATATAATAGATATGTATCGATATCTCATTATTTTTGCTCTTCACTAACCTTTAATTATTATAAATTCAAACATTCATTTAATAAGGCATTCGCTATTAGTACCTATATACCTACGTATTTTGTTTGCTCGTCATTAACATTCGTCATATTTAAATATTCTTTAAAAAAAATAAGTCTGAATTTACTTCATAATTTTGACTTCCTGTATCCTGTTAGCGAATTCTGTAACAGTCATTTTTCGTTCGATTTGCCTGATATTCTGTTTTTTAAGTGCAAATATTGAAACATTAATGTGTGCATAATGTTAATCTCCTAACTTGAAGAATCGTTAATACGTGTTTTAAGGACTTTGGTATAAGAGGTACTGGAAGGAGTGAAATGATATCGCCCCTTAACGAACATAGTCTTACAAAACGTATTTGATCGTGAAAAAATGTGACCGTCATCCGCTCCTGAGCTATCCTGCCAACAAACGAACGGACAAGCGTTTTTGAAGTTTTTGGTCATAGTTGAACGAAAAATAATAATTACCTTTTTTTTATCTGTGGCTCCATGATTTGCGTTATATACCTACCTTTCGGACCTGAACAATTTTTTTATATATTTTTTTTCAAATGGCTCCACAGTCAAAAATCTAAATAAGTTCCAAGTTTCAACTTTCTTTTGTAAGCGGTTGCTCATGCTCCTTTCCCGTTTCCTTCGTCTTATCCGCAGTCTTGAAAAAGTCACCACTCTACCCTGTCTACCCACTTAAAAAATTTCAATTCAATAGATCAAAGGGCTTGTGAGATACTCGCATGGCGGGAAATTTTGAGGTCTAGTAGTCGTTAAACGAAAATTTAAAATATCAGGGTAGGGGAATCGTTCGCATTGAAGAAAGCTTTCAAGTACGAAAACAGTAACCTCCTTACACTTCCCCCAAAGTCGCTTTCATTGCCCACAAGTAACGGATCAGACTATGTTAGAGAGTTGTCTCTCTATTAGTACTTACTCTATGCAACATCCTATCACCCGAGACGAGGAGATACTATGCCACAGAGTTCAAGTTAAGGTTACAACAGGCTCACAGAAAATGTAAGGAGCTTCTGTAAATAGCAAAAGAAAAGCTAATGGAAATCTATGATAGAAATTCAAATCCCATAGACCAAAGATATTAGAATATCTTTATAGTATAAGATGTCCCAACCAATATGAAATCAATCAATAAAGCTTTACGATTGGCGACCAAACTCTGGTGGCTATTAGAGCTTTTTATATTAATATTTGTAGTCCACTGGAAACATGCATCCGAAAGCTCTGTTTTATATTGTTTGGAAAGTCAACGTCAAAGATTCCGAAATCGGTAAATTTAAATAAAACATTACATTTATTTGTCATTATTAACTAGTTATGGAAAAATTTTAGTTTAATATCTAACATAAGTTAAATATTCGTGCTTTCACCTCCCGGTTGAGCTGCAGAGACGGGCGTGGCGAAGGTATTGGGTACCAACAAAACTAAATGTCACAGGACAACAGTACTTGGGCGCGATTTTGCGGAAAATTTCGACAACCTGTCGCAACCGGCGTTGGATCAGCCAGCCTCACTCCTCGACAGTCCAGTGGCAAAAGAGGCTTCAGTCATCGTGTTTCATTTCGAGGAAACCTCGTTTCCTGCAAACGCTCACTCGTTCTCCATACCAGCGTTGCAGTATTTGGTCCAATTGGCCTAATATTGGTACTGATTTTCTTGAATAAAGTTCCTTGGCCCTCTACTTAATGGCATACGCCAACGCTGCTCCTTACTCAGGTTTTTGGGCTGAATTCTGCGCGGGTCGGTTCTCAGGTGTTGGTAACGTTACCGTGTCTTTAAACGCGGACCTTCATCCGCTCAAGTTCGCGTGCCAATTCTTCCTCTCACCAAGAGAAATATACTTCAAAATGAAAAAAAAACTAATTTATTGAGCCAAACGTAAAGCAAAATGCCGTCCGCACTCGAAACCCATCTTCCCGGGTGTTTTGCTATTCTAAACGTAACAAGTGTTTTAAACTAATGAAAATTTCTAAAGAAACACCTTTTTTAATGTTTGTTATGCCATGCCCATCGGCGAGAAATCTTAGATTTTATGTTGTTGGTTCTTCTGCACAAGAATTGTTCATAGAAAACGAAAGAGTCAACAAATTTAAAAAGAAATTCTAGACTGAGAATATTACATCAGTAATAACAATATTTTGATATACTGAAGGACTTCTTCAAGCACGTGTGTAGATATATTCAGTATGCTTTAGCTAGGAACTTGAAGTCTTTGAAAAAGGAAAGTTTTATAGGTATTCAGTGATTTGTGTTTATGCGTACGACCAGACTGTTTTTTTTTGGTCTATTCAGACTTGTCTGGTTTGCACGTAAACGCGACCATTGACAATCCGATACGAAAAACCTGCCTTTGATTGATTATTTATTGTTAGTTGGCGAGCTTTCACTCCATCGTACAGTGGGTCACAACATAAGTTCTAAAACTTTTCAATAGACACCGGAGTTGGGTCGCCAATCGCAAAGCTTTTCAAATTGATATTGACATGCTTGGGACATCTTATAGTTTCTACTGTCTTTGCATAGACCTATCAATAGGGGAATTAGTTTGGTTAAAAGTAGGCGCACGTAAGAAATTAGACCCACCATATAAAGGCCTATTCGAATGGGCTTGAGGGAAAAAATCCAAGTAGATGATAAGACAAAAATGGTGCATAAGATTAAAGAAACACTGTAATACGACATAAGAAACAAATGCAAAAAAAATTACCTACATATCTAAGCATATACTCGATATTTAAAAATATTTATTCTCAACAAAAAAAATGATTGTAATAAATGACATAATGAAATAAGTTACACTAAGCAAAAAAAAAATAATAAAAATAACTAGATAATGAATATAGATATAAAACAAGGCAATGCACTGATAAAACACAAGAAAAAAACAAATTTCTTCCAGTCTGCGGTGCTCACACGAAAGAAGAAGCCATAATTCTACAAAGGGAAATAACAGATTTACTCAGAAAAGGCGGCTTCAATTTAACTAAATGGACGAGTAACAACGCAGAATTTTTACCAAACATACCTGAAAAGCGAAAGAAAACGCTTTGCTACATATCACCGAAGACGCTTCATTGGAAACAGTGGGTGTAATCTGGAATCCAGCCTGAAATGAATTCCAATTTAAGATAGGAAACATTGACCAATCAAAACTCTGCCAATAGTCTGGGCGCAACTTTATTATTTTATGGGTAGAAGTCCGAAACGTGTTTAATGCTGAGATGCGGTGTAGGTTACTATGCGACTGACAACCTAAAAAATAACGTTCCACATTGCCTCCTAGCTATTCCTTAGAATGTCAGTTGCATAGTAACCTACACCGCATCTCAACATTAAACACGTTTCGGACTTCTACCAATAAAATAATAAAGTTGCGTCCAGAGTTGGCAGATTTTTTTTATTTATTTACGTATTTTTTTTTTATCAATAGAATATTCCATAGAAGTAAAAGCGAATTCGATCATATTAAACCGAAGAGATTTTTGGAATCAGTGAAAACGAACAATACCCCCAGGAGGTTTAATAGGGGAAAAATACTTAAATTTAAATTTTTTCCCTGACTATGTTTAAAGCTTATAGAAGTAAAAGTGAATTCCAATACCTAAGAAATATATCAGAATTCGTGTATATGTACACAATCACTATACACCCCCCTAGGGGTTGGATATCAAAAAATTTTGAAGTACGTTTCTAGGCGCTTATATAAATAGCCCGCAGAAGTAAAATTGCTTTGATAGCTCGACATGTCTAAAAGCTTGAACGAAATTCGTGAAAATTTGGATTCACAGACATTTTTTTACTCAACCTCTTAACGCCAATAAAAATCTGAACTTTTTTTGCTTTAATTACTCTAATAGCACATCTACATATACTTACTAAGTTTCAACTGTCTAGCATAAGCCGTTTCTGAGATATAAAAAACCACCCCTCAGCCCTATACCTTGCTACCACTATAAAAAATTTTGTTTTTCTAGGATGTCTCTATAGTGGCTCTGTATAATCCTAAATTTTTAGCTTTCTATTCATTACGGTTTTCGAGAGATAAAAATCAGATTTTTCTTTTCTTTCTACCCCCTTTCCCCCTTCACCCCCATCCCTAAAATTGTTTTCTCTACTAGAGGTCTACCGACCCCAACTCCAGTAAAATTTTCAAGATCATATCTGATACGGTTTTTGAGATATAAGAATTACATTTTTTGAGAAATTGCTATCCCCCATTTTCGTGCTCCACCTCCCCCCTCAAAAAGTTTACTTTCAGTAGACTCCTCTTGTAATCCGATGTGCAGAAACTAAATTCTATCTCCCTGGTGTAATTGGTTCGGAAGATATTCTAATCCAAAGTTTTTCACCGCCCCCCCCAAATTTTTCGTTTTAAACGCTCCACTTTAATCCCTCTTACACCCCCACCACCCTAAAAGATACCAGTCGTAGGAGTTTACCCAATCTACCCACCATAAAAATTTGAACTTAATACCTCAACGGGTTTGGGAGCTACGCGCCTTCAAACGATTTTGCGTACGGCGGACAGACGGAAATTTTTTTTTTTGCTTTTTTGGTGTTTACTAGTCCTAAAACGTGTAAATACAAAATTCCAGGGTAGAAAATTTTTTTTTAAATTTCAGGTCGATCACAATACTTTATTATTAAAAAATAATAAAGTAAAAAACTAACGAAACGGCAGTTATTGTCCAATATCACAACAATTTATGATTCCCTTCAATGGCTTGGCCCTGTTACAATCTGAGCTAAAATATTGATGCGGGACATCTGGAAGTTAGCGATAGACTGGGATCAACTTCACTATGAGTAAAAATTAGACCGCTGGATTAATTTCGAAGGGGAACTACGGAGCTTAAAAGACATCAGAATTGCACGTTGGATTCACTATGCTACCAATTGTAAAGTTGAGATACTTGCCTTGTGCGACGCTTCAGAAACAGCATATGTAGCAGTGATCTATAGTAAATTTACTGGGATTGATGGATCGTTTAGGAACACACTTCTTTGTGGTAAAACTAAGGAGGCTCCTATAAATGCCAAGTTATCGCTACCAATGCTTGAACTAAACGGAGCCGTACTACTGGGATATTTGCTTCACCAAATAGCGAATTCTATGTCTATAGAAGACACAAATTTACGCCTGGAGTTATTGTATGATAACTTTAGGATGGATTAAAAGAGACATAGACTCTCTGGAGACTTAGGTCGCTAATATAGTCTCAAAAATTCAAAACTTAAATGGCGAAATATGGAAATGCAGTTACGTAAAATCAAATGACAATTCCGCTGACTGTGCCTCAAGAGGAATCATTTCTAAATAACTGGTAGATCACACATTATGGTGGGGTGGACCGGAATGGCTACAATAAGTGTGCCGCAGTTGCATTAATAAGTACAACAAAAGTAGAAATTTAACTCTTGGAGCGTTAATCTGAGTCGCGATTCTGGCGACATACGAATTTGCGAAAATTCCGCATATTTCCCTTCATTTTCGAAACAGGGAAATTTGTCGGTTTCATGAGGCAAGGCTGTTGGCGAATATTTTCGTGACCTTCCTAGGTATTCAAATTGAAATTCGCATATGTGAATTGAGGAAACTGTTTGTTTTTCGTTTCGTGTTTGCTCTAAATATTAGGTCTGTTCTTTTTGACTGATTGATTGGTTGCAGCTTAGATTATATATAAAAGGATTGGGCATGCCACAATAGAAAAGAGCCAAGTTGTTTTATGCGCATGTCGAAGTAAAAGCTGCATGGGCGTACAAAACTGATTATTTTAGGGACAAAAATGTTGGCTCGCATCTTAAAAGTTTTTTTCATATATTAAATATATTGCATAAGCACACTGCAATCACGATCAGCTGCAAGCCAATCGTATGATACTCTAGATGAGGACGATTTTGCCCGTTAACGAACTTACAAATTCGGATATAAGGTACAGTTTCAAATTAAAAATTCCTTAAAATCTAAGTTTAAACCAATTTTTTCAAAACCGTATACAGTACCGTTTGGTCTATGACACAAGGTGGAGCAGGAAATTGATCGTTTAGTCGATCAAAAAATCTTGATACCGGTTAAGTATAGTGATTGGGCTACTCCAATAATAATAGTGCCTAAGAAGAATAAAGACATTAAGGTGACAATTAATCAAGTGATAGAAAGTCAAGTATACCCATTGCCTAGGTTAGATGATTTATTAGCTTCATTTGCTAATTGTAGAGTATTTTGTGTGCTTGATTTAGCAGGCGCTTATCAACAGCTCGCGGTAGACGAGAACTCGCATCAATTATTAACGGTGAATACGCATAAGGGTCTCTTCCGATATACGAGGCTACCATTTGGTGTATCAGTGGGTTGAATATTTGGGTCACGAAATTAGTGGAGAGTGTATCAGACCAAATAAGAAGAAAGTCGAGGCTATACTTAAAGCGCCTAGTCCGACTAATGTAACACAATTGAAAAGTTTTGTCGGTCTTTTAAATTTTTATAATCGATTTATACCTAACTTAGCTTCAGAGTTACGAAGTCTATACGATTTGTTGAAAAAAAATGCAGCCTTTAAGTGGAATTCTGAACATGAAATAATATTTAATAAAGCCAAAGAGCTTATTTTGAAAAACAATGTACTAGAACATTTTGACCCGAACAAGGAAATTATAATTAGTTGTGATGCGAGTCCCTATGGTGTGTGAGCAGTTTTGTCGCATTTAGTCAATGGAGAAGAGAAACCGGTATTATTTGCTTCCAGCACACTTAGTAATGCAGAGAAAAATTATGCACAAACGCACAGAGAAGCTCTTGCAATCATTTTTGCGGTAAAAAAATTCCATAAATATATATATGGTCACAAATTTCTGATCTTGTTACAGGATCACCAACCTCTCCGAGAAATTTTTAATAATAAAAAGGGTAATTTATCGGTATCAGCAGCACGTTTACAATGTTGGGCACTACACTTATCGATGTACGATTACGAGATAAGATACAAGAAAGCTTCTCAAATGTGTCACGCTGATGCCTTATCCAGATTACCAACATCAGGTTGTACAGATGTATCTGAGTATTCCATTAATTTTTGCGCAGGAAGCGATAGAATGATGTCTGTAAAATTAGAAGAAGTAGCATTAGCAACGTCACAAGATTGAACACTAAAACGAATTTTAGAGGGGCTACTAAATGGGTTTGCGGCATCTGAAGGAAACGATATTGATTATTATGCTAAACGATTGAATGTATTCAGTTGCGAGAGTGGATGTATATACTATGGAGAACGCTTAGTTATTCAAGACGGATTAAAATTTAGAGTTTTGAACTTATTGCACGACACGCATATAGGTATAGTGAGAATGAAAGGTATTGACAGGATATAGTAGATTTTGTGAAAATGTGTACACCTTGCTTACAAATGCAATGTCATAGAAATATTGTACCGAACGCGAAGTGGATTCCATCCATATGCCCATTCGAGAGAGTACATTTAGATTTTTTCCATATAGAGGGTCTAAACTTTTTATTACTTGTTGATAGTTATTCCAAATGGATTAATATATGTCAGATGAAGAGCATGAAAGCCGATATAGTTATTGAAAAATTAAGAGATTGGTTTTCAGTTTATGGGTTACCTGAACAATTAGTGAGCGATAACGGGCCTCCATTTAATTCATACAAATTTGTAGAATTTTGTAATAATAATAATATAAAAGTCATGAAAAGTCCTCCATATCATCCAGAATCGAATGGTCTAGCAGAGAGAGCAGTTCAAACCGTAAAAAACTCATTAAAAATTTTTTTTATTGAATCTAAATGATACGATAAGACCTTCAATTGTAAAGTAGTTAATTTCCTCTTGAGATATCGTAATACTCCTACTGTTACTACGGGTAAAACACCGGCTGAATTAATCTTTTGTTTTAAACCTCAAACATTGCTAGATATTCTAAATAAAAATCCAACACATAAAATAACAAATGAAAGGCACCGCAATCAATATTCGAACCATAATAACAATAATAATGAACAAAAATGTAAACAAAATAGTAACTTAAGTCACAATGGCAAAAGAAATAACTCAAGAAATAATTTAGGAAGTTTTAAGAATCGGAAATTGTATAAAAATAACAAACAAAACAATATTACTTTTAAAGATGGCGAAGACATATTATACCTGAATGTTTTTAAAAATTTTGTGCGATTGAGTTGAAGTAGAAATTTAACTCTTGGAGCGTTAATCTGAGTCGCGATTCTGGCGACATACGAATTTGCGAAAATTCCGCATATTTCCCTTCATTTTCGAAACAGGGAAATTTGTCGGTTTCATGAGGCAAGGCTGTTGGCGAATATTTTCGTGACCTTCCTAGGTATTCAAATTGAAATTCGCATATGTGAATTGAGGAAACTGTTTGTTTTTCGTTTCGTGTTTGCTCTAAATATTAGGTCTGTTCTTTTTGACTGATTGATTGGTTGCAGCTTAGATTATATATAAAAGGATTGGGCATGCCACAATAGAAAAGAGCCAAGTTGTTTTATGCGCATGTCGAAGTAAAAGCTGCATGGGCGTACAAAACTGATTATTTTAGGGACAAAAATGTTGGCTCGCATCTTAAAAGTTTTTTTCATATATTAAATATATTGCATAAGCACACTGCAATCACGATCAGCTGCAAGCCAATCGTATGATACTCTAGATGAGGACGATTTTGCCCGTTAACGAACTTACAAATTCGGATATAAGGTACAGTTTCAAATTAAAAATTCCTTAAAATCTAAGTTTAAACCAATTTTTTCAAAACCGTATACAGTACCGTTTGGTCTATGACACAAGGTGGAGCAGGAAATTGATCGTTTAGTCGATCAAAAAATCTTGATACCGGTTAAGTATAGTGATTGGGCTACTCCAATAATAATAGTGCCTAAGAAGAATAAAGACATTAAGGTGACAATTAATCAAGTGATAGAAAGTCAAGTATACCCATTGCCTAGGTTAGATGATTTATTAGCTTCATTTGCTAATTGTAGAGTATTTTGTGTGCTTGATTTAGCAGGCGCTTATCAACAGCTCGCGGTAGACGAGAACTCGCATCAATTATTAACGGTGAATACGCATAAGGGTCTCTTCCGATATACGAGGCTACCATTTGGTGTATCAGTGGGTTGAATATTTGGGTCACGAAATTAGTGGAGAGTGTATCAGACCAAATAAGAAGAAAGTCGAGGCTATACTTAAAGCGCCTAGTCCGACTAATGTAACACAATTGAAAAGTTTTGTCGGTCTTTTAAATTTTTATAATCGATTTATACCTAACTTAGCTTCAGAGTTACGAAGTCTATACGATTTGTTGAAAAAAAATGCAGCCTTTAAGTGGAATTCTGAACATGAAATAATATTTAATAAAGCCAAAGAGCTTATTTTGAAAAACAATGTACTAGAACATTTTGACCCGAACAAGGAAATTATAATTAGTTGTGATGCGAGTCCCTATGGTGTGTGAGCAGTTTTGTCGCATTTAGTCAATGGAGAAGAGAAACCGGTATTATTTGCTTCCAGCACACTTAGTAATGCAGAGAAAAATTATGCACAAACGCACAGAGAAGCTCTTGCAATCATTTTTGCGGTAAAAAAATTCCATAAATATATATATGGTCACAAATTTCTGATCTTGTTACAGGATCACCAACCTCTCCGAGAAATTTTTAATAATAAAAAGGGTAATTTATCGGTATCAGCAGCACGTTTACAATGTTGGGCACTACACTTATCGATGTACGATTACGAGATAAGATACAAGAAAGCTTCTCAAATGTGTCACGCTGATGCCTTATCCAGATTACCAACATCAGGTTGTACAGATGTATCTGAGTATTCCATTAATTTTTGCGCAGGAAGCGATAGAATGATGTCTGTAAAATTAGAAGAAGTAGCATTAGCAACGTCACAAGATTGAACACTAAAACGAATTTTAGAGGGGCTACTAAATGGGTTTGCGGCATCTGAAGGAAACGATATTGATTATTATGCTAAACGATTGAATGTATTCAGTTGCGAGAGTGGATGTATATACTATGGAGAACGCTTAGTTATTCAAGACGGATTAAAATTTAGAGTTTTGAACTTATTGCACGACACGCATATAGGTATAGTGAGAATGAAAGGTATTGACAGGATATAGTAGATTTTGTGAAAATGTGTACACCTTGCTTACAAATGCAATGTCATAGAAATATTGTACCGAACGCGAAGTGGATTCCATCCATATGCCCATTCGAGAGAGTACATTTAGATTTTTTCCATATAGAGGGTCTAAACTTTTTATTACTTGTTGATAGTTATTCCAAATGGATTAATATATGTCAGATGAAGAGCATGAAAGCCGATATAGTTATTGAAAAATTAAGAGATTGGTTTTCAGTTTATGGGTTACCTGAACAATTAGTGAGCGATAACGGGCCTCCATTTAATTCATACAAATTTGTAGAATTTTGTAATAATAATAATATAAAAGTCATGAAAAGTCCTCCATATCATCCAGAATCGAATGGTCTAGCAGAGAGAGCAGTTCAAACCGTAAAAAACTCATTAAAAATTTTTTTTATTGAATCTAAATGATACGATAAGACCTTCAATTGTAAAGTAGTTAATTTCCTCTTGAGATATCGTAATACTCCTACTGTTACTACGGGTAAAACACCGGCTGAATTAATCTTTTGTTTTAAACCTCAAACATTGCTAGATATTCTAAATAAAAATCCAACACATAAAATAACAAATGAAAGGCACCGCAATCAATATTCGAACCATAATAACAATAATAATGAACAAAAATGTAAACAAAATAGTAACTTAAGTCACAATGGCAAAAGAAATAACTCAAGAAATAATTTAGGAAGTTTTAAGAATCGGAAATTGTATAAAAATAACAAACAAAACAATATTACTTTTAAAGATGGCGAAGACATATTATACCTGAATGTTTTTAAAAATTTTGTGCGATTGAGTTGAAGGCGAACGTCTTCGCATTCACTTGCACGCAAAACAACACCAAATTGACATAACGCTCCTGTTTTATCTCACTCACTCACTCGCTAAAACAATTTGATATAACGACCCTGTTTTGTCTCACTTCTCATCGTGTTTTTGGCTTCAAAGCGCTTTATACAAAACCGGTGGCTTATCGTCTCCAGTAGCTCTATGATTGAAAGTAAAATTTTTGAGGGGGAAGGTGGAGGGACAGCCATTTTTAAAACAAATTTATTTTTATATCTCCAGAACCGTGCCATATATGGCCTTACAAATTTTACAGGAGTTAGGCCCAGTAGACCTCTAGCGGAGAAACAGTCGTTTTTACTGACTGTTTCTGTCAACGAGAAATGTCAAAACTTTAGTGGGGCACGTTCAAAATACAAATGAAGCCTTTTTCGAAATGGGGAATGATCGAATATCAATTTTGACACATTCGAAATTAGCGAAAAATTCGCAAGGGAATGCGAATTGTCGTCAGAATCGCGGCCCTGATCTCACTAAACTGTTCAAAATTGTGGGTTTGTCTTTTCGATTCATTCACAAAGTCAGGAGACCACGGCAAGAAAGAAAAGATTGATGAATACAGTCCAAGGAACTTGAAGAAGCTCTTTTAAGCATCATATCCCTGATACAAAAACAGAGTTCTCTCAAGACATAGCCGACTTAGTTGCCAACAAGCAATCAAACAATAAGTTAAGGTCCTCCTTTCATCTACGCCTCTGGTAGCAAACTACGAAACGCAGATATTTCGCAAGAAGGCAAACATCCTATTTTATTGCCACAACGACATCATATAACCTACCTGATCGTAAAAGAAGCCCATATCGCCATGCATGAGGATGAGATATTGGATTATAAACGATCAAAAGGTTATTTGGTACGAAATTCATCGATGTACACTACCGTGCAAAAGTATAAGGACCTCATCCAAAAAATCGAATTTTTGAGTTTGTGATTGTTTTTTATTGTGTTCAACAGCATTTTATGATTAAATCTTGTATATAAACTAGAAAATAGACCTTTTTGTTATGATTTACATACATTTGCATTAAATTAGCTAATTATTATGAGTCAAAATGATGGAATTATGATGGAACCAAGAATTCTTATTTTTAAGTAGCATCATTTTTGCGCTGTAATTTCAAATATAATTACTATTATTTTATTTTAAACTATTCATTCATATGGGCGCTAATGTCTTAAACAGTCATTCTGGATCATTTGAGTGCGTGTCAAAAAAAATAACGGTTCTTTGCGCCCTCTGATGTGTTCTGTGTGCACTAGAACTGTTAAATTCATTCCCGTCATTGTTTACATGCGCAAAACCGATTGTGATCGCTGAAAATGGCTCGAAAAAAGGAAATTTCACTTGAAAAACGTTCACAAATACTTATTCTGAGAAAAGTGGGTAAAACAATTCGTGAAATCGCAAATATTGTTTGTGTTTCAAAGTGTGGAGTTGAAACCACGTTGAAGCGGTTCGCCGAAACCAACTCAAATATTAATCGAAAACGCTCTGGCCGACCAAAAAAAACAACTCAAGCTGATGATCGACACATTTTATTGATGAGCAAGCAAAATCGGTTCAAAACAGCACCAGACATTCGTGCCGAAATCAACGAAACCCTGACAAACCCAATTTCGGTTGATACTGTCAAACGTCGTTTGCGAGAGAACGGATATTTTGGTCGCGTTGCTGTGAAAAAACCACTTCTACGACCACACAATAAGTGGAAAAGATTATTGTTTGCTCGAAAACATAAAGATTGGTCATTAGATCAGTGGAAATCTGTGTTATGGACCGATGAATCAAAGTTCGAAATTTTTGGATCCAGGCGGTGCCAGTATGTTCGTCGAAATAAAGATGAGCGGTATAATCCCCACTGTATTGCGCCAACAGTTAAACATGGCGGAGGCTCCGTGATGGTCTGGGGGTGTTTCAGGTACGATGGTGTTGGAAAACTGGTCAAAATCGGCGGAATAATGCGGAAGGAACACTATCACAATATTCTTCAACGAAGTGCCATTCCATCTGGCATTGGTTTGATCGGCAACGGATTTATCTTTCAACAAGATAATGATCCCAAGCACACCTCCTCATCTGTGCATGAACTATCTACGGTCCAAGGTGAGAAAGGTGTGCTCAATATCATAGATTGGCCGCCGCAATCCCCTGACGTCAACCCGATCGAACTATTATGGGATGAGCTCGACCGGCAGGTGAAGAACATGCACGTGACCAGTGAAAAACATTTGTTCGACAGTCTAAAAGTGGCTTGGGACAATCTCGCAACTGAAACACTTCAAAAATTGGTCGAAGGGCTTCCCAGAATTTGCGCTGCAATCATCAAAGCACGAGGTGGACACATTGATGAAAAAAACCTGATTTGACTTGTCGTGATATTTTCGGTATTTTTAAATATTTTTATACAAAATTTGCGTGTAATGAACATAAATCATAACAAAAAAGTCTATTTTCTAGTTTATATACAAGATTTAATCATAAAATGCTGTTGAACACAATAAAAAACAATCACAAACTAAAATATTGAAATAATAAAGTAAAAATCGATTTTTTGGATGATGTCCTTATACTTTTGCACGGTAGTGTATAATCTGCTGCAAGTACGCAAAAATAAATAACCAGCAAATAATGGGTAATCTACCAGCCGTGCGTATAACTCATTCAAACGCCTTCACATATTACGGAGTCGACTATGCTGATCCGTTTAAGACTAGAATATCTAAAGGACATGAAACGACAACATTGACTGTTTGTATGAAAATTAGAAACAAAGCTATTCAGAACTGATGAGTTACATGTCAACAGAAGCATTCCTTGCAGCCTTCAAGCGATTCTTCAGCGGAAGAAGACTTTGTCAAAAAACATTCAGCGACAATGGAACAAACTTTGTTGGTGGATTGTGCGAAGCTGGAGTAAAATCAGTTAAAGGACTTATCAAACGATTTTTTGATGAGTCAAAGATAGTTCAAACTTTTCAAGAATTTGCAGCAGTGTTATGTCAAATTGAAGCTTGTCTCAACTCTAAGTCAATAACCGATATCTAGCGATCCCAATGATTTGGAAACTTTGACGCCAGGACATCTTTTAATTGGTCGCCCACCACTAGCACTTCCTGAACAAGACAATTCGAGCCTGCACGAACGTTGGCAGATCTTCACAGCAGTGCACCAGAGACTTACGAAATAAGTCGGAGTTGTAAATCTATGCCAACTTCCAGTCAAACTCTCGAAAAGCCGACACCGACACCGGAGGAACCCCTCACACACAAACATTCAAGCCATCAGGGAAAAATGTACCTTTATGATTTAACACGGAAAATGATAAAGAAAATTTTTCATATTTTACATTTAAGTTCTAAATGAAACTTTGGTATGTTTTAGGATTCGGTCAATAAAAATTTTTGACATTCGGGAGGTAAGACTATATAAAAAAACCGATTTCAAATTTTTAATTTTTTTTCTCTATGTTTTTTTAATTTTTTGCTTGGAAATTTTTTTATAAATTATTAAACGCAATTTTTTTTAAAAAAACTGATTACTAAAGTTTGAAATTCTGTAACTTATTTATTTTTGAAAAAAAAAAAAAATTCCCCGCGTGAGACTATAACTACTACATTATTTTACAAGATTCTTTTTTATTTTTGCAAATTGAATTATTTTTGGTGAAGTTATGATGCCGACCAGGAGGCGCCATGGTTTTCATAAGTAGTCCGTTTATACCCGTAAAAAACAATGTTAATATTAAAAAATAAAAAAAAATTTTCTTTTTTTTTATAGCTGAATAAGATATGTGAACTCAACAAATAAATTTTTTTTTTCACCATACAACCTTTGTAATAATTTTTCAAATTTACTCGGTTTTCAGCGCGTGCAGGGGTATGTAAGCCCTTAAGTGAGTGAGGGTACCGGTCAAAAACATTTTTCTTAACCACCCTGTATCTCCACTAATATTGAAAATTGACCCACCCTGTAGAACAATTTTTTTCTCCAAATATATCAAGGAATAACCCCGAACGTTCCCATTGATAGTATATTAAAAAAGGAGAAAAATTTAGTCTTTACCTTAACAAATCGAAGATATTTGTCACTTGACAAGTGAATTGTATAAGCTATAATGCACTGTGGCACACTCACTTAACACATGGATTCAAGACAGAAAGATGTAATTGGCTATATACAGAAAGTATATAAGCCAATTACATCCTTCCTGTAATTGGCTATATACAGGAAGGATGTAATTGGCTATATTCGAGAAAAAGAAAGGTTTTTATACTCTAGATGAAATCATATAGAGTATTATAAGTTTAATCCAGCCCAAAAGTTTGTAACGCATAGAACCAAGCCTCGGACGAAAAAAAGTTATATATTATTTTTTGTTTATTTGTGGCCAAAAATCTCAAATCCGCTTGACGTCCGTCCGTCCGACGTCCGTCCGTCCGTCCGTCTGTCCGTTAGCACGATAACTCAAGAATGCCTTCACCTAGGATCTTGAAATTTTGAATCTGGATGTTTGGTTGAATTTGTAAGGCTAAGTTCGTTAACGGGCAAAATCGTCCTACTCCTTAGGGTAGCTGCCATACGAAATGTCCTTAAAACACGCGTTCAAGAATATTGGTCGATAACTTCGGAGGGGTTTAAGCTACGACATTCAAATTTTGTATGAGTTATTTTTCCAATAGTCGGAACTAAATGTATGATTATGAAGAAAATCATGTTAGTCCTTCGTGTAGCTGCCATACAAATATCCTGTCAAAATGTATTCACTTAATTTACGAAACTCACTATAACTCAAGTAATCTTTTAGCTACGAATTCAAAATTTTGTACAAATTAGTTTTGAATGAAAAGAAAGTTCGACTTTACTAGTCAGCGAAATCCTTTTACTCCTTCTGGTAGCTGCCATACAAAATGTCATTAAAACACATGTTTAAGAATATTGGCCGATAACTTCAGAAGGGTTTAAGCTACGTCTTTGAAATTTTGTAGGTGTTATTTTTCCAATAGTTGGAGCTAAATGTATGATTATAAAGAAAATCCTATTAGTCCTTCGTGTAGCTGCTATACAAATATCCTGTCAAAACGTCTTCACTTAATTTACGGAATTTACTATAACTCAAGTAATCTTTTAGATATGAATTGGAAATTTTGTACAAATTAGTTTTGAGTAAAAACAAAGTTCGAGTTTACTAATCAGCGAAATCCTTTCACTCCTTCTGGTAGCTGCCATACAAAATGTCCTTAAGACACGTGTTCAACAATATTTTTCGATAACTTTTGAACGCTTCAAGCTACGAATTTGAAATTTTGTACACGTTCATTTTTAAATGGTTCTAAGGAAAAGGATAAATATGTAAGAAATCGAGTGAGTCCTTCCTGCACCTCCCATGTGAAAGTCCTTCAAAAAGGACATTTTTTTCGATGACTTACCCAGTTCAAGATATGAAATTAAACACTGAATATTGTCTTTTAGTTTTGAGTAGCAATCTAATGGCAGTCCTTAATAAAGGACATACACCATGCACACACGTAATTCTACTTTATCCCAAACTGCAATATAAATCGGAGTTCAGTATTCATCTAGAGTATTATACGATTGGCTTGTTTTTTTGGGAAGTTTGTCACAGCTATTTTCGGAGTCAACGACGAGGTCTAAACTGACATTGATGCGCTAGAGCATAATCAAAACAGCATGCAGAAAACTGTTAACCAACAAAATATTCTTTGAAGCACACGAGTTTTAAGCTCCTACACGATACTACACGATTATGACGAATAAATTAAATAACATTGGAAAAAAGGCAAATCAAGTAATTGATTCAATTAATGAGATGAAAAGATGATACACTCAAGTCGACCACAACAACCTGAATATCCAAGTAATTTCCACCTACATCACGGCTATGGATTACTACGATGAAGTTGAACAAAGATTCTAGTCAGAGCTCTAACACGAAAGTATTTCTAACTTTCTGCCTTTAAGCACCGTGAACTTAACAATTCAAAGCGTCTCATCCAAAATCGACCTTAATTTTAAAATAATCTGGCCTTCACAGAAAAGAATAACGATGAAACGTAATATCCGTCTACGATTATTTCACAATAATCGATAGGAATAGTTGTGATTTAATACAATGACTGCAATACCACACAAGCTGCAAGAGAGTTCAATTTCCACCGGTACTTCAACATTGGGAATAAATTTCAATCAACATGTCTACTTTATATTTGACGAAAACCATCTGAAATCATGCACGATGGAAGAAGAACTATACATAGCTCTCCTGGGCTGATCAGCAACATAAATACACGATCAAGTTGTATCATTGACGAAATCTACAGCTGACATAATCGAGCGCTATGTCCAATATTCGAGATCACGACCTCCCGAACAAAGTGGAAAAAAGTAATGATGAACAATACCTGCCTGTTTGTTGCAAAAAAACCAATTACAGCAAACATCGTATGTAGTGGCGAAAGAAAATTAATCCTGTTAAAGGATGTAGGCAAAATACGTAAGGAAACTGCATAATTGAAACTCAAGAGATATCGCTTCAATTATCAATCGACGAAAAAAAATAGTTTCCAGCAGCTTTGTTAAAGATGTAGCACCAAAGAGGTTCTCAGAGAGCTCCAACATCCTTCAGGTATTTCAGAACCCATAACGAAGGTTTCAGAACAACTTTTTACGAAGAAGTTCTCCGAAATCAAGAGACCTACAACGGTTCTCCGGGAGATGGAGAACCATTTTTATCATGCTAATATTAGTTGCCAATATCTTATGTAACAGACTTAAAGGATATATCGCAAGAAGGAAGGATGAAGTTGCTATTAATCAGACTGAAAATGACGATCCAACATCGCTCATGGAAAAGTTCAACAAAATCTTTACTTTCGGACGCCCAAGATGCTCAGTACCTAAATAAGAGTAATGAACCGCCTGAATAATGCAGACTGCATTATTCTCGCGATCATTTGAGTTCACAACATAAGAACATTGGACTGCAGAAATGATGTGTCGGGTAGGCATTCAATATTTTGTTATTTAGTGATGACACTTTACGTCAGCACAACTATGCTGCCGTCCTAAGAAAAAAGGGCACAAGCGCCAAATGTCAAAAATTGAGATAGAGGCATATTTAGAACCGTGAATCAGTTTATAATTTTTGTGCTAAGCTAAAAAGGTCGTTTTCCATCTGCAAAGGACTGAAAAACAGGAAGCAAATTGGTCACATCTACCATGTCTAGTGTGTTTACTAGACAAAAAAGTCGTATCTGCCACTTACTTAGATAAAAAGGCGCATATACGACTAACGGATTTTAAACATTGTGTCCAAATTAGTAATTCCGGCAAAGTTGAGATAATCGAGATGAATATTGAAAATTTCTTTGAATTCAAGGACTTATCATCTCAACTAAAAATAAAACAAAAAGTGCCAAGAATATATTTGAAAGACATGGTTCAAGTTAAATTCAAAAAGAATAATAATTTTTTAAGTTTTAAAAAGTATTTTGCATCAGATATATTCACTGATTTCAATTTTTTCCAAGCAAAACCTGCCAAATTTGGTATTTTAAAGCCTCTTTCAAAAACGGTCCCACGGGGTATTACATTAAAACCGAAAATCGTGTTTACTTCAAAATTGTCAGACATTTTACCAGCAAATCGCTTAGAGTTTTGGAGATCTCTGCCAGAAACACCAGCAGAGCAATCTCACGACGACAGTGATTGATTAAATCGTTATTTTTAAGTTTTCTTTTATTGATTGATTTGTTTTTATTGATTGTTTTTTGATTTGTTTATCAAGACTTCTGTGAAATAAATTTTTATTTTTGTTCTAAAAAATTATGAAATCTGGTTTTTGTTAAGTATCTTGTTATTATTTGGTGTATTTTTACTAAGCAAAAAAGTCGTAAGACCATTTTCTTTAATTACTCCTTAAAATTCCTGGAGTTTACGCACATAATAAATTAAGATGGATAAATTTAATTTGAATTGGTTTTTTAAAATACTTAAAAAGTCATTTTTTAAAGGTGGCAAATATAAAAAACGTAATACCTAAATATCTCAAAACTACTAAAATGGAGATGCGCCCTTTCTTCATACGGCAGTATGATTCATATGATAAATGCATTCACCTAACCTTATGAAAAATTTTTATATTTTTTATATGGAAGAAAATGATTAATGTAATTTCTAAATAGTAATCATATATAGATTATAAATATAAAAACCAGCAAACAAAAAGTACTTTCATTTGTTACTCCCATGTTTCCTCAAACCTTACTGTATAGCAACGGCTGGTGTTGCCGGTTCCTATAGATCCTTCCATTTTTAAACAATCGCTTCACTCAAGTTATATTCCGTCGTTCTCGACTGAAGCTACTTCATCGGCTGCAAACTAGAGTTAAAATAGCTGGTGTGGCTGGGCTTAACATTACTCTGCCTCCGAAACAGCTAACATTAGACAAATTGGACCGAAAATATCATTAGATTCCCATAAAGCACTATAATGAAATTCAGCAAATGCAATTACCAAAAACATGGAGAGTTTTCATTCCGAATCAAAAGTTTAATCGATAAATTTCTAAAAGTAATTAGTATTATAGTATACAGCCTATGAACAGTTCACGCGACGCGCCTGTTTTATAGATAATTCGATTGATGAGTGTTTTCTTGGAATGAAAAATTTAAAATAGTCCTGTTAAAAAAATAATAACTGTCTTATTTTTCAGGCTGAAACAGCACGGAAAATATCATTAAAGCAACTCGCACTAGGAATAAGAATAGGCGATCCTTTTCTGCAAGCTCGTTGCAAACTTTTTTACAGCATTTCTCTTATTCAAACGGGAAAGTTAAGATTGGCAAAATATATAATAAGGATACAACACAAATATGCAAATAGCCACAAAGAAACAGATCAAAGACTCGTTAAAATGTGCCATGGAGTTTGGCTCAAACTGCAGTATGCATATAAACTACGTAATGAACGTAAATTAAATTAATACTAACAGTTATAATTTATATCATAATTCAGCGTGCTTGTTTCTATTTTACATTTTTAAAAGTCTTGTCCACAAGAATATAGAAAATTAAATATTTATTTAATTGCATTTTTATTACTTATGAATGAATCATCATATTGCAAATCATCATATTGGAAATTCCTAACTTATTTCTTGTTCCCACAATTCATTAAATTCTTTCTTGTAAATTTGTCTAGTCATCACACTTTTCAAATTATTAAATTCTTTTTTTCAAAAATGAAATTAAATGCTAGGTGTCACCGTGGCCCAGTCCTTGTCGCCCAGACGAAATCTGATTCTTTTTAACGGCTACTTGGCATGTGAACTGATGACCAAAATAATTAAATTTTTGAACATATTAATTTTGTAAATAAAATAGATGACCGTATTGTGAATGTCACGTCACGTCACTTCGATGCCGATTCAACGTGTCACGTCGATCGAAAAAAACCGATTGTGTAACCGCATCGACTCGACTCATTAGCATTGCCATATTGATATGTATGTATCAGCTGTAAATTGTGAATTTTAGCTCATGTGAATGGCTTCATTTACCATCATTTTATTTTTGCATCGACGTTAATTTTCTTCAGGCGTCACGGACTTGGATGTCATCGACGGAAAATGCCGATCAAAGTGACAACTGTCGATGACAATCGACATTCACAATCCCTTTTTCATGCGTCGATGTCGAATCGGCATCGAAGTGACATGACGTGACATTCACAATACGGTCAAGAGCCGTACAGAATGAACGCAATCGCAGTCGGATTGGAATGTCAAAATGTCGCAACGAGATGCAATAAAACGCTGTAAGCCGCAAGTAAACGCTGCATGAACACAATGACCGGATTGATTTCGCAGTTCTATCAGTGTCAATAAGCAAAGCGAAATTAATATGGACGCGAAAATCAGTGAAATATTTTTAATGCTCATCGAAATCTCTTTCATTTTCCATTTTATTATTTTCTTCTTTAAATAATATAGTGCGTTTTAGGTTATGAAATTGTCATATTTGACATTTCAATGCGTTCACTTGCGATCATTTTAATATTATGAACTTACTTGCGACTATCTGCGACCCATAGCGTTCATTCTGTTTAACTACATACAATTAGAGTCACTTTATACGAACTCACACTAACATTATTAACTTGAGTACGAACAATATACATTTTTGGTACATATTTAGAACATTTAGAAGCCGCGAATTTCAGATTTCGCGGGTTCTAAAATGACATAGTGTTAGTGTGTATACGTGTAGCCGATGGATTTTGACTGACATTTCTCGAAATCGAGAAATGCCATATGAAACGTCAACGTCGGAAGGTAAGAGTTTTGATTATGGCGAATATGATTTTCATTTATATTTTGATAATTTTATGAACTTTTCCATTTTCTAACAGTGCTTACAGCCGGCTGGGGTTCGAGCGAATCGCCGAAAAATACTTGTGAGAGAGTCTGGAAGTGAACTAGGAGCTGGAAGGCAAAGGGAACGACAAAGTCTGTCGCGGTCTCAACCACTTCGCTCAGTACTACATAAAGAAGGACACAGCAGTGGGCAACGATAGCTCGGTAATGGTGAGAAAAGGACCAATCCGGGGTGCGCCATATGTTCGTGATACTGACTATCAGTCCGACTTTTGCAAGGACTACAAAGAGACCGGATTCTGTAGATTCGGCGACAATTGTAAGTTCGTTGCACGACTACGAAGCAGGCTGGATATTGGAGCAGACGTATACCACGAACCAGGGCGGTGAATCAGATAACGACGATATCAAGTACGAGATTCACTCGGACAATGAGAGCCTGCCATTCAAATAATTCATTTATCGCGAAAGTTTCATCGGTCCTGTTGTTAACAAGTATGCAAAATAGCTAAACCTCAAGCGTTCAAAGCGACTGACTCTTTATTTTTTTATGTGTGTCAGATGTAAGCATAACTTTCGCGAGAAATGTGCTCTGGCGATTTTTAAGAAGTCGACTCGGTGCTACGTTTGCTCCGTCCAGACGAACGGAATGTTCAATCCGTCGAAAGAGTTAATTGCGCGACTGAATACAGCCGAGAAGCATGAGCAGCGTCCCTCGTCCGACAGTAACTAGGCGCATTTAAAATATATTTTTTACTGTTTCACATTTTTATTGTACTTTGTAAATTTTGTTCTAAGCTTAAATAAATTACATATTAATAAGGCTAAAATTTAACGTTTGTTTTATCGGCCGCTCTGCATGGCGTGAACTGGCGCTTCTCCTGAAATGGAGCGAAACAGGGTGGACCTTAGACGTTTTGGCAAGGTTCGGTGGATGATCTGCCTGTTCTGCTTACACGAAAAATTGCAAGTGGACTTCAAATCCTATCCAGCTATCACACAGTTTAATGATTCTGGCAAAATAATGAATGGCTCGGACATGGAGAGATTTACCGGTAACAACTTTCGGACAATGATTGCAGCTTGACCGGAAACAAGCATTCAGTTTACATAAACGGAACTGGTGTACTGTTTCCGTTTTCTCGAACCATCCTTCAGTTATCTTGTCTGTATAAAAATAAAAGTATTTGAAACAAGTTTTGTCTAATTTTAGTAGCGACATTCTTTTTTATTTGGACATTTTGTTCACTGATGTTTTTAGTTTTATTCGACGCTCTATATCACTATGAAGGCAGCCGTGGTTGATTGCACCGAGGTATCGGCCAGTTTCAGTACGGTAGCGGTAGCCAGGATGGAGTTTCACGGGAATTTATACCATTTGGAAGCAAGCGTTCGGTGGCAAGGAGAGGAAGCGAGCGTGTGCCCGGTGCTGCGCAATAATATCGCCCAGATATTGCAGGCAGTAAGCTTCTGTTAAATGAAATTTCATGTCCTTCTTTGTATCTCGTTTTTATTGAAAAAATATCTTCGAACTCGTTAATTTATTATACACCATATTTGGTGGCGACTTTAACGCCCACAGCACCTTATAGGGAAGGGAGCGTTGGGATCGTAGGGGGAGGCTGGTGGCGGATTGGATGGAGGACGCATCCCTTGTTCTCCTCAATGATAGCTCGCCCACTCTTATCTCGGCAAGATCTACCTTGACAGCCATCGACTTAACACTCGTATCCTCCAGGCTTGCTCCGTCTCTAACATGGAATCTCCATGCCAACCCAGAAGGCAGTGACCACCTGCCAGTTATCATCAGATCGACTAAAGGCTTGGCTAACGCTAGACCAACCACCAGGTACGTCACTTCACGTGCCGACTGGGAAAAGTATCGAGTGACTATGGACGAAACGGCAAAGAGATACTCGGCTTCGGGTAATGTGGACCAGGAAGCAGCTAAGCTCACCCGGATCTTTCGCGCTGCAGCAGCTACCTCCATCCCCGTATCTAACCCTACACCTAGTTCTCAGCCCCGCTGAATGAACCAGGAAATCGCTAGCTTGATAAAAGCTAAGAATAGAGCTTGGAAAAACTTTCACAGGCGCCCGACGGATACAAATCTAGTCACGTACCGTCGTGAGGCTGCACTTGTAAAAAAAAGATTAAAGCTGCCAAAAGAGAAAGTGGAAACTCTTTTGCTCGCTCCATTGATCCCAGCCTTAATCTAGCTGATGCTTGGAGAAAAGTTAAATCGATCTTCGGTGGCAGACCCCCAAGTCTGCTTCCCAACTTAACTACACCTCTAGGTACCCTTACTAACTCCCAGCATATCGCCGAACACCACGCTCTATTCTGGACCAACTATTCGTCAGATACGAACTTCACCCCACAACAACTTGCCAACAAATTGTCGGCCCTTTCCTTCTCGGTCCTATCTCCAGACCCAGATAGAGTAATTGGTTACCCAATCTCTCTTGCGGAGCTAAGTTCGGTGCTTAGTTCAAGTAAGGGATCAGCCCCCGGACATGACAGGATCTCTTACGATATGATTAAGGAGTCCACCCTGAGTCTCAAATTGAGGCTGGTGGATCTTTACAATCGAATAATGGTGCTGGGCTCTTTTCCACATACGTGGAAGAGGGCTGTCCAGGTTCCGATACGCAAGAGCTCCGTCCCATCAGCCTCTGCTATATCTTCTAAGGATCTTCGTCCAATTTCACTGCTCCCTTGCATGTCTAAACTCTTCGAAAAGATCTTGGGTAGGAGGCTTGGCTCCCTACTGGAGAGTGTTTTGTCGCCAGAGCAACACGGTTTTAGACCAGGGCGAGGTACAACCTCGCTCTTGCTCGAACTCGAACACAAGGCTAGACTGGCACTCTACCAAAAACAGGAATGTCACGTCTTATCCCTCGATCTTGAGAAAGCCTTTGACAGGGTAATCAAGACCGTAGTTAGAGGACAGCTATCTGTCTGGGGAATCGATTCCTGATTCATTCAGTGCGTCGACAACTTCCTATCTCACCGCTCCATAATGGTTAGAGTCAACGGTTACATCTCTAGTACCCACAACATAGATAATTCTCTACCAGGGTTCACCCCTATCTCCGGTGCTTTTTAATGTGTACATTCACTCCCTATCTCAACTCCTTTCTGATATCGCCAACATTTCACATTTTATATATGCCGACAATATCATTATCTCCTCCTCCTACCCCCACATTAATAACATACAAAGACGAGTACGTACGACCATTGACTGCTGGTGCATGGAGACGGGCGCCAAATTACCTTACCACAAAGGTGAGCGCCTTACCATTTCGAGAAAAAGAGTCCCCAACATCAGCGATAGTATAGCAGACGAAGACATGCTGCCGCAGTTGTCTTCTTGTAGGATACTCGGCCTCATGTTCTCCACCAAACTACAGTGGAATGTACAAATACATAAAGTTGTAACCGCTCTCGGCAAGATCACCAACCTGATTCGCGCATTGGCCTCCAAAAGCCTGGGAGCAAGCACTGCCGCCATTCTACACGTGGCGAACACACTCATCCGTGGCCATGTACTATACGGCCTAACTATTTATGCGACGACAACACGCGCACACATTAACAAAATTCAAGTGGCGATCAATAAAATTTTGAGAGCCGCACTAGGAGCATACCGCACCACCCCGGTCAAAGCGCTACTAATCGAAGCAGGCTGTGACAGCGTCGACACACTCATCGCCAAGGCGCAGATAAATCTCGCTGCCAAAAACTGTCTCGATAAGCGCAGCCCGCATCATCAGGCGATCTCCAACGATGCGTTATCTTCTGTCGACGGTACGAGCCAGACTTCAATTAAATCGGCGTTATGGAAAGAACGGTCCACCCTCATAGAACTATGTTACAATATTCCGGCGCCCCTGCACTCCCCTCTTCATCCATCATACAGTTTCCCCCCATCCAGAAACCTAGGCAACAGCTCCTACTACCCTCCAAAAACAAACACCCCGGCTATCCACTACCAGCAGCTTCATAGGTCGCACATTGAGAAGCAACCACATCACACGCGGTACTATACAGACGGCTCTAAGACCACAACCCAAACGTCAGCCGCCATAGTAAGATATGAACCAGCTACATTAAGCTACTCGACACAGCGGACGGTCAAACTACATGCGGACACGAATGCTTTCGAGGCGGAAACATATGCGGTCTACTTAGCAGCCAAAACCGCCTTCCAAAAGGAAAAGCCGTCGATAATTTTCAAGGACTGCAAGTCGGTAGTAGAAGCAGTCAATAACCCCAACCCCACCGAACCGATGATCCGGCTCCTGCGGAGCCTCCTCCAACAAAATCCTGCCGGGACGAAGCTATTTTGGATTCCTGGACACGTTGGCATCAAGGGCAATGAACAAGTCGAACATCTGGCCAAAACAACAATTGCATCACACTATGAAGAGACCTTACCCAGCTTTATCAGCCTCGTGCGACGGACTGCTCGAAACAATTTACGTCAAGCTAACCAAGACGCCTGGCTCACCAACACCACCTTTTTAGCTAGCCACTGGCCAACCGTCTCACCACCCACTTACTGCTACCAGATGGAAAGAAGAACAGCTGTAGTCTTGGCCCGGTCCCGACTTGGCCACTCCAGGCTAACACATGAGCATTACATGACCAGGGGCCCTATCATGAAACTTTTTCCGCGGCGGATCGCTTTTGCTTTCGCAATTCGGTATTACGAAATCACTTTTCCGCCTTGAGGCGAGCAAAGCGCGGCATCATGAAAATCAAAAGCGAACAGAGGCGACAAAATCCGCCTGTCATCCGACACATCTCGAGCTGTCGTAAACAGAGGCGAGTGATTGTCGAGATTCTCTTCATAAAGTGCTGTGGTCGTTGTTTAGTGACGATAATAAATATGCAAGTCTGATTTGTGTTGACAATGAGTTTTTGAGCATAATGAATTCTTTAAAGGGTTTCGAAAACGACAGGAAATCAATTCGACATATTAGTCGAGTTCATGGAGGAAAACGAAGGCATCGCCAAGGGCTGTCTTAATGCGCCCCAATACAAGGCCACAGCGTAAAAAAAGTGGGTGGAAATTACATCGCGGTTAAATGAAGTGGGACCTCCTTTTAAAACAGTCGTCGGATGGAAAAAGGCAAGTTTTAAAGAAACGTCGAAACTGTTGCAAACTATTTTTATTTGATAGGTTTGGAAGGACTTTCGGTACCATATCAAGAACAAAATGCGACACAACACAAAATGCCATAACGGTACAGGAGGAGGTCCTAACAATAAAAAATATGAATAAGAATGTATTTACTAAATTAATAAGAAAAGCCTTTATTTTATTAAATTTATATGTGATTTCATAATGCATTTTTTAATTGTTCCCTAATGCTTTTAGCGGCCGCACTGCTGCTGCTAGTACTAACTACGGAAAAATCTCATGTTCATCGTCACTTAAGTCGCCTAAAAGAAATACGCCAACCGAATCCATTTCTCGCGATAATTAATTTGAGACGACCGTTTAAACGGAATTTCGACAACTGACACTGGAAAGTCATTGGAAATCTCGCATACAAAACTGGAATGACTGACGTTTCCAGGCACTTCCAATAGCGAAAGCGCCTGGTTTCGTGATACGAGAAAGCGAAGCGCTTCGCTTGGGTAAAGGCGGATTTTTGCGCTAGCGGATGCGATTTCATGATAGGGCCCCAGGACTGCACAACCAGGATGCCTCAACTGCCAGCGACCGCTCACAATGGAGCACATATTGTATAGCTGTCAAATCACAAGCCGCTTCTTCCAGAATTCACCTCCTCCTTTACATCTCCTCCTATCCACAACAAACCCCTCAACTCTCCTCCAGCTTCTTAACCACCACTATAGTCACTGGATGAAGAAGAAGGCACTTAGGGATAGTCTGGCCATCAGTGACATCCGACGGTTTTTGTATTCGAAGTCGAATTTCGAATTTTAGCCACTCTCAGTTGTGTGCGTGAGAATGTATGAACACTGTGCTGATGACAATTCTAAACGCCAAATGTCGATTTCGTTGTTTACTTTTCAGTGAACACAGAAATTATGTACTTAAACATAATTTCTGTGATAAAAGTGAATTAAATTGTTCAAAACGTGGATTGTGTTGCAATTTTGTGACTATGTATGGAGGCGTTGATGTGAATGTTTACTTTCTTTTAGTGAGAAAAATGCGTTGTTCAGCAAAATATCGGAAGCAAATATAGTTAAAATTTATTCATCAGCTATTTCTTTTCGGGAAAGTGAAATTATATTAATGTTAAAGAGAAGTGTTGCTAGCCCTAATTCCGCCTTAGTCGGTCCCAAGCCCGATTGCAAAAGGAAGAGGGGGGCTTGCAACCACCCCTTCTTATATGTGCTATTCGTCGTTATTTTTTTTTATTTTTTTTACTGCTGACCGCGACGGTCGGCAGTTGCAGCCAGACAGTTCAGTTCTTTGATCATGACAAAATGTGTTAGCTACGAAGAGAAAATAAAAAATTATTGTCTGCTACGAAGAGCGCCAGGAAGATACGAACCTTTCGGGCTAAATGTTTGAAATCGTCGTTTGTTGTAATTCGGCCGAGTATGCACGAATCGCGACGATACGGTGTCAAATGATGTACTATAATTCCGGCAATATCACTGCGGAATTTTTCTCGAGCTTTGCGTGCTTGGTATTTAGTGTTTCCGGTCTCGCCAGTCGATTTTCGAGGTTTAGTAGGTTTATCACTGTTGTTTCTGGAGTGACAATAATAATAGTGTGATCAAATTGCTACTTATTGGTCTGGAATAAACTTACCTCTTATTGCCTTCTACGCGTTTCTTGTCATCAAGTTTTATACGTTTCTTGTGTCTATTCGATCCTTGATAGGTAGTGCTCGTTTTAATAGTTTTTCCTTACTTATGGCGCCAAATTCATCGACTATTTTATCACCATGGACGATTTTTTCAATTAAGGAAATATCATAATCGGATTTACTTAGATCATCTTCGTCCGATGAAATTAGATAGTCTTGAATTGGCGATAAACTATCAGGCGGTAGTGGCGATAGGACCGGTGGACGTGGCAGTTTCTGATATTGTTGAGGTTTTCCTATGCTAGTACAATTCGATGTGCATGACTTTTTGGCCGGCACGGTTTTTCGATTTTCAAAGCGAAGGACGCGCTTCGCAAATCGAAAACTACTAAACTACTTCCGAACTCTTGGTTAGGGCGAAGCCGGGCAAACCTTTTCCGTTTCCGGTTACGGATAGACAGGAAAATCGTCGCCGTCGACCCAAATTTCCTTTCATAATGAAAACGGTCTTCAATTCGAGTACTCTTGTATCGAATCCATCGAAGATTTCATTGCCCACGGGATCCGGTTGTCCGATACTGCGGCCGGGCATTCGACTGCCCGACCAGCCCCGATCGATCGGATTGATTCGTAAAACGCGAAAGTTGCCCATTGAGTCGCGCAATTTTATGGGTTTCTGTTCGCGTTCGGTGTCCTCGGGAAGTTTTTGTTGCCGAACGAGTTCCTTGCCCCGGATTATGGGAGCGTTGAGACCCGGCCAGAGCATGTTTTCGTTGCCGACTCCAATGACTTGGCCGCGATTCAAATCTTTGGCGATTTTCCGGCCCACACCTTTGCCACGACCTAGTTTCTTGCCGGCATTACTTACGGACGTGACGCCTTTCCACAGGTGATCCGCCGGAACTGAAATTGGTCGGTTTTTATTGAAAGTTACGCACGAAATATTTCACTACAACTAATATCACTATCCGTTCCACTCGAATCTCCACTCGACGGGCTTGCACCACTCGCAGTTGCTGTTTGTTTACTTGTTCCCGGCTTCGGTTTAATTACAGTTGGTGTCGTTGTCGTTTCTGTTGTGTTTGTTGTTTCTGTTGCAACTGCATCATTCATTAACGAAAGAATTTTGATAGGCGGCTCCCATTGTGAAACACAAAAAACCACCGCCGACTTAAACTCAGGCCGCGCACATATGACAGTTCGTCGTGAGAAATGCCTCGTTTTTTATGTGATGTGTGACGTCACGGATCAAAACGAGAAAATATACCAGTTCATTGGAAAATCTTTTTTGGAACGAATTCGTAATGTCGGTTTTCCACCAAACGGACAAAACAAAAAACTCAGCAAAAGCTCATGTCGAAAAAAACAAATCTTTGACTTTTCGTCATTTTTTTACAAAGTCGAGCTTTTTTCAACTGTTTCTGTTTTGATTTTCGTGTCCCGACCAGAAGCGGTAACTTCAAAAGGTTCCGGTGTGTTTTCTCACTGAGACCGCTTCGTGGAGATACTGACAACAAATCTGCGATAGAGCTCTGTCGGTTTGGTTGAAACAGTGTTTAAGATTTGTTCGAGTTCGAGTTTTTGTTTTTCGTGCTTGCAAAAACATGAACAAAACAAAAACTTAACGTGTCTGCTTGGTGGAAAACCGGCATAACAATATGTTATTATCCCAAAGCGCGGTGTTTTAATACAAAACTTTGGAATTGACGAACCCTCTAGAGTCGATACTGAATAACAAACGTTCAGAATCATAGCAATATGCAATGTGTTTCATATAACAAAAATTATCTTTCAAAAAATAAGCAATTTAACTGCACATTTTTTAAATGGCGGAATGCCGACATTGAAAAATTGAATTGAAAATTGCGATATTTTTTTCGACCTAATTTTTTCTATGAAAACTCAATTCCAGATGAGAAAACTTGTCTAATTCTCATTTTTAAATATGTTTATAAACTATTTAACTTTGCTTTGCCTAACAAAAGCTTGCACTTTAATAGAAAACTTGGTTTTTATCATCCAAGTCATGCACCCGCCATACAAAATTGATGCGATTTGTATGGGGCTGTCATGTTTGTTATGACTCTGTTTTTTTATGTTCAATTCAGCTGCGCGGCTATAGTTCAGAGGGCTCTGTTCTCTATACGATATGACAGATTGAAATAGCCGATGAAATCGTACCCTCTCGCTCCTTCTCAAAATTTCGAATTTCGAACAACATGGGCAACAACTTAAATAAAATTAAAAACTTTTCAATTTGAATTATCAGTTCTGAAAATTCAAATTGTTCGATTTGATGGTGAGAAGTTGCGTTTTGCGTTCGAAATTCATAACACAACTCACAGTTTACCTCAATTTTTTTATTAATAAATTTCTTGGGAAATAACAGTTTCAGCAATATTTATAACGGTTCAGCATGTAATACGTTATTTTTGAATTTGGCGCCATACAGATAAGTACATGGTATTATATTCGTACTGCAGTAGCCAATATTGCCTGTAAAAGTTACACAGCTTAGTTGCAATTTTATGAACTCATTTTCTTTCAATACATTGCATTGTTTATCCAAAAAAGTATTTATCAAATTCAAATTATTTGGTAATTTTTCAATTCGAAATTACACCTAAAAATTTTTCATGTTGCCTAATCTGATGGTCATCTTATTGTTTTCCTTCTCGCCTTAATACATGCATACCGTGCTACTAACTCTTTCCTTCTTAAGATTCAGGTCATCCGTGGCTCAATCCTAATTTGTACCCCGGATAACTTTCGAAGTTTCTCTAAACTTAAAATGAATTGAATTTTTGAAAGAAACATAAAGAAATGTTTCAATCAAAAATTATTTTACTTGCATTACCAATTTTAAATCTAATGAATGTTTAAAATCATCAGAATTTTGTTCAACAATGCAGAACCTCGGGTTATCATGGACACCTTTTTCGAAATATTGACATTAAAAACGTCGGCCATGTGGGATAGCAAATCGAGGTCTCCATTTGTTATATCTCAGTGGTGCAGGCGTTAAAAAAGCCAAATGTGCGGGGCGCAATATGAAAGGTATTTTATTTTTCAACGCAGACGCTGTTATGAAAATAACTCTAGAGCAAAAAAATTTGACAGGCTACTACAAAATTATCATTGTCTCTCTTTCGTACCCGATGTTTTGTCCTGCTCTTAACGAAATAGTCTCGCATACAGGAACTTTACACACTACACCCCAGCAAACCAAAAGGTTCGCTTGCCGTTCACCTGCGGACCTTCCAAGTGAATATTTCCTTCACTAGTGAACACCAACAGCGAACCGTTGGTAAATTAGCGTTCGGACTATATTTACATCCGCCGCGAAATATTTTACACGATTCGTTAGCCATCCAGCAATTCTTCGCTTGTAGCGAATATATACTGCTGTACATATTCGCGGCAAAGGGTCTGCAAGTGAATGACTTGCAAACCACTTTAAGTGAAAAGCCAGGAAGGTTCGTTTGTGGTTCACCGCCGGACCTCTGAAATTGATATTTCCTTCACTTCTGATTCCACTAGCAAACCGTTGGTCCATCACCGTTCGGACTCTATTTACATCTAAAGCGAAACATTTCACGCGGTTCGGTAGCCATCCGCCAATTTTTCGTTTGGAGTGAATATATTGCTTTATTTATTCGCCACTTCAAGTGAAAATAAGTAGAGAAAATTTATGCAACAATTGTTGCTCTGCGCATCATCGACTTAAACGAAGGACGCTTCCTTCAATGTCTTAAAATCTGAACTAGGTAAATTTAAAAAAAAGAAGCAACTTTTCAAAAACTAATGATACCATTTAATTAAAAATGTTCGAAATATAAAACAAAACATAAAAAAATATTCATTTTAGTGACCTATAAAAAAAGTTACGTAATGGTTATTGTATCTACAAGGTTATCTTGATTAAACTTACCTACGTGGTGAACTTATCATTTTCGTAGTGTTTCTTTTTTGCGATTCTATCCCGAGAGTATTGGAAAAATCGCACCGATGTTCCATCGAAAACTTCCTCACTGCATCCGTATCTTTGATGGAATGCGTCTGGGAAATAATTGAAATCCGAAATTACAATTGGCAGCCTTGTGCGAGCAACCGCAATTAGTGTGTAGCACGACTGCGCAGTCGCATGCAAAATTGTTATTGTCACTGTATACGAACTAACACAAACATCCATTATCATGAGCACGGACATTGCGTGTTTCATTTGAAACCAGTAAATTTAAATTTTTTTTGCAGTTGTCTCGGTTTTTAATTTTAGGGATCCCCACGGAAGTAGGTAAACGCAATATTTACTGGAAAATTATTAAATTGTGAAACAAAAATCGAAAAGTTATAGAACATTGAGATTAAAAATTGGAACTTTATCACGCACACATTTACATTTTTGTACATGGTACATAATTGACAATGACATTTCGAATTGTCATGTTAATTTCGCGATTCGGGTGGTGTTTCGCGAGTATTGTTTTAAAAGTTAATTTTCCGGCATAGTGTCGAAGATATTTTTAACTTATTGTTTCGAAAGTGATTTGTGCTGTGTTTGTGCAGTGTTCTTGCAGTGTTTGTGCAGTGTTTGTACAGTATACCGGCACTTAGCTTAATTTTCCGGCACAATGCCGTAGAAATTTTACAAATGTTATTCTCTTCTGTGATATGTGCAACTTGGCGGTACATCAGGACTGCTACGGTGTTCCCTACATTCCGGAAGGACAATGGCTCTGTCAACGGTGTCTATAATCGCCGAGTACGCCGGTTAGTTGTGTTCTCTGCCCGAATACTGGTGGTGCTTTCAAACAAACCAATCGCGGACACTGGGCTCATGTGGTTTGTGCTCTTTCGATACCGGAAGTGCGATTTGCCAACACAGTTTTCCTCGAACCAATCGGTAAGTTCGTTAGTCTTGCATCGTTTTGAAACTCGATTGATAAATTTCCATTTCGTTTAGATTCGATTGAAATGATCCCTCCAGCACGTTGGCGATTAACTTGCTACGTGTGCATTCGAATGCGCGATCAAGGCGGACCGTTGTTTAAGGGAATTCGAAAGGAGCTTGAAAGAGAAGGAATCGTCGAACAACCGAAATCGGACGATTGCATTGCTCAGGCCATCGACAATGAATTCAAGGAACTATTGACTGGAACTCCGAGTGATGCGCTCGTCGAGAAATTGCTTATTCTGTCCGATAAGGCTCAAGCTCTTCGTCATCCGTCGCAGAGAGCGAAACGCGTCAAACAAATCCGTTTAGAAATGAAAAAAAATGCGAAAATCCATTACGCGAGCGAAGACTGTAGCAGTAAGTTGTAGATCTAAATTGAAATGTAGCAGGGCTAATTATTTAATTTCATTGCAGCAAAAAGTTCTGTCTGATAGTTCACAATCCGACACCGAAGCAAAGGAAGCCGAAGCAGTTGTACAGACGCCCCCATGCAGTCCCTTGAAAAGTACATGTAATAGTGCATCACCGTCCGGCGTGAATTGTAGAACTGCCGTTCTTTTCACACGAAAAGCGCAAGCAGCTCTAAAAAAGCCCGAACAAATAGCAAAAGAAGAATCGTCGTGAGACACGTCGACTCTCGAAAAAGTGAAATCACCGAAGCGCAACTCAAAAAATAAATGTCTTTCGAATCGACGCAGTCTCGAAGGTGAATCTCAACCCGAAAAACATCGTAGCCCATCGACAAGCCCAACAAAATCTCCGCAAACCGAAAATTACGAATCAATTCCGGACAGTTTTCGTCTGTATCGGGCCAATACGAATCGCGAAATTTCCGAAACGGACGATAGCGGCAGCGAATACACAGGCAGTCCGTGTAGTAGCTGTTCTGAATTTAGTGGAAGTGGATCAGGATCGGATTTCGATTCGAGTTTTGACGAAGCCGGCAGTGGTAATGAATCGAAAATGCTGTCGGCTGACGAAAATGAGAAAGTCAATACACAACGGCACGGCGGTCATCAACGCCACAACCGAAAGAAGATAAACCGGCATTGGAACCGCTTCAATTGGTTTGGGCAAAATGTCGCGGATATCCGTGGTATCCGGCATTGATAATTGATCCGAAAACACCGAAAGGATTCGTACATAACGGTGTACCGTTGCCAGCACCGCCACAAGATGTTTTAAATTTACGCAAAAACGACACCGATGAGGTTTTCTTGATATTGTTTTTCGATGTTAAACGAACGTGGCAATGGTTGCCATGGATCAAATTGGAATTGCTCGGTTTGGACAAGCAAGTCGATCAGTCCAAGTTGATCGAGTCGCGTAAGCCGACCGAAACTTATCAGGATGCGTTGCATTATCAAAGTCAAGTGACCGATTTAGAAGCTCAAGG
Source organism: Beris morrisii (assembly GCA_951812415.1). Classification (NCBI taxonomy): domain Eukaryota; kingdom Metazoa; phylum Arthropoda; class Insecta; order Diptera; family Stratiomyidae; genus Beris; species Beris morrisii. Next base: position 77,788,981 of record OX638313.1, read on the forward strand.
ACCCGGAGCTATAATGTAGACGTTTTAAAGTTAAGCTACATTTTTTTGTCGTCCTCGACTTTTTCTTTTATATTTATAACATTCTGGCAATAAAAATCCATGTCAAGTATTTAAATTTGTGGTTTTTAATCAAAAGTTGTTGCAAGTCTTTGAGAATCAATTTTTTACGTTGATGTAAACAATGAAATTTTCTCACTCGTTTTTTATTAATTCGGAACAGTCGTATTTTTTGTCAATGCACGCAGAAGCGAGTGGCGCCAGTTCACGCTATGCAGAGCGACTGATAAAACAAACGCACAATTTTTAGCCTTATTATAATGCAATGTATTTAATTTTAGCTTAAAACGAAATTTACAAAGTGCAAAACAGTAAAAAATATTTTTTAAATGTCCCCAGCTACTGTCGGATGAGGGACACTGCTCGTGCTCCCCGGCTGTACTCAGTCGCGCAATTAACTTCTTCGACGGATTGAACATCCCGTTCGTCTGGACGGAAACGTAGCACCGCATCGACGGAAATTCGCCAGAGCATATTCATCGCGAATGTAATGGTTACATCTGAAATGCAAAGCAAAAAAAAACAGAATCAGTCGCTTCGAACGCTTTCGCTTCAATTTGCCTACTTGGTAACAACTGGATCGACGAAACTTTCGCGACAAATAAAGCATAGATCTGAATTTAATTTTCCGAATTGGACGCTAATCGAGTAACTGTAATAATCGGGCGTCGTGGCTTGTATTTTGGGATCAAGTGTACCGATCGTAATAACAAAAATAGAATCAGCCTGACTCTTGTTAGCAGCTTTAAAGGCTGCAATGGCAGTGTCATGTTTTACCCGATAATATAACACAATCGGCACCATGCAAAACTGCATTGGCTACATCGGAAATTTCCGTACGTGTTGAACGTGGCTCCTTTGAGTAGAGCAAACTACTGGCTTACCAACCTGAAATCGAAACGGCATTAGTCTTCAGTTCAATGAAATCCTAAAGCATTCTGAACTAACCTTGATACATTTTGAAACCATGGCCTTCCGGGTCAAGAACACTTTCTCTGGTAGAATTTCAATACCCAAATCGCCACGAGCCACCATAATACCATCGGAAGCAAAAATAGTTTCATCCAAATTATGCATACACTGTAGGTTTTCGATTTTAGAGATGATCTTCATGTTCTTGCCTTGTTCGCCGAGCGCAGCTCAGATTTCACGAAGCGCATCACCATTATGAACGATGCAAAAACCATGTTAACATCTTGATCGATACGGAATTTCAAATCGGCCGTGTCCGTATTCGATATACGGCTGGCAAATCGATCGGAACTCCGGGCAAATTAACACCCTTAAGTAATCCCAACGTACCACCGTTCTCAATATTACAGACGAACGTATCGTCCGTCACTTCGATAACAATCAATGAAATCAGACCATCGTCGACAAAAATACGATTGCCAGGCTTGACAACATTTACGATATATGTATACTGTAAATTAATGGTGAAAAATTAATAGAATAATTGAAATTATATGATTTATCAAAATCAAAACACTTACCTTTGGCGATGTTGACATTTCCTATGACAACTCACGATTTTGGGAAATGTCAATCAAAATCATATGGGTTACATGTACACACACTAACACTATGTTATTTTAGAACCCGCGAATTCTGAAATTCGCGGGTTCTAAATGTTCTAAATATGTACCAAAAGTGGATATTGTCCGTACTCAAGATAATGGATGTTAGTGTGAGTTCGTATAAAGTGACTCTAATGTAAACAGAATGCTTGTTTCCGGTTAGGCTACAATCATTGTCCAAAAGTTGTTACTGCTAAATCTCTCCATATCCGAGTCATTGATTATTTTGCCAGAATCATTAAACTGTGTGATAGCAGGATGGGATTTGAAGTCCACTTTTAATTTTTCGTGCAAGCAGAACAGGCAGAGCGTTTCTTTTTGTGGCCTTTCTCAGGATGAGCGGCAATGGGCGGATTAATCAATACGTGGACTGATTGACGGACAAAAATTTCACCTAAAGAACAAATTGATTAATTTATTTGACATCATGATGCGTATGTCCAGTCGCTTCGAATTAATTTCAATATCCACCGAACCTTGGCAAAACGTTCAAGGTCCACCCTGTTTCATTCCATTTCAGGAGAAGCGCCTGTTCACGCTATGCAGAGCGGCCGATAAAACAAACGCACAATTTTTAGCCTTATTATAATGTAATGTATTTAATTTTAGCTTAAAACGAAATATACAAAGTGCAATAAAAACATAAAACAGTAAAAAATATTTTTTAAATGTCCCTAGTTACTGTCGGACGAGGGACACTGCTCGTGCTCCCCGGCTGTACTCAGTCGCGCAATTAACTCCTTCGACGGATTGAACATCCCGTTCGTCTGGACGGAAACGTAGCACCGCATCGACGGAAATTCGCCAGAGCATATTCATCGCGAATGTAATGGTTACATCTGAAATGCAAAGCAAAAAAAAAACAGAATCAGTCGCTTCGAACGCTTTCGCTTCAATTTGCCTACTTGGTAACAACTGGATCGACGAAACTTTCGCGACAAATAAAGCATAGATCTGAATTTAATTTTCCGAATTGGACGCTAATCGAGTAACTGCAATAATCGGGCGTCGTGGCTTGTATTTTGGGATCAAATGTACCGATCGTAATAACAAAAATAGAATCAGCCTGACTCTTGTTAGCAGCTTTAAAGGCTGCAATGGCAGTGTCATGTTTTACCCGATAATATAACACAATCGGCACCATGCAAAACTGCATTGGCTACATCGGAAATTTCCGTACGTGTTGAACGTGGCTCCTTTGAGTAGAGCAAACTACTGGCTTACCAACCTGAAATCGAAACGGCATTAGTCTTCAGTTCGATGAAATCCTAAAGCATTCTGAACTAACCTTGATACATTTTGAAACCATGGCCTTCCGGGTCAAGAACACTTTCTCTGGTAGAATTTCAATACCCAAATCGCCACGAGCCACCATAATACCATCGGAAGCAAAAATAGTTTCATCCAAATTATGCATACACTGTAGGTTTTCGATTTTAGAGATGATCTTCATGTTCTTGCCTTGTTCGCCGAGCGCAGCTCAGATTTCACGAAGCGCATCACCATTATGAACGATGCAAAAACCATGTTAACATCTTGATCGATACGGAATTTCAAATCGGCCGTGTCCGTATTCGATATACGGCTGGCAAATCGATCGGAACTCCGGGCAAATTAACACCCTTAAGTAATCCCAACGTACCACCGTTCTCAATATTACAGACGAACGTATCGTCCGTCACTTCGATAACAATCAATGAAATCAGACCATCGTCGACAAAAATACGATTGCCAGGCTTGACAACATTTACGATATATGTATACTGTAAATTAATGGTGAAAAATTAATAGAATAATTGAAATTATATGATTTATCAAAATCAAAACACTTACCTTTGGCGATGTTGACATTTCCTATGACAACTCACGATTTTGGGAAATGTCAATCAAAATCATATGGGTTACATGTACACACACTAACACTATGTCATTTTAGAACCCGCGAATTCTGAAATTCGCGGGTTCTAAATGTTCTAAATATGTACCAAAAGTGGATATTGTCCGTACTCAAGATAATGGATGTTAGTGTGAGTTCGTATAAAGTGACTCTAATGTAAACAGAATGCTTGTTTCCGGTTAGGCTACAATCATTGTCCAAAAGTTGTTACTGCTAAATCTCTCCATATCCGAGTCATTGATTATTTTGCCAGAATCATTAAACTGTGTGATAGCAGGATGGGATTTGAAGTCCACTTTTAATTTTTCGTGCAAGCAGAACAGGCAGAGCGTTTCTTTTTGTGGCCTTTCTCAGGATGAGCGGCAATGGGCGGATTAATCAATACGTGGACTGATTGACGGACAAAAATTTCACCTAAAGAACAAATTGATTAATTTATTTGACATCATGATGCGTATGTCCAGTCGCTTCGAATTAATTTCAATATCCACCGAACCTTGGCAAAACGTTCAAGGTCCACCCTGTTTCATTCCATTTCAGGAGAAGCGCCTGTTCACGCTATGCAGAGCGGCCGATAAAACAAACGCACAATTTTTAGCCTTATTATAATGTAATGTATTTAATTTTAGCTTAAAACGAAATATACAAAGTGCAATAAAAACATAAAACAGTAAAAAATATTTTTTAAATGTCCCTAGTTACTGTCGGACGAGGGACACTGCTCGTGCTCCCCGGCTGTACTCAGTCGCGCAATTAACTCCTTCGACGGATTGAACATCCCGTTCGTCTGGACGGAAACGTAGCACCGCGTCGACGGAAATTCGCCAGAGCATATTCCTCGCGAATGTAATGGTTACATCTGAAATACAAAGCAAAAAAAAAACAGAATCAGTCGCTTCGAACGCTTTCGCTTCAATTTGCCTACTTGGTAATAACTGGATCGACGAAAATTTCGCAACAAATAAAGAATGGATCTGAATTTAATTTTCCGAATTGGACGCTAATCGAGTAACTGCAATAATCGGGCGTCGTGGCTTGTATTTTGGGATTAAATGTACCGATCGTAATAACAAAAATAGAATCAGCCTGACTCTTGGTAGCAGCTTCAAAGGCTGCAATGGCAGTGTCATGTTTCACCCGATAATATAACACAATCGGCACCATGCAAAACTGCATTGGCTACATCGGAAATTTCCGTACGTGTTGAACGTGGCTCCTTTATCATGGACTCAAGCATTTGAGTAGAGCAAATTACTGGCTTACCAACCTGAAATCGAAACGGCATTAGTCTTCAGTTCAATGAAATCCTAAAGCATTCTGAACTAACCTTGATACATTTTGAAACCATGGCTTTCTGGGTCAAGAACACTCTCTCTGGTGGAATTTCAATACCCAAATCGCCACGAGCCACCATAATACCATCGGAAGCAAAAATAGTTTCATCCAAATTATGCATACACTGTAGATTTTCGATTTTAGAGATGATCTTCATGTTCTTGCCTTGTTCGCCGAGCGCAGCTCAGATTTCACGAAGCGCATCACCATTATGAACGATGCAAAAACCATGTTAACATCTTGATCGATACGGAATTTCAAATCGGCCGTGTCCGTATTCGATATACGGCTGGCAAATCGAACGGAACTCCGGGCAAATTAACACCCTAAAGTAATCCCAACGTACCACCGTTCTCAATATTACAGACGAACGTATCGTCCGTCACTTCATTAACAATCAATGAAATCAGACCATCGTCTACGAAAATACGATTGCCAGGCTTGACAACCTTTATTATATATGTATACTGTAAATTAATGGTGAAAAGTTAATACATTAAATGAAATTAAATGATTTATCAAAATCAAAGCACGTACCTTTGGCACCGCCGACTTAAACTCAGGCCGGGCACATATGACAGTTCGTCGTGAGAAATGCCTCGTTTTTTATGTGATGTGTGACGTCACGGATCAAAACCAGAAAATATACCATTTCATTGGAGAATCTTTTTTGGAACGATTTCGTAACAATACTTTATTATACCGAAGCGCGGAATTTTGGAATTGACGAACCCTCTAGAGTCGATACTGAATAACAAATGTTCAGAATCATAGCAATATGCAATGTGTTTCATATAACAAAATTATCTTTAAAAAAATAAGCAATATAACTGCACATTTTTTAAATGGCGGAAAGCCGACACTACTGAAAATAGCGATATTTTTTTCAACCTAATTTTTTCTATGAAAACTCAATACCAGATGAGAAAACTAGACTAATTCTCATTTTTAAATATGTTTATAAACTATTTTACTTTGCTTTGCCTAACAAAAGCTTACACTTTAATAGAAAACTTGGTTTTTATCATCCAAGTCATGCACCCGCCATACAAAATTGTTGCGATTTGTACGGAGCTGTCATGTTTGTTATGACTCTGGTTTTTTATGTTCAATTCAGCTGCGCGGCTATAGTTCAGAGGGCTCTGATTTCTGGCTTTAAGCAAGCGGTGGTGATACGCGTAAAATCCGTGTATATGAGCGTAATTTTTCATGAGAAAGAGAAAGATTGAAACTGTATTGGAGTGGAAGTGAGATGTACTCTGGGGTCTCCAGTGTCAAAAGAAAGAGACTGAAGAACAACAGTTTGTAGTGGAAGTGAGATGCAAGCATGATGCAACTTCCATGTTGGGGTTAGAATGTCAAATTTCATGTTGCTGATTGGCTAAAGCTTACCAATATTCATACTTTCATGAACTAACACAATCAGATTTCATTACGAAAATTCTCGTTCTCAGCCATTCCCAGGGCCGGATTTCCCATAGGACTAAAAGGTTCTGTAGCACAGGGCCCCCAAATTTTAAGGGGCCCCCAACAAATTTCACTGGGGCCCGAAATTTTCATATATTCAATACAATAGAATTAAATCCTGTTGAGTTGCCGCTGGGCGAGATTTGTATTCCTTGCTGGACGTTGCGAGTGCGTTCAGAAGTCAGCACTTCTCTGACATTTGAGCGCACTCGCAACTGCCGCCAATCTAACACCGGACGCGGGATGACCGTTAGGTGTTAGAAGCCGGCATGGGTTCTTGAAATTATGACAACTCTTAGTAATTTGGCGTGTGATAGCACCCAAAATAAGATATTTAAAACTGAAGCAAATGGCATTCTGAATAAAATGAAAGAATTCGATACTGGTGTCATGGTTATTTTTTGGAACAAAATTTTATAACGCTTCCATTCAACTAGCGAATCGCTTCAGAGCGCTGATATTGATTTACTGACTGTATAATACTATATGGTATAAACTATATGGTATAAACACAATTGTGACGAACTTAGCAAGCGGCGAGCGAAATTCGTCGAAAAAGTTCGCCTTCGTTAATGGCGAAACACAATGCGGGCGAATTTCGCCGTCGATTTAATGCTTATTTATTTATAATTTTATGCTTTTTACTTACCAATAGATTAAAAAAACACACAAAATGCAATTTTCGCCAAAATATGTGTCGCAAGAACTTGTTGTGTGTAATTTTCACTGTCAACAGAAATAAAAAACACTGCCATCTGTGACGGCGACGGCAAAATTAGGAATTACATTTAATCCAGCGGCAACGAAAAGTTCGCTCAACCGCTCGCCGTCGTAATTCTGCGTCAGTACGTGTGTTGCAGTACAATTTTAAAATTTTTACAGCGAACTTCGCTGCCGCTGGCGAAGTTCGTCGCAATTGTGTTTATACCAATATAGGTCTTTGTCAGGTTTCCTGAATAAATATCGAGATTGTTTTAATAATATAGAGGCCGAAGCAAAGCAACTTGTGGATGATCATCAATATAGAGAATATAATAGAAGAACAAGAAAAAGAGCACGTTTTTTTGATGAAGGTGATGCAATAGAAACGGAATTTTCTGCACGTGAAAAATTTCGCATAGAAACCTTTCTGCCGATAATCGACTGTCTGTATCAGGAATTAGAGAAGAGAAACGCAGCGTACAACAGCATTGAAAATTTATTTGGATTTTTAATGAATTATCAATTGCAGAAATTCAAGATAAATGTAAAGCTCTTATAAGTGCATATCCCAATGATTTGAAGATTGGTTTCGTTTATGAATTCTTACAATTTTCTGAAATTGTTAAGAATGAAAATATTGCAAAAACTTAGCTCGCACGTAAGAGCGAATTACTTGAGGACGGTAGTTCAATTCTTCGCAAGTTTCCAAACGTAAGGATTTCGTTGCAACAAATTGTGAAGGGGAAAGATCCTTCTCTACTTTAGCAAGGATTAAAAACTATTTGCGTAATACAATTGGTGAAAATCGTTTAAACTCACTTTCTCTAATGTCAATAGAGTTTGACGTACTAAAATCGATTGACTTTGATCAAATAATAAATGATTTCGCTAAAAGTAAAGCACGAAATATTCCCATATAAATGAGCATATTTTTAAAAGGAGCTAAGATGAGTAAGCAATGAAGGAATTGATAAATATTTCAAACTTTTCAAAATTCTTTACCATAGTCTTCATGATTTGAAATCATCTGGTTCAGTTCAAAATCCACTTTTATCATATAAGGCTGCCCTGATGATACGCTTCCCAAAAACTAAGAAAAATCCGTTTTGATCTCCACTTCGAAGAAAAGAAGCAGTGAGCAATTACCATTCAATCCACCAATGATAATCGTGAGAGAGAAGGTGATATTTTGATGTTTATTTATATAAGTTCGCTGCCAGTGAAATAATTGAAGATCTTTTGATTTAGAAAAATTCAATGGATCCAAAGCTTTCTGAAATTTATAGTGCAGTACCAGCAACTTGACAATATAAAATACGTACCTGGTATTAATGTTGTTTGTCGGTTAAGTTGCTGGTTTAGGTTTAAACCTAAACCTTAACCAGCAACTTAACCGACAAACAACATTAAGGCCAAGTACGTATTTTATATTGTCATAGTTATAATAGAATCCTTGGAAAAAATAGTGGGATCCTCTAAAAAATAATGAAGTATATGAAATAAATGAGAGTCAGGCAAAGTTTTTGCAGTTGAGGTATTGGCACGCAATGGAAGAAAGCTGATATCTTTGGTGACCAAAATTTTTTTTCCGCATTGTTTGATACAAAAAAAAAAATGTTTCCAAATAAATTAAAAAAATTAAAAAAAACCATAAGCCTTTGTTGTTAGGGGCTCCCAAAGGTGAAATAGCACCGGGCTCCTTCATAGGTAAATCCGGTCCTGGCCATTCCATACACTTCCATGGCTTTAAGCACCGCCGACTTAAACTCAGGCCGCGCACATATGACAGTTCGTCGTGAGAAATGCCTCGTTTCTTATGTGATGTGTGACGTCACGGATCAAAACGAGAAAATATACCAGTTCATTGGAGAATCTTTTTTGGAACGAATTCGTAACAATATTTTATTATCCCAAAGCGCGGTGTTATAATACAAAACTTTGGAATTGACGAACTCTCTAGAGTCGATACTGAATAACAAATGTTCAGAATCATAGCAATATGCAATGTGTTTCATATAACAAAAATTATCTTTCAAAAAATAAGCAATTTAACTGCACATTTTTTAAATGGCGGAATGCCGACATTGCTAAAAATTGCGATATTTTTTTCAACCTAATTTTTTCTATGAAAACTCAATTCCATATGAGAAAACTTGTCTAATTCTCATTTTAAACCCTTATCGGGCCGAAGAGGTACTCGGGTACCTATTAGTTTTCTCCGTGACGTCACACATCACACAAAAAACGAGGCATTTCTCACGACGAACTGTCATATGTGCGCGGCCTGAGTTTAAGTCGGCGGTGATATTGTCCGTACTCAAGATAATGGATGTTAGTGTGAGTTCGTATAAAGTGACTCTACCAGAAACGAGTAGCTTTTTGAAATGTGTTTTTTGATAAACACCAAATTTCGATATTTCGTCAGAACTATTTTAAACAAACAACCATTTTTCTATTACTAATTTAATGAGAAGGCTATATTGTTGTGAACTCAAGGGAGACTTAGTCATCAAAAAGATTTCTTTCGATGCAAAGCATTTGTACAGAAATAGATATTTTAATAAATATTTCTTTTCTAAGTACAGTTGCATGTTCGAAATGTTCACCTTTGTAACGCTTTTGGATGGCCCCAAATATTACGTTATTTTGCTACACCATTGGATCCAAGATCCAAACCGTTCAGGTTACCATGACAACCAATAAAAACAATCAACAAAATATTTCTTCATAATTATTTCACGTGTGTTTTTGACAAGCAAGATCCCTTAGCATTCTTGGATCCCATGGTACTGTCAAAATAATTTTGGTCTCTATTTTTTAGGTGCTTGCGACGACGTCCGCCTTCAACTCAATCTCTGCTTGTCATCTCCAGTATATATATCTCTACGCACCGGGGTGTCCTATCCTTAGTTACCTTATCTAAGGCTATGATCTGCCAGCTGGGGAGCTGTCAAGTTTCAATTCATATGACTGCGGGAGCAGATGTTCAATTTTGCTGCGCGGCTATAGTTAACAGTGACTACGGCAGTTTCATTTACATAATTTTGTGCTTTTATCTGAGGTTTACACCCGTGTGAATTTGTCGATTTTTGAAAGTGTTAGTTGACGTTGACAGCTGAGAGCTGTGTGCCCGACCCGAGTAGTCACCCCTGAGTACGTAACCAGCAGCAGTAAGTTCAATCCAACCATTTGTGTGAATTGTAAAAATGGAATTTGGAATGTAAGATATGAGCGAGAAGAGGACTTGAAAATAATATTCATTAAAATTGGATACGCGAATTAAATTCAGTGTCTACAAAAATTATAACGAGTACAGTGAAAACAAGATGAATCTATTTAACAATATCGCGAGTACTTTCTGGTCCACGACAGTTTGGCTGCCGCCGAACACAACATGGGAAGACATAGCTCCAGGCTCCCGGAGTGATGTGAATCATGCTAATTACAAGGACTTAATATGGCCTCTGCCGCTTGCATTTGGCATGCTTATTGTACGATACTTACTGGAAAGGTAAGTCTTTACTCCAAAATTTATCTATATACATAACCTCACATGGAAACGCCCTTGACTTAACGCCAGTGTACGGCGCAAGATTGCATTACTATCTGCCACATTAATTGTTATTTTAATAATATGTGTGTACTTAAAGTACACGTCTGACAAGTGTCAAAATGTATACATGTTGTCATAGAGTATGGAAAGCGGCACAAAAGAATAATATTAACCCTTAAATACTATGGGTTTTTGGTCTTGCCTAACTCGGGGGGGAAAAAAATTAATTTTTAAATTCTCGAATGTGCCAGAAACCGCTTCTAAAGATAAATTTACAAACAGCTTGTATACATCTCAATTTCGATAAAAATGTCAAAAGCCGTCGATATTTCCAACGCCGACTTAAACTCAAGCAGCGCTACAGGCCACAGCCCTCTGAACTATAGCCGCGCAACTGAATTGAACATCTAAAAACAGTCATAACAAACGTGACAGCTCCATACAAATCGCAACAATTTTGTATGGGGGGTGCATGACTTAGATGATAAAAAGCAAGTTTTCTATTAAAGTGCAAGATTTTGTTAAGAGCCGTACAGAATGAACGCAATCGCAGTCGGTTTGGAGTGTCAAAATAACGGAGGGGAAAAAACAAGTTTCAAATGCGTGTGATTATATGTAACTAAACAGAATGAACGCTATGGGTCGCAGATAGTCGCAAGTAAGTTCGTAATATTTAAAATGATCGCAAGTGAACGCATCGAAATGTCAAATATGACAATATCATAACCTAAAACGCACTGTATTATTTAAAGAAGAAAATAATAAAATGGAAAATGAAAGAGATTTCGATGAGCATTAAAAATAATTCACAGATTCTTGCGTCCATATCAATTTTGCTTTGATTATTGACACTGATAGAACTGCGAACTCAATCCGGTCATTGTGTTCATGCAGCGTTTACTTGCGGTTTACAGCGTTTCATTGCATCTCGTTGCGACATTTTGACATTCCAATCTGACTGCGATTGCGTTCATTCTGTACGGCTCTTTAGGCAAAGCAAAGTGAAATAGCTTATAAACATATTGAAAAATGAGAATTAGACTAGTTTTCTCATCTGGAATTGAGTTTTCATAAAAAAAATTAGGATGAGAAAAATATAGCAGTTTTCAGTAATGTCGGCATTCCGCCATTTAAAAAAATCTGCCAACAGTCTGGGCGCAACATTATTATTTTATGGGTAGAAGTTCGAAACGTGTTTAATGCTGAGATGCGGTGTAGGTTATTATGAGACTGACAACCTAAAAAATAAAGTTCCAAATAGCCTCCTGGTTATTCCTTAGGTTGTCAGGCGGTCAAATATTTGACCATAAAAATTTGACCGCATTTGATGTCAAATATCCATTTGGCACGCTGCCCGATTGTGATATTACCACGGTCGTAAATACAGGTCTGGAAACTACCGCGATGGGGGTAGATACCTTTTTTGAAGCATAAACTGGTACAGCTTCTCAATATTATCGACAGGGTCGCTACTAGCGATTGGTTACGCAAGCGCGACAACGTCGAGTATGCAGCCGTGACAAAATGAATGTCAACAGTAAACTGTCACGCGACAACATTTAATTACGTATTATTTCCTTGTTGGAAGAAGTAGGTTTCAAGTTAGATGGTGTCTCTATGCAAAATCGATCCACTGTTAATAAATTCCGCTTTTCTTTTTGAATCCTTGTAAAGGTTGCGGTTACATAGTTTGTGGCAAGATGCGCTTTCAATCGGGTTGATTCTTTAGTTCAGTGACATGTCTATCCGCCGGTGAACTTGTTGTGCAATGCCTCCGATGCTTTGGATGTAAATGTATTGTATTGAATAGCGTTGTCTAATAACAGATTATTTTGGTTCTGCATTCCAGTACAGCTCTAAACTGGGTGATTCAATATGTTGGGAAGAAGAGTTACGGATATTGACTGATGCATCGCGAAGGATCTGCAAATGCGGATGCTTTATTGCCGGTTACATACTCGATCAGATAGTTGTAGCCTATTCTCGGGCTGCTGACTGCTAGCAGCCACTGGAACACGAAATTCAGTAAAAATAATTTTTTTTTCGTATACGGAGTTCCAAACATTGAAGGAACCGTCGTAGCCGGGATTCGTGATTGATAAATGTTGGAACGCATGCACTCCTGCGAAATTGCTCATTTAGTAGGACATGTTTTTTCATAAATATAAACAATGAACTTTTGTAAGCAATATAATTTGAAACATTTTTAAATGTATGTATTTTTAGGAAAAACACTTGCTATATAAAAAACTTCTTTCAGTTTATTACTCTTTATTTAAAAAAATATATAAATTACTTAATTCAAAAAATTATGCACTTCGTGCTTTTTTGGTTAAAAATAAATATCAAAATAAAGCGTTTTATACATGAAAATCAGTATCTTCTTGTCATTGACATAAATTTGCATTATTCTTATTGCCGATGATATCCACAGAATTATCATTATGGTCGATCATAAAACTGCTCCAATCTTCATCGCAAGGTTTTTTGCAGGGCCTTAGCGAAAAGATTGGGCCAGTAGGGCTCAACTTCGTTGCGCCATAGAAGAAGAAGAATAAATATATTTCTTGATAAGGATGATAAATTTGCTTTCAACCTTATTTTGCACATAGTTCACAGTAACAAAAGTATAAAGCATACTTTTATACTCCACGAGAATAACATTTGGAAGTTTCTGAGCTAGCAGGGAAACGATTTATTAATCAAAAATATATTACAATGTAATGATAAGCACACATAATTCTAATGCTCGGTCATATATTTATAACTGCTTACACTGCATAATATTTGAATAAGTAATGAAATCGCACTCAAAATCAGCTCCATATTAAATCGGATTTAATTGATCTGATTTTTTAATTGTTTATTGTAATGAAGTCAGATGGTTATTCTGTATGTGCGACCGTGGTAACGATTTATTCTGACGTTTCGATTACGGTTTTGACAAATTTTTATTTGTTTACATTTTTTATAAATCTGAAAGAAAACCATGAGAGCATGACGAACCTGGTGGTCAATACGACAAGAACCAAATTTTTCTCCCCAAAAGGTGTCTACTCCCACCACAAAAAATTGCTTTGAGTTTCCAGACCTGTATGTACGACCGTGGATATTACCAGAGCCCTCTGAACTATAGCCGCGCAGCTGAATTGAACATAAAAAACCAGAGTCATAACAAACATGACAGCTCCATACAAATCGCGACAATTTTGTATGGCGGGTGCATGACTTGGATGATAAAAACCAAGTTTTCTATTAAAGTGCAAGCTTTTGTTAGGCAAAGCAAAGTTAAATAGTTTATAAACATGTTTAAAATTGAGAATTAGACAAGTTTTCTCATCTGGAATTGAGTTTTCATAGAAAAAACTAGGTTAAAAAAAATATCGCAATTTTCAGCAATGTCGGCATTCCGCCATTTAAAAAATGTGCAGTTAAATGCTTATTTTTTGAAAGATAATTTTTGTTATATGATACACATTGCATATTGCTATGATTCTGAACATTTGTTATTCAGTATCGACTCTAGAGGGTTCGTCAATTCCAATGTTTTGTATTAAAAAACCGCGCTTTGGGATAATAAAATATTGTTACGAATTCGTTCCAAAAAAGACTCTCCAATGAACTGGTATATTTTCTCGTTTTGATCCGTGACGTCACACATCACATAAGAAACGAGGCATTTCTCACGACGAACTGTCATATGTGCGCGGCCTGAGTTTAAGTCGGCGGTGATATTACACTATCTGACACATTTGACAAAATCGTAAAATTTTCTCTTCGTGTCAAACGGTCAAACGCCATCTGGGATGTGTTTGGAAATTAACTCGTGTGGAGTTAGTAGGTCTGTTCTTTTTGCATACACTTTCTACACTAGAATACACTTTTCTGCACTAACTCTTGAGCGGGTGCAGAGAGGTGAAGAGGATGATGCTGTTATGACACTGGCTATTTTTGCGGCTTTAAAGCGGCAAGACAATCCAAATGGAGAGGGATAGAGACTTTAACATACAATTTAGACATTGGTGTGAGAGAGACAGTCCGAACAGCAAACTATGGGTAACTGTCAAAAAACAATCCATAACTGTCAAAAAAAAAGCGGCAACAAAGCGCATTCGAGCAGTGTTTCGCAACATTCTAGCAGTTAATCCAAGAAAAATCCGCTGGCGGCTAGATTTTCCAGCCGCTACCGACTTGTTTTTGACAGTTCATTATGTATAAATTGTGGAAAGTGTCATGTTATGTTATGAAACGCTCTAAGATCAGTATTTTTTATAACAAATCAGTTGTTAATTTCGTTTACTAGATGCCGGTAGCATCAGCAAGGGTATTTTTTAGCGGTAATTTCTTTCTCTCTGTATTGCTCGCCTTGTCGCACGATTGACTTTTATTGCACTTGAAACTAGCGAGGAAATAGCCAGTGTCATAACAGCATGAATGAAAAAAGAACAACCCTATTAGGTTTGTTCTTTTTTCATTCACCCTCTTCACCTCTCTGCACTCACTCAAAAGTCAGTGTAAAAAAGTGTAGAAGGTGTAGCCAAAAAGAACAGACCTAGTGTTACCTTCAGAGTTAACTAACAAATTCAAATGAAATTAAACTCTACTCTGATATTTAGGAACGGATAGACTTACCCGAGAGTCATATTCAGAGTTGACATGATATTGAAGTTTGATAATTTCATTTGATGTGTTATTTTTTTTAAATTGGAGAAAAATGAAGTGGTATTCCAAAGTTTTATAGTTGCAACTAAAGATTTTCGACAAAAGTTTACACTGACACGCAATATATTCAAAAATACTGACCCTTTGATGCTTCGGGTGACATATGACGTTTCTAACTCCTTGTAACCCAGCTCATGACTAGAGTTAGTAGAGTTACCCCTTTTTACTCTACTCTGACATTTTCGAACACAACTCAATTACGTCATTAGAGTAAAATTAACTCTACTCTATACATTTCCGAACGATTTTTTTACTCTACACTTACTCGAGTTAATTTCCGAACACGTCCCTGGCCAGAACGAAATTCTGACAGAACTGCTATTTGTTGAGATCTAAATCGACGTGTTGTGGTTTAATTCTCGAGTGTACAGCTCCGTTTAGATTGATTAACGAGACGTAAGTAAAAACAAAATAGGAGTGTAATAAGAAAGTGATTGTTTAAATGTTTGTCGTTAAAATGAACAAAAAAAAAAGTGCTATGCAGTAATTATAATGTCATATTTACTGGAGGAAAAACAGAAGGAGCTCGTTTTCGATGAAGCCCTTTCTGTTGAGGCCGTCGAACATATACCACTAAGGCCACGTATTACTTGGGTAAAGGACTGGGTCCGTAAAAGGGAAAATGAAGGCTTTTGCGTCAAACTAATGCGCGAATTGCGAGACGAAGAATCCGTGCTGTACCGAAATTTTTTTCGGATGACGCAAGACCAGTTTGAATATCTATGCATGTTAGTTGCACCTCCTATTGCCAAGGAAAACACGCAATTACGAGAAAGCATTGCAGCGGCGGACAGACTGGCTCTGACTTTGCGCTATTTGGCTACCGGTGAGAGTTTTAATTCGCTGCAATACCTTTTCCGAATTCCGCAACCGACTATTAGTAAAATCATCCCTGAAGTGCTAGATGCTATTTACAAAATACTTGTAAATGATTAACTTCAAGTGAGGACAATTGAAGTAAATGCATATCTATTGACTAAATAAATTTTTTTTGTGTAAACAGACACCAACGACTCCAGAGGCTTGGGAAGCGATAGCAGATAAATACAATTTATTGTGGAATTACCCAAATTGCATTGGGCTGTCGATGGTAAGCATGTGGTGATGGTCGCAACACCGAATTCTGGAAGCGTATTTTACAATTATAAAGGAGCCCACAGCATCGTGTTAATGGAAATTGCTGACGCCGAGTACAAGCTAATCTACAGGGTGTAACTAGTACTGAGGTTCAAACGAAAATGGGAACTTGTCCTGAGTAGAAAATCGTTCTACACATACTCCCGTTTTTGTACCGTTAAGGGCTCACATACCCCTGCACGCGCTGAAAACCGAGTAAATTTGAAAAATTATTACAAAGGTTGTATGGTGAAAAAAAAATTTATTTGTTGAGTTCACATATCTTATTAACTATTCAGCTATAAAAAAAAAGAAAATATTTTTTTATTTTTTAATATTAACATTGTTTTTTACGGGTATAAACGGACTACTTATGAAAACCATGGCGCCTCCTGGTCGGCATCATAACTTCACCAAAAATAATTCAATTTGCAAAAATAAAAAAGAATCTTGTAAAATAATGTAGTAGTTATAGTCTCACGGAGGGAATTTTTTTTTTTTTCAAAAATAAATAAGTTACAGAATTTCAAACTTTAGTAATCAGTTTTTTTTTAAAAAAAATTGCGTTTAATAATTTATAAAAAAATTTCCAAGCAAAAAATTGAAAAAACCTCTCGTCAGACTATAGACAAAATAGTTATCAAAATTTAAAAAAAAAAAGTTGAAAAATATTGAAATTTGACTGAGTTATCGTGCCGACCATTTCTAAAAACATAGTTTCGAGAAAAATGCGTTTAAAGTTTTTGATAGGTACAATGTGAACTTACGGCTAGTCTCCCATTCCAGCTTCGTACTGTACACCTTCTTCCTCTTGTATCTTCGTGTTTTTCACAGATGGTCCTATAAATGACCTTGTTTTCTATGAAACCCAGCTTTTACGAAAAAATAAATGCTAAACGCTGCTGTTGAGAGTGGCGCGGCAATTAGCCAGGAAGCCGTTCCAAACCGATGTCTGTTACATTTATTGCTATAACTTTGTAATGGAGTGGAATTTTCTAAATTCAAATTTTTTTGTAATTCTTAAAAGTATAAAAAATAAAAATCGGTAAGAAAAAAAAAATCAATTTTTTGAAAATTTCAGGGGTATATGAGCCCTTAAGGAGATAGCGCGATTTTAAGGACGAAAGATTTTCATCGTACCTGTGATCACTGTTTGATCTCTAACTTCTGCTGTACTTAGCGTAACGTGAAATTTTATGGGCTTTCCGAAAATGTAATAAAATTTGGTGGTTAATCAGGTCCTTCTTGGAGAAAACAGGACTTTTTTGTATTTTTTTTTAATTTTTTATTATTTTTGTGTCATTTAAATGAATTTTTCTCAAAAAGTATAACACTGATTGACACAGTTGATAGCAATTAGAAAGAAGAATTTGTGTCCTTTCCAACGAGCCCAGAATTATTACGTTACGCTAAGTACAGCAGAAGTTAGAGATCAAACAGTGATCACAGGTACGATGAAAATCCTTCGTCCTTAAAATCGCGCTATCTCCTTAACGGTGCAAAAACGGGAGTATGTGTAGAACGATTTTCTACTCAGGACAAGTTCCTCTATCTCCCATTTTCGTTTGAACCTCAGTACTAGTTACACCCTGTATATCGATGTCGGACGCAATGGTCGGGCATCAGATGGTGGCGTATTCAATAGTTGCAGCTTTGCGCGCGCTATGAATAGAGGCCAACTGCGACTGCCACTACCAAGACCTTTGCCGGGATGAGAAGCTCAAGTTCCTTATGTTCTAGTTGCTGACGATGCGTTTGCATTGCGGTCAAATTTAATGAAGCCGTACAGTCGACGTAATTTGGATATGGTGGAGCGCGTGCTTAATTATCGCCTTAGCAGAGAGTGTCGCGTAATTGAAAACGCCTTCGGCATTTTATCGGCACGTTTTCGGGTTTTGCGGAAACTGATTGCCTTGGACGCTGAAAAGGCAAAACAAATTACACTCGCATGCTGCGTACTTCATAACTACCTACTCACTACCAACAACCAGAAGTATGCACCAGCCCAGTCCTTCGACCGGTATAATTCACAATGTGAATTTCTCCCAGGCGATTGGCGTCAAGATATGCCGAATGGGAGTTTTTATTCACTTGATAATGATAATTCTCAAGCGATCGCGCTTAGCGCCAAAACCATTCAAGCCGAGTTCGCGGACTACTTTGTCAACGAAGGCGAGGTGGACTGGCAGTATAAGGAATTTTAGATTCTATATTCACTGTCAACAAAATTTTATTCAAAATAATTAATCTACTAAAAATTAAAAAAAATCATTCATTCAATAAACAGAAATTAAATAAAATAAATTATATTTTTATGACGGCGACGTCTCGGAATTCTCTTCCAATTCCGACGTTGCCGGCGATACCATCACTTGGTTGATGATATCAAACTCATCAATAATGATCGGAGCTACCTGCTTCTCGCGTTCATCGAAATAATCGACCATTGTCCGCATAATGCGGCGCTGTAGTAGGTGAGCCTCATCAGCTGCAAGACTTCGCAGTTCCGCAGCAACATGCTCACCAAAAGCACTAAACCTATCTGCTTGGCTTGCAATTTTCATCACCTGCACCGCCATTTCCTTTAACGTATTGTCGACCAATGGCGCCGGCGGTGCTCCAACTATGTAGGCGGTGATACAACGCTTGCGACGTTGGCCAGTATTGGGCGGAGCGGGTGACGACACTGCAGAATAGCTCGTACTGAGCTCCATCGGGTCGTTCTCCGGTGAAAATACATTGTCTTCGATCTAAAACAGAAATTAATGAGAAAAAATAGGAATAAATTTATAACCGTTATTACCAATTCCAAATTGGAAGTTGATTCCGTTGACTGCTGGCTGTCGCTTCTGTCAATGAATCGCATCGTTTCGAAAAAACGCCAATGTATTTTCACTGATTCGTCAGACCCTTGTCCTGAGCGAGTTTTTTTACACTTAGAGAGATTACTCTTGAAAGTGACTCGCAGATTTTGCCACTTCGATCTGCAGTCTCTCCAGTCATCCCGATCACCAAGCTCAGCTGCCACTTCCTTCCACAGTTGTGGTTTTGGGATTCGGTAATTTTGACCACCGATATTAGTTTCCTAATTCGGTTGTCTGGCCATTCGCCCTAAACACATTTAGAAATCCTTTTTCGTATCTTGGGGGTTTCTACCCGCTTCTCGTTTTCATTGCTGTTCACAGCTATCACATCGGCTGCCAATTCGTAGGCAGACATCGCACAAACAAAAAAACCGAACTCCAGTACTTAAAATAATTAATTAATTATTATTATTTATTTCTCTGTTTAAGCGATTGCCACAAAAAATGTAATGTTCACGAATGACAATTTACTATTTGACCCATCTGACACAATTTGACCCATTTGACACAATTGTTTTTCCAAAAATTGCAAACGGTCAAATTTGGTCAGATTGATGGTCTAATGGTCAAATGAAACATTTTGTCAAACAGCATTTGACCATTACACTATCTGACACCATCTGACAGGGAAAATGGTCAAATATTTGACCGCCTGGTATACAGTGTAATACTAGCTATACACCGCATCTCAGCAAACACGTTTCGGACTTCTACCCATAAAATAATAAAGTTGCGCTCAGACTGTTGGCAGATTTTGTTTATTTATTTACGTATTTTTTTTATCAATAGAATATTCCATAGAAGTAAAAGCGAATTCGATCACATTAAACCTAAGAAATTTTCGGAATCAGTGAAAACTTGAACAATACCCCCAGGGGGTTTAATTGGGAAAAATACTTAAATCGGTTTTTCCCCGACTATGTTTAAAGCTTATAGAAGTAAAAGTGAATTCCAAATCCCAATATACCTAAGAAATATATCAGAATTCGTGAATATGTACACAACCACTTTACACCCCCTTAGGGGTTGGATATCGAAAAATTTTTAAGAGCGTTTCTAAGCGCTTCTATAAATAGCCCGCAAAGCAGAATTGTTTTGATAGCTCAACAAGTCTAAAAGTTTTAACGAAATTCGTGAAAATGTGGATTCACGGAAATTTTTTTTACTCGACCTCTGAACGCAAATAAAAATCTGAACTTTTTTTTGCTTTAGTTACTCTAATAGCTCATCTATATGTACGTACTAAGTTTCAACTTTCTAGCATAAGCCGTTTCTGAGATATAAAAAACCACCCTTCACCCCAGTACCATGCTACTCCTATGAAAAATTTAATTTTTCTAGGATGTCTCTATATTTCTCCTAAATTTGTAGCTTTCTATTTATTACGGTCTTCGAGAAATAAAAATCAGAATTTTTTTCCTTTCTACCCCTTTTTTACCATCACCCCCTACACCCCCACCACTAAATTTTTCCCTACTAGAGCTCTACCGATCCCAACTCTGTAAAATTTTCAAGATCATATCTGATACGGTTTCTGAGATATAAAAATGAAATTTTTTGAGAAATTGCTATCCCCTCACTTTCGTGCTCCACCTCTCCCCTCAAAAATTTTAGGTTCAGTAGACTCCTCTTGTGATCCCATATACAGAAACTAAATTTTATCTTCCTAGTGTAATTGGTTCGGAAGATATTGTAATCCAAAGTTTTTCACCCACCAACCCCACTAACCCCACCACCCCCCTTAAAAATTTTAGCCCTTGTCTAATCTTCAAGTATCCCTAAGGGCAACCACAAAGTTTCAATCTTCTGACATCAATCGTTCAGGAGATATCGATTTTAGAATGTTTCAATCCCGGCCTTCAAGCGTTTTGGATTCATTGTTTTCCCCCGCACTTTCATACCCCTCAACCCTTTTCGACCATTTTTTTGCAAATGAGTCCACTATCATAGTACTACATAAGTTCCAAGTTTCAGCCTCCTAGCATAAGTGGTTCCTGAGATCTGGAAACCTAAATTTTTCGTCTAAAACGTTCTCCCCCTCATCACCCCTTACACCCCCGCCCCTTAAAAGATATCATCCGTCGGGGTTCACCCAATCTACCCACCATAAAAATTTCAACTTAATACCTCAACGGGTTTGGGAGCTACGCGGCTTCAAACGATTTTGCGTACGGCGTATACGGCGGACAGACGGAAATTATTATTTTTTTGCTTTTTTGGTGTTTACTAGTCCTAAAACGTGTAAATACAAAATTTCAGGGTAGCAAATTTTTTTGAAATTTCGATCACAATACTTTATTATTAAAAAATAATAAAGTAAAATCCGCACCTATAATCGGTCTGTCGACATCCGCTATAATGAACCTCCATGCAAATACTCGTCTTAAGGCTGGTTTTCATTACGCCGACATTCTGCAGATGTCTGCCAGAACAAGATGAAAATATAAACTGTACATGCGCGCGAAAGAGGAAATATCATCCGCAACAAATCTGTAAAAAAATTATCTCGTCTGCAACTTCAGATCTGTGATCTGTAACCATTAAGTAAGGATGTACATTATAGCAAAAAGACTTGCATGCACATCTTTTTCCTATAATTTGCTTCCGACAAACCTACCCAATAGACATCCGCACGCACACTACAGTGCCAAATTATGGCAATTATTAGGTGTGCAAATAAGTTCCCGGCGTTTTTTGTCAAACTTTGAGCCTTTATTGTGGGAAATTGGTTGAGTTATTTTTTTTTCAAAATATTGTCCATCGCGATTTTTGGCAGCATACGAATTCCACGTTCAAAAAACTCCACGTCCTTTGAGGCGATCCACGAGTCGACCCAATTTTTGGCATCTTCGTAAGAACGGAAGTGCTGCTCAGCCAGGACATTTTTTATCGATCGGAATAGGTGGTAGTCGGAAGGGGCGATGTCTGGTGAATACAGCGGGTGGGGTAAGACAACCTTTTACCATCTTTTTGGCAGCATACGAATTCTACGTTCAAAAAACTCCACGTCCTTTGAGGCGATCCACGAGTCGACCCAATTTTTGGCATCTTCGTAAGAACGGAAGTGCTGCTCAGCCAGGACATTTTTTATCGATCGGAATAGGTGGTAGTCGCAAGGGGCGATGTCTGGTGAATAAAGCGGGTGGGGTAAGACGTCCCATTTTAGTGTTTCCCGGTAGGTTTTCACAACCTGAGCAACATGCGGCCGAGCGTTGTCGTGTAGCAAAATCACTTTGTCGTGTCTCTGCTCATATTGCGGCCGTTTTTCTTTCAATGCTCGGCTCAAACGCATTAGTTGTCTTCGATAAAGAGGTCCTGTGATGGTTTCACTCGGTTGCAGCAACTCATAATACACCACGCCGAGCAGGTCCCACCAAATACATAGCATGACTTTGGAACTATGGGTATTCGGCTTTACGGTCGATGCTGATGCATGGCCAGGGTATTTTTGGCGCTTGGGGTTGTTCTGTATCCACTTTTCATCACCAGTCACGATACGATGCAAAAATCCTTTCCTGTTCTGCCGTTGGAGCATCTGTTCGCACGTGAAAAAACGGCGTTAGACGTCTCTTGGCTTCAATTCGTGCGACACCCAATTTACTTGCTTTTGCATCATTGCCAAGGCTTTCAGACGATATGCAATGGCTTGTTGAGTCACATCCAATGAATCCGCAAGACTTTGTTGTGTTTGGCATGAATCTTCGTCCAGTAGTGCCTCCAATTCTGCGTCTTCAAAATTTTTTGGCAGGCCGGAACGCTCCTTGTCTTCCACGCCGAAATCACCCATTTTGAAGCGATGAAACCATTCGCGACATGTTGATTCGCTAATAGAAGACTCGCCATAAGTTTCTCTAATCATCTGACAAGCCTCAGCCGCAGATTTCTTTGAATTAAAACAAAAAATCAAAACTTCCCGCAAATGGCGCTTATTTGGCTCGAACTCCGACATGTTTAAGGACTCACAAGTAACTGACGCCGATAAAATTTTACAAATGTAATGATGGGGAATTGTTACAATATGTCTGATCTTGCCATATTACGAGCTTGATCCTTAATTTTTCCCAGTATTTCGTGTTAGCGCCATCTATACGAGAACGCCGGGAACTTATTTGCACACCTAATATGATTTTGACATTTGTCGAGCTGGTAATGGTTTTCTTAACAATTTTGTGATGTGAGATGAATATCAAAAAATCTGCCAATGGTCTGGGCGAAACTTTATTATTTTTCGGGTCAAAGTTCGGGAGCGGTCAAAGTCGGAGCATATCATCAGTTGTTTCGAGATTATGAAGTTTCTTGGAAAGTTAATTTTGTTCTTAAAATAAAAATATTTAAAATAGAGATTGTAATTTAAAATAGACATTGAAAAAGGCCGTGTAGATAATTCAAATTTTGGTATATTATGTACACTAAAAGCCCATAAAAGTAAAAACGGATTTGTTGCCTTATCAGACTTAAGAGATATGACGAATTGTTGTTCGAAAAAATTGTGAAACAGGTTTTTAGCCGATTTCATAAGAAGCAACTTGATATCTCATGAGACACGAGGGATTTTGAAAAATTTGTGAAAACGTAAGCAAACCCTTTACACCCCCTTGTTTCTTAAAATTTGAAAAATCGTGAAATTGATTTTTAGGTCATTACATCAAATGCCGTAATAACCAATTTTATATCTCATCAGAACTAAGGGATGGCAGAATTTATGAAAACATGTGCAAACCCTTGGGGGTTGAATATCGAAAAATTGAGAAATGGGCTTGTTGGCGATTATATAAAAAGTCTGTGGAAGTGAAAAGCGATCTAATATCTCATCAAACCTAAGAAATATGTCGAAGCTTTGAAAAGCATACAACCCCCTTACACCGCTTAAGATTCAATATCTGAAAATACTGAAATTGACTTTTTGGCTCTTATATGGGAAACCTTAGGAAGTAAAAATGAATTTGATATATCATCAGATCTAAGCAATATGCAGGAATCTGTGAAAACATATGCAACCTCCTTACACCCACTTGGGGTTGAATATCCAAAAATCCTGAAAGGAGTTAATAGATAAATATGAAGACAGCACGAGCAAGTAAAAACCAATTCAATTACTTATCACTTCTAAAGGATACGACGGAATTCGTGAAAACTTGTTCAACCCTTTTATACCCTCTTAGGGGTTGAAAAAGGAAAAAACTTAAAAATACGTTTTAGGCGATTATTACGCAAGCCCTTGAAAGTGAAAAGATATTCGATATTTGATCAGACCTGGGGGATATACAGAATTCGTGAAAAAGTATACAACCCCTTTACACCCCCTTAGGGGTCGAATTTCAAAAAATCCTGGAAACCCTTTCTAGGTACTTATATGAAGAAGCCGCAGAATAAAAAATCTGCCAACAGTCTGGGCGCAACTTTATTATTTTATGGGTAGAAGTCCGAAACGTGTTAAATGATGAGATGCGGTGTTGGGTACTATGCGACTGACAACCTAAGAAATAACCAGGAGGCTATTTGAACGTTATTTTTTAGGTTGTCAGTCGCATAGTACCCAACACCGCATCTCATCATTTAACACGTTTCGGACTTCTACCCATAAAATAATAAAGTTGCGCCCAGACTGTTGGCAG
This sequence comes from Beris morrisii, assembly GCA_951812415.1. Taxonomy (NCBI): domain Eukaryota; kingdom Metazoa; phylum Arthropoda; class Insecta; order Diptera; family Stratiomyidae; genus Beris; species Beris morrisii. The sequence continues at coordinate 77,813,886 of OX638313.1, forward strand.
ATTTTTTTTTATTTATTTACGTATTTTTTTTATCAATAGAATAATTCATAGTAGTAAAAGCGAATTCGATCACATTAAACCTAGATATTTTCGGAATCAGTGAAATCATGAACAATACCCCCCGGGGGTTTAATAGAGAAAAATACTTAAATCGGGGGTTTTCCCCGACTACGTTTAAAGCTTATAGAAGTAAAAGTGAATTCCAAATCTCAATATACCTTAGGAATATATAAGAAATCGTGAATATGTACACAACCACTTTACACCCCCTTAGGGGTTGGATATCGAAAAAATTTGAAGAACGTTACTAGGCGCTTATATAAATAGCCCGCAGAAGTAAAATTGCTTTGATAGTTTGACATGTCTAAAAGTTTTAACGAAATTCGTGAAAATGTGGATTCACGGACATTTTTTTTACTCAACCTCTGAACGCCAATAAAAATCTGAACTTTGTTTTGCTTAAGTTACTCTAATAGTACATCTACATATATAGTATGTACGTACTAAGTTTCAACTTTCTAGCATAAGCCGTTTCTGAGATATAAAAAACCACCCCTCACGCCCGTACCTTGTTACCCCTATGAAAAATTTTATTTTCCTAGGATGTCTCTATAGTGGCTCTATATAATTCTAAATTTTTAGCTTTCCACTCATTACGGTTTTCGAGAAATAAAAATCAGATTTTTTTTCCTTTCTACTCCTTTTTACCATCACCCCCTACACCCCCACCACTAAATTTTCAAGATCATATCTGATACGGTTTCTGAGATATAAAAATGACATTTTTTTTGAGAAATTGCTATCCCCTCACTTTCGTGCTTCACCTCCTCCCTCAAAAAATTTACATTCATTAGACTCCTCTTGTGATCCCATATACAGAAACTAAATTTTATCTTCCTAGTGTAATTGGTTCGGAAGATATTGTAATCCAAAGTTTTTCACCCCCAACCCCACACCCCACCACCCACCTTAAAAATTTTAGCCCTTGTCTAATCTTCAAGTATCCTTAAGAGCAACTACAAAGTTTAAATTTTCTGACATCAATCGTTCAGGAGATATGGATTTTAGAATGTTTCAATCCCGGCTTTCTAGCGTTTTGGATTCATTGTTTTCCCCCCCACTTCCACACCCCTCAACCCTTATCGATAATTTTTTTGCAAATGAGTCCACTATCATAGTACTACATAAGTTCCAAGTTTCAGCCTCCTAGCATAAGTGGTTCCTGAGATCTGGAAACCAGAATTTTTTGTCTGAAACGCTCCCCCCTCATCCCCCCTTACACCCCCGCCCCTTAAAAGATACCATCCGTAGGGGTTCACCCAATCTGCCCACCATAAAAATTTCAACTTAATACCTCAACGGGTTTGGGAGCTACGTGCCTTCAAACGGTTTAGCGTACGGCGGACGCGTACGGCGTATACGGCGGACAGACGGAATTTTTTTTTTTGCCTTTTTGGTGTTTCCTAGTCCTAAAACGTGTAAATACAAAATTTCAGGGTAGCGAATTTTTTTAAAATTTCAGGTCGATCACAATACTTTATTATTAAAAAATAATAACGTAAAATGAATTCAATATTTGGGAAGACCTAATAGATATGACGAAAATCGTGAAAATATATGCATTCCATTTTCACTGATACATTTTTTCGCCCCTCCTTCCAAACGCCAATGGATATTTGAAATTTTTTTTTATCTAAATTACTTTTCTAGTTGATTTACATATACATGATAGAGCTATTATTGAAACAAAAGTTCAGTATCGAATGCCCCGAATGATCGTTGGCAGTTTTATTTATATTGCAAATTTATATGGCTAGGTTTTAGGTAGGGGTGATGCTGCATCGTTGGATGTGTGTGTATGTTTTCTTTGGTGTTGTTCTAACACGGCCAGCCTGATGAACTCCTCGCTCTCGAGACAGTTATGAAGATGGTTAAATGAAAAATCTTTAAATATACTTCATTTTATTGTTAGTACGTATTAAGTGTATAAGCTTGTTGTTTTTGCATTTGTTAGCTACATGCAAGATATGATATATTAATTACATTAAATATGTGCTCATCGGTCTGCTCAGAGGCTTTGTAAGCTTGTCAGATACGTTATTAAAGATGAACTTAAATGTTTGCTTATCGGTCTGCTCAGAGGCTTTGTAAGCTTGTCAGATACGTTATTAAAGATGAACTTAAATGTTTGCTTGTCGGTCTGCTCAGATGCGTTGTAAGCTTGTCAGATCCATTCAGAGGCATTAGAGGGGATCGCCAAAACTTTGTGCACAATAATATAGTTAATTAAATATTCATATTTACCTTTTAGATCAAATTAGATGGCCCCAGTTTATCTACTGCGCAATCGTCATCAGGAATAACTCTTCAGGATTCACGGGCTGCTACTGTAGATTTTCTGGAATGATCCTGTTTGAGTTTATACATATCGCGTGGTAAAATACCAATAATTGTGTAAGGCCCTTGAAAGTGAGCATTTAATTTTGAATTTCGTATCTGATTACTTTTATACAGTACGCGGGTACCAATTATTAACTTCGAGGGAGTCTTTTTACTGCTATCGAAACGCCGTTTTTGTTTAGTTGCATTTTCCTGCAAACGTTTCTCAGCTAACAGATGTATTTCTTTTATATCGTCGAATTGTGGTTCTATTTCTAAATCCATTAAAAGAGCACTAATATCGGGTGTTCGAACGTCAACACCAGTAAGGACCTTCAGATGAGACAGCCCAGTGCTTTTGTTTATGGTTGTATTTAAGGACAATTGTATCCTATCTAAATACTTTGTCCATTCAGTTATCTGGTCGATATTAGTCCGCAGCAGATTAGTTACAGTATCTACATACCGTTCAGCTTGTCCGTTTGCACGACAAATTCCCGGGGCAATGATGTAATGTTCTATTCCAAAGGACGTGGTGAGATCTTTAAATGCGGAACTTGTGAAATTAGTTCCCGAGTCTGTAATAATACGCACAGGTACTCCAAGAAGCATTATGTAACTGCTAAATGCTTTCACTGTTTCTTCCGCTCTTAACGTTGTTAGCGGTTTTAATATCAAGAATTTGGTAAATCCATCAATAATAACGAGTACATAGTGGGTCTCACTATTACTATTTCGATAAAATGGACCCACACAGTCTAGATGAATAGCATGGAAGGGAACGGCTGTTTTTTCTATTGAATGCAAAGCCACCTGTTTTTTCCCCGAGTGTCGTTTAGCGACCAGGCAAATGATGCACTTGTCGATAAATTTCCGAACATTTCTGCTCATGGATGGCATCCAGAAATTTTGTTCAAGCTTATGTAATACTTTTTCCCCGCCAACATGGTTGTTTTCTTCGTGAATTCTACGTATGATTGTCAAACGGCATGTCCTTGGCACAAACAACTTATTTCCTCCTGAGGTATTCTTGTACAACAATCCTTTGTATGTGAGGTATTCACCACGTATGCCTTCCTCTCGGGTATTCTGACTAAGTCGTTTTAAAATATCATTGGTTTCTTCATCATGGTTTTGTTCTATCAACAACCAGTTATCGGTTACTCGAGTTACATGTGCGACGATTTTAACTGGAATGTTGCGGCTGAGATAATCTACATGTTGAACTTGTCTTCCTTTGCGATATTCTATTGTGAAATCGAAATCTTGTAGGTAGATCCACCACCTAGCAATTCTTGGTACGATGTCGCGTTTATATTGTGTGGCTTTGATAGCATTGCAGTCAGTAACTAGGGAAAAGTGCACGCCAAGAAATATGTTGGAAAATATTTAAGAGAGTTAACTACTGCCAAGGTTTCAAGCTCGTAGCTATGATACCTGGATTCTTCGGGTCTAGTTGCCGTGCTGAAGTAACCAACTACTTTCATGATATTTTAATGATGTTGAAACAGTATTGCACCGTATCCAATTGAACTAGCATCTGTGTGTAATTCTGTTTTAAGTTCAGATTGACAATATGCTAGTTAAAGGTCTTGTTATTAGCTGCTGTAAGATAAACTGTCGAGCATCTTCTTGCTCCATTCCCCAATGCCAAGATACGTTATTCCGTGTCAAATAGGTGATAGTACTGGTCTTTGATGCGAAGTTAGGGATAAACTTTCGAAAATAATTCGTCAGACCCATGAACTGTCGAACTTGTTTAACATTAGTTGGTGCTGGCTGTTTTATGAGCGCCTCAATTTTAGCTTCGGCCGGTCGTATTCCGTCTTTGGATACCTCACGTCCTAAATATTCAATGCTGATTTGAAATCCTGCGTTTGAAAGTGCTCTCATAACAAGCTCGAGTCGTTCTAATCCTTCTTCAACAGATTTTGATGGAATTAGTACATCATCAAGATAGGCCAACGCAATATTATCGCGTAAACTTCCAAGCGCCTTGTTGATAGCACGCTGAAAAACTGCTGGAGCGTTTACTAATCCAAAAGGCATCCTTTCATTTCGTTTCGCTCGGAACACAGACCTGGCTTTAATGAAGAAATAATAATTCGCAAGAACTACTCGCGAATATCTCACACAGAATTGGCAACAACACGAAAAAGGCAAGCGAAAGAAACTAAGAAGGAGACACATGGAAGCAATTTGAAAGTTGCATCTATGAGCGTTCATTTCATTCCGTAGTAAACCCACTGTGACGTCATGACAAAAAATTTTCGTATACCGGGTGCCGTTGGATGCAATAAGGAATTTGCTTCCACGAGTAGTAGAACACATTCTTAGCTGCAGCGGAGAAGCTTTCAGCAAGCAGATATCTTATAAAACATAAGTGCTACCAGAGTAGGATAGGAATTGAATTCTGAACAAAGCTTGGAATTAAATTTACCACCAGTTAAATTATATAATATTTAATTTAGTTTTTAGATCTCAGGAACCACTTACGCTAGGAGGCTGAAACTTGGACCTTATGTAGAACTAGGATAGTGGAGCTATTTGCAAAAAAATGGCGATTAGGACTGAGGAGTGTGGGAGTGGAGGGGAAAGCAATGTGTTCGAAGTGCTTGAAAGTTGGGGTTGAAACATTCTAAAATACATATCTCCTGAACGGTTGATGTCAGAAGATTGAAACTCTGTAGTTATCTTAAGGGAGGATCCTGCTTTAGAAGACCCAAAAATAGCTTTTCTTCGAAGATTTTTTTGGAAGGGATAAAACAACTTAGCCCAACGAACTTTGTGGTATATTTTCTTATGTATTTGAAGTATACAAATATAATTTTTTAAGTAGATACAATAATAAACAGCAGAGCAATGAGCCCTTTCGCTGAGCGCCTTGCCACTGTAGTTTCCAATTCGCGTGACAGATGCAGTTCGTAAATTTTGTCTGAAACAAAAAAACTAAAAAGATTTGTAATTATCATATATTTTTCTTCTGGGTGAACTAAGAAAAAGTTGAAATAATCATGAAATAATTACTTTTTTTCAGGTTTGAAAAAAAAAAATGTTTTTTTTCAACAAGAAAAAATCTGTAAAAGTTATTTAAAATACTTTTTTAACAATTTTCTTAGTTCATCTAGAAGAGATTTCAATACTGAAGAGAACAAACTTTAGTTGGAGTCGATAGGTCGTTTAGTTTTTTTGCTATCACGCCAGCCAATTCAGAAAAAACCAAAAAATGAAAGCTCGAGAAAACGCGCTTGAAGCCTGGCCGAGCGCGCACATACCTGCTCGATGACCCTCTGCGTTCGACTTTGTATCTCCGAAAATACTTCGAATTGGCATCTGTAACTTTGTGAATATAATCTTGGATAGTTTATCAATCGATTTAGGCAATAAAAAACAATATTTTTTGGACCTTCTAAAGCGACCAGCGCGCGCTGCAGCTGCCCGAGCGCTCGTATACCTGCTCGACACTCCACTGCGTTTAGTGCTGTATATTTGAAAATATTGTGAATCAGCCTCTATAACTTTGGATACATATTCTTAGATACATTAGGAATCGATTTAAGCAATAAAAAAAATCGATTTTTTGAGCCTTCTAAAGCAGAATCCCCCCTTAAGGGGTAATAGTAGATTAAACAAAAGCTAAAATTTTTAAATCGGGTGGTGGTGTGTAGGGGTGGGGGTAAAAAACTTTGGATTAGAATATCTTCCGAACCAATTATACCAGGAAGGTAAGATTTAGTTTGTGTATATAGGATTACAAGTGGAGCCCATTGAATGTAAAATTTTTGAGGAGGGAGGTGGAGCACGGAGGTGGAGTGATAGCCATTTTTAAAAAAAAATCTCATTTTTATATCTCAAGAACCATACCAGATATGATCTTACAAATTTTACAGGAGTTAGGCCCAGTAGACTTCTAACAGGGAAAAATGGTTGCAGGTACTGGTGAAGGGGCTGATGGTGAATCTTGGTAGGGCTAGCGCAACGATACGATCGCAAAATTTCGCGGAATTTTTTGATTACTTCCTGGAATTTAGCAACCGAAATTTTATTTCTGAGTGAAAATTACGTGTTTATGATTATAAAGGGTGTTTTTTTTAGGTGCATGAGAACTATCGATATCGATAACTGTGGTTTGACAGCTGAGAATGTCAAACTGTGTTGATATTTCTGTTCAGTAAGGTTTGTCAAGTCATCATGAATCGTTTAACGACAGAACAACGCTTCCAAATTGTGGAAATTTACTTTGAAAAAAATAAATCTGTTCGCGAAGTTCATAGAGCACTTCGTCCATTTTACGGTCAACATAATCGGCCTAGTGAGCAAGCAATTCGTGCAGTTATTGATCGTTTTCGCACTAATTTTACTCTTCTCGATTCAAAACCATCAGCAAGACAAAGAAATGTGCGATTTACACGCTGGCGGCATCATCGGTCCTTATTTCTTTCGAAATGAGGAAGGAGCTGCCGTTACGGTGAATGGCCAGCGCTTTCGAGCCATGCTGACTGAATTTTTGTTTCCAAAAATTAATCAGCTAAACATCGCCGACATTTGGTTCCAACAAGACGGCGCAACTTGCCATACAGCGCGCTTAACAATCGATTTTCCAGAAGTGGTTCTGTTAACTGGGCCCTTCGTTCGTGCTATTTAACGCCTCTGGATTACTTTTTATGGGGCTATATTAAGTCATGCGTTTATTTCGACAAACCAGCAACTCTTGAAGCATTGGAAGCCAATATTCAAGCCACTATTGACACCATACGGCCAGATTTATTGGAAAAAGTAGTCAAAAATTGGACTGATCGAATGGACCATGTAACTCGTAGCCGCGGCTGACATATGACGGAAATCATATTAAAAAAATAAATGCCATGAAATTATCTACCAGAATATAATAAAAAAATTTCATTCCAACAATATTTCTGACTTGTATTATAATTTTGAGTTCTCATGCATCTAAAAAAACACCCTATAGAATTCATAGAATTTGATGATCATGTTATTACGCTAGCTCTACGAAGTTTCACGCTACGCGCCTGATCCAACCCCTTACGGGGTGTAAAGTGGTTGTGTACATTTTCACGAATTTCCATATATTGGGTCTAATGAGATATTAAATTCATTTTTATTTTTAAAGGCTTTAAATTTAATCGAAAAAAATCTGATGCAAGCATTTTTCGATATTAAACACCTGGGGTGTAAGGTATTGTTCAAGTTTTAATGAATTCCGAAAATCTTTTGGAATTAATGAGATCGAATTCGGATTTACTTCTATTGACTCTTCTATAAAAAAAAAAATACGTAAATAAATAAAAAAAAAATCTGCCAACACTCTGGGAGCAACTTTATTAATTGTTTTTGGTAGAAGTTCGGAACGCGTTTAATGAAGAGATGCGGTGTAGGTGACTGCGACTGACAACCTAAAAAATAACGTTCCAAATAGCCTCCTGTTCCCCGTTCGTGATTGCTGGGTGCTTTTATATTAGTAATGTTAAAAGTAGCTAATGGTGGAGGTTCAATTAATACGCAGTAAATTTGTAGAAAGAATATAATATTATAATAAATTTTTGATATTAACCAATTGCTTCCCCTTGTTGAATTATCACGCCACGCCACTGGTAAATGAGCATATGAAAAATTATAATATGTAAAACTTAGCATATGAAAAAGATGATTTTAGCGCTTAGTTCCAGTATCGATTTATTTTTTATACAGTAGATGCCGCTTATAGTAATCGCGGATAATGTTATAAGCCGCATTTTGTTATCAAAAGAACTTAGTTCCATTTTCCACAAACGAAATTCATCGCTTATTGGAATAAAAATTCGCTTTATGTTATCATTCGGGCCAGATTTCCATACAACATTACAAGTTTTGTGACTGTGATCAAAAAGGCAAAATAAAAATAATCTCAAAATTAAAGATGATTGCTCTTGGTTTTACATTTATGTAAACACAAGACGATACATATCATAGTTTACTATGAGAAATTTCAGTATTTTTGTAGCTTCTGAAAACTATTGATGTTGGTCTCGTTCAACAGAATGAGTTCAACTTCGAGTAAGTTTTCGAGACAGTTTAATAGAAATGGCGCGCTGAGCTGACAGATATGACCAAAGCTGGATCTAAAACGCTGCACAAGTCTGATTTTGCTAAAAAGGGTGAGAATTATTACCAGAGTAAGTGTCCTGACCAGACACTGTCTTATAATCCGGCATGCTAAAAGACGGCGATTCTTTTCAAATGACTTTCTGTAGAAGCTGCCTGGGTGAGGAGGAAGAGGAAAGAGTATTTCATATTCTCTGTAACTTTGTGAAACATTGAAGCTAGAGTTGTAAATAACACTTAATGAATAAAAAAAATAATATTAGATGCTTCGAGCAATCTGTATTCAAGCGTAGGAAAATAGATGAGAAAATTTTTCTCCTTCGCCTATTGTTATCATCCGGTTAATGTTATCGTTTATGGCCGGTCCCAAAGTGATTACAATAAGCGGCATCCACTGTACTTTATAAAATTAAACATGTAAAAATAAAAACATACTGCAGTCCCGATCGGCTGCAAGCCAATCGTATAATACTCTAGATGAATACTGAACTCCGATTTATATTGTTGTTGATAAAGTAGAATTACGTGTGTGCATGTTGTATGTCCTTTATTAAGGACTGCCATTAGATTGCTACTCAAAACTTAAAGACAATATTCAGTGTTTAATTTCATATCTTGAACTGGGTAAGTCATCGAAAAAAAATCTCCTTTTTGACGGACATGGGAGGTGCAGGAAGGACTCATTCGATTTCTTACATATTAATCCTTTTCCTTGGAACCATTTAAAAATGAACGTGTACAAAATTTCAAATTCGTAGCTTGAAGCGTTCAAAAGTTATCGAAAAATATTGATGAACACGTGTCTTAAGGATTTTTTGTATGGAAGGTACCAGAAGGAGTAAAAGGATTTTGCTGGCTAGTAAACTCGAACTTCGTTTTCACTCAAAACTAATTTGTACAAAATTCCGAATTCATAGCTAAATGATTACTTGAGTTATAGTGAGTTCCGTAAATTAAGTGAATACATTTTGACAGGATATTTGTATGGCAGCTACAGGAAGAACTAACAGGATTTTCTTCATAATCACACATTTAGCTCCAACTATTGGAAAAATAATACATACAAAATTTCAAAGACGTAACTTAAACCCTTCTGAAGCTATCGACCAATATTCTTGAACACGTGTTTTAAGGACATTTTGTATGGAAGCTACCAGAAGGAGTGAAAGGATGTCGCTGATTAGTAAACTTGAACTTTGTTTTTACTCAAAACTAATTTGTACAATATTCCCAATTCATAGCTTAAAGATTACTTGAGTTATAGTGAGTTTCGTAAATTAAGTGAATACATTTTGACAGGATATTTGTATGGCAGCTACACGAAGGACTAAATGGATTTTCTTCATAATCATATGTGTAGCTCTAACTATTGGAAAAATAACACATACAAAATTTCAATGTCGTAGCTTAAACCCTTCTGAAGTTATCGACCAATATTCTTGAACACGTGTTTTAAGGACATTTTGTATGGCAGCTACCCGAAGGAGTAGGACGATTTTGCCCGTTAACGAACTTAGCCTTACAAATTCAACCAAATATCCAGATTCAAAATTTCGAGATCCTAGGTGAAGGCGTTCTTGAGTTATCGTGTTCACGGATGGACGGACGTCAAGCGGATTTGAGGTTTTTGGGCACAAATAAACAAAAAAATAATATATAACTTTTTTTCGTCCGAGGCTTGGTTCTATGCGTTACAAACTTTTGGGCTGGATTAAACTTATAATACTCTATATGATTTCATCTAGAGTATAAAAATAATAATAAATAACGTTCATTGGAAACATATTATTTCTGCTGCTATCTATGGAGCTTTTTTCGATACAATCGATTGTGTGCCTTTAGCACAACCTTTCGGATCTTTCGACACACTCAATTATAGACAACGCGATAAACTGAAAAATTAAAGAGAAAACAAATGCTTCATGCTTGAAATAAAAGCGATGTAACCAGAAAACTCATCATATAATCATCGACGGTACATTGTGTGTCAGCGGAAAACTCATCATATCATCATAGACAGATTCATCAATAGAAAATTATTTTCCACATGTTATATTATTTATACTGAAGGTGGATTTCCATTGTCGTCGCAATTCTGCGTCAGAGCGTCGGACACAACAATCAACCAATCAGATTGTAGTTTAAGGGACAGGATGCGTCTGCGTCACAAGTCGCATATTCTTCAGCATTTTTCCGTGCCGCAAAATTAAATTGCTATGACTTTTTTGTCATTTCTAGTTGCAGGTTCTGTCAATGCACGTCGGTTGTTTTGTAAGTTGCGTTGTGACTGCTTTTATTTCTTCCTTACAGAAGATAAGATTACCGGTGCTATCATAAATATCTCAATGTATTTTAAAATATTTGAAACTGTCACTATATCGCCAGTTGTGCAACAAACCTGAGTGTTAAGGACAATCGGGCACCTGCCGAAATAGGTTGACAAAAATGAAAAACCTTTTCAATTGTTGTTCCAACTACGGCCGTCCGAATTACGCGCATGTTGCTTACATCACTAACAGTGCTCACGTTCGGTCCGAATTATTGGTACGCTTATGTCGCTTTTATTTCAGACCGATCGTGTGCACACAGTGTACTCACAGTGCCTATCCTCGAGCTTTCAACAACCTAGGACCAGAGGCAATCACTGACGCACTTTCTAGCGTGAAGGTGGAGTCCTCGCTTGGCGCGCCGATCCATTTGATGAACATCCAGGATTGTCAACACAAAGCTGGGCGAGTCCTCCTCTCGAAGATTTTTCAGTAGAGGTACACCATAAGGTGGCATGCCCTCCCCTCTTTAGAATTTAGTGGTCAATAAACTACTATTGAGACTGGAAGGGCGAGCTGCAGAGTGATTGAAAATGCAGATAATGTTGCAATTGCTGTCTCGGGAAAGTACCTCCACACGCTGAGTGAGATATAACAGAATGCTCTCTCTATTCTCTCCAAATAGGCAACTGAATGCGGGTTGAGCGTGAACCCACGCAAAACAGATTTAGTCCTCTTCACCAAGAAATACAAAATTCCTCACCTTGACCCACCTTCGCTGGATGGTACTAGTCTAGTTCTCACCGATGGTGCAAATTACTTGGGTCTTATTTTGGACAGGAAACTACACTGGAGACCTAACATCCATGAACGGGTTAGGAAAGCAACAGTTGCGCTTTACTCGTGCAAAAAGGCCATTGGCAAAAAATGGGGTATGCAACTCCGAATAGTTCATTGGCTCAGACCGATACTTATGTACGATGTTATTGTCTGGTGGACGGCCTTAGACAAAGCGGTTAAGCGCACCACCCTAGGGAAGGCACAGAGATCAGCTTGCATATGCACCAGTGGAGCCCTGAGAACAACTCCTTCTGCAGCACTAGACATGCTATTCAATCTGCCACCCCTAGACATTTTTGGCACGCAAATGACAGCCAGCGTAGCCATTCGACTTAGGGCCTCTACTCAGTGGACTGACATATATTCAGGTCACTCAACAATCTTAAATCACTTCAACAACATTCCTGGAAACACCGACTACACCCCTCCCAGTTATGATTTTGACAAAAATTTCCTAATAACCATCCCAACCCTTCTAGAATGGGAAAAGGATTCGGTACGGATGGAAGAGTCCGTCCACATATATACGGACGGCTCCAAAACTGAAGGCGGGGTAGGTGGAGGTGTTTTCTCTGACATGCTTAACATTAGCAGCTCCTTCCGCCTTCCGGACCACTGTAGTGTCTTATCAGGCAGAGCTTATGGCGATCAAGGAGGCCTTGTCCTGGCTGAGGTGTAATGTAATATCTACTAGGGATATTAGCATTTTCACAGACAGCAAGCGGCAATAAAATCCTTGGAATCGGCCTCGATAACATCAAAGGTCGTCGTAGAATGTCGATTATCTCTTAAGGAGATGGCTGAACAGTTCAATATTGTTCTGTGCAGGGTGCCAGGACACAGGGATATTCCAGGGAACTGCATGGCTGACGAACTCGCTCGGCGCGGTACGACCCTTCAGATTATGCCGGAACATCGGAATCTGGGTGTGCCTCTCTCCACATGTAAACTGCTACTAGGATTGAACTCAATTGAGAAAACCAACTCAAGATGGGCAGACGGTATTACATGTCACACTGCGAGACAGATCTGGCCGAAGTTGGATCTTAAACGCTCTAAAAGACTGAATTTGCTCAAAAGGGCGAATATCAGCACCACAGTCGGTGTCCTGATCTGACACTGTCAGGTTGACATGCTAAAAGACTCGTCTTCTTCTCAAACGACTTCTGAAGAAGCTGTCTGGATGAGGAGGAGGAGACAGTCCTTTACCTTCTCTGTACCTGTCCAGCTCTATCCGCTAGAAGGAAAGCTCATATTGGAGCTTACTTCTTCAACTGTTTTAGTGACTTTGCCGCAATGGAGGTCGCGAGAATCCAACGCTTCATTGCAAGCTCTAAATGGTTTGACGAGTAGGACCGGATTCGATGATCCTGTGGTAACACAACGGACCTTTTAGTTAGGTCTAAGTGTGTCCGTGTTCTCACGGGCAACCACGCGTACCTACCTAGTGTCGTTCAAACGGATCTCCTGCACTAAGTTTTCATACGCGCCATGTTACTCCCGATTTCGCAAGATTTCTCTAACCCAGCATCTTCGCTTCTTTTCTTCTTCCAGCTTATACGCTAGAAGCATCTTAAGAACCTTTTGCCGTTTATGAAACTCGGGTATAGTTAGTTTCCGGTTCATTTTTAACTGCTTAGCGTGAAAATACTGGCAATATTAGTGTCCCTGAAATTACTGTTTAATATTTTTATTGACAATTATTATATTATTATAACATTCAACAATTATAAACTTCCTATCAGTTTATATTTGACAGCACTGTGCGTTAGAGAAATTACGTTGCAAATGTAAATTCGAAACTGAAAAGCGTGGCAGAAATCCACCTTGAAGCCGAAGATTTTGTCTCTCGACAAATATGTATATGTGAACTGATGAGTTTTGTCTAGTAGAGTAATGACTATACTCTTATAGGTTTCATTGGTCCGTCTGGTCTCTTGTAATATCTTTATTAGACTCAAGCTTTACATATATTCATAGATGGCGTATATGTCACATCTCTCTTTCTTAAAAAAAAAAAATAAGTAATTTCACGAATTTCACGATCTTTTAAGTTGATTTTAAAAATGCATGGAGAGTTATAGGTTCATTTTTTCAACTCGCTTAACAACTCGCCGGAGCGTGTTGTGATTTGTTTTGTTGGTGGAATTGCCATTTCGTCCTGTGCTGACCTCGATCTTGATAGCTTTGGTTGTCCGTTGGCGATGTTTTCCTCGGTGATATTGTTCTCGGCGATGTTGTTTATGCTGTTATGACACTAGCTATTTTTGCGGCTTTAAAGCGGCTAGACAATCCAAATGGAGAGGGATAGAGACTTTAACATACAATTTAGACATTGGTGTGAGAGAGACAGTCCGAACAGCAAACTATGGGTAACTGTCAAAAAACAATCCATAACTGTCAAAAAAAAGCGGCAACAAAGCGCATTCGAGCAGTGTTTCGCAAAATTCTAGCAGTTAATCCAAGAAAAATCCGCTGGCGGCTAGATTTTCCAGCCGCTACCGACTAGTTTTTGACAGTTCGGTACGTATAAATTATGGAAAGTGCCATGTTCTGTTATGAAACGCGCCAGAGCCGGTATTTTTCTTAACATACCAGTTGTTAATTTCGTTTACTAGATGCCGCTAGCGTCGGAAAGAGCGGTATCTCTGTCTTTTTATTGTTGTTCGCCTTGTCGCACGATTTGCTATTATTGTACTTTTTTCTAGCGAGAAAATAGCCAGTGTCATAACAGCATTACCGGCGGGCTGATAACTGCAGTTGGGGCTCGTTCAAATGACGCTCGCGTGGTGTGCAGTTGGCTCGTATTGCGTCGAAATGTTCGTCCGTCGTTGGTGCGCACCAGAAGTGAGCGAGGTAGTTTCGTTTTACCTTCAATTGTAGCGTCTGTCCAAACTCGATGTTCTTGTTGCAATCGAACCTGATCGCCAACGCGAAGCGTTTGGGCCGTTCTGGTGTTTCGGTCGTGGTAAAATTTCTGGCGCTCGCGCTCCTTTTTAAGCTTCTCATTCACCTTGTCGATGACTAGCGGCCTGAGCTGATTTTTAAGCGTCGGCAGGAGAGAGCGTGTTGTACGGCTCATCAGCCGTTGGTTTGGAGAACCCAGCTCGTTGCTCCTCGGTGTGTTGCGGTAATTCAGAAGAGCCAACTCGATGTCTGATTTGTCGCTTATGCACTTTCGCAGCATGTTTTTCGCTGTTTGCACAAACCTTTCAGCGAGTACGTTGGATCTGGGGTATTTTGGGCTTGATGTGGTGTGCACGATTCCCCAATGCGATATAAATTTCCGAAACTCCATCGAAGCGTACTGTGGCCCGTTGTCGGACTCGAGCTTAGCCGGAATTCCATGAATGGCAAACCATGTCTTCATGTGCTTGATGATCTCCGTCGACGTAGTGTGGCTCAGCTGCTTGAAGTCGAAGTAACCACATGTAGCTGTCCACTATGAGGAGATATTCTCGAGACTTGAATGTGAACAAGTCTGTGGCGACGATTTCGAATGGATAATGTGGAATTTCTTTGTTGATCAACGGTGCTTTGACGTTGTTTCTCTGCGTTGATTCACACGCGTGGCACTTCTCGATGTATTCGGTAATTTCTTTGCCCATGTTCAACCAGAATACGTGATTCCTTGCGATCGATAGTGTCCTTTTGATGCCTTGATGCCCTGCATGTAGTTGAGTTAGTATGTTTGGTTTTTCGGTAGCTGGTATGATGACTTTGCGGCCCTTGAACATGACGCCATCGTATTCCGAAAGTTCATCACGAAAATTTCAATATAGGCGCGCTGGCTCTTGTACCTTTTGCTGCTGCTCGGGCCATCCAACTCGCACATAATGTCGCACCATACATAGCGATTCGTCTTTCTCGGTCGCCTGCTGTATTCTGTCTACTGCCTGGTCGGATACTGCCAAAATTGCGAGGACCTCGAACTCTTCTGTCGTTGGAGGTTTGCCGTTGTCGATGTCTTGGCTAAGTGTATCTGCGATAAATATGGTTTCTCCTTTTCTGTAGACGACGGTCGGCGAATATGGTGCAATATCGAGAAGAATGCGTTGTAGTCGTGGTGGTGCATTCGGTATCGGCTTTTTGATAATCGACTCAAGAGGCTTGTGGTCGGTCTCGACTGTTAGCTGCTTACCATAGATGTACTCGTGGTACTTTTGGCATCCAAGCCGGATTGCTAGCGCTTCTTTTTCAATCTGCGGGTAGTTAAGTTCCGCTTTTGAGAGCGAGCGCGATGCGTATGCCACCGGTTGCTTATCCTGCATTATTGCTGCACCCAGTGCGTATGAGCTGGCGTCTGCCTGCAGGGTGACGTCTTTGTTAACGTCGTAAAACTTTAGTACTGGCGGTGATGAAAGGGCATCTTTGATCTTGATGAATGCTTTTGATTAAAGATCGGTCCACACCCATTCAGACTCCTTCTCCAACAGCTTACGTAGCGGTTGGGTGACTTCCGAGAGGCACGGGATGAATTTGGCTAGATAAGTGACCATACCGAGAAGGCGCTGCAGCTCGGTCTTGTTTTCCGGCGTCCGCAGCTTGTTGATCGCCTCTACCTTCTCCGGTTCCAGCTCCACACCGTTTGCGTTCAGCATGTGCCCCAAAAATTTGATTTTCTTCGCTCTGAACTCGTACTTTTCCTTGTTGAGGGTCAGGCCTGCTGCCTTGATTCTCCCAATTACCTCTGCAGTTGTTTTTTCCAGCTCCGCCGTGTTCTTCGCATAGATTAGGATGTCATCCATTGATGCTTCGGCGTTCTCTATGCCGGAGAGCAGCTTTGACATAATTTGCTGAAAGATCTCTGGCGCTGAGCACAACCCGAACGGCAGCTTGATTCAGCTGTAGCGACCCCACGGTGTTGCGAATGTTAGAAATTTCTGCGTCCGCTCTGACAGACGGATTTGCCAGAATCCCTTTTTGCAGTCTAATTTGCTGAAGACATTTGATCCAGCTATTTTTGCAGCGATCTCCTCTAAGGTTTTCAGTGGGTAGTATCGGCGGATTACATTCTTGTTGACGTCTGTTGGATCAATGCAGATGCGGATTTTTCCATGTTGCTTGACCACAACCATTGGCGATACTGCTGGCGTTGCTTCTGTGGCTTCGCGGATCAATTTCTGCTGAACCATGTTGTCCAGCTCTTTTTTAACTGTTTCCCGGTATGAGTGCGGGATTCTTCGGGCTGCATGTATCTCGAAAGAGGGATTATCGACGAAGTCGATGTCGTATTCAAAGCCTTTGAGACAGCCTAAACCTTCGAATACTGATGCGTTTGTGTCAATTGCCTTAACCAGCATGATCAGGTCCGTCTGTTCGCAGCTTGCCTTGCCCATCACTGGAGACACATCTTCGGAAACGACAATGTACTTCAGATTGAAGGTTTCGCCCCTGACTCGTGTTTTGGCAACTATCTCGCCTTCCACTTTGATCTTCTCTCCTCCGTATGTGATTATCCGCTTGGTCCTCGACTCTCGCATGACAGCTCCAACTTTGTTGACTATTTTTCGTGGCAGCACGTTGCATTGTGCCCCAGTGTCCAACTTGATCTTGACGCTGACTTTTCCAACTGTGATCTGCTCGAACCAATTTCTGTCGTCGTCCATGTTTGTCTGGCTGCGTTCGTTGTCAATTGCGTTGATATAAAAGTCTTCGTTGTCTTCCTGCTCCTCGACCATATGCACCTTCCTTGCTGGCTTCTTTGTGGATGTTTTGTTTTCTCCGTCGGCTTTGGCTTTGCACATCTTAGCGTAGTGGTCTTCACGACTGCATTTTTTGCATCGTTTCTTGTATGCCGGGCGTGATCTTGGCCCGTGTTGTTGGCCACAGCGCTTACAGTCGAAAAGATCGGCTGGTTTGAATGTTTTTCCTGATGATTATTGACGATGATTGGTCTTGTGATAGTGTGAATATCAGATGAGTCTGCGTCTTTGAGTCCACGCAGTTGCTTTGAGGCTAATTCACTTGCCCTACAGCGTTGTGTGACTCGATCCAGCGTAGAATCATCATCTGCCAAGAGTTGTTCCCGCAAGGCGTCACTCCGTATTCCTATTATGATCTTGTCACGCAAGAGACTATCGTAGAGCGCTCCAAACTCGCATTTCGCACTCTGCGCTTTGATTTTGGTTAGGAACTCGTAGAATGTCTCACCTTCCTGCTGTATCATGCGGTTGAACTGGTAGCGCTCGTAGGTTATGTTTGTTTTTGGTGTAAAATACTGCAGGAATTTTTCTTTTATTGTCTCGATGCTTGCCAATTCCTCTGCTGAGCACCCAAACGTGTTAAAAATGACCACGGCTTCTGTGCCAATCGATGACATGAATGTCGCAACCTGCACATTCTGCGGCTTTTGTCCCATGTTCGTTGCTACCTCAAACCACTTGTACTGTTGTATCCACAACAACCAATTGTTGGCGCTTTTCTCCGCGCTGACGATTAGTGGCCTGGGTGGTCGGATGAAATTTGCGACTCCGCCCGCCATGTTGTCCTGAATGATCCCGATCCTGAACCTGGTTGAGGTTATCGTTATTTTGATTGGGAGCATTTCCCTGCACTCTATTTTCGTCGTTCATCACTTTTTCGATGATTTTATTTATTTTTTCTACTTCATTACTATTGAAATTCCTTTTTTTTTTTTTTTTAATTTTTTTTTTTAATTTTCTTCTGACACCATCAAAGGTTTCATTGGTCCGTCTGGTCTGTTGTAATATCTTTATAAGACTGAAGCTTTACATATGTTCATAGATGGCGCACATGTCACATCTCATACATAAGGGATTATAATCTCCCTTCACACTATCGAAAGCGTTCTTAAAGTCTACAAATATTAGATGTAATGGTGATCAGAATTACCATTCAGCTAACTGCTCCAAGATTATCGTTAGGTATTTGTGTAGGTGGAATGGAATGGATGTTCTAGGGACGATTGATTCTTTCTCTTTCTCTAATGAAGATTTCTTTCTACTCGCTTTGAATCCTCTAATCTTTTCCATGTTTTGTCTGACACGCTTAAGCCAATCACACTTTACAATTTATTAGATTTTACTTTTGGAATTGCATCCTATATACACAGAATATAATTTATTATTAATTTTAACTGTTTTTGTTTTAGGTACTGGTTGACTCCTATAGGAAAATCTTTAGGGATCAAAAGTTCGCGACCCAAAAAAGCTGCTACGAATCCATTATTGGAATCTGCATATACCAAAAACAGTAGACTGAATCATAAAGTGGTAAGTTATAAATTAGATTCTCAAAATTTCAAAGTTGAATTTCTATTTCTAAATCTCTTCTTTATTTTACAGTTAGTAGCTTTGGTAAAACAAGCTGATATGACTGAAAGACAAATTGAAAGGTGGTGGCGTCTGAGACGGGCTCAAGATAAGCCTTCTACGTTGGTAAAATTTTGTGAAAATTCATGGAGATGTATTTACTACACTTATAGTTTTGTATATGGTGTGGTAGTGCTATGGGATAAGTCCTGGTTTTGGGATATTAAAAATTGTTGGTACAGTTACCCCCATCAGGTAAGTGCTTTCTTGTTCACTTGTGATACATAAATGCAGGTTCACCACTTAAGTGCCACAAAGTTAACTCAATTTATCACTGTCTCTTAGATAACTATTACTCTATTTGTTTGAAAATTTCGGCTGGATACCAGTTTAACTCTCCCTTGCAATCCTGGCATTACATATGGTAATTTTTGAACCAATATGTGGTGTTACATTTATAAGTTACATTTAGAGTAACTGTATACGAACTAACACAAACATCCATGATCTAGAGTGATGTTGACGTGACCCAAAACTATCACTATTCAACACACTCAACAGTTTATTCCGGTTAACTTCTCTTTGTGGTGATCCAAAACTAATATCACTATTCACACACACACTTTATTTCGGTTAACTTCTCATTTGTTAAAGCGGTAAATACTTTTCACTATACATTATTTTCTTATATCTAAGCAAACAATCGGAATCGATCCGAGTTGGGTTTTTGTTGATCGATAGTCGATACTGCACTCTTCCTGCTGAGCACCGGGTATAGGTATCTGGCCTTTGGATTTTTAAGTGCATCACCTCGTATTGGAAATTGTGACTTATTTTGGATTTTTAGCACAATTAACACAAATTTCGCAGGTTTTTAATTTGTGTCATAGTTGATTTACATCGCCAGAATTCGGCAACTAGATTTAAAAATCTGACAAAGCGTTTACCTCTCTTTGAAGAGTTTTGTTTGACAAAATTTTTAATTTATTTGATATGATTTTACGCTTTTCTGTAATAGAAAGTTGGCCAGCATCAGAAGGAATCAAAAAAAAAATTTTAGATTACAAAGTTTACATTCCGAGTAAGTAATTTAAAAATTTTATTCAAAATATGTGACAATGAATTTTGTGGTGAATTGTGAACATGGTAAAATTTCAGTGCTGTACAGTCCGGGCTCAGTAGATATTTTGCCGTAGTCTCGCGATTTGGTAATCACAGTGCTGTATGGAAAATGAAGTAGATTTTCGTGTAGATTTTTGCGAAATCGCGAGATTTCGAGGCGGTGGAAACAGCATTATTTTGGGAAATGTAGTAGATTTTGATAGAGTTTTGTTCAAATCTCAAGATTTCATGAAATCCAGTTCGAAATCTTGCGATGTAAATCAGCTATTAATTTAAAACGCTTAATTTGGTTTTAAACTTATATTAGGTTGTTGCAGATGAAATGTCCTTTTTGGTTTTATAAACTTTTATAAAACTTAATTTTATTAATCAAAATAGGAACCAGCACATGCAATACACTTCATTATTGAATTGTTTGTTCGCCAAAAAATGATCCAAATGTTTAAAAAAGAGGTAGTCGGTTGGCGAAAAGTCTGGTGAGTATGGTGGATGAGGAAGAGTCTTATACTGCCACTCGTTTAATTTTTTGACCGTTGTTTTTGAAACAGGAGGCCGTGCGTTATCATGAAGCTGTTTAACTCCATCTCTGTTGACCAATCTAGGCCGCTGAACACGCAATTTCTGATGCATTTGATCGAGTTGGGTACAATACTTCTCTGCATTAAGGGGGTCTTATGTGACTGCCAGTTTTTTCCGCTTTTTTCGGAAATCTTATTTTTGCAGATTATGAAAGAACCAACTTTGAAATTTTTACCACATACGAGTATTTATTCATATTTCAACAAGTTTTAGAAATTTTTTTTAAGGAGAAATATTCTTTTGTTTTGCGTGCAGAGCTCTTGAAAGTAACCGCTGTAAAAAAAGTTGTCAAATAGCTGCCATGATTACGGCTGTCCCCCTCATCTGAAATCAAAAAATTAAATTGATACTTCCTTTATAAGCCTGTGGCTATAACTGGTACCGGAATTAAGTCAAAATTTTGAAAATTAAAATGGCCTAACTTTCAAATTTTTTTTTTCAGATTTTCGCTTATATTTCGATGAATTTAGCTTCAGAATTTTTTTTTTTAACAGATATCGCTAAGATTTTGGTACCAGTTGTAAATAGGGATCCGCTGAACATGTTATTAATAATTTCAGCGCAATCGGTTCAGTATTTTTTTCTGAATCGTGGCAGCCAATTTGAAAAGTGCAGTTTTGAGAAAAACGCAATTAAAGATCGGTGGTGGCCCGGCGAGCTTTGAACAGCTGCTCCATTATACGGCTATTACTTTATAATGACTGCGAATTCGGAGAAATCCTTTTAAATACATATTCTAGGAATAATTTGGAAGTAATTTAGTAAAAAAAAAATTTTTTTTCTGACTCGGCACATAGGACGACCCCCTTAATGGCTCCACCACGCTGCAAAAAGGAATAGTGAATAACTCCAGCTGCAGACCACCAATTAGTCACCATTATCTTCTTCGGATGGATGCCTAGTATCTTCGGCATGTGTTATGCGGTCTCATCCGCATCCAGTCATTTCCATTGTCAGTATCCACTTTTGATCACATGGCACTATTCTGTTCAGAGACGGATCGCTTCTGTTCCGGGAGAGCAGGAAACTGCAAATTTCCAGTCGTCGCGTCATGTTTTGCTCAGTAAGTTCATGCGGAACCCACTTATCAAGCTTTTTGACTTTTCCAAGTTGTTGCAAGTACCGGCAAACTGTCGAATGATATACGCCCAATTTTTTGCAATGTCCCTTACAGTTTGGCGTGAGTCTGATTCTACTAATATATGCAGCTCGTCCTTGTCGATCGAAGGTCCTGGGTTACCATGTGTCTCACTTTGAAGGGTCATATCTCCTGATCGGAATTTTTCGAACCATCGCTGTGTGGTTCGTTTGTTTACCGTGTCAGTTCCAAATGCCCTGTTGATGTTTTCGGTTGCCTCCGTTGCGATGTGGCGAAGTTTAAACTCGTAAAGGAAAAATACCCGTTTTTGACTCGAATCTATTTTTTTTCTTCTGTCCGATCACAATGAAGTCGAAAACTGAAATGATTCCATTAATAAATGTAGGTGTATTTATACTTCAATACCCAATACCACTAGTGCTACCTGGAGGCAGTTCAAGATATGAAAATCGCAACTAACTTCACTTCATAGCGAAAAACGACATTTCATCTGCAACAACCTAATACAATATAATGGGAATCTCGATTGTTGTCAGAATGCATCAGTTTTCTATTATTTTCTTCAGAAAACTTCTTTCGTGACGATTTCAATACATAAAAACCAGGGCGTGTGAAAAGACATTCAAACAGTGAAATTTACTGGTTTTTATTGAGACATGCATTGACTACTCTCAAGATAGTGAATTTTTGAATTAGTGCGTATACAGGTGCTCTGGTTATATCCATAGAGAAACAAGCTCTAAGCCGTTCTCTACTAATCTGTTTTTCATATATACGATTTCAAATTTCCGCTTATAAAAGATCTGACATCCGGAAAGCTTAACGAGTCAGCAGCTTGAAAAGCTTGAGTTGCAACCGAAAAGGGGAAAAATCTCACATGACACAGACGCTCCATATTTCGTGTCAAGACCAGGGACCTGTCAATATAAATGCCTCTGCGGCGCAACTTGGCTATAAGTGTGAAACAACAGAAATACGATGAGCTGCGAACTGCATGCTGCCACAGTTCATTGTATGTGTGTATAAATATAGAAGCGTGCGTCGGAGAAAAGGTTGAAAATTGTTATGGTGGATTTACACTAAACGTTTGAGGCGCGCCTCTATCCCCACCATAAAGTCAATCAATCAGATGGCTTGTGGAGTCGCAAGAGACTAACATTCTTCAACTTTTTCTCCGACGCCCGCATATGTGAGATGGTGAATGGGTGATTTTTGTATGTACTACAAAGCTACATACATTGCAAAATTTCTTGTAAGCTACATACATTGCAAAATTTCTTGTAAACACAAGGGACTTTCTTGCTGAAATTGCACCCGCAGAGTGGTGGGAGATTTTGACTATGACAGCAGCAAATCAAAGTTTGCGTAACTGTTTATTGCAGCTAGACAAAAAATGTTCTATAATTGCTTATTCTTATTATGAATTTGTTGCTGTTTTTTTTAATTTAAAACTTTACTATATTTTTTTTTTCAAATACTAACATGAACTTAATTAAATAAAAGAACGCTCTATTATTACTCAGGATTATGACTTTCAAATTGAGCTATTGTTTAAAAGGTCCAAGGGACAACTAGCAGCGGACCGAGGTACAACATGGAGTTGTACCTTGGTCCCTTTGCGATTCACTCCAAAAACCGTTTCAGGATCCATCAAATTTACTTACAGCAGTCTCAGCTATAATTAATTTTGTGGCAAAACAAATAAGCTTTCATATTGACTATTAGCTAAGTTTTATGTACTATTGTATTAGAAGAAGATGGAGTGTACTGTTTTTGAACTCGGAAAGTAAAATTTTGGTGTTCGGTGCCGTTTCATTCGCAAATCAAAACCGTTATAAATATTTATAATGTTCAATTTTGCATTTTTCAATGCTTATTAAATTCATAATTTTGTATAAAACATCAACATATACAGGGTGTAACCAGTACTGAGGTTCAAACGAAAATGGGAGATAGAGGAACTTGTCCTGAGTAGAAAATCGTTCTACACATACTCCCGTTTTTGCACCGTTAAGGAGATAGCGCGATTTTAAGGACGAAGGATTTTCATCGTACCTGTGATCACTGTTTGATCTCTCACTTCTGCTGTCCTTAGCGTAACGTAATAATTCTGGGCTCGTTGGAAAGCACACAAATTCTTCTTTGTAATTGCTATCAACTGAGTCAATCAGTGTTATACTTTTTGATAAAAATTCATTTAAATGACACAAAAATAATAAAAAATTAAAAAAAAATACAAAAAAGTCCTGTTTTCTCCAAGAAGGACCTGATTAACCACCAAATTTTATTACACTTTCGGAAAGCCCATAAAATTTCACTATACGTTTGATAAAAGAATTTCTTCATAGGTTGAATTATAAAGGAGCGGGACTAACAGTTATCAAGCACGTTCCCTTCAAGTAAATCTGGTTTGACACCCGTCATTCGCCGAAGGAGTATGATTAATAATAGTGAGTCCGAAATAAAAGAGTTAAAGTATAGTTTATTACGTTTATTTAGTTTATTACGTTTACAAATAATTTTCAACATGTCCGCCGTTGTGCAGCAAGCAGAAGTGGTATCGCCGACGAATGGCATTGGTGTGGTTCACACGCAGTAGTTGGCCTCGTAACTCGTCTTAGCAAGTCGCTAAGAGGTTTTAGCTATCGTTGAAAAATGTTGTATAAATTTTCGAAAATAATTTGCAAGTCTACGATTGCAATTTTACTTTATTATTTTAATAATACAGTATTGTTTTCGATTTTTAAAAAAAAAAAATTTGCTACCCTCAAAATTTTTTTTCTTACGTTTCATAACGAGTAGACACGAAAAAAGCAAAAAAAAATTTCAGTCCGTCTGTCCGCCGTACGCCGTACCCCGTACGCCGTACGCCGTACGCCGTACGCCGTACGCCGTACGCCGTACGCCGTACTCCGTACGCCGTACGCCGTACGCCGTACGTCGACCGCTGTACGCAAAATCGTTTGAAGGCTCGTAGCTCCCAAACCCTTTGAGCTATTAAATTAAAATTTTTTTTGTGAATAGACTGGGTACGCCCCTTGAAGTGACCAAATTCTGAAGGGTGGGGGTGTGAGGGGGGAGGAGGGGGAAGTGTTTTAGACGAAAAATTTTGGTTTCTAGATCTCAGGAACCGCTTATGGCAGGAGGCTGAAATTTGGAATTTATATAAAGCTTCAGTAGTGGACCCATTTGCAAAAAATTTGCCGATATAGGTGAAGGGGTTTGGGAGTGGGGGGAAAAATAATGCGTCCGAAACGCAAAAAAGGTGAGATCGACACATTCTAAAATCCATATCTCCTAAACGGTAAATGTCACAAAATTGAAACTTAAGGAATATCTGTAGATATACTAGGAGAATAGATCGGAAACAAAAATTTGAGTTGGGGCAGTGGCGTACGGGGGTGGGGGGTGAAAAACTTTAAATTACGATATCTCACGAACCAATTGCACTAGAGAAATAAAATTTGGTTTTTGTATAAAGGTTGATAAATGAAGTGTGCTGAATGCAAAATTTTTTAAGGGGGTGGTGGAGCATGAAAGTGGAGGGGATAAGAATTTTTCTAAAAAATCACGTCTCATATCTCAAGAACAGTGTAAGATAGATGCTTAAAATTTTTACCAGAAGTAGGCCTAATAAACCCCTAGCAGAAAAAAAATTTTTGGAAGTGTGGGTGTAAAGGGTGAGGGTGGGGGAGGGTGAAAAGGAAAAAGTTCCGATTTTAATATCTCGATAACCTATAATGATATAAAACTGAAACTTGGTATTTAGATAGAGCTATATTAGTAGCATCTTGGAAAAATGTAATTTTTTATAGGGGTAGTATGGTACGGGGGTGGGGGGTGTTTTTCCTATCTATAGAACGGCTTATGCTACAAAGTTGAAACTCGGTACGTTTATGTAAATCAACTAGAAAACTAATTTAAATAAAAAAAAATTTCAAATATCCATTGGCGTTCGGAGGGGGGGCAAAAAAAATTATCAGTGAAAATGGAATGCATATATTTTCACGGTTTTCGTCATATCTATTAGGTCTTCCCAAATATTAAATTGATTTTTATTCTGCGGCTTCTTCATATAAATACCTAGAAAGTGTATTCAGTATTTTTTAAAATTCGACCCCTAAGGTGGTGCAAAGGGGGTTGTAAACTTTTTCACAAATTCTACTATATCCCCACGTCTTATCAGATAGCGAATATCTTTTCACTTTCACGTGCTTGCGTAATAATCGCCTAAAACTTGTTTTTAAGTTTTTTCCTTTTTCAGCCCCTAAGAGGGTATAAACGGGTTGAACACGTTTTCACGAGTTCCGTCATTTCTTTTAGAAGTGATACGAAATTGAATTGGTTCCTACTTTCTCGTGCTGTCTTCATATTTATTTATTTATTAACTCCTTTCAGGATTTTTGGATATTCAACTCCCAAGTGGGTGTAAGGAGGTTGCATATCTGATGATATATCGAATTAATTTTTACTTCCTAAGGTTTCCTATATAACCGCCAAAAAGTCAATTTCAGTATTTTAGATATTCAATCCTAATGGGTGTAAGGGGGTTGTATGCTTTTCAAAGTTTCGACATATTTCTTAGGTTCGATGAGATATTAGATCGCTTTTCATTTCCACAGACTTTTTATATAATCGCCTACAAACCCATTTCTCAATTTTTCGATATTCAACCCCCAAGGGTTTGTATATGTTTTCACAATTTTTGCCTTCCCTTAGTTCTGATGAGATATAAAATTGATTATTACGGCTAACCAATTCACGATTTTTCGAATTTCCAGAACCAAGGGGGTGTAAAGGGTTTGCTTACGTTTTCACAAATTTTTCAAAATCCGTCTTGTCTCATGAGATATCAAGTTGCTTCTTATGAAATCGTCTAAAAATCTGTTTCACAATTTTTTCGAAATTCAACCATCAAGTGGAAATAATGGGTTTGTATACGTTTTAACAATTCGTCATATCTCTTAATTCTGATAAGGCAACAAATTCGTTTTTGCTTCTATGGGTTTTTAGTGCACATAATATACTGAAATTCGAATAGTCTACACGGACTTTTTCAATGTTTAATCGGCTAAAAATCTCTATTTTAAATATTTTTATATTAAGAACAAAATTAACTATCCAAGATACGTCATAATCTCGAAACAACTGATGATATGTTCCGACTTTGAGCGCTCCCGAACTTTGACCCGAAAAATAATAAAGTTTCGCCCAGACCATTGGCAGATTTTTTTAATAGTTGTGGGTTCGATAAATTTTTTAACTGCTTTGATTTTTGCTTCGTCAGCTCTGACGATGCCATTCTCTATTTCGCAACCTAAATATTTAATCCGTTTCTTTAAAAATTGACATTTGCACCAATTAATTTCAAGACCCTTACTTGCGGCTATGTCTGAAATTTTGCTTAACTTGGTAATTGCCTCGTTTTCGTCTTTAGCCGGTATTACTATATCATCCATATAAATTAATATGTTTTTGGATAGTAATTCGTCTGCAAATATGTCTTGCACGTATCGTTGGAAAACTGCTTGTGAAGTAGAGAGTCCAAAAGGAACTTTGTTGAATTGAAAATGTCCCGAAGGAGTTATAAATGATGTAAATTTTTTGCTGTCCTCCTCTACTGGTACGTGAAAAAATCCGTTTTTCAGGTCTAATGTATTGAATATTACGCCGTCTTTCAAATTATCGATGTGGTCTTCTATAAGTGGTAAAGGGAATCTATCTTTGATAACCTTCCTGTTTAATTGTCGAAAATCTATGCATAATCGCTTAGAACCGTCTTTTTTATTTACTAAAACAATGGGTCTAGCAAAGTCTGAAGTACTTGGTCGTATGATTTCATTTTGCATCCATTCTTCTATTTGGTTATCGACAATTTCTTTTTCTGCCACAGCAAGCCGTCGTGGTGGTTGATAGATTGGAGTGTCGTCTTTTAGAATGATTTTCATTGAAATCCGAGTTTGTATACTTGATTGTTGTGAACTGTAGTTGGTAATCAGCTTCACTATTGCGTCGTTTGTGATGCGGTTCGATTAAGTTCGAAAAATCCAAATTTTCAGCGAACTTATCTTCGGTAATTTGATAGCAGTGAAAGTCATCAAAGGTGAAAGAATTTTCAAAGTTTATTTTTTTTGGATTAATTAAAATTTGTACCCTATTTAAAAAAGTTTTCCCAATAATGCATTCTTTATTAAATAAATGGTTATCAAGAACATGCATTTTTTCGTCGATTGTAATGCCATTCACTTTTAATTCACCTGTAAAGGAACCTAAGGTCGTTAAGTCTTTGGATCCGATTCCTTAAAACGCGTTTTATTTTAAAGTTAGATTTTTCCTAATTTACTCCAGACTCCACCACTTCCAGTATCGATATATGCGTTGATATTAACGCCATTCAATTTTATGATTTTGCACATATTGTGTTTACTTTCAATTTTACCCAATTTATAAACGCGACGTTTGGCGGTTTTTTAACTTGCGTGTTTTTTTCCTCTTTGCATGCATCCGACTTATGTCCGAATTTGTTGCAATTGAAACACTTTAGACCTTTGTGTTTGTTTTGGCTATCTTTTGATACATGCCCACTAGTGCCACAATTGTAACATTTTATGTTGTTATTCTTCACTGTCACATTTTGTTTTTTGCTTAAATGGCTAGCACTATCATTTTGCACTATCTTTTCAAATAATTCTAATTTGATTTTAAATAATTTTAAGTCATCACACCCGTAAAGAATAGTTTTCGAATTTTTGTGATCTTCAATACCGTCTATTATGTCGTCATTGATATCACCACCGATTCCAATTTCTTTCATCTTGAAAAAAATTTCCAATATGCTCTCACCTCTACTCCGTTTTCTCTCCGACAGTAGTTTGTGCTATTCGGCACTGTTCCTTTTGACGTTAAAATTTTCGACGAGAAAATTAAATTCTGCCAATCTGCTATGCAATCAGCTGTGCCTACGGCTAGTGCTGCTGTACCTTTTAACAACCGTTTCGCGTACACTAATTTTTGCATGTCGTTCCAGCACAATATCAAAGATGTTTCTTCAAAACCACTTAACCACTTATTCACATTATCCTGGCCATTGCCGGTGAACGTCGGTAAAGACCCTTCTACATCACGGAACGTAAAGGTATTCACGTTACTATGGGAAGAAAGCAATAGATGAATTGGTTCGCGACAACTCCAACTCTTTTTCTATTAAAGAATCGCGTCTTTTATGCGCAATTCCAACTCATACAGCTCCATTTCTTTCCTTATACTATGTTCAGACTACGAGATTGACGCGTTTAAATCGAGTTAAATGCGCTGAAAACACTTCCCGGACGCGTTTACGAAAACACGTAGCTACTACGCGTTTAACTGAAAAGCTGCACTGCGACCCTCGCGGAAATCGAAGTAAACTTTGGAAGAAACTATTTAATGCTGCAGAAACTCAATTTTGTGCTTGTGCAACGACTGCATTAGCTAATAAATTCACTTTTCATTACTGCTATACAAACTAATTGATTTTAACCCTTATCGGGCCGAAGAGGTACCCGGGTACCTATTAGTTTTCTTTTACTATTTTCGATAAACAAAAGAAGCTAAAACTTAAATTATGATTTACTGCCTGTAAGAGTATTTCGTGAACATACTTGTAAACAATATAACTATACCAAATTTATGCATTATAATAAGAAATGAAGTGATTGTAACAGTAGGTACCCGAGTACCTTTTCGGCGTGATTAAGATGTTTTTTTCTTTGGCTCGATAAGGGTTAAACAATTTAGAAAGCATAAATTTGCTAATGAAACACAGCTGAATATCTACTTGTCAAAACAAATCACATCAAGCTATCATGTATCAAAATAAAACGAGTTGCCTAGTCTGAACACTACTTTTTTAACATGTTAAATTTACTTACTTAAATGCGTTTAAAATGCATAGTGTGTACAGGGTATTAGTTTTATTAGCTTCAGCCGTTCGTCTTCATTAAAGGAAACTGATTGTTGGGCTGATTCCCGTCGTGTACTGGATTTTCGATTTTTTCCCATAATTAAAAATTTATCGGATATTTAAAGTCGCGTATTTCCGAAAAGGTAGTAACAGGTAGGTAAAAAAAAAACTTACTTGCGTCCCAATTGTGGAATGGACTTGCTGCCCAGTGAAAATTTTTTCGCAGTACCGTTGTGATGACGTCGTTTCGTACACTTGCATCAACAAAGCAAAACACCGTTTCGATCACCTTTTGTAGTTTTTGTTCTTGTAAATTGTTCGATTAGCCGCGCACTTTTAATATTGATGAATTCTTGATTTTCGGTTGATAATTTTCGGATGATAATTTTCGGATGATAATTTTCGGTAGAGCCCCCAATTGTGGACTGAAAGACTTCCTTTTAGAGATAATAATGTAATGAAATAATAATAATGGAATAATTAAAGTTAAAAGGTATTAAATAATATTGAAAATGAAATACGAAATGAAGTATGAAAGATCGTCGTCCGTCGTATTCGATGGTCAGGTCGAGAGAGCGAGCATCAGCGAGCCCGGACCTATTCCTCGCCGTGATAATGCGTATAGTGGGATCAGTTCGCCGCAGAAGGGTGCGTTCCGAATCCCACATTCGGCCGTCCTGATAAATTGTATCGTCCTCGACAATTTTAATTCTTCGTCGTTATTTTCGTTGTTGAATTCGTCTCGCCGTCTTCGTTAGATTATACATCAGGCTCATCGTTGGGATCGTCTTCAGATTCATCTTTAGGTTATTCGTCGTATTCATTTGTGTTGTATCTGGATTCGTCATTGGGCTCGTTTTCAGATTCGTCGTTGGGTTATTCGTCGTATTTATCTGGGTTGTTCTTGGATTCGTCTTTGGTTTCTCCATGTTGATTAATCTTAATCGTCTGCTTGGAAGTCATTCTCGGAGTCGTCTTCATCTAAGTTGTTGTAATGTTTCATGTGATCACAGCTTGTAGAAGTAATGTTTGGACCTTCGCAATCGCCTATTTTTTGGACATCATAGCAATCGTTGTACTTCACGCGAGTAACTTTATAAGGTCAAAGAAATTTGGGAGCGATCTTAAGACCAGAGCCAAACTGTGTTCGTTGTATCGCAACCAAGTCACCGACGGTATTTTTGGTTGCAGGTTTACATCGTTTATTGTAGGATCGTTTATTTTCATTCTGGATTTTGCTTATAGATTCTGTCGCGATCTCTCGTATATGGTTTCGGCTTGCTTCAAACATCTGGATGAACTCTTCTTGGACTATTGTTGATATTGCGACGTCTTCCGGATTTTTTATCTTCGTCCCGAAAGGGAGCTCAAATGGTGAAAGGTTGATAGCTCTGTTGTAACTGTTATTTAAGAATCGCTGAGCTTTGTCGACATGCTTGTACCATTGATCTGACTGATTAAGAGAAAGTTTAGTCAAAATTGAAATTACCATTTGATGTATACGTTCGACCTGACCGTTCGCGCGCGGTATACCGGTTGTCGTTAGAATGTGCTCGACATTTTCTTCGCGACAATATTCCGTAAATGCCGTTGGCGTGAAACATGGTCCGCGGTCCGTTATTATACGTCGAGGATTACCGATAACTGATTGTTGAAGTTTCATCTTCAAAATAAGTTCATTAGAATTGGTTGTTTTAACCGGATACAACCATATGAATTTTGTAAAACTGTATATTACACTTAGTATATACGAGTACTTGTATTATTTGTTTGTTAAAGTCATGTGCACCAAGTGATCGATATGATAGGTATCTAGTATAACCGTTCCCTTAGGAATGTTGTGTAGAAAACCTTTCTTTCTCCGTTGTCTATCTCCCAGGATGCACTGCACACAATTCGTAATCCCTTTTTTAATTTTTTCGTCGCATTTTGGAATGAAATATTCACGCGATAACAACTCCTTCATCTTCCGTTCAGCAAAATGTCCTTGATCGTGGATGCTTCGTACGATGTTGGCTGGTTTAAGTGGCAGCCCTGTCACCCAGACAGAGCTCAATTAGCTCAGAGGCCGTTTTGGAACCACAAACCCGTGTTAAACTCGGATAGTAAGGGTTGTTGATGCTGGGGAATACGGAAGATGAATGTGAGAAAGGTTGATTGAGTTGAATCGCTATAGCCACCCTGTGCTGTTAAGGAAAAGTAATAGCTCTCCAATCTTCTTTCCCGAAATCTCCATAAGGTGCCCGTAGAAGGGCTTGCCTAGCGCTCGCTCTCGGGCTCTAGCTAGAGCCGGACACTCGCAAAGGAAATGAACGAGCGACTCTTGCTCATTAGTGTCCTGGCAGCTGCGGCAGTGTACATTGAATGGAATGCCCACTTTGGCCGCATGATCCCCAATCGGCCAGTGACCTGTACTGATCGCCGTGATTCTGGAGACGTCTGCCCGGGTCTTGTATAGAAGTTCGTCTGACTTGGCTCGGTTGTAAGATGGCCACATCTTCCTAGATATGGCGCAGGTAGTTAGGCTTTTCCATCTGGAGTTAGCCGCTGTCTGGAAGTGTGAGAGTATGACCCCCTTTACGACTCCTAAAGGAACGTGGACTAGTTCCGCAAGAGAGCCGGGAAGAGTGGAGCCCTCCCTGGCCATTTCATCAGACCGCTCATTTCCCATTATGTCTCTATGCCCCGGGACCCATAGCACAGTGACTTTGAGCCGTTCCGCCAAACCGGCTAGTTCGTTACGGCATTGCTGAACTAGTTTAGAGGAGGTGGTAGCCGAATCTAGTGCCTTGATTGCGGCTTGGCTGTCGGTGAAAATGACGATGTTGTGTTTTGGCGATGAGTCGTACGATGTATATTTGCATTCCATTTGGAATCACTAATAGTTTTCTTTGGTTGACCTCTTTAAATAATACTCCATGCGCTACAATGAAATTCTCGTACGGTCCTGATTGTAGAATCTTCAAAATGGATCGGATGTATTCGTCGTTTCTCTGATTTGATTTTATTCGATGTATCAAGCTATTTTCGATTTGCATGACGATGGGGTTTCTGCTTAGCGCATCAACGTGTCTTATACTGCTTCCTGAGCGATGTACTATGACGTAGGAAAACTCTTCCAAGATTAATGCCCATCTGTTTACTTTGGGTGATAAATCTCTATTTGACATGGCATACTTAAAAGCAGAACAGTCTGTCACAATTTTAAAGTTAATGCCCAATAGGTAGATTTGAAATTTTTTGATTGCGTAGGTTACTGCCAAAGCTTCCAGATCAAAGCTTGAGTAGTTCGATTCTGCCTGTGAAGTCTTCTTACTGAAGTAATAAACAGGATGCATCATTCCATTCTCAGTGTTCTTCTGCATCAAAATTACTCCAAAGCCGTCTTTGCTTGCGTCTGTATGAACTTCCGTCTCTGCATTTGGTTGATAAATTGTTAAAATCGGAGGTAGACATAACAGTTCCTTCAATTTCTCAAAAGATTTACGCTCTTCAACGCCAAAATAAAATTTTGTATTTGACTTTAGCAAGTCGCTAAAGCTAGTTTTAGCTATCATTGAAAAATTTGCAAGTCCACGATTGCAATTTTTTAATAGTTGTGGGTTCGGTAAATTTTTTAACTGCTTTGATTTTTGCTTCGTCAGCTCTGACGATGCCATTCTCTATTTCGCAACCTAAATATTTAATCCGTTTCTTTAAAAATTGACATTTGCACCAATTAATTTCAAGACCCTTACTTGCGGCTATGTCTGAAATTTTGCTTAACTTGGTAATTGCCTCGTTTTCGTCTTTAGCCGGTATTACTATATCATCCATATAAATTAATATGTTTTTGGATCGTAATTCGTCTGCAAATATGTCTTGCACGTATCGTTGGAAAACTGCTTGTGAAGTAGAGAGTCCAAAAGGAACTTTGTTGAATTGAAACTGTCCCGAAGGAGTTATAAATGATGTAAATTTTTTGCTGTCCTCCTCTACTGGCACGTGAAAATATCCATTTTTCAGGTCTAATGTATTGAATATTACGCCGTCTTTCAAATTATCGATGTGGTCTTCTATAAGTGGTAAAGGGAATCTATCTTTGATAATCTTCCTGTTTAATTGTCGAAAATCTATGCATAATCGCTTAGAACCGTCTTTTTTATTTACTAAAACAATGGGTCTAGCAAAGTCTGAAGTACTTGGTCGTATGATTTCATTTTGCATCCATTCTTCTATTTGGTTATCGACAATTTCTTTTTCTGCCACAGCAAGCCGTCGTGGTGGTTGATAGATTGGAGTGTCGTCTTTTAGAATGATTTTCATTGAAATCCGAGTTTGTATACTTGATTGTTGTGAACTGTAGTTGGTAATCAGCTTCACTATTGCGTC
Organism: Beris morrisii; assembly: GCA_951812415.1. Classification (NCBI taxonomy): domain Eukaryota; kingdom Metazoa; phylum Arthropoda; class Insecta; order Diptera; family Stratiomyidae; genus Beris; species Beris morrisii. Next base: position 77,847,861 of record OX638313.1, read on the forward strand.
GTTTGTGATGCGGTTCGATTAAGTTCGAAAAATCCAAATTTTCAGCGAACTTAACGGTTAACGGAACGGTAATTTGATAGCAGTGAAAGTCATCAAAGGTGAAAGAATTTTCAAAGTTTATTTTTTTTGGATTAATTAAAATTTGTACCCTATTTAAAAAAGTTTTCCCAATAATGCATTCTCTATTAAATAAATGGTTATCAACAACATGCATTTTTTCGTTGATTGTAATGCCATCCACTTTTAATTCACCTGTAAAGGAACCTAAGGTCGTTAAGTCTTTAAATCCGATTCCTTTAAAACGCGTTTTATTTTGAAGTTCGATTTTTCCTAATTTACTCAAGACTCCACCACCTCCAGTATCGATATATGCGTTGATATTAACGCCATTCAATTTTATGATTTTGCACATATTGTGTTTACTTTCAATTTTACCCAATTTATAAACGCGACGTTTGGCGGTTTTTTAACTTGCGTGTTTTTTCCTCTTTGCATGCATCCGACTTATGTCCGAATTTGTTGCAATTGAAACACTTTAGACCTTTGTGTTTGTTTTGGCTATCTTTTGATACATGCCCACTAGTGCCACAATTGTAACATTTTATGTTGTTATTCTTCATTGTCACATTTTGTTTTTTGCTTAAATGGCTAGCACTATCATTTTGCACTATCTTTTCAAATAATTCTAATTTGATTTTAAATGATTTTAAGTCATCACACCCGTAAAGAATAGTTTTCGAATTTTTGTGATCTTCAATACCGTCTATTATGTATTGAATCAATGCGTCGTCATTGATATCACCACCGATTCCAATTTCTTTCTTGAAAAAATATTCCAATATGCTCTCACCTGGACGTCGTTTTCTCTCCGACAGCAGTTTGTGGTATTCGGCACTGTTTCTTTGACGTTAAAATTTTCGACGAGAAAATTTTTTAAATTCTGCCAATCTGCTATGCAATCAGGGGTGTGTTCAAGATGCCAGCTATAGCTGCTTCGAAAGCATAGCATAGCAAGACTGTAGCAATTGTTAAATTCAGCCACAGCAAGAAATAACTTCTTCGGGTTTTGGACAGCCAAAAGCAGCTTGTATAGCTTACAACAGCTGTTCGATACATACATACTTACGCAAGTTGGCGTAATATAATAAAATTAAGTGAAAGTGAGCACTAATAGTAGTGTCCTTAAATTTTTCGCTTACTTTCATTGTTAATAAAACATCCTTTTTCATTTTAAACATTCAAAAGGACGTTGAGACGAAACTAACAGCTACACACACATATGAATATTGCAATAGCTGCTATCTTGCTACAGTCCGGAGTATGAGCAACAAAAAGCAGCTATGGAAGCAGCTTTTTAAAAATCTTGGCCAGATCTAGTGTCAAATAGCAAGCATGAGAAAGCAGCTTTTTGGTTGCTTTGGACACACAAAAGCATACAAAAGCAGCTAATAGCAGCTATAGCAGAAATCATGAACAGAGCCCAGCTGTGCCTACGGCTAGTGCTGCTGTACCTTTTAACAACCGTTTCGCGTACACTAATGTTTGCATGTCGTTCCAGCACAATGTCAAAGATGTTTCTTCAAAACCACTTAACCACTTATTCACATTATCCTGACCATTGCCGGTGAACGTCGGTAAAGACCCTTCTACATCACGGAACGTAAAGGTATTCACGTTACTATGGGAAGAACTAGCAACAGATGAATTGGTTCGCGACAACTCCAACTCTTTTTCTATTAAAGAAATTTTCGCGTCTTTTATGCGCGATTCCAACTCATGCAGCTCCATTTCTTTCCTTGCTTTTATTAGCTCCAGCCGTTCGTTTTCATTAAAGGAAACTGATTGTTGGGCTGATTCCCGTCGTGTACTGGATTTTCGATTTGTTCCCATAATTTAAAATCTATCGGATCGATATTTAAAGTCCCGTATTTCCGAAAAGGTAGTAACGGGTAGGTAAAAAAAAAACTTACTTGCGTCCCAATTGTGGAATGCACTTGCTGCCCAGTAAATTTTTTTTCGCAGTACCCTGTAACTCCACTGTTATTGAAAATTGACCCACCCTGTAGAACAATTTTTTTCTCCAAATATATCAAGGAATAACCTCTTTCAAGGTGGCGGACGGAATGCCAAACACCCTTTATATAAAATAAATATATATATATATATCAATTTATGTTTTCCTTTCTAGTCTGTAGATAACGGCGTGTGGTGGTATTACATGGTTTCCATGTCTTTTTATTGGTCTCTTACGGCATCACAATTCATCGATGTTAAAAGGAAAGATTTCTGGCAAATGTTTGTTCATCACGTGGTAACGCTACTCTTGATAGCCTTAAGTTGGGTTTGTAATTTACACAGAGCAGGATCACTGGTTTTGGTTGTTCACGATTGTGCAGATATTTTCCTAGAGGTAAATACTTTTTCAAATATAAGATTAATAATTATTCCAATACAAATTATTTAGGCGACCAAAATAACTAAATATGCAAATTATCAAAAGTTATGTGATGCACTTTTAGCATTTTTTACTGTAGTGTGGATTGTTACTAGATTGGGATTTTATCCTAGAATTATATACAGGTAATTACAAAATTTACAATAATCAATACAATATGACATTGAAAATTTTTTTTTATCTTAGTTCTTCTGTTGAGGCTCCGACCATATTACCAATGTTTCCTGCATACTATATATTCAACAGCTTATTAATATTGCTTCTAGTTTTGCATATTATATGGACTTACTTTATTTTACAAGTAGCATATACTGCTTTTAAAGCTGGACAGGTAAGATTTTTTAAAATTTCGCTATAATTAGAAGACGTTGTGAACATTTTTAATCTTGGATAGTTGCGATTACACTGAAAAAAGAGGTTTGTAATTGTTGATCGTCAAGATTGTTTTTATATTAGGCAAAGCTCAACTACAGAGGATGTCTAAGACTAAAGCAGCTGCTGTGTGAAGAAGTGCGGAATGTGTATCATTAGAAAGCTTTCCTTCTTTCTTTTTATCTGCAGCTTGTTCATAGTTATCCAATGACTGAAGTCACTGACAAAACGACACTAACAACTTTAAGGTCTCTTGATTTTTTGCCCGGATAGGTTCAGCGTATACAATACATATATCTCTCAAATTGCAACCTTTAAAAGGACGTCTTACATTAACGGTAGTCCGCAAGCTTTTAATATTTTTTCTTATAAAATCTGTTGTACTTGTACTAGAGATGGGAAAAGCAAGTCAATGATGTGACCCGGGTTAACTGACCCGGTTCACCAATTTGACCCGTTCAGTAAGACCCGTTCAAATTGAACGAATCCACTTTTTTACTAAAATCCTTGGATCTTGATCAAACTTAGCTATGAAAATATGTAATTTGTTGATATTTTAAAGAATGGAAAAGAAATAAATCTTTTCTTGTTTCTTACCACCGCAATTGTCAAAATGCTTCAAGCCATAGAAAATACCCTTTCACACGGTACGGCTGATGCAGGGATATAGAGAAGACGTTTTACTAGTTCGTAAAGACGTGGAAATCTATATTTATTTTCCAACCACTAAGCCAGTGGATTTTAGTTAGGAAATAAATATCGGTCGTTAATGTAGGAATCCAATTCTTCAATAGCCGCTGTCATCGGGTTCACCACTGGTTGAACACATTCTCTAAATCCAGTCCAGAGATCGATTACATAGTCCGAAGTTACTGGTATGATTGTGAGAGGTTCCCTTTCGGGTTGCACCCCTAAGTTTTGGACCCTAGGTAGTCTAATTTTCACCATTTTATCCCTTAAAGACGAATAATCGGATTGGTATATATCATCAGGAAAACCTTTCTTTTTAAATCTGGGATCTAGAAGCACAGCCAACATGATAATATATAATCCCTAAACCGTACGGACAATTCATTTTTTAAGTTTTCACCCATTTCTTTTACCTGTTGTGGTATATCTTTTTCCAGTAACACTTCATTTGTGCTTCACCATAAATCGAGCTAGAATCGAGGCTTTGGAAACCGAGATTGTTTTTTCAGCGCTGACATCTATAGTCACTGTCTTAAAAACAATCAATATTTTAATCGCAATTCGAAACACAAGAATTTATAGTATACTACTAGAATACCACCGACCACAAAAATTGTATCGAGCTCAATATTTGAAATTTCCGAACGCCCCTCCCAGTAAGCCCTAAATTGATTTCGCTCGAGATATTTTCATATGTTCCCACGAGCATTGTTTATAAAGATGCCAAATCCGTTAAAAATGGACAAACATAACGGCGACGTATTGTGACGTTTGCAAGCGCAAACTCATCCAACTAAAATTATTTCTTACGACGCATCGAATCTATAAAATTATAATCCGGGTTGAATCCTTTACAATCCTATACAAAGCAAAACAAATCCATATCCATACAACCCATTCTTCAGAATTTCGATCGGTCAAATTGTAACCCGGGTTGATTTCATCTTTCGCATGTTTCCATCGTTTACAGGTTTCCACGAACGATCACGAACGATCGAACGATGCACGATCGTCCGGTCTCCATGAACGATCGAACGATGCACGATCGTTCGGTCTCCATGAACGATCGAACGATCGAACGATGCACGATCGTTCGGTCTCCATGAACGATCGAACGATCGAACGATGCACGATCGTTCGGTCTGCATGAACGATCGAACGATGCATTATCGTTCGGTCTGCACGAACGATCGAACGATGTACGATCGTCGAACAGACGAATGTGTGGTGTTGTTGGATAGGTGAATGACTTCTTTATTCGATCTTTACAAATCGCGGATCTTTGAGGTGAATATGATGGCGGATGGATGATGGAGGATGGAGGAAGGATGATGGAGGATCGATGATGGAGGATGGATGATGGAGGATCGATGATGGAGGATTGAGGATTGAGCATAGAGGATAGAGGATGGAGGATGGTGGATGGAGGATGGAGGTTGGAGGATGGAGGATGGAGGATGAGGATGAAGGATGGAGGATGGAGGATGGAGGATGGAGGATGGAGGATGGAGGATGGAGGATGGAGGATGGAGGATGGAGGATGGAGGATGGAGGATGGAGGATAGAGGATGGACGATGGAGGATTGATGATGGAGGATTGATGATGGAGGATCGATGATGAAGGATCGATGATGAAGGATGGATAATGGAGGATGGAGGATGGTGGATGGGGGATGGAGGATGGAGGATGGATGATGGATGATGGATGATGGATGATGGATGATGGATGATGGATGATGGATGATGGATGATGGATGATGGATGATGGATGATGGATGATGGATGATGGATGATGGATGATGGAGGATGGAGGATGGAGTATAGAGGATAGAGGATAGAGGATGGAGGATGGAGGATGGAGGATAGAGAATGGAGGATGGTGGATGGAGGATGGAGGATGGTCGATGGTCGATGGTCGATGGTCGATGGAAGATAGAGGATGGATGATGGACGATGGAGGATCGATGATAGAGGATGGATGATGGACGATGGAGGATGGATGATGGAGGATCGATGATGGAGGATGGATGATGGATGATGGATGATGGATGATGGAGGATGGAGGATGGAGGATAGAGGATAGAGGATAGAGGATAGAGGATAGAGGATAGAGGATAGAGGATAGAGGATAGAGGATAGAGGATAGAGGATAGAGGATAGAGGATAGAGGATAGAGGATAGAGCATAAAGGATAGAGGATGGAGGATGGAGGATGGAGGATTGAGGATAGAGGAGGGAGGATGGAGGATGGAGGTTGGAGGATGAATGATGGAGGATGGCGGATAGAGGATGGAGGATGGAGGATGAAGGATGAAGGATGAAGGATGGAGGATGGATGATGGAGGATAGAGGATGGAGGATAAAGGATGGAGGATGAAGGATGGAGGATGGAGGATAGAGGATAGAGGATAGAGGATGAAGGATGGAAGATGGAGGATGGAGGATGAAGGATAGGGGATAGAAGATAGATGGTGGAAAATGGTGGATTTAGATTTAAAATTAAGGATTAAAGATTAAAGATTAAAAATTAAAGATTAAAGATTAAAGATTAAAGAATAAAGAATAAAGAATAAAGAATAAAGAATAAAGAATAAAGATTAAAGATTAGAGATTAGAGATTAGAGATTAAGGACTAAAGATTAAAGATTAAAAATTGAAGAGTAACAATTAAAGATTAAAGAATAAAGAATAAAGAATAAAGATTGAAGATTAGAGATTAGAGATTAAGGACTAAAGATTAAAGATTAAAAATTGAAGAGTAAAAATTAAAGATTAAAAATTAAAGATTAAAAATTAAAGATTATAGATTAAAGACTAAATATTAAAGTTTGAAAATTAAAGATTGAAGATTAAAGATTATAAATTGAAAATAGGAGATGGAAGATAGATTTAGGAAAAAGTATTACTTTACACTAAAATTCTAAAATGAAAATTTACATTTTTCATTTTTGATATTTCCACTTGTAAGCCAATTTCAATTTGTTTCACTGCACGCTCGACCTCAAATTAAAATATATCGCTATCTAAAAATTTGCAGTGCTAAAGGAATTAAAAATCCCCTTTCGCGTTCATGTTTGGCTGACACGCGCTACGTATCAACTACCTTTTGCGCAGCCCTGCGGGGCTAAAAGGATTAAAACTCCCTTTTGTCACGTTCATGTTTGGCTGACGCGCGCTTCGCTCTTGCCATAGAAACATTTTCACTTTCGTTTCATATTTTATGTGTTTTAAAAAAACTTATTAATTTCTTCTTTGCAACCTTTTCAATTATTATTCCAACGATATATATTAAGGCAATAAGTAAACAATTATTGAGTGTTTACTAAATTTTAGGGAATACACTCTTCGAAAGGTTAAACATTATGAAGTGTGTAAGAGGCTTTGAGATAAGATCATTTAATATTTTTAGGCTTTCAATAATTATGACGTCAAATCCGGGACTAGAGCCAATATTTTTTAAAACTAGTTTCCCATTATTTCACGCATTACCCAACATTGCTTTAAAATAATCAACTTTGAGTATTTTCATTAAAGCTCATAATTTATTTATAATTTTTTTTTAATTAGTTTTCGGTTTCTCAATATTAATCTGCAGTCCCCTTGTACGGCAGTGCAAAAGATCCACCTGGATCTCAAAGAGCCTGTTCAATGAAAAAAGCGAGATCCAGTGAACCGGTTCATTGAAAAGATCCGAATTTCCCATCTCTAGATGGGAGCACGAGAGTTGAGGGGGATAGCCATTTTTTAAAAAAATTAATTCTTATATTTCAAGAATCGCACCAGAAATGAGCTAAGAACTCTTACAGTTAGGCCTAGTAGACTTATAGCAGGGAATACAATTTTGGGGGTGCTAGTGATGGGGTGACGGTGGAAGGGGGTGGAACATAAAGGTTCTGATTTTTATTTCTGGAAAACCGCAAAGCATAGAAAGCTAAAATCGACAATATAGAACTATAGAGATATCCTAGAAAAATAAAATTGAGACTGATACCCTAAAGAATAACTAGGAGGCTATTTAGAACGTTATTTTTTAGGCTGTCAGTCGCATAGTAACCTACACTACACCGCAAACCTGAGTCTCATTCAAGCTTGCACTTTGATATTGCGTTTGCGTTTTGTTGACGCATTTGAATGATTAAACATTAAACACGAACATGATACACATTATCGCAGGTCGTGTCGTATTCTTTGCTCGTACGTTCCAATTTTAAGATTGAACGATCGTTCGGTAAAATTGTGACCCGGGTTGATCCGTTCAGTTTAGTGACCCGTTCATTTTAAACGGATCTTGGCTGAACGACCCATCTCTAACCTGTACCATTATTATTGTTATCTATTACTAACGTTTCGAGTGCTTCAATATTTTTTTTTTAATCAAATATTTTGAGAGCAAGGAATTTATTTATTATTAATCTGACAGAGCCTATAGAAGCCTCACTACTTCTCGAACTACAACCTAAGAGGTCTTTTGTTCCTGGCTCTTAACCACTCCCTAGGCCATATCGATTCCTTTGAGAAAGGAGATGATCTTACTCAGGGGAGTCTTCGACAGGTCTTCATAGGTGAGAGTAAATCCACCGAGAATCTGCCTTCTTGATCTGGCCACTGCATCACAATCACACAGAATGTGCGCCGTGGTTTCAGATGTGATATCACAGAATCGACATGTATCTAGTGATACTTTACCGATGATCTTAATATTATATAATAATAATAATTAAGGAAATAATGTCCGGAAAATATCCCATTATAACCCGTGCGTTATACCTGCTTAAGGAAAGGAATTCCGACGCTCTCCTACTTGAGAAAGCCAGGAATTTCTTAGACTGTCTAAGTCCTGAAAGTTAAAATATAGATTAAAAATATTAAAATACCATCCTTAATGAAGCCTTTGCCTACTCCACAGAATGGTTCCGGGCCAATCATTGGTGAGTTGGCTCCCCGCTTAGCTAGCTGGTCAGCCGATTCATTACCCGGAATACCCTCATGTCCTGGTACCCATATCAGGGTTAGACTATTATGATGTGCCAGCTCTTTAAGAAGAGTATGACAGTCCCACAAGCCTACAGCAGAAACAATAAGATTTCAGCGCTAGCAGTGCCGCTTGGCTGTCAGATAGGACAATAACTGTAGCGCCTTTTGGTTTATTCAGTAGAAGTTTACCTGCGCACAGCTCTATGGCATGTACCTCATCCTGAAACACAGTGGCTGTTTGTCCCATTGCCGTCCATATTTTACAATTGGGTTCAAATACGCCCGCTCCAGTTCCACTATAGGTCTTAGAGCCATCCGTGTATCAGACTGAAGCACCTTCCCCAAAATCTGTTAGACCAGATTGCCATGATGCACGATCTCCCATAGTCACCATATATGGTTTCTCAAAATCTATAATAGACCTTTGGCATGTTATCGTTTACTGAGTCGGTTAGATCCTTCTGATTAAATTCCTGTAGAATTTTAAGGTGACCGACAAGGTCTCCTACCTTAAATTTATTGTACTGCTGTAGCCTTATGGCCTCTCTCAGAGCCTCCTTCTTTATCTCTAAGTGTAATGGGGCCAAGTCTATCATGGCTTCCATTGCAGCAGTGGGACGTGATTTAAGTCCCCCTGTAATGCTAAGAACAGCACGCCTCTGAAATTTTTGCAAGGCCTTCTGTGCTGTGATTTGTTCAACTTTTGGCCACCACACCATAGCGGCATATGTGATCATTGGTATTATAATAGACTTGTAGGTCCAGTATACCATATTTGGTCTGAGACCCCAAGTGGTACCACAGAGCCTTCGACACGCCATAAAAGACAATGTTACTCGTGTGGAGATGTTTTTAAGATGTAAATTCCAAGTCAGACACTTGTCCAAGGTAATTCCCAAGTATTTGACATCGGAAGAGAATTCAATTGTAGTTCCTCTTACAATCGGGGGCCTTAAGTTTACCTTCCATCTTCTAGTGAATGGCACTATAATTGTTTTACTTGGATTTATACTTAATGCACCAGTGATCTACTATCTCTAGGGCCTCTTGCATGCGGTCCGAAATGACACAGTCATGTTTACCTCTTACAGTGATCACCAGGTCATCAGCGTGAGATCATCTACAACAATGCACCACAGTAGTGGCGAGAGTACACCTCCCTGAGGGCATCCCTTCATCGCTCGTACAGTGAGACCTTTACCTCCGATCTGAGCGGAGATTCTACAAGAGTCAAGCATCGCTACTATCCATCTCGTTACTGTTTCTTGTACTCATATTTTACGAGTAAATAATTCAATGGATTTGTAGGAAGTGTTGTCAAAAGCACCTTCAACGTCAAGAAAAGAGCACAACGCTATTTCCTTGGCTGTTAACGTCTTCTCAATTTTTTGCGCTAAATTGTGAAGAGCGCTAACAGTCGATTTACCAGCTTGATAAGCGAATTGATATTTGTTGAGCCGGCTGAAAGCAGCTGAGCTCCTTATGTATCTGTCTAATACATTTTCCATAGATTTAAGTAAGAAAGAGGTTTTAGACTGATTGGGCGATATGACTTTGCATGAGTCCAACATCTATTCCCCACTTTTGGAATAATAGTCACATTTACGTCTCTCCATGCCAGTGGTACGGTACGTAAGCGTATTCAAAACTGGCTCTAGATAATTTGACCAGTATGGGAAGAAGCACATCGAATCCTTGTTGCAGTAATGCAGGAAAGATGCCATCAGCTCCTGGGGATTTAAATGGGAGGAATGACATTACCGCCCATTCTTTTGTATTAGGAGTAAAGATTCTGCCAGATAAAGCCCTAGTTTTGTTATTTGGCATAATCCCATAGGGCCTAATTTCATCCGTATGACACCCTATCTCCTCTGAGCCAGGAAAATGTATTTGCATCAGAACTTGTACAGTTTCCTCGATACTAACGGTGTTACTTCCATCTTGCTTTTGCAAGAGTCCAATACCGTTATTGTGAACTCTAGAGAGTATCTTTTGCATTCTGGCAGCTTCTGGTAGGCTATCAATACCCTCGCAAAAGTTGCGCCAGGTGCGTCTCTTTGAGTCCCTAATTTCTTTATTATATACTGTTAGAGCTCTTTTATACTCAGTCCAATTATTGGACCTTTTAGCTCTATCGAACAGTTTCCTAACTCTTGTACGGAGTTTTTGAAGTTCTCCATTCCACCATGGCACATCTCTTTTGGCCTTGGCCTTTTTGAGTGGAGAACTAGCTTCATAGCTATCAAGTATTACTTTTTGTACCGTGGAGGCTACTCTATCAGCTTCCCATTCATTCCTGATAGGGCCATAAAGAATGACATTTGGGAGCAATTCCTCCAGGAATTGTACACCAATTTGTACATTTTGGAATGCGTCTTTCGACCTCCCACGATTGTCTGACTTTGATGTTAAAGCAGATATGCGCATGGTCTGACATAGATGGTTCGTCGGAGATATGCCAATCGTAGATGTTTTGAGCAGTTAAAGGATCACAGAGAGTCATATCTAAGACTTCTTCCCTAATAACATTTCTGGCTTATTTCCTTCATTAATTATCTCTAGATTGGTAGAAGATAAGTAATCAAGTAGCAACCCACCTCTTGTGTTGTTGTCGCTGCTACCCCAGGCCTCATGGTGCGCATTCACGTCACCGCCAAAGATGAGCCGCTTGTTGTTACTTCAGTAATAGTTCACTAGTTTCTGTACTTCATATGGAGGCACTTCGTCGTTATCTCCGGGAAAATAGGCAGAGGCCACCACCAACTCTTCTGTTCCACCTTCCCCTGTTGGAGTGATGACTATTGCTGCCGCCAGATCTTTAGTTATAAAGTCTGGCAGCGGAATGTATTTTAGTTTTTTACTTATTAGTAAAGCAGCCCTTGGATTATCACCCTGGCTGCTGTAAACGAGTTTTCCTGAGTTTGACAGGCCTGTCACCATGTAAAACCCAGGGCTCTTGAATAAGTCCGAGGTTAAGCTGTTCTAACATAAATCTACGACCGAAAATGCTGCTAGCAGCTTTGGCATGATGTAGATTTCCTTCGATACAGCTGAGGGACGGGGGCCTACTTGGATTCCCGTTCTCCATCACTGTGCTTTGCACTTGTGCTAGATACAAGATTTTCTTCCAGTACCACCCGTTCTAATCTCTCTGCCAGAAGTCCAGGTCCAGCAGTTGGAGTGATACGAGGTTTGACCTTGCCCGCGGTCTTCACAATTGGTCTGCCTTTACCCTTTGTGTTAACAGCGAGTGTTGGTGTTCTCGTTTGCTCCGCCTGGCCATTGGAGCCTGAAGCTACCGGCAGGACTGTTTTGGTGGTTATCAACCTCTCACCTCGAGAGGTCGATCCACCGTGTATACTACCGCTTGCTGCGGATGAAGAAGTAGTGGTTTCGGACGTGCCTATAGGTTGCCTTTTACCCAGCGTATGGGCCTTTTTGCCAACCACGTTGGAAATTGCCAGCTTCTTTGCACCGCTAGGTAGTGGTGTAAGGGTAGTTGGACCTGGGTTGCCCTCTGGATGACCTTTACCCACTGTCGGGCCTTTCTTATCAACCGGCTTGCCTTCTGGTTGACTTTTACCCGCTGTCGGGCCTTTCTTGTCAACCGGCACTCCAGCCTTTACCAACTCCTTATGAAGAGCGCTCCTGGGTCTAAGTTGGACCAACCCGAATAAATAGCAGATCTTGCATCCTACTTCCTTCAGCTTTTCCACCGAGTGATGGTTGACTGACACGGTTAGTCTGCTAATCGGGCCTTCATTGGTCCTACTTATGACCTGCCACTCGTCTATGCGCAGTCCTTCGTTCTGCGCTCTGATGTAGTCGAGGACTTCATCAGTCGATAGATTGATGCTGTTCGGGAAGTATCCTACCAGAATTTGGGCCTTTGGAACCTTATCCTCGTCGACTACGATAAGTGACGCACCCTCCCATGGCTGCAGTGTGTCAATTGCTTGCCTTAGCCAATCCATTGTGGTTTGATTGGCACAAGTAATTGCCAGCCAGCCGGGCCTATGAGTGTGTCCATAGAACATGGGTTTTATCGGACTATCCTTTTGTCCGAGAATCAGTTCCTTTAGCTTGTCCTTAACCAGAATGATCTGGTCCAACGTAAGGATGGCTTCGTGAAGAGATTTCGGAATGATACCGACCTTGAATCCCATAGTTGTTTGTGAGTAGGTGGGTTTTGCGGCATTGACGTCGGCCTTAACAGTTTCCGGCTGCACCTGTTTCATTGCCACATCTTCCACCTTGCTTCTTTTACTGTCCGACTTGACCACTTCCTGCGGACTTTCGGACAGTGCTCTTTTGCTGGAGCCTCTGTTCTTCATTTGAACTGCCGCTGCGATGCGGGCCTCTTCCCTTGGGACACCTTGTTCGCAAAGCTGTTTGAAGAACCGCTTGCCAGCACCGTTAAGCTTTATAAACTGTCGTTTGGTAGTTTTACATCCCACCACAGTTTTATCGGCTTCTTCTGAATTATCTGACAGGGCCCCCTGGACTAGTTCCTTAACGGGACTTGCCCTACCCTCTTCAGATAATGGTGATATGGTGTGGCCTTAAGGATCGAACAGATCTTCGAATCCCAACCATTCCATACTGGTTGCAGGCGAAATCGCTTGCAGTGTATTAAGAGGTACACTATCCTCATCGTTAGTTTTTATTTTAAAGTTTTCCATTTTTCATAAGCGTCCGCGAGGGACTGGGATAAAACTGGAAGAAATAAAGGTCGGCCATGGCAGAGCTCCTTGCCATGGTAAGGGCCTAAATTGAAACCGAAGTTGCCTAGGTATTCGGAGTCCGCAGCCCTCGGCGCATGCTGTTCCACCGTATGTTGGCTTGAGGTCCGTTTGGTACTTTACAGTACAAGGTGGACGATCCTCGAGACTAGTCCCTAAAACATAACCAGCAGACAAGTGAGTCTTCGTCAGTCGGATGAACCTACTCCCAGCCCGGCCATACGCACATTTGGCCTGCCATTGGCAGCTTCCAGTAGTCACCACGAGGAGGTAGGTCGACGACTTGTCCGTTACGCAGCTTTAACCCTACTGCGCAGCAGGACCAGACCACCCAAAGAATACATTCTGCCGTTCAAGCTTGGTTGGATATAAGGCTTTAGACGGGAGCGTGGGTGATAACTTTGTAACGATTTGAGACCACTAGTACATCCGTTGGCAATCGTCATTGTCAAAATTGTGGACGCGAACCTGGCGAAAGTCCTCCTCTATCTCTCGGAATTTCTTTACCAAAATGAAGGATAAGTTGGATGGAACATCTGGGGGAGAATCACCCGAGGGGCAACATGACTAGTGGTGGTATTTCGTCAATAAAATGAATCTGTCTGAAGGTGGATATATTGTTTAACGACCAATGGTCGAAGTGCTGCGTGTGGGCGGAGCCGTCGTAATATACAGGCCAGACACATGATGGTGACGTCACACAAAGCAGTCAACCGATCAACCGAGAGAAGAAGAATTGCCGTATGGTATAATGTTACTTTCTGAAAAAAACATTATAAACGCAACTATTTTATTGCGAATTTTAACTATCAAATTTTTTAGAAAGTGAATCGGTTCACGCGTTTTCTATAATTTGATCAATAAAATATTGAAAATTGAAAAAATATTGAAAATTGACCCACCCTGTAGAACAATTTTTTCCTCCAAATATGTCAAGGAATAACCTCTTACAAGGTGGCACACGGAGTGCCAAACACCCTGTATAAAGAAAGCCCGAGGAAGTAAAAATCAATCCGATGTCTTATCACTCCTAAGAGATATGACGGAATTCGTGAACACATGTTCAACCCGTTTTTACACTCTTAGGGATTGCAAAAGGAAAAAACCTGAAAATTAGTTTTAGGTGATCATTAAATAAGCCCGTGGAAGTAAAAAGTTATTCGATATCTAATCAGACCTGAGGGATACGGCTGAATTCGTGAAAATGTATACATCCCCTTTAACCCACCTTGGGGTTGAATTTCAAAAAATCCTGAAAACTCTTTCTAGGTATTTCTATGAAGAACCCGTACAAAAAAACCTACTGCAGTCACGATCGGCTGCAAGCCAATCGTATAATACTCTAGATGAATACTGAACTCCGATTTATATTGTAGTTGGGGATAAAGTAGAATTACGTGTGTGCATGTTGTATGTCCTTTATTAAGGACTGCGATTAGATTGCTACTCAAACCTAAAAACAATATTCAGTGTTTTATTTCATATCTTGAACTGGGTAAGTCATCGAAAAAAAATTTCCTTTTTGAAGGACTTTCACATGGGAGGTGCAAGAAGGACTCACTCGATTTCTTACATATTTATCCCTTTTCTTGGAACCATTCAAAAATTAATGTGTACAAAATTTCAAATTCGTAAGTTGAAGCGTTCAAAAGTTATAGAAAAATATTGTTAAACACGTGTCTTAAGGATTTTTTGTATGGAAGGTACCAGAAGGAGTTAAAGGATTTCGCTGACTAGTAAACTCGAACTTCGTTTTCACTCAAAACTAATTTGTATAAAATTCCGAATTCGTAGCTAAAAGATTACTTGAGTTATAGTGAGTTTCGTAAATTAAGTGAATACATTTTGACAGGATATTTGTATGGCAGCTACACGAAGGACTAACAGGATTTTCTTCATAATCAATATATTTAGCTCCAACTATTGGAAAAATAACACATACAAAATTTCAAAGTCGTAGCTTAAACCCTTCTGAAGTTATCGACCAATATTCTTGAACACGTGTTTTAAGGACATTTTGTATGCTACCCGAAGGAGTAGGACGATTTTGCCCGTTAACGAACTTAGCCTTACAAATTCATCCAAACATCCAGATTCAAAATTTCAAAATCCTAGGTGAAGGCGTTCTTGAGTTATCGTGTTCACGGACAGATGGATGGACGGACGGACGTCAAGCGGATTTGAGGTTTTTGGCCACAAATAAACAAAAAATAATATATAACTTTTTTTTCTTCCAAGGCTTGGTTCTATGCGTTACATACTTTTGGGCTAGATTAAACTTATAATACTCTATATGATTTCATCTGGAGTATAAAAATGAATTCAATATTTGGAAAGAAAAAAGATATGACAAAAATCGTGAAAATATATGCATTTCATTTTCACTCATGGTTTTTTTTTGTCCCACTTCCGAACGCCAATGGATATTTGAATTTTTTTTTAATCAGAATTACTTTTCTAGTTGATTTACATATACGTACCGAATTTCAACTTTCTAGCATAATCCGTTCTATAGTTAGGAAAAACACCCCCCACCTCCGTACCATACTACCCCTATAAAAAATTATATTTTTCCAACATGCTACTACTATAGCTCTATCTAAATACTAAGTGTCAGCTTTATGTCATTATAGGTTCTCGAGATTTTTTTATTTATTTATTTATATTGAAACAGAGGTTTACAGTTTTAATGAACCAAATAAAACCTATCATAGAAATTAATTTATATTTAATTGAGAAAAAGATAAGCATTAAAAAGAAAGAATATTCAAAGCAATGAAATAGAAAAGATATACTCATAAAGAAAGAATAAAAAGGAAAAAAAAGAAAAAAAAAAAAAAATTTAACTGAAAACTAAAAACTAAAAAGAGGCAAAAAGTAAAAATAACAATAGTAATAAAACATGGGAAAATGACATTGAGAGGGAAGAGAGATTCGACGATAATGGCACTACAAAAGAGCTGTTAGAACCTGCGAACGAAGGTCCACAATATCGAAACGTAGAATATCGATACTACCAAAATATTCATTATGAGTACTTTGAATGCGGATAATGGGAGATTTAAAAATAATATCCGTGTTATGGTTTGGGATACGGAAAACTATATTGGTTTCATGTCGGTTACCTCTATATCCAATAAATACATTGAGTTTGGATAACAAAATTGGTGAAACTATTTTAAAGGATGCGATTTTGTGCAAAAAAAGCTCGTCAGTCAACAATCTTCTGTGATGGAGAGATAACATACGTAAATGTTGTAGTCTAACCGGGTAGTCATTTGGCTCAAGTTTGAACTTAAAATATAAAAGTCGAGTGAACAGCTTTTGAACTTTCTCTAACTTATCTCGATGAACTTGGTATATTGGATTCCATATCACACTTCCGTATTCTAGTATGCTGCGAACAAGTATTACATATAGATATTTAAGAGTTTCCGACTTCTTGAATTTTTTACTACACCTAAATATGAAACCCAACATCCGACTAGCTCGAGAAGTAAGGTGCGAAAAATGTGAACTGAAAGTAAGCTTGGGATCATAAATAATACCTAAATCCTTTTTTTCATAGGTTCGTGACAGATCAATTCCATCTAGTCTGTAATCAAAATAAATGGTCTCTCGCTTTCTGGAGAAGGACATGACCGAACACTTATTAACATTTAATTGCAACATATTATCATCGCACCAGCAAATGAGAAGATCAATGTTTCTCTGTAAATTCACGTAATCTCTTACATTAGAAATGGCTGAATAGAGCTTCAAATCATCCGCAAAGAGAAGACGTTGTAAGTTGCTTTGAAACGTCATTTATGAAAATAGAGAAAATGATAGGACCGAGAATGGACCCTTGTGGGACACCTGATTTAGGTAGAATATCTCTGGACATAACACCATTGAGTACAACATTTTGAGCGCGACTAGTTAAGTATGAACCGAACCAGGTCACAAGGCTGTCGTCCATCCCAAATTTCTTCATATTTCTGAGAATTATATTATGTTGAATTTTATCGAACGCTTTCTGGAAGTCAGTGAATATTACATCTACTTGCTGAGACTTGTCCATCGAATTTGCAACAAAATCAGTAAATATTGATAGATTGGTAACAGTTGACTTTGCTGGCATGAAGCCATGCTGGTTTTCTGAGATAAAAGGAGTTATAAATGGGATTAATGAAATATAGACCACTCGCTCAAAGATAAGGGATAATGAATTTAATATTGAAATCGGTCTATAGTTCTGTACGTCTTCTGCATTCCCGCTTTTGAAAATTGGAACCGTAAAGGACCGTTTAAACAATTGAGGAAATGTTCTTTCCTGCAATGATTTATTGAAGATCAGAGATAGAGGCTCACTTAAAGCATCAGAGCAATTTTTATAAAACACATTTGGTATTCCATCAGGTCCAGGTTTCTTACTAAGGTCCAAATTATCAAGAATTTTCTTGACTGATTCAGTTGTAATATATGGCAATTCGATAGCAGAAGATGTTTGGGTTGTGCTAGTATCATATGGGATATTGCTATTGTTACTATAATTACTCTCAAAATACTGCGCAAACAGGTTGCAGCAGTGCTTCGGAGTTGTAGCTATAGAATCATTTAAGTGCATATTCTGGGGTAAATTATTATTCAGTTTTAGACTTTTAGAATACGAGTGAAAGAACTTCACATCTTTTTACTATTAAGCTCAACGTTTGCAATATAACGTTCGTGGCATAGTTTAATTTCCCTTTTAGCAAGTGATCTAAAATAGGCAAACGTTTTATAATGCTCAGTTGACTTAAATTTCTTATATAATTTATGTGCAGCAAATTTCTCTTTCAATGCTTTAATCGCACGATGTGAGTACCAAGAAGGATACTTATTTTCAGCGGAGGGCTTAAAAAGTGGAACCTGATCATGGATTATTTCATAGAAAAAATTGTATAGCTTCTCAACTGCATCATTAACATTCAGAGATGAAAATAATGATAAATCCTTGTTACTCAAAAACAGATTTATTTGTTGATAGTTGGCACGTAGGAAGTTATATTTTGGATGCTCAAGGTTTCGCAAAAGTAAGGTGGGTTGCACAAGTAGCTCAACTTCAAGTGCTGGATGATGACTGTCAAGAGTAGATAGTGGATGAATACTGTTGCTAACTATAATCTTTGGTGGAACAAAACTAGACCAGACTAAATCTAGAAGCTTTAAGTTTTGATTAAAAACTATGTTGTATTGGTAGAGATTACAAGCGGAAGTGTTCATTATTAAATATTCGGCTATAGTTCCACTAAAGGAAGTAGGAGATATAATTGGCGAGTCTGGGCTACTTGCAGAAGTCCAGGTTATGTTGGGGAGATTAAAATCGCCTATATATACGATTTCTGACTGCAATGACAGCTTTTGATAAACAAATGAAAGATTATTGAAAGCAAGTCTACAAACATCAGGTGACGTTGTGGGGCTAATATAAAGACAGCATACGTATAGTATTTTATGATTTAACTTGATAGATACCCAAAGTTCTTCGTTATCTGTTTCCATCCACCGTTCACGTTTACTACAGAATCTTTTATGCACAGCGATTAAGCATCCACCACCATCTTTTTTTGTAGTCATAGTTAAATCACGGTCCCTTCTAAATACATTATAACGTGCATCAAATAACTCTGAGCTGTGAACACCATCATTAAGGAATGTTTCTGTAAAGCATACTAAATCGTAATTATTCTGTAAGACACCCAGTGTTATATCCACCGTCTTCGAACGAACTCCTCTAACATTTTGGTAGTATAAAGTCATTGAATTCATTATAATTTATTAATGAGACAATCGACGCAAGTGCTAACAACAGTATAGTTTAAAACTATTTCAAAGAACTGAAGTCAGTTAGTGCGTGAATGCGAATAATCTTCGAACTTTCATCCCTTCTCATGAGCAATCTGCCCCTAGAAATCCAAAGAAATTTAAAATTATTTTCAATCTTAAAAGTTTTTGCCTCTTTATATACATTTCTTAGACTAAATGGTAATGGTTCGCTTACATAAATTTTCAAATTTGAGTCATTGGATGTTGCACTAACATCCCCGATATTAAGTGGTCCATGTACTTTATACGCCTTTAGCACCCGATCTCTAACTATGGAGTTCTTGAAATCAATATACAAAATTGGAGGTTTATTGGTGGTACTATTACGCGAATTACGGCGATAAACCTTCTCGATATCGTCCGGACCAAGTGGTACATCCGACAGCTTTTCTTGAATTTTGGACACAATGTCGTGGGGGTTCTCGTTTAGTTCACAAGGAACGTTGAAAACAACTAGTGCCTTTGCATTATGCTGTTGCTCAAAATATCCATCACGATCATGAAGAAGTTTAATTTCGTTTTTTAATACTGCATTTTCCTTCTCAAGGGCGTCGATGCGTTGTGTATTGGAAACAACATGCTCCCTTAGCTTACCCAAATCTGACAGTTTAGATGCGATAGACTGAAGTGAGTTTCCGAAAATCGTGTTATTATGCTGCAGAGCTGCTATTTCACTAGTTAGGACTCTAAGCGATGATGCAAAATCAGATGTATCCACTCTGTCATCTGGAGAATCGCCAACACGTATAGAGGAGTCCAAGTTGACTCGACAGCCGGTGCAACTCCATGCAAGCTGCTTACTCTTGATGCACTCAAAAATTTCTGGGGTTATGTCGGCACACGTCGCGTGAAACACCTTTTTACGGCACAAGAAGCTACCATTGTTTTGTATGATGATATATAGTGTTCAGAAAATTGACTTTTTCACTGAATAATACAAGAGCGCGTGTAATGACTGTTATGGTTCTACTTATCTTCTTATAACATCGTAACTTTTTACTTCCCTCATCCCTGAAATTTGTTTTCTGCTGGGGGTCTATTAGGCCTACTTCTGGTAAAAATTTTAAACGTCTATCATACACTGTCCTTGAGATATTAGACGAGATTATTAAAAAAAAAATTCTTACCCCCTCCACTTCCATGCTCCACCACCCCCTTCAAAAATTTTACTTTTAGCAAACTTTATTTGTCAACCTTTATACAGAAACCAAATTTTATTTCTCTAGTGCAATTGGTTCGTGAGATATCGTAATTTAAAGTTTTTCGCCCCCCACCTCCGTACGTCACTGCCCCCACTCAAAAATTTGTAAAAATAGTCATGAAACGTATAAAAAAAATGTTCAGGGTAGCAAATATTTTTTTTTAAAAAATCGATAACAATACTTTATTATTAATAAAGTAAAACACGTCATTATAAGAAAAATGCGTCATGCTAAGCGGTTGGTCATATTAACCGAAGTCATGAAGTCATTCTAAGCGAACTAAAATGCATACTTTTTATATGAAAACCGAACGTCTTAGCGCAGGTGTGTCATACAAAACGGTTTGTCATTATAAGCGGATTTCACTGTATTTTAGTCTCTTGTTTGAGCGGACGAAAATATTTTGTTTCCGTTGATTTTTCTGAGCTTTTCGTTTAAAATGATCATTAAATACGAGTATATGGAAACAATTTTGACACATTTAACCATTGCATTGCTGGCAGTACTGAAGCAGAAACAAAATTTTAGAACGAAAAAGCAGCACTGTTTTCGTCTGTTTCTGCCGTTCATTTCATTTAAACAGGCGCCTTATGATCCTGTGCTTTCTAACCCAATGCTGCTTCTGCCGCTGTTTTCTGCTTTTCTGCTTTTCTGCTATTGTGTCACGGCCTTACCTTGTGAAGTAAAAAGCTCTCATTAAAATAAAATGATCAAAATGTACAGGATTTCTTAAAGAGCAAAACAAAAAAAAAATATTCAATTCCGTTTAGTAGATCCGGAGTAATATGTACCGCTAGAAAAAACTTGATTTTACAGGCAAATAAATCACTTGTGGATAACTGAGCCGGCGCGGCGACGCGCGCTGGCAGTGTATTCCTTATACTTCTCTCCACCCCTATCTTTGTTTTGATCTACTTCACGTCGTTCTTTCACGTCCGCCCAGCTGGCCCCCCACTTCATCCAAACTTAATGAAAAAATTACAGAATTATGCGCTATTTGTGCGCTCTCTAAAACACCGAGAAAAAATTTTTGCGCTGCTTTCGTTTAGTAAGGATAAATCATTTAAAGGTGGGGAGGCTGAGTAGATGGCAAGCTAGCCCTCCCACCCCTAAAATATGAAATAATTGAAAAAATAAAAACACCGGAATTATGCGCTATTTATGCGCTCTCAGAATTCATTACAACTGATTTTTGCGCTATGTCCTTTCAAGGACCTCCCATACAACTCCCAGGTCGAGATTCTCCAAAAGCAAAAATTTCACCAAATAACTATACCAGCTGAATTGAATCTATGATTTATGCGCTCTCAAAATCCGCTATTCGCGATTTTCGCACTGCGTCCTGTCAAGGCCCTCCCATACAAATCGTCAATTCCGAAACAGTAAAACAGAAATGCCTACTCGACCAATGCGAAATCGCACCAAATAATAATGCACGAAAATAATCATTTTGATTGTTAAGTTAAGGGCTTCTCCTATAACTGTATTAAAACAACTTTTCGACTTAACTGATGTTTATTAAATTACTTCAAAATCTTATATAGAAAAATTATGCTTAGGTCTATGGGAATTTATAATTTAGAAAGAAAAGTATACATTTATGATAGTGGCTGCATATAGTACAGGCTAGCCACGTGATATGATGTGCTTGGGATATTGGATATTTGGATGTCTGGGAATGTATGGAAAAATATCATAATTATGGAAAGATATGCTTTGGACACATGATATTTGAATTTGAGGTAATTGTTGGAAAACATTTAGTGTGCAAAATATTATTATGGTCGTGGGAAGAAATGCGGTGTGTGTAATAAGATAATAGTAAAGTTAAATGACGTGCGAAGATTGAACATTGATATTTGAATAACGCAATAGAAAAATCTGTCGGAATGCCATATTCGATATATACATCTAAATTGATCCAAGAATCATAAAGTTGCGCCCGACTTGTATGGGAGGTCCTTGACAGGATGCAGTGCGAAAATCGCGAATAGCGAATTTTGAGAGCGCATAAATCATAGATTCAGCTGGTATAGTTATTTGGTGAAATTTTTGCTTTTGGAGAATCTCGACCTGGGAGTTGAATGGGAGGTCCTTGAAAAGACAGCGCAAAAAGCAGTTGTAATGAATTCTGAGAGCGCATAACTAGCGCATAATTCCTGCGTATTAATTTTTTCAATTATTTCATATTTTACGGGGGGGGGGGGGGGTGGGGGCTAGCTTGCCGTCTACTTAGCCCCCCACCTTTAAATGATTTATCCTTACTAAACGAAAGGAGCGCAAATATTTTTTCTTGGTGTTTTGGAGAACGCATAAATAGCGCATAATTCTGTAATTTTTTCATTAAGTTTGGATGAAGTGGGGGGACCAGCTGGGCGGACGTCGTTCTTTCTCTTATTTGAAAGATAAAAATTATTTTGAACAAGTGACAACACTGAAAAATAAAATAATTATTTGTTCTATGGGGATTGATTGTCAAACCTTAGCTTTTTTTATACATATTTCTACGTGGTCAGAAATTTAAAAGCTATGTTTTATTTTGTTCGTAAAAATATATCCCGTGATTTAAAAAAAATGTATTTCAAACCTACTCCTCCCACTTAAGAGGAGACCGCGATAGCTTATTACATGGTGTCTCTATTTTACATAATGTACTCGCATATGAAGAATTTTGATGGGAACATATCCATTTTCAATAAAAAATTATAAAACACAACACCGAACTCGACTGCGACTGCGAATTGCCGATTTTTTGAAGTGAGGTTCGACTAGGGAGTTGGTGTTGCTGCGACTTCGATTCTATGCAAGGAAGAAGAAGAACGAGTGTCAACTGTCTCTTCTGTTTTGTTTAATGTTTTTGAAAATGTATATATGTTTCGGGTAGCGCGTATAATTTATATACGAGTGTTTGCATTTATTAAACATATTGCAGTCACGATCAGCTGCAAGCCAATCAGATGAAATACTGAACTCCGATTTACTCGTATATTGTAGTTGTAGTATTATAGATTATGGAGAACGCATGTAGTTTGTCCTGTATTAAGGACTCCCATTTTGTTACTATTCGAAACTAAAAAAACAGTATCATCTGTGTTCAAGGACATTTACATTGAAGGTGCAAGAAGGACTCACTCGATCTCTAGCATACCTATCCTTTACCTGGAACAATTAAAAAATTAATATAAAACAGGGTATTTGTATGACAGCTACATGAAGGACTGAAGGGGTTTTCTTCATAATTTGCATTTAGCTAAAACTATTAGAAAATCAACACATAAAAAATTTCAAAGTCGTAGCTTAATATGTTCTAGCTATCGGCCAATTTTCTTGAACACGTTTTTTAAAGATTTTTTATATGGAAGCTACCTGAAGGAGTACAGCGGTTTACTGACTAATGAACTTGAACTTTATTTTCACTCAAAATTAATTGTACAAAATTTCAACTTTGTGGTTACTCGATTTCTTGAGTTATAGTGAGTTCCGTAAATTAAATGAGGATATTTTTATGTACATGATTGACAGCTATTCGAGGGACTCATGGGAAATTTTTCATATTCATACATTTAATTGCAATTATTGGAAAACTAACATATACAAAATTTTAAAATCGTAGCTTAAGCCGTTTCGAAGCTTTTTGCCAATATTCTTGCACACGTGTTTTAAGGACTTTTTATATGGCAGCTACCCGAAGGAGTAGCGAACCGTTAACGAACTTAGCCTGACAAATTAGACTAAATATCTAGATTCAAAATTTGAAGATCCTGGGTCAAAGCGTTTTTGAGTTATCGTGAGTAGTAAGGGTACAAATTTGGTATCTCACGCTTAACGTGCGAAGTGGACATCCGCACTAAACTCCTCCTATTTTGGCATGGAATTCCAGGAATTCACGTCTTCGAAAGTGTTACCTTTTGATCGTGAAACCTGTTTTCCTATGGACTTAAATGTGAGGCAAAGTTGTACCTTTTGAGTGGGTGGAGTAGTGAATGCAAAAGTCTTTGGTGTGAGTGGTTCGGTAGTAGCGATAATTTTCTCGCAATTTTCTGATGAAATGTATTGACTTGGATGAAAATTTGAAACTTGGGTGAACTGAAGTAACCTTTGAAGAGAGTAAGTAAGATTGGTTGATGATGCTGGTATATTCATGCGTGCATCACGTGGGGATTAAGCCAGGGCCAATTGTGGTGGAGATAAGCCGCAATGGAGTTGGCTTGTAGAGATTTTGATCGGGCTCAGTGTGTTGGGGGGTAACTGGGAGTCTTGTTAATTGGAGCCTCGGGTCCAATTGGTTGGTTGCAAGATGCATTTTGATTCTTCTTTACGCCATGTTTGCTAGAAACTAGAACCTCGGTTGCAGGTAGATAATTTGCGGGAAGCCGGTTCTTGGGTGATGCTTTATGTTTACCTTTTGTTGGTAGAATGTAGGTTACAAGTGCACATGTTGGCCGGTTCTTGTGTGTTGATTCGTGTTTACATTTTTGTTGGTAGAATGCATGTCGGTTCTTGTGCATGTTTACATTTTGTTGGTAGAATGTAGGTTGCAATTGTACATGTTACTAGGTGTCTGGAGCCTCGGTTCCGAATAGGCAGGCTTGTACATGTTATGTAGGTAATTATTACTTTCAGAGAAGACAGCTGAGGTTCGTTGTCGGGTTGATTTTTTATCTGCCTGGGGTACGATGCGTGTAAGTTTTGTTTTCGTATTCTTTTTTGGGTTCGGAGGTGCATTAAGTTCAATGTTGACTTCCTTTGTGCATCAGATTTCGCGTCGTTTTGTGGTTATTGTATGGTAATGTAGCCGGTCTTTGGACGATGTGCGTAAGTTTGCGAGTAATGTGTTTCCGAGTCAGGTTCGAGGTGATTTTTTATATGGGTGAATTACCGTGGGAATTTTAAGAACAAGTTTCATTCAAGGCGATCGTTTTGTTGTTGTGATTATTCTCATGACTGATAATATGGGTGAGGTGTTGGGTGATAATGATGGGAATTAAAGTACAAGTCTTGATTTGTTATTCTTTATTCAATTTGGTATAGAATTTACACACAGTTTTAACTTTATTTTGATTACAGAATAGATTGTTTCTTAAGTAAAATAGGCTTTAGTAATTATTCCATTTTTAAAATTCTGCGTTGAAATCTTAATCGATCTAAAGCATCGGATTGCCAAGTGCTCTTTCTACTAGATCTATATGCATATCCCCAGGCAACCATGTATTTAACAGAAACCTGATCACAAAAACGGACATGTTTATAATCTGGCGAAGGCATTGCACAGATTGAGTAATTCGACCATCAAGAAAAATATCACAGTTGCCAGTAGAAGATATTTCAGCACTATAGGTAATGATGACAACCAACGTGATTTTTTAACCGGTTTGTTATACGGTCCACAAACGTCTTTGCCGTTAGCGAAAACACAATCGGGAGACATGCGTAGATGTTCAGCTTCCACATCAGAAGGGGTAGAAAATGCACTCATTATCAGAGAGCAGAAGAAGCACCTGACGTAATCCTGCAAGTTGGTGTAAAAGAAGCCGCTTTTTACCAGCTTAAGAATTTTCCTCTCATCTAGCTCCACATTTTTGAATGTCTTTAGACGGTCGTATTCGTGTCTTAAGTTCAGCATGTTGACTAAAATCCGCACGTTATAGCACGTCTTTTATATCAATCCAGAAATTATGAGCTGATGGAAAACCAAGCCATTTTACGTAAACTTGATTGCCCCTTCTTTTTAGAATCTCTTCTACAAGGTATACATCGGGGTGTTTGACTCTTATTAACTCTAGTTCGTAGAACCCTCCTTGTATTATGTTCCCCTGATAGTCTTTGAGTATGTAAGTACGCGGCTCTGTATTCTTTACTTCGTCTATCTGAAATATTTCGGTGGACCAGTTGGGGGTATATCCTTTCTCGAATACATGCTTGTATTTGCTTACACGTACATGATCACCTTTTCTGTACTTGGGGATCGACGAGACTTTCACCTTACGGTAGACTTCTCCAGGAAGCTGAGCCTCATTCGAAGGCCCAACGTCTATAGGACGCATTTTTATGGTGCGATGTTTGGTCCTATTGTATTTGTTTATTAACCCTTTTAGTAACCCAGTCCACTTATAGCTACCGTTCATACTAAACTCCCGCCACATCATATTTTTCAAAGTTCTGTTGAACCGTTCTACAATTGAGGCTTTCAATTGGCTAAAAGTAGAGTAGTGGTTGATTTCAAATTTTTTCATCAAATTGCGAAATGCCTTATTAAAAAACTCTTTCCCATCATCTGTTTGCAAATTTTTTGGGTAACGTCGCCCATTAAAAATTGACTGTATTGCCTTGATAATCTCCCCAGCACTTTTATTTTTAAGGGGTAAGACCCACGCATATTTGGAGAATGTGTCTATTACTGTTAGAAAAAAATTAAAGCCCTTATTCTTTGTTGAATAAGAGCTCATATCCACTAAATCCGCCTGCCATAAGTCATCTATTCCACGAATGGTCACACGACGACGCCTAAAATTTCTACGAGCTGTCTTATGCAGTTCGTTAATAACCTGTCTTCTACTCATTTCATCATGTGTATAAATAGCGGACTTGTTTGCACATGTTTTATATAGAAGCCAGTATAGAAAATGATACAGTTTGATCATCCGTTTACGATGATGGTTGCGGGACCGTCAGGAAGCGGAAAGACGACATTTATTGAGTCATTCCTGGGGAATACATCGTTAATTAACACTCAAATAAAAAAGATTATCTGGTGTAATGCTGAACAACGAGCGATACCATCACAATTACCATGTAAAAATATTGAATATTTAGGCTCTATACTCGAAGAATTTATAAACGAAACCAACGAGCCTACATTAATCGTACTAGTTGATATGATGCTAAATGCATTTTCAAAGCAGGTTTGTGAACTTTTTACAAAAGGGTCACATCATAGGAATTTTTCAGTAATACTTGTAACACAGAATGTCTTCCATCAGGGTAAGTTTTGTCGAGATATTTCGCTTAACTGTAAATATATGGTGGTTTTCAAAAACCCCGGCGATAAAAGTCAGTTCCTTCATTTAGCCAAACAGATTTACCCTGAAAATAGTGCAGTGCTAGTGAGAATATATAAAGATATTACTCAAGCTCCACACGGGTATTTGTTAATAGATCTGACTCAGTCTACTAACGATTTATTTAGATTTAGAACAGATATCTTTAATAAAAGATTTGTAACGTGCTATTGTTCAGCGACTGATTTAAACAGTAAAAATGGTGTCACGAGTGAAACGATTGAAGGACAACAAACATATGCTATATGTTCTCAAGAATGCTAGTCCATGTTTAAGAAAGGCTATCATGAAAAATGCAAATCCTGAAGTGATTAAGACTATTTGTGAAATTACATTAAACACGTTGAAGGGGAATCATATACCAGGCCGTAAAATTTTGAACAGTCTATGTAAGTATAAAAAGAGCATGCGAGGATCAGTTGAAGCAAGACGATCTGTTCCTAGACAGCGTAAAATCTTAGTACAGCAAGGCGGTTTTCTACCAATCCTGATAGGAAGTGTACTTTCAGGTGTTATTGGGTCGTTGATTGAAAAATATGCATAGAAAGAGCGCTCTTAATAAAATGCTACTTCTTTCACCAGAAGTGTATGAACAGTTAAAGGGTCAGATAGAAGGTGGAAATGGCTTGTCTATATTCGATAAGACGATGCACACCATTTTGAGAAATAAAAAGCTGTCTGACGACGACAAATGGTATAATTATAGGAACACGTTGATAAAGTTTCTTAATGCTAAGCGTAAAGGAAGACAGTCTCGTGAAGAAAAATCTCACGCGTTTACGCCACAAGTGAAGTTAGGAAGTCAGAAAAATTTACGAGACAATGCGACACAGACAAGGATTGCATTCAAAGAGGAAATGTCAACGCAAACCTCCCCGATGAAGAACCCCGACCCATTTTACAGTACGGCGGAAGATGTCTTTGAGACAGGCGACGTGACTTTACCAAAGTATCATAGTTCTAGTGCAGAGGAGATAACGCCGCCAAGACGATCGCTAACGCCTCGGTTCAAAAGACGATTATCTGTAAGCGGTATAGCAAAAACTTTGAAACCGGCTGCAAAGTTTCGCAAAACTACGCCCGAAGTCAAAAACATGGAAAAAGAATATCGGATTATAACGGCTGATGACGGTATAACTCAGTATACTATACCAAATGAGATGGATGTTGATGAAGCGGCACAGCTTATAGAAGAACTAGAGCAGGGAGAAGGGGTGCATAAATCGGATCAGAGAACCCCTACCAAACAAACTATATTAAAGCCTTCACGGTTAGAATTTCCTTCAGTAAGCACAGAGGATCGGTACCCTATACCTGGACGTTTAAAAAGAAGAACGGAACGGGCCGGAAGTGCACCAAATATTTTCTGGGAAAGAGTTTAAAAATGCCTATAAACATAAGAGAAAACGATTTTTACATATGCCTTCTAAGCAACAATTCCATGCGCATATACAATGAAAATACACTGTCAGCCTTCACGAATATGCTTCCTAGTGCCTGTAAGTTGGACGGCGGGTGGAGTGTCGGAATGACTGAAATTGCATTAGCAAATCGTGAAACGAAATCAGTTGGGAAAAAGATGGAAAACGTGTGAAAGATGATGAAAAAGTGAAAGCTACTACTAAAAAGGTGAAGAGAGCTGCTACAGATGTACTAAAGATTAAAGCTTATGTAAAAAAAGTACATGATATTTCCATTTATCTTAAATGGAGTTACCAACAGTTATTAAAATTATGTTACAATAAACATGATATGAACTTTTCTACTTTCTTGTCTTCGTTCAACGACGCAGTTGATCCCTATTGGTATGTTGATGCTCATTCGGATTTTAAAGACATGTTATACGGCTTCTTAGAATCTGATGAAATTCGTAAAGATATCCCTGACACGAGTAAAGACGAACGACTTACAAGAGCAGAAGATCTCTATTTACACATTTATCAGGATAGCGAAGTTGCGGATATTGTAACTTTAGGAGCTTTCGAATATAATTCTTTATATTATCTTTTCAGTAGTATAATTGGGCAGATTCCTAGAGAAAAACGTGATTATAAAGCACTAAAACGCATGATAGACTATTACATACCTCCAGCGCTCAGTATAAGTGAAAAGCTCGGGGAAAGTGCCCCGAAGAAGCTTGACTCTTTAGATTTAGAGATAAAAGACTTGAAGATTAAAATAAAGATAAAGTACCCGCTGCCAACGCCAATTAATATTAATGATTTAGTCGGACTTTTTGTTGCGAATATACAGTTTGATGACGAAACTGAATCTATTGCAGCTCGGAGGAAAAAATCAGGTCAAATTAGGCAAAAAATTCTTCAAACTCTAACTGATTTGGATGCAGAGGCCTCTACCTTTGAGATACCAAACAGGCGTATAATTACGGATAAAAGTATAAAATTGAAAGTTCCCTATGAAAAACGACCCGATGGTACCCTAATAACTAGAGAAGTGCCTATAGATTTGAAAAAGAAAGACTTATCGGGATTCATTATCGATATATTCTTTCAAACGCCTGTGAAGGAGCGTAATGCTAAACTCCTTACCGAGGTGGTGAACAAGTCGTTTGAAAAAGCCTCAGTAGAAGAGGAGAAGGAGAAGGGTGCTTTAGACAGAATAGCCGTATTAGAAGATACCATTATCGAAATAAAGAGCAGATTTCCGCGAGAACTAACAGCTGTAGTTGCAGAGGAATGTAAGGCTTTAGGAATAATACACGTTTACACTGATATCATTCGTCCCCAAATGGTAGGAAACAAATTAGTGAGGAATCTGCGTATGATTCCATTGAAAGAATGCGATAATATATTCAGGTTTGAGCAAGTAGAATACTACCCTCTGGAAAAGACCTACATTGAAAGTATCTCCATAAAGATAACCGATGATCAAGGCGAATTAATCGACTTCATTCCAGGCTATACCCCGACATATGTGATGCTTCACTTCAAAAGACAATAAAGTATAAATATTCAGACGCGTATAAGGGATCTTCATAACTAGTGTACATTCAACTCGAAATGAATTCATATTACACAAGGTATTATTTAATCCAAAGCGGCGCTGGTTTGTCGGATATAGGTGATATTTATCGATCGGCACTTGTATACCAGCGTGGAAGAGGTATCGGTAGCTTCTTCAGCGGATTACTACGTTATTTACGACCTTTTGTTTCGTCAGGCGTAAAAACTATAAAGGAGCAAGCTATAAAGACTGGAAAAACAATATTATCAGAGGCGGGGAGTAAACCTCTCAAGAACATTTTAAAAGAACAAGGACAAGCCGCTACTCAAGATCTGATGCAAAAGGGCGTGAAAAAACTCTTTGACAGTATGGGTGGAGAGGGTATGAAAAGGCGTATGGCTATAAAAAGGGCTAATCCGTTTTCGGCAGCACAGTTAAATACAGCTCTTAAACGTAGAAAACCTACCAAATCAAAGATAAAATCTATTAAGAAAAGACCGGCAACCAGTAAAAATAAAAGAGTTAAGAACAATAAGCGTAAGCGTGTGTTAGATATATTCGATAAGTAAGGAGAATGGCCTCGTACAGAGAATGTATGAAATCTGAATTAGATTTATTCAAAGCACCACCGATACAGGCTTATATTTTAAAAACAGAAGAGGTATCATACAAACCAATAGCTTCTCTTGATAACTCTTCAGTTCTGGAATTCGTCTCGCTAGGACACGGGGACACGTACCGCGATTTATCCAGTATCTAACTTCGCTTAAAAGTGCAGCTAATTAAGGCAAAAGGTGGGAAAGAAGAATTTTACACTGGAAAAGAAAAAACCAAAGTTAAGGACCATGAAGAGGAAAGTGATCCAATCGGTGTAGTTAACAACCTGATGCATTCACTTTTTAGACAATGTACAATACAATTAAGTGGCAGACCGATTGCGCAAACTGATAACAATTACCATTACAGAGCTTACATTGCAAACTTATTGAATTACGGTAGAGATGCATCAACAACACATTTAGAATCTGTAGGATGGTACCTCGACCAAGATGGTATGGAAATGATTGAAGAAGGAAGCAAAAGTGGGCGTCCTAGTGAATTTAATGCAGGATATCTCAAACGATCTGAATTGCTTTCGAAAAGTAATGTGGTAGAGTTTATGGGAAAGATTCATGGTGATTTACTTAATCAGGATAAGTTACTTCTGAATGGTGTAGATTTTAGACTCTCACTATCCCTGGAAAAACCCGAATTTTATCTATACTCAAAAGAAGACGGACACTCACCGCAAATTAAAATTATAGATGCAACAATGTATATGAATCATGTAACTGTTAATCCCAATATTTTAATGGCACATGGAACTATTCTTCAACGCTCCAACGCTCCGTATAAGCGTGTCGAAGTAAAAAGTTATACATTACCAGCTAACAGCTCAACACTATCTTTAGATAATGTCATAATCGGACAGCTACCGAACTTGTTAATTTTCGGCATGGTAGATAATGATGCCTACAGCGGTAAACAGACGAAGAATCCATTTAACTTTAAACACAATAATATCACACGATTCAATTTATCCGTCAATGGAGTACAAGTTCCAAACCAGGCTTTAGAGTTTGATTACTCTCAGGAAAAACCTATAAGTACACGGGGATACCTTTCACTATTTAAGGGAACAGGCATTCATTACTTCGACAAAGGCAATCAAATCTCAAAGGAATTCTTCGATAATGGATGCTTTTTAATGGCGTTCGATTTAACTGCAGACAATTCATACGGGTCATCTTGTGGCAGTTTATTAAATCAAGGAACAGTGAGGATCGAGGGAAGGTTTAAGAAAGCGCTGGAAAAAAGTGTAACTTGTATAGTATATGCCGAGTATGATGGAAGTCTTGAAATAGACAAACTTCGTGGAGTTCATACTGATTTTTAAAAAGTATAAATATAGCCTTTTAATCTCGCACTCTTCATATTACTCAGCAGACGAGGAAGAACAACAAAGATGGCCTATTGTGTTGTAAATGTCGAATATTTTAATGAAGGTAATCTAACCTTCTTTAAAAAGGTTTCATTTGCCGGTTTCTCATCACAAAATAAATTATTCTCGAAGGAAATAACGTATAAATATCCCACATCATTGGCTACCACAACAGATCAGACAGGGGCATTTGGGAATTTGGAACTTAAGCGTTTGGATGAAAATCTTATTATGACGCTAGCAAAATTTGCAACCGTTTTTGTTTATAGCGCAACAACAAAGGAATTCTTAGAAAGTTACACCACCAGTCACACCAATATCATTGACATTGATGCTATAGCTTCGAAAGAGCAGATATGAACACGATCGAACTTGTTAAAACATTAAGGAAAAACACAACCACAAGGAGATTTTTCAAAGGCGTATTCCCATGCGATCGTTTACCTTATAAAATTAAAAAGCCAGCATGTGTTATTGCAAATACTGACCCCGCCGACAAAAAAGGCGTTCATTGGGTAGCATTTTATTTCCCGAGGACAGGCCCTGCTGAATTTTTTGACTCCTTTGGAAGATACCCCAACAATAAATATTTTAAAAGATTTTTGCATAACAACTCTAAGGTTTTTATAAATAACAAAAAACGATTACAGAGTGTATACTCTTCGACATGCGGAAACTACTGCTGTGTATACATATATTCCCGCTGCAAGGGGAAGGATCTAAAGCTATTTCTTAAGCAGTTTTCGTCAAAAGATTTTCCAGATAATGACGCCAAGGTAGTTAATTTATACCACCATATATTTTCATCGGGTGCTGCACAGAATGGTGGGGTTTATTCCAACCAAAGTTGTAGATCAGAACTTGAAGGTATAAAAGCACCAGTCTAAAACAAGCACGTTTCAGTTTTCATATGTTGTCAGCTAATGTAAAAGCAGAGTGTAATAAGTCTAGCAAAAGAAAAAAGTCAGACGATCTCCGTGAAAATACTTATAAGAAGCAAAAAAAAATTCGCGGTGAAAACGCTCTACTGAATTACACCTACCATCTGGATGACGCTCAAAATCGAAAAGTAGTTCTTGGATTTGACCCGTTCACGTTTGAGGTGAAAATAATTTTCAGTTATCCTGGACGCTTTCCTGTGTCAACGGGGTATACTGGGTGGATTTCAGTCTTCAATTACCTCACCCAGTTAAAGAATGAAGTTGAGGAAATACCAGGTAACCAACTTGGATTGCTGAAGGAATACAGAATACCTGTAGGAGAGGGCAGTATCAAATTGAAACATCCCGAGCTATACCGTTTGTTTGAAATGATGGAATTTTTCAACATCGTAATGTTTCACAATAACAGCGCTTCGGAAAGTGTAAAGGAATACTACAAGCAATATGTAGACAGATGTAAGCAGAAGGATGTGTTCAAGTTATCAGCAGACGACTTTTTCATACCAGTCCGCAGCTCTTACGTTCACGTAAATTACTCTCGACTTTTTCATGAGCTTCCTATCTTTTGTAACATTAATATTATCTTTAGTGTAACTGTTTTGTAATAAAAATAAGAAAAAAGAAAAAACATCGTCTTTTTATTTAATGCTTCCATTTGTTAACAAATGTAGGTAAATGTTGATACAGTTTTGTACAGCACATCTGTCGGTTGATCCTTCACTGTGTACTTTGCAGAATACTTGAAATTTGTTAAGATCACCTAATCTAGGTATTTCAAGTTGTTTTATATCGGCGCACGGTATGTATTTTCTGAGAAACTTCTCTTTCGTTTCACCCTTGATATGTATTTTACTATCTGCATAATTCCTCAATAGCTCCGGAAGAGAGTTGTAACTAAAGTCTCCATCACACCACTTTAACCCATTTATATTCTCCACATCAAATTGATTTTGTCTGCAAGCTTTCGGTACCATCTCCTGATATGGGTACGGGGGTGCGAAGTGATAAAGTAATGGTGAGACTGATCCAAAAAGTAGGATAGCAAGTTCCTTAATAAAGTATTGTCGATTATTCCCACATACGAATTGAATATCAATAATTATCTCACTCATGTTCACTGTCAGACCGTCCCGAATAGAAGAAAAAAGATGATTTTACATTGCTTATTTATATATTTTCTAAAAACGTTATAAAAAGTAAAATTATGTTATCAGCTATTTCTCTTACATACAACTATAAAATTACGTACAAATCTGAAATTATATACAAAGGTATTTCACAATTCTTTTATATTGCTTAGTCTTATTTTCTTGTATCCATATGGATACGAAAAATTTGCTGCTTTCACTACTCTCTTATCAAAAGTGAACTGAAGATGTTTTTTCTCTATTGAAGAGATGACAACTCCCGGTCGTGCGTAGCACTGACATAACCACCTCCAGTTGGAAAATTAACAATATTTGCATTGAGTTGCATGATATCATCTGAGAGAAAAGCACTATTGGATTGATTGACATTGGAAATCAATCCAATAATATATTCGCCGCTTAACTCTTCAACCGATCGCAAGCTAGACCATATTGGCTTTATATGAGGTGAATTTGGAAGAGTAATTGTGAAGCTGATTTTACTATCACGAGTGGAACTGGTAGCAACCTCTTTGATGATATTGTCAAATGCTTTTTCTAACCCTTTCAAGGGATCGTCATGAATAATATCGGAGTCTTGCAAACGAAAGTTAATTTTCACACCCTCCATGTGAAACTTTTTAAAAAATACCGTGTTTTTAGACAGCACTACATAACCCTGATTTAAACCACTTCCACACTGAACAACCTTTTCAATTGATTGATTATTCTGTGTAGAGGGCCTTTCAACCAGGGAGTTGCCTTTTTCTTTTTCTTCAATAAAGTCAAAAGCTGTCTTCAATACATCATGCGAAAATGAGATGTCGTATGCTCTCGAAAAACAGACAAGTAATTTTTGTATGAGATATTTCTCCCCGTCTGATAACTTAATATTACTTAATTTTAATTGCTTGATTAAAATACTTAAAGTACTTAAAAATAATTCGGAATCTAAAACTAGACTAGATTTTAGTTGTTTAATGATATTTTCAGCATCCATTTTTCGCTATTTTCTTTTATTTTTATCTTATTACACTATTAAAAAAATGCTTAACTCTATCAAGCTGCGCCTTCAGCTCAGGTTCCTGGGTCTCGAACCAGCATGGATTGATCGGGTAAATTTTCCGACCCGACCTCCTCCTCACGATCTTGGGGGTACGTCTCCTAGTTATAACAGGTGATAACCCATTTCCTTTATAACCGTCTGTGTATGACACTGTTTCTGCTGTGCTAGGTGTGGTAGTTGTAGCACTTCTACCAGTGTTATCCTGAGGGTCAGTTGAACCAAATTCCGTATCTAAAATCGAGTTTGCTCGCTCGATTAGGGTTTGCACTTGTTGAAGTACTTGTTCAACCTTCACCAATCCGTAATTGCCCTGAACAGTGTTTTTTCCCTCGAACTCGACGATACCACTGTCTACCATGGAAGTGATTTTACAATAAAATTGTTGGATTATTTATACTAGAAATTGTGAATACACATACCTTATTTCACTTGCAGTTTCAAATTTATCTAATATCAGATCACTTGCATCGTTTTCAATGTTTTCATTAAATCGTTACAAACTAATAAATCAATAACCTACAGGGAAAAATATCAGCAAACAAACGTGCAAAAAGATTCTTGATAATCCACCCATCAATATCATGAAAGTAATAATTACCTACATAACATGTACAAGCCTGCCTATTCGGAACCGAGGCTCCAGACACCTAGTAACATGTACAATTGCAACCTACATTCTACCAACAAAATGTAAACATGCACAAGAACCGACATGCATTCTACCAACAAAAATGTAAACACGAATCAACACACAAGAACCGGCCAACATGTGCACTTGTAACCTACATTCTACCAACAAAAGGTAAACATAAAGCATCACCCAAGAACCGGCTTCCCGCAAATTATCTACCTGCAACCGAGGTTCTAGTTTCTAGCAAACATGGCGTAAAGAAGAATCAAAATGCATCTTGCAACCAACCAATTGGACCCGAGGCTCCAATTAACAAGACTCCCAGTTACCCCCCAACACACTGAGCCCGATCAAAATCTCTACAAGCCAACTCCATTGCGGCTTATCTCCACCACAATTGGCCCTGGCTTAATCCCCACGTGATGCACGCATGAATATACCAGCATCATCAACCAATCTTACTTACTCTCTTCAAAGGTTACTTCAGTTCACCCAAGTTTCAGATTTTCATCCAAGTCAATACATTTCATCAGAAAATTGCGAGAAAATTATCGCTACTACCGAATCCCTCACACTAAAGACTTTTGCATTCACTACTCCACCCACTCAAAAGGTACAACTTTGCCTCACATTTAAGTCCATAGGAAAACAGGTTTCACGATCAAAAGGTAACACTTTCGAAGACGTGAATTCCTGGAATTCCATGCCAAAATAGGAGGAGTTTAGTGCGGATGTCCACTTCGCACGTTAAGCGTAAGATACCAAATTTGAACCCTTACTACTATCGTGCTAACGGACAGACAGACGGACGGACGGACGTCAAGCGGATTTGAAGTTTTTGGCCACGAATAAACATAAAATAATATACAGCTATACACAAATTTATTCGTACACCATTAAAAGTTTTATTCAAAATAGTGTAAATGTGGTATTTAAAAAATGTAAATAATTAAGATTAAACATTTTAAAAACTTCCCTTATGTCCTTTAATAAAATTTTCAATAAAAATAATATTTGACATATTTTGTATTTTAAAATAAATTATCAGTCCTCCAACTACTAATTTCTGCGACACAAAATAATTCGTACACCTGGCAGCATGAATTTACCTATGAGCGCAATGATAACTGGATATATCAGTTTACAGTGTAGTGAACGTTTTTAGTCCATATTTAAAGTGAAAGAAGTATTTTTATCGTTTCTTAAAACTACTTTTTTGAAGAATGAGTCGAAAAT
Organism: Beris morrisii; assembly: GCA_951812415.1. Lineage (NCBI taxonomy): Eukaryota > Metazoa > Arthropoda > Insecta > Diptera > Stratiomyidae > Beris > Beris morrisii. Next base: position 77,885,150 of record OX638313.1, read on the forward strand.
CAAATGAAACTTCAACTTCTGAGCGAAAAATAATAATTAAGCCTATTTGTGAAGCAAAATCTTTGCAAGAAATAGAGCGTACTGTAGGTAGGAATCATACAACAATTCAAAGTATTGTAAATAAATACAAACATAAAGGAACACTCCTAAATAAGGAAGGTCGTGGGAGAACAAAAATACTTTCGGACTATAATGAACGAGTTATAGTACGAAAAGCGAAAGAAAATCCGAGTCTAAATATTAGGAATCTTACTGTAGATATGGCCCAAATAATTCAACAACCTATTTCTTCTGAAACTGTAAAACCGACATTGAGGAAGTTTGGTTTAAATGGTCGAGTAGATCGCCAGAAGCCATTTGTACCGAAGGCCAATATGAAAAAGAGGATTGAATTTGCCAAAAAATATTTGAATAAAGGTACTGACTTTTGGCAAAACGTTATTTTCACAGACGAAAGTAAATTTAATGTTTTTGGTCCTGATGGAAGGCAATTTGTGTGAAGAAGGCGTAATACGGAAATGCAAAAAGGAAATTTGTGCTCAACAGTAAAGCATGGCGATGGAAATGTGATGATTTGCGGCAGTATGTCAGCCGCTGGTGTGGGCAAGATGGAATTTATTGACATGGCAATGGATAAAATTATGTATTAAAATATTTTGAAAAGAAACTTAAAACAAACTGCGCGAGATATTGGGATAGAAACCGATTATTTCTTTGAGCAAGATAACGATCCCAAACACAGCGGTTGTTATTGAAGAATGGTTACTTTATAATGTAAGAAATCAATTACGTACGCCACCTCAATCCCCGGACCACAACCAAATTGAGCATTTGTGGGCACATTTGGGACGTCAGTTAAGGAAAAAAAGTATTTCTGGAAAAGTTGAGCTCAAAGAGCATATTATTCGAGAATGGGAGACTATACTGTTATCAGTGACCTAGAGACTCGTGGAATCAATGCCAAGGCGATTAAAAGCAGTGCTAGATGCTAAGAACTTTCCAACGAAGTACTAAAATTTAAAAAATAATTGTATTTTTAACTTATATTGTAAATTCATTAAAGTGTACGAATAATTTTGTTGAGTAATATTTTATAAGAATATGTTTTTGTATCCAAATTCCTATTAAATAATCACGATAATGTTTATTTTTTTATATTATCGTAAAGAGCATAATACACAGTTTCCAATTGTTACTAAAGAATTTTCATTTTTATAAATCCTGTTGCCTTACCCACTTTATAAATTTTTTTTTCTTGGTGTACGAATAATTTTGTGTATACCTGTATAATCTTTTTTCGTCCGAGGCTCGTTTCTATGCGTTACAAACTTTTGGGCTGAATTAAACTTAAAACGACTCTACGACGTTCCTACGATTTCGTTTCGACGTATAGTATACTAAACTTTTCCTGCCAGGAATTAGAATGTAGTACGATTGCGCAGTCACTGTCGAAGTTGTTATTGTGGGCATCGGCATACAATCGTGTGTATTCTAAAGACCGGAACTGCGCAGTCCACGGTCGAAGTTCGTGTTATGTTTAGGCCCTAATGCGAGTGGTCATTCCGGTTTTTTCCATAACGGATGACTCTTCTCGCTCTCGTTCAGTTTACGTTGGCAGGAAAATTACCCGATCGACTTTTGAATTGCGGATCTCGGATGCAGCGGTTCTGCCACAGGGTGGCTCGTTACAACTTTACTGATAAAAGCTTTTCTTTCTCATGAATATGGTTTAGGTCAACCAATTTTGCAATCTGATATACATATATTAACATCATCGATTGATGGAAAAGTAAACTGCTGTTGTTTTTCGTTTAACCAATTATTACGAATTGATTTTACAAGATGAACGGAGTCGAAAAGAAAGAAAATTTTTCTCTTGGGATTGAAAGGCGATACAATAAATGTTTTACTGGAGAAAATTCTTTAAAGAGCTTCCTATTTATTTGGTTATTATCTGTTATTATACTAACCTCTTCATTACCTATGTCATTAAAAATCTTAATTATATCTACTGTAGTTGAATGCAGAAAAGAACAATCTAAACTTTTTACTGGATATAAACCTATCACACCTTCATTGGAACATAAAATTCAAGTTATCATAAAAGCTTGAACGGTTGTGGTAGCAGTTGTTTTCTCGTTTGTATTTTTGAGCAAATTTTCTGGAATTCCTTCTATTTTGCGACCCTTGAAAGAAATAACCGGCTTAATATAGATTTCGTCTTATAAAAGATCAACGAATTTTTCATGGCCCTTTAAAAGTTTGAATTTTTTTGTTAGATACTGAAGAGCAACACCGGAATTCAAGTTGCCCATCGTAAAATTTTTCAAATAATTTGGATACTGTAATATTAAATTATTTGAATCACGCAAATATCTATCAGCGACTGGATAGGTATAATAAAATAGTCTGGAAAAAATAATCATGTCAGATGAATATCTCACACGTGAAGAAGAAAGTAATTTAAATAGATTTACTAAGAACTTAAAAGGTTGCAATTTATCATCCGGTACACTATCTGTTTCAATAGTCTCGTATACACCATTATTAACAGTCCGTATTAAGGTTTAGTTTAAATTAACAAGCGATATAAACACAGGCGACTAACTTAGTTAAGGTCGTCGGTACATGGATCAGAACTAGACTAAATTAAACCGAGAACAGTAACAACTTTATGTAGCACTAATTTTTGATAAAAAGTTATAGAAAATCATTTGTTGTCTGCGATTTACCATTTTTTTTAAATCACTCTTGTTTATGGAGACGACAAAAATTGTTGTTTCAATTTTCTTTGACATGTGATATTTCACCTGCATGTCAATTTCACATATGACGTTTAAAGCAAAGTGAATTAGTTTAGTACCCTCAGTCAATATAAACGGCAATCGTATTAAATTAATACCGAGAAATGCGATATAAGCAAGCCTAATGAATTCCTCCAATTGATTTAAAATGTGATTTAATTTACATTAATCTAATTCAAAGTCATCTACAAAACTAATCAAATTATCGAGTTTGGAATGTAGGTCACACTTCAATGTGGGACCCAGCAAAAACTTAACGTGTTTTGTATTGATTTCTTGATCTAAAATAAAACCTTCGATTTCACAGTTATTGTTTATTGCAGTCAATTACTGTATCCGCGGTAAATGACTATCAACATCAAATTTATAAATAAAACATACTGCAGTCACGATCGGCTGCAAGCCAATCGTATAATACTCTAGATGAATACTGAACTCCGATTTATATTGTAGTTGGGGATAAAGTAGAATTACGTGTGTGCATGTTGTATGTCCTTTATTAAGGACTCCCATTTGATTGCTGCCCAAAACTAAAAGACAATATTCTGTGTTTAATTTCATATCTTGAACTGGGTAAGTCATCGAAAAAAAATGTCCTTTTTGAAGGACTTTCACATGGGAGGTGCAGGAAGGACTCACTCGATTTTTTTACATATTTATCCTTTTCCTTGGAACTATTACAAATTCGTAGCTTGAAGCGTTCAAAAGTTATCGAAAAATATTGTTGAACACGTGTCTTAAGGACATTTTGTATGGCACCTACCAGAAGGAGTAAAATGATTTCGCTGATTAGTAAACTCGAACTTCGTTTTTACTCAAAACTAATTTGTACAAAATTTCCAATTCATAGCTAAAAGATTACGTGAGTTATAGTAAGTTCCGTAAATTAAGTGAAGACGTTTTGACAGGATATTTGTATGACAGCTACTCGAAGGACTAATAGGATTTTCTTCATAATCATACATTTAGCTCCAACTATTAGAAAAATAACACATACAAAATTTCAAGGTCGTAGCTTAAACCCTTCTAAAGTTATCGACCAATATTATTGAACACGTGTTTTAAGGACATTTTGTATGGCAGCTACCAGAAGGAGTAAAAGGATTTCGCTGACTAGTAAACTTGAACTTTCTTTTCACTCAAAACTAATTTGTACAAAATTCCGAATTCGTAGCTAAAAGATTACTTGAGTTATAGTGAGTTTCGTAAATTAAGTGAATACATTTTGACAGGATATTTGTATGGCAGCTACACGAAGGACTAACAGGATTTTCTTCATAATCATACATTTAGCTCCAACTATTGAAAAAGTAACACATACAAAATTTCGAAGTCGTAGCTTTAGGCGTTCCGAAGTTATTGGTCAATATTCTTGAAGACGTGTTTTAAGGACATTTTGTATGGCAGCTACCCAAAGGAGTAGGACGATTTTGCCCGTTAACGAACTTAGCCTTACAAATTCAACCAAACACCCAGATTCAAAATTTCAAGATCCTAGGTGAAGACGTTCTTGAGTTATCGTGCTAACGGACAGACGGACGGACGGACGTCAAGCGGATTTGAGGTTTTTGGCCACAAATAAACAAAAAATAATATATAACTTTTTTTCGTCCGAGGCTTGCTCTATGCGTTACAAACTTTTGGGCTGGATTAAACTTATAATACTCTATATGGTTTCATCTAGAGTATAAAAACTTCGAATTTGCTTGGGAAATTATCCAGGATTTTAAATTGTATTAACTTGATTGCATGTTATATCCAAGAGTGAAATGATTTTTCCAGCCAGTCTTTGTGTGCCAAGTAATTTCCTTCGCTCTAAGCATCATGTCTGTTATCCGGATCGATGCGGTGACGTGTACTTAAGTATGCCGGAAGATTGGGAAAAAATGGTAGGAATGGTCCCATCTTTTAAGGTGTATTTCTCACGCTTAGTTGGAATTCCGCCCGTTGATAAAATATCCTCTCGAAGAATTAGAGATTCCTCGAAGTGCAAGCTGCAGGCCAATCTGTCTCTATTAATTTTTTTTAAAGTCTTTTCGCGGAATGTTTTTATTCCATTTACTTCTAAGACGTTCATCTTTAGGAAAAGTAAACAGATTATGCGTACGGTATGTTGATGTACAACGATGAACCGAAAAATAAGTAGGCATTTCTAAAAGATATAAGTAAAAAATGCATATTTCTATTTCTATGTAGAATAAGAGTGTATTATTTAATCAGTATTAATTGATATATTCACGCTTATTCTGGAAAACGGACGATTTTTTATTCACTTTACATTCTATTCCCATTCACCATGCCTATCATTAAAAACGTCCAGAAAGTGCTTAATCGGTATACATAATTTTACCAGGTGTTTGAAACCAAAGTTTTGGTCACAATAATGTCCAAAATTGTAACACTATAAATGTGAGAGATGAACCATCTCAAATTTCTGTTTATTCAATGCCAATTACTTTCTGAACAGAACCAGTCGATCAGTCGAATCGTTCACATCATAGTATAGTGTCAATTTATCGTTCTCTCTAACACAGTTAGTTTGGTTCTAGTGCCTTTTGTGAAAAAATCGATTTTGTTACTTACAATTTTGCACCACTTGGCATTTTCAAGGTAAGCCCCGACTATGGATGTTGAATCCGGCGGGGGAACCCGCCGAAACTATTACGAGTTACTCGATGCCGATAATCGTCGATATAGAAAAAAACCGAAACCTTCCCAAGTTCACCTTAATAGCGTTTCCCATTTTCTTTTCCCAGACCCAAATAAAAACCGTTCATATCGCCCCACACTAACTAAAAAAACCCGTCCAATACATCAAATAAAAACAACCCACGATCCGAAATTCTTACTAATTAAAAACAAAGACCCCCAATAAACCTTTAAGATCTCTAAATAGTTTCCTTCTACAGAAAGCCCTTGAGTTAATCTCCACAGAATTTCTGGATATTTCTTTCGATCGCTTAGGAAATCTAATCGTCCTAGCCAAAGACGCCGAGAGAGTAGTCAAATATACGAAATTATCCAATCTGTGTGATGTCGAAATCTTTCTTCATCCAACACTTGACCAGAGCAAGGGAGTTATAAAATGTCGAGATCTCACTAACATACCAAAAGAAACTATCATAGACGAACTCAAAGAACAACACGTCATCGATTGTTACAAGATAACGAAATTTATCGCCGAAACTCACACTGCTCTCAACACACCGGTTTATATTTGAACCTTCAATACATATGAAGTACCAAAAGAATTGAAAATTGGGTTCTTCAAAGTAGAAGTAGAGATTTATATACCACACCCAATGCAGTGCAAAAACTGTCATCGAATTGGGCATACGAAGAAAAAGTGCACCCAGAATACAGCGTGCGATGTTTGCGCGAGTCCGTCACACGACCCTGTAGACTGCACCATTGTAAAATGCATCAACTGCAATGGGGAACATAGATCCACAAATAAAGCATGTCCCAAATACATCAAACAAAAAAGAATACTCCAAATTTCTACCATTCCATGCCACAAAGCTACCGAAATTCTAAACGCAGGAGCCTACGGGTCGCCTGAAGTATCCGTTGTTGAGACCTTAAAAGACGCTTTGAAAATAAAAAAAAAGTAATTCAACAAATCCCAATCCCACTACAACCCAATTCAATTAACAATACAACACCAACCAACAACACACTCGATAAAAAAAATACAGGAAATACGAATAACAACATTACAGTAAACTTTTTCGAGCATCTCGGGCGGTATAGCGATGATTTCGGCACGAATGTTTGCTTTGAGCTCGTCAATGGTCTGAGGCTTGCTGGCGTACAGTTTGCTTTTCAAATAACCCCATAAAAAGAAGTCCGGACGAGTCAAATCTGGAGATCTCGGTAACCAGTCAATGTCGCCTCTTTTCGACATCAGACGTTCAGGAAATTTTCGTTGCAGAAACTGAATTGTTTCATTTGCAGTGTGGCATGGTGCACCGTCTTGTTAAAACCAGTAACCATCCAGACCTTTGTCACGCATTTGTGGGCAGACATAATGATCTAACATCCACCGATATCGTTTTCTTGACTGTTTCGTTTTGTCGGAAAAAAATTGCCCAATGATGGTTTTGGCGCAAACTGCGGCCCAAACAGTCACTTTTTGATCATGCAATGGCGTTTCATGGATCTCGTGTGGATTTTCCGTTCCCCAAATGCGGCAATTTTGCTTATTAATGCCGCCAAAGAGTGTGAAATGGAACTCGTCGCTTCCAAAAATCTGGTTCAGTGTCAACCATTGGATCAACTGTTTGGCCGTATTCCATGGATTCCGTGGACGGTCTGTCGGCAATATTCTTCTGAATTGACGTTTCCAAAACGTGTCCAATCAAGTCAATCTGTTGAAAAATGTCAAAGTTAAGTGTGACAACACCTAAGTTCGGCGTCATATCTATATATATATAAAAGAGGATATATGTACGTATGTCGACTATAGACTCCTAAACCGCTCAACCGATTTTAATCAAATTTTCAGGAAACATGTCGAATAGTCCCGGGATGGTTCCTGTGAAGTTTGGTGCCGATGGAATCAAAAACAATTTTTTTTTTTACAATTTTCCAATTTTTTCACAATCTTAGTACCCTGGTGCTCAAACTGTTTGTTTGTTTGTCCCTATGCCTTCCAATACCATTCATCTGATTGCGACGAAACTTTGTTGATTTGTTGAGCGCACGCCCGGGAAGGTTTCTGTATTAGTAAATTTATTCTAGAATAGGTGGCGGGCGACACAAACAAAGGAGTGTGTTTCATATAGTTTAGCGACAGTTCGTTTGTTTTCGGTGTATAAGTGCGTACGTCTGACGAAATCTAAGAATGGGAGCAACGGATGAAACGAGAGCAATGGGCGAAACGGGAGCAACGGAAGTAACGGGAGCAACAGAAGCAACGGGAGCAACAGAGCATCGGGAGCAACGGGAGCAACGGGATCAACAGGAGCAATGGGAACGACGGAGCAACTAGAAGCAAGACTGGAAACCGCTGGCTTTGCAGTTTCGATAGTGTAGCACCATACAAATGAGAGCGTAGCCGAGGGACGCGGCTAGTGCTCTAATAAAACCTGTTAATCACCACTCCACACACAAGCAGTATTGCTCATGTGAAGCAAAATAATATGTATATGTATATAGAAATATATTATTATTATTTTTAAAAGAAAAACTAAGTTTAATCCAGACTAAAAGTTACGTAACGCGTTAATTTATGTATATAGGGTCTTTCAACAAGGACGTTCAATTTTTAAATGTAAATAAAACAAGCTGTGTGTGAGATATCCACCAAATCTTTTTTTATTTGAAAGAATATTTTATGGCATTAAGTATGTACCATACTATAACGTCGTTCAAATATCCGCCCGGCTTTGTTTGGTGGCACGTATTCGAGAGGTCCAATTTTCGACGACTTGTCTCATAAATCTGGCTGAATTTGCTGGATGGCGTTCGTTATGTTGACTTAAAGGTTGTTTGCGGATTATACGAATCGACCTGCTATTTAAGATAGCCCCAAAGGAATAAGTCTAAAAGCGTTAAATCGCACGATCACGGTGGCCAGTTCACGACGCCGCCGCGCGAGGTTACGATGTATTCAAATCGCTCGTGCAGAATGTCCATCGCGACATGCGCTGTGTGGCACGAAGCGCCGTCCTGTTCGATCCACATGTCTTCAGTATCTACATCATCCAGTTCAGGCCACAAGAAGTTGCTTATCATCGATCGTTTGACGGTTTTGGCAATATCAGTTTCGTTTTGAAAGAAGTGCGGACCGATGATTTCGCCAGACCTAAATCCGCACCAGTGACTTTCTCGGGATGCAGTTGGTGGTGGTGTATCTCGTGTGGATTGGTATCGTCCAAAATCCGACAATTTCGGTTGTTCACACATCCATTCATCATTAAATGGGCCTCGTTAAAAATCACGCAATGCGGGGAACGTTTCTCGAACGGAGCTCTAGTTTTGAAAAAAAAATTTGATGATTTGCACACGTTGTTCAACGCTTCCAATGTGATTTGTCATTCACTACTGAACAATTCACAAGAAATCCGACGGGTTTTGCTTTAAAAACATGGTCGCTATAACCTAACAAATTTCGAGCGTACCTACTGAAACACCCTTTATATGAGTTTTTCGGTTGCTGTTGGCTTCGGAATATTAATATGAGTGGTGAACAGTATGGAATGTTTGATAGGTTCACTAATAAGGTATTTAAACCGGAGCAGATGAAATCTGTTTACATTCTTATCGGATTCATAAATGTCATCAGAGCTGCCATAGTAGTTGACTCGCTATAGGCAACTTTGCTGTTCTGGTAGATCGTATCATAGCTAATAGCACTAAAAATTATTATTAATACCTGCTAGTACACTGTCTTACCCGGCCCGATTCTTGATCTTCCCATCTCTAAAACTAATCCAGTTCAGTATTTCTTTCATTTCTCCACAATTCCTTCCTACTTTCCTCTCCATTGCACCAATCACCGAAAAATATTTGACAGAACAATACCGTGGGCAATGGGCTCAGTTTGTTCTTGAAAATTAGCCAAAAAGACTTAGATTGCCATGGTACAGTGGGATCACAACGGATCAAGATAGCGGTCTTTATGCTAGCTATGTTTGTAAATAGCTCTAATATAAACTAATCTATCCACCTACCTACGAAACGCATAGAACGGAGCCTCGGACGAAAAAAGTTATATATTTTTTATGTTCAGTTGTGGCCAAAAAGTTCAAATGCTGAATAACTGAAGAACGGCTTGCCCTAGAGTGAATAAATTTTAAATCCGGATGTTTGGCCGAATTTGTAAGACTCCTTTGGGTGGCTACCATAAAAAAGTCCAAAAATATTGGCTGATAATTTCAGATTTAAGCTACGACTTTGAAATTTGTATACTATGATTTACCAATAGTTGTTCATAGTTTTAGAATATGAAGAAAATTCCATGAGGCCTTCGTGTATAGGGTAGAATGGGTATCCCTGCACCAGTGGTAGAAATGCACCACTCGCCATTGGCGCACGCCCGAAAGTAAAATCTACAAAGCAGAGAAGGTATTCTCTTTTTCATTACGTTCAGTAATCGTTAAAATACCGAGTAAATCCGAACAGATACTCGGAGAAAAAGAAAAACGCAAAGGAAACTAAATTTTATTATATATGTTAAATTTTATTATATATGGCTAAATTTTATTATACAGGGTGTTTGGTACTCCGTGCACGACCTTATAAGGGGTTATTCCTTGATATATTTGGAGAAAAAAATTGTTCTACAGGGTGGGTCAATTTTTAATATTAGTGGAGATACAGGGTGGTTAAGAAAAGTGTTTTTGACCGGTACCCTTACTCACTTAAAACGTTATATCTTGAAAACGAATAATCACAAGACAAAGTGTTATAACTCGTTTTTTAGGCAATCGAATTATCTTTCATTTGATGTAACAGTCTAAATTGTAACTGCACCCAATCTTGAGATATTTACTCGAAAACACAAATTTTTGCTACGTGAACCCTTAAAATTCAGTGATCAATGTAGTTTTTCTCAGAAAACCCCATTATAAACATGTCATTTTAATTTAATTTTTTTATGAGCCGTATTATTACCTACAAAAGCTGCATACATGTATGAGTTACGATTAACATTTTGGAAGTAATAGGTAAAAATACATATCGCATAAAAATTAAATATTTCAAAAGTCAGTGCCATAAAGTGGACCTCGTTTAATTTGTCGGTAGTACTGAAGTATTTTTATTGCCCATTTATTACTATTTAAAGTATGTAGTAAAACAATGAAATGTAACTGAGTTTGTTGAGTTGTCAATCGACAACTCATGAATTTCCGCTGAGCGGTTGCGGGTGCGCTCAGAACTCAGCTTTTCGATGAGTTTTGATCGCACCCGCAACTGCCACCAACTTAGCCGCGAGAATCCCTTTCACAGTTATTCGGTAAATGCCGGAAGCGGCATAGCGGTCAAGAGAAAAAACGAGTTTGGGTGCCGAGTCTCGCCGCAAGTGCATAGGAGTGTAGATTTATGCGAGTTTTATTTTGATTTTGTCGAGCGAGTCGTTTACCAGTCGGACCGAATTTTTTTTTATTTACCTGAGAAGTCGCGCGACTATTCAAAAATCCCGTTGAGAATTGACCTTTTTACGAGAGTCGCGGCCGAAACGAAAAAAAAATCCCGGGCGACATTGGATTGATTGGCAAACAAATTCGATTCGGCGACGGAATAAAATTGCGAGGAAATTGAGTTTACGGTCATGATCGGCGCGAGTTCTGAACCGCGCGAGAATAAGTTGTGAATTTCTGTGACGAAACCACGAAAAGTCGCGACAAAATTGGGTGAAAATTGGCCACCGCCTCGTATTAAAGTGTGGATGGCAAAAACGCGTGAAAAAGTTTTAAATTGGTGGAAAGTAAAAGTGATAAAAATATCCACCAAAAGAATATTACGTGTGCGCGTTCATTAACCGTGAAATTTCTTAAATAAAAAGTGTATTAACCTACCGTGTACCTATTAAAAGTGAAAGTCTCACTTAGAATTGCAACCTTCGGGTTTTCTGGAAAAAATCCCCAATTAGTATAATGAATTAAAATTTAAAATAAATTTAAATCGCTGAGCATTGTTCGCAAAACGATATTTGAATTATTGATATGACAATTTTCGAACAACAACATCGACTAATTCAAATTCAATGATGAAAGTAATCGCGCTTCCTTCTCGTCGGATCCCAGCGAAAAGTTCGCTAACTTAAGTCGTAAATGGGCAGTCTAAATGAGTTTTATTCAATAAATCCCATATTCTTTGCATAAAGCGTCAAGCGCTAGTTTAACTGGAAGCTTAGCTTCGAATTCGAATAAGTATCCAGGGCAAAAATTTGTCCATCATATGGCGACTGCCGTAGGCGCAACAGATTGTGATCATAGTAGTACATAGTGCGATCACATCGACCCCGGATATTTCGAACAACGTCACAAAATCCTCGGCTCCGAAAACTTAGAATGAATTAATAAAATAAAAGTGAATATAAATAAATAGAATAATAAATAATAAATAATATAAAAATGAACAACTGGCCCGACCGTAAAGTAAAAGAAAAACGTACAAGTGCCAAGAGTAGTATTTTAATGTCGCGGTTTTAAAATAGCTAAATAAAATAATAATTAATATAAAATAAAATAACATGACTGACAAGGACAGGACGGACTGAACAATTAAATAAAATAAAAAAAGCTATAATAAAAGAGAAGGTTATTGGACGAGAAAAGGAAAAAGACAAATGGGGTGAGTTTCCTTTTTTTTTTTTTTTCTATACCTTTTCTATATTTTTTTTCCTTTCCTTTTTTCAATATTTTTTTTTGTTGTATTTTTTTTTGTTGTCGTTTTTCCAGATTTTTTTTGTAGGGGCCTTTTATGGCTGTTTTTTTTGCTGCTTCTCGTAATGATTCTTAGAGGCTAAAGGCCAATAAAATAATGAACCCGAGCGTTTGAGCTCCGCCCTGAACCTCAATAAGGGGCCATGATAAAGTTGTTTTTAGGACAGTCATGGCTGAGGTAGGGTGGGCAGGCAGGGCGCTATAACACCTAAGCGCCCTGACAAATCGCGAAGTCGCGCACTCCACCGCTTCTTGGTCTCTCACGACCTATTGGGAAAATAGTCCCAATTTCAAATCACCCTGGAGTAAGCCGACACGAAATTTTTTTGTTGTACAGGCCAAGGGTTTATGGACTGAAATCTGGGCAAGAACCCCCCCACAACTGCCGTAGCTAGTCCCGGCCGCCAGCAAGCGTGTCGCTTCCGCTCGGATTTCAGCCACCAATTCAGACGTAGGAATTGGCCCACTCTTTCCTAAACCTTCCTTTCCTTCGAATATTTTGACTTTTTCAAGTCGAAATATTCACTCCAAGGCCTCTGTTCACAACAAGTTTCAACATAATTGATGCTTTTACCTGGATGTGGTAGGTAATACTGGGTGCGGTACTATGCCTTTTTTAATAGGGTGCCTTACAAAATAAAAAGCCTATAAAAGCAAAACTACCTTCATATTTTTATCAGTTTTAGTTACGTTGCTAAAAGAAGAAGGTGTCAGTAGAATAAAAAAAATAATTTCGAAATGTCTGAGTACTCCAATGAAGAATATGCTGACATTGTGTTAATTTATGGAGAGTGTCGCGAAAATGGACAAGCCGCGCGAAGGCTTTACCATCAGAGACATCCCCATCGACGGACACCTGACAGGAGAGTATTTCAGGACGTTTACAGGAGAATTAGGGAAATTGGCAGCGTTAGAACAAGGAGAGTAAATGCAAATCCTGCGCCTATAATCGCTGTTCAGATTGATGAAAGAATACTGCAAGCAGTGCAAAATGATCCATCGATCAGTATCCGACGCTTGGCATTGCAGTTTAACATATCTACTTAGAAGGTTTGGAGTATTTTAAAAGTAGAACGCTTCCATGCCTACCATCACACACCAGTACAGGAGCTGCTACCCATTGATTTCCGCAAACGGATGGAGTTTTGCAATTGGCTCCTTGAACGACAAATAGATGACGACAATTTTTTCAACAATATTCTGTGGACGGATGAGTCCCAATTTACCAGAGACGGTATCACAAACTTCCACAACCTACATACGTGGGCTGAGAGCAATCCACACACAAGAAGAGCGGCATCATTTCAGCACAGATTCAGCGTCAATTTATGGGCAGGCGTGATTGGTGACGATTTACTTGGACCTATTAGGCTTCCGCGTACTCTAAATAGCTAAAATTACTTACAGTTTTTATCAAATGATCTACAGGACTTATTGGATGATATTCCACTGGTACGATTGGCTTCCATGTTTTACCAACACGATGGTGCTCCAGCTCATTACGGCCGACAGATCACAGATTGGTTAAATTCCAATTATAGCAATCGCTAGATCGGTAGAAATGGACCGATACACTGGCCTGCAAGATCTCCTGATCTTACTATTATGGATTTCTTTGTATGGGGACGGATAAAGGACCTAGTCTGCGCAACGCCAGTAGAAACATTGGAAGATCTAAATATCAGGATCGATGCGGCAGCAATAGAAGTAAGGCAGCAGTTGAGGAATATGAATACCAAGAGAACACTTGCCAAACGAGCTTTAGCGTGCATTCAAAATGAAGGTGGACATTTTGAACATTTATTATAATAAACAAATTTTAAATAAAACATAAAAACCATTATTAAATTCTTTCAGTTCAAGCAAGTAGTGTAGATCAACATGCACATGCACTGACTTTTGGAATATTTAATTTTTATGCGATATGTATTTTTACCTATTACTTCCAAAATGTTAATCGTAACTCATACATATGTATGCAGCTTTTGTAGGTAATAATACGGCACATAAAAAAATAAAATTAAAATGACATGTTTATAATGGGGTTTTCTGAGAAAAACTACATTGATCACTGAATTTTAAGGGTTCACGTAGCAAAAATTGGTGTTTTCGAGTAAATATCTCAAGATTGGGTGCAGTTACAATTTAGACTGTTACATCAAATGAAAGATAATTCGATTGCCTAAAAAACGAGTTATAACACGTTGCCTTGTGATTATTTTTTATTTGATTATTGTGATATAACGTTTTAAGTGAGTAAGGGTACCGGTCAAAAACACTTTTTTTAACCACCTTGTATCTCCACTGTTATTGAAAATTGACCCACCCTGTGGAACAATTTTTTTCTCCAAATATATCAAGGAATAACCCCTTACAAGGTCGTGCACGGAGTACCAAACACCCTGTATATGCTATATTTTTGTTTAAGGACAAATTATAGGTCGTGAACCTTTCTAGGTAGGCATATATATAGCGTGTAGTCTAAAATGTGTTTTAGTAAAGTGCTAATTTATTATTTGTTTTTATTTAAAAAATAATAATAATAATATCCATCTGGCCGGAATCGGTAGAAGTGCACCACGAGCATATATGGAGATATGCACCAGATTGTTATGCTTCTTTTGCCTGAATTCATGGCTATAAATCTTGATGATATTATAATGACCGAATTGAAACCAAATTTTAAAATTTAAATATCCGGTGACTTATCAAAAATTATAAAAACCATTTAATTATTATTATTTATATTATATTTATATTTGATATTATCTATTATTTCTTATTAGTATAAAAATCGAAAAATGTTTAATATATTTACTATTTAGTTCGTTATTGTTTGTTACTTTTGTAAATATATTTTTTTTTGTTTCAACTAATTTGGTTTGGATTGGCTATATATTTTAAATGTGGTGCATTTCTAACGTATGATGGGAGAAATGCACCATTTGGACTGACAGTGTTCTTCTACATTATGCTCAAGTTCTGTTTATATTTTGCTCTTTACTATTAATACAATATTTGCGCAAGGTATTTGATCAATCAAAGAAAGAAAAATTAATCAAGTTCTTTTTTTTCTACGGAGATATGGAGTAATTAATGAAAAATGGTGCATTTCTACCTGGTCTACCCTACATATCGTATTGCCATACAAAAATTCCATAAAGATGTCTTTAAACAATTTACGGAGCCCACTGTATCTCAAGAAATCGTTTAGCCATGAAGTGGTAGAAAATGTTGTACTTCAAATTAGTTTCTAGTATACGGGTTTATTAGTCAACGAAATTTTGTAAAGTTTTAAAACAAACTAGTGGACTGTATTTAACAAAATTATTTTTCGTTTGCAAATTTAACACAAAAATCAAAAAGATCCAAAATGTTAAGCATCTTGCTCAACGACTGATTTGTTCAAACGCTCTTTGGATACTACTTACTTGTTCGAACCCGAACTTGAACCCTTGTTCATGATTTTTGTAAAAGTACTACTCCGGTCAAGTTCAGTTCTGAACTTCTCCCGCTTGAGGGGCTCGTTCAAAAAAACAAACAACAATTCAAAAAAGAATAGAAAAGAAAAGAACGTATTACCGTACAAATCATTTCGTTCAATCTTCATTCGAAACGGAACAAATTTCTATACTGCTTCAGGTAGCTCCCATAGAAAAAGTCCTTAAAACGAGTTTTCACAAATATTGGCCGATGTCGTGACCCAAAGATCGTTCGCTTCACGCACTTGAAAGGAACGCGAACACTGTGTAGTTTCTTAACTACAACAATCATTTAATCAACAATAACCTCAAGCGTTTCAACCACTTATAAGAAAACACGATGAACTTACACTTGAACAATTATTGCTTTATCGGGTCAAAAAAATCTATTTTTTGGAAATAGTCTTAATCGATTGCTAAACTATTCAAGGATATTCTCTGAAAAAATTTCAGTCGGTATCTGCAGTGTTTACGAGTTATAGCTCATAAAGCGGAGGGGTCGGGTGACGAGTACATAGTATTTTTATGTTTCCAAAACTTTAATTAAACGCGTTCTTCTCGAAATATCATTTTTCGATTTTGTGTACACGATTGAGAAAATTCTACTGAATCGATTTGCCTTTATTACGGCGGATTTTATAGATAATTAAATTCTCTATCAAATGACGTTAATTGTTTAATTTTTAACATTTTTTTTTGTATTTTAAAGTAGATTTTTTTTTTACGAAAAATGCACTTTAAATTTAAAGCTGTGTGGAAACATGCAATTTCAATTTTTAATTTTTTTGTTTAAGATTAAAATTAAGGACGCTAGAGTGTTCGCAGCTCCCTAATGCGGATAACTCGTGCGTGAAATTTTTGATACGAGGCGATATTAACATGGCATCCATTTTTAAATTAAATATCGTTTTTTAATGTGAAAAAATTAAATTGTGCTCTTGAATTGTGCATTAAATTGTCATAAAAATTCAAAGCGTTTCGAGTTTAATTACCTGAGATAATAATTCGTGAAAATCATATATTTTTCGACCATGCAAATGAGCTTCCCCTCTTAACAATCGTCACAAGACTGCCAGTTTCCCGGACTTGGGAAAATCGATCAGCAATTGTCGCTTAGTCAATTAATATCCATCAACCCGATAGTTGCTGATCTGCACCGACCATCGATCAATTCTCGGCAGTTGACCCGAGTAGAATTTTGTTGATCGATTGTCGATGTTGCAAATTTCCCGCTGACCGCCGAATAAAGGTATCCGGCCTTTGGACTAATTTAGGTTCGTCACCTCGTATCGGAAATTGTGACATAGTTCGAATATTGAACACAATTACCGATACGAGGTGCGCGTAGGGAGAGTCGGGGTTAAACCGGACCACGACACCGATAACCATTCAAGCTAGATATTCACAATTTTGTTCAGATGAAATGAAATAAATCAAGTTAGTCCTTCAAGTAGCTGCCATACAAACTTCTTTGAAAAGTATGTGAATTTACCTTTTGCTTTTATAGTTTTTTGAATAGAATAGCGGAAGAGTTTATACAAATACAAGTGTAGCCGCAGGACGCGACTAGTTAATAATTCAATTTCAAGTTTTGTAATTTGATTTATACATAAACATATTCTTCTTACTCTTATTGCAGATGGAAGGTGATGTTCGATCTAGCACAAGCGATATTTCTGATAGTTCCGAAAACTCTCGTGCCCTAGCTAACGGGACGTCTAAGAAAAGTATTTCAACTTCTGGATCACCAAAGCAAGGCAAAGTGCACACACTCAACCAAAAACGAAAATGACAAAATTCGTTGAACTGAATAATTCTTGTTTTATCATTTTGTCATTCCAAAATAAAGCTAAAGTGTCATGCTGATAATAAGGTTATTAACGAAACAACAAAAAAAAGTTTATAGTCAAAAGCTTAAAGATGATTTCATATTTAAATTCTGCTGATATTTGTATACTTACATAAAAAATAAAAACTTTTTAAACAGCACGATTAATAATATTGATAATTAAAATCCAAATTTAAACCAAACTATGTAAAACTGAATATAGATTTTTTTTAATATTGTTATGCTTTATTTCTATTATATATTTTGAAGGTTTTATTTAATAAATTATATATAAGAATTGTATCATTTTTCACTAAGGTGCACATCGATTTCAGTGATATAATTACGGCAACTAAATAGACGGTTTATAATACTTAATATGTCAAAGAAAATCATAAATGCATTAGTATTGATTAACAAATAATAAGTTTAAATTATTTTCAATTTCAAAATCCTGGCAATACATATTGCTAAATAAAATATCTATGAGGAGTAAGCCCGCGTATACTCCACACACACCATCGAATGTGTTAAGGTGCGTTTCCATCTCCGCCGTTTAGCGTCGCCGACTACATTCTACATACATAAAAAACTAGCTCTGTGACGCGCCGAGGCAATCGTCGGGAGTTGACTCAACTTCAACTTTTTCGGCGAGAGCCGATACTAATGTGCTTTTGATAGAGGTTGGTTTGGATCCAAACTACGTACCTATGGTAACGAAAAAAATACTTTATTATTAAAAAATAATAAAATAATTTAAAAGTCAAAAATGTACGATAAGAGTGAAAAATCTAGCACTGCCATTCAGGCGCATGACTGATGACTTTTTAGCTTCGCGTCGACCGTTTCGCCGCAGATGACGCGACGCTAAAAAGTCATCAGTCATGCGCCTGAATGGCAGTGCTAGATTTTTCAATTTTCACCGGATGTCTATAGACTTATTGGAAAAAGTGAAACCTGCTTTTGAAAAGATAATAAATTGTTAAGCGTGAACCGATTTCCACCTAGATAATTAGCCGCTTATCGTACATTTTTTACTTTTAAATTATTTTATTATTTTTTAATAATAAAGAATTTTTTTCGTTACCATAGGTACGTAGTTTGGATCCAAACCAACCTCTATCAAAAACACATTAGTATCGGCTCTCGCCGGAAAAGTTGAAGTTGACTCAACTCCCGACGATTGCCTCGACGCGTCACAGAGCTAGTTTTTTATGTATGTAGAATGTAGTCGGCGACGCTAAACGGCGGAGATGGAAACGCACCTTTAGATATTTCGCGACGCGCCACATTTAGTTTAACCTTGAAACTGGGGCAAAGAGTGCCCCAAGTTATTTTCAAACAATAAGTTAGAGACGTTCTAGTTCTATGACATACACCCGATGAAACATGTATAAACATAAGAGTCGAACTGGTCGTTCTGCGTTTTATTTGCTAAAGATATACGGGCCTATTACGAAACTCGACTCGATCAAAAAACTCACATTCTGCGACTATGAAACTCGACGAGTGCCTACTTGTCGAGTTTCACTCGACTTTTAGTCGAAAAAAAAGCGTGAGTTAAGAGAACTGCGTATTATGAGAGCCAATCGAGTGAGTATTTTCTTATAAGAAATGTCAAACTCACTCGACTGCTGGAAATGAAGTGACTTTCCAATTGTCGAGTTTCATAATACCAACTTTAGCTCGAGTCGAGTCCAAATGTGAGTCGAGTTACTCACTCGACTCGAGTTTCGTAATAGGCCCGATAAACAAAAAAATCCGATTTCGTGTTCTGGGGTACGCAGAGTCTTAGAATATGTGTATAAAGATCCTTTGGTAAAAAGAACACTTCTGTGCAAATCAGCGCCGCATGTATAATACTTGGTTTACAAGGCGCTTTCTAGCTCTGTCTAATCTATTGATATTACATTAGTACAGTACATTAAATAGATCCTTTGAATACACAACATGTTGTCTAAGAAATGTCAACTGCTAATTACTTGAGCCATTTATGATTCAATTTTAAAGTTTTGTGATAATTTCGTTTTGTTTTGTGTAAAAATAGATGCTTTTTAGAGATTAGTGTACAATGAATTGCGACGAGTGTTATCTGCTAATGAACCAAATCTTCTCCAAAGCGAGTCCGAAGTTTTTCTTCACAACGATGATGAGAATGGAACTGGAAATATACATTTTCGCGGTGCAGATTTTACTGAGTTGATCATCCTATATCCATTCTAAATTATTGAGATTAGATTAGTAAATGGGGTTGGTCTGATTAACCTCTGTCACTGAAGCCTCAATTGCAGGGCCGGTCCCAGGTATTTTAGCGCCCGGTGCACTCAATGGGCTGAGCGCCCCTGCATTTTGAAACAAAATCAAATGACGGAAAATTTAAATATTAAAAATAAGATAAGTTTTTTAGACATCAAAAATCTAAATTCATTCTATTCATTATAATGGATTGAATACTAATAACAACGAAAAATATAAATGTAGTTTAATGTTATGATTTATTCCGCATAATAGGTAAGCAACTAATATGTCCTAAATCATCGATGTTTTAAAAAAACATTCTTTTTCGTTTCTTTCGTTTCCAAAATTAAAAATTTGCATTCCGCAATGTCAATCTTCAGTATTTAAAACTTTTTCCACATTTTTTAAAAAACAAATTGACGCTAAGATAATTTATTGAGATTGCAAAATATTCTTTTGAGTTGAGTTAACTATCACATCGACATCCGTGGACCTAGCATTGAAAGATTAGTATTCGATAACTAAAATTGCATATTTTTGTAGAAGAAAATGAATATCCATTTTCCATTAATTTGTTTTTAAAGGGGGGTGGCCACTTGGAAACGAAAAAAAAATTTATAATAAATTTCTTTTATTTCTTATTATTTTTTTACATTCAATTTGTTACGAATGCAGCCCGACTAAATTTTTTTTATATAGATGTTAATTTCTTTCTCATGCAAATGGTCTCAAACTCAAAATGTGTTGTGGTGTAGTGTGATCGTTTCGATATAATATTGCCTCTGGGCTTTCTGACGCGACCGCTCCACAAGGCATGTTACCTTTGTATTCCAGTACACATGTAAAATAAAAATAAAATAAAATGTAAAAATAATACCCATAATAATGACAACCACAATAATAATAAAAACCATCGAGCGAAAATTTGGATTCGGATCTTGGATACTCTACTGGCGGCATCTGGGGTTACGAGGAGAAAACGAAGAGAACATCGCTTCCCGCGTAAATGATACATCGCATTCGTCATGAAAAACCGTTTTTTTTCACGGCGATCGTGAGATGAAAATTTCTGCTTTCTCCGGGTGTGACGGCTGAAGTGGGTGGATAAAAACTCAAGAACGATCGGAAAGTGCACTTTGACATAATTTCCCGAAAAAAATATTAAAACTGAAAAAGTGAAACCCCTAAAACTAAATTTGAGTGGCACCAGCGCACTCTGAGTGATAGAAACAATTTGAATTACATTCGCAAGTTACTCAAGTGAAAAATTTTAAAAACTAAAGCTATATAACTATTCGCACAGTGGCTGAAGTGCTAAATTATAAAAACTAAAACTATAAAACTTTTGTGTGGTTCAACCTAATAGCAAAATCTCGGCTGAACTCAGTGCATCACTTGTTAAGAGGTGAAAAAAATCGCAGAGACAATTTTCTAATCAAACGGAAAGCAAGAAAAAAAACCCTGCAGGTAAAAATTTTCGTTGTTAAACATGCATGTAACCGCCGTAAAGATAAATGTAAAGGGCCCCAGCGATGCAGCGTTCATCGATCGACAAACACGATCACTTTAATAAAATTCACATAAATTACTAAATACATTAATCATAATTTTTTTTCCTTAGAGTTATTGGAATTATATATTAATTGACGAACTATAC
Organism: Beris morrisii; assembly: GCA_951812415.1. Classification (NCBI taxonomy): domain Eukaryota; kingdom Metazoa; phylum Arthropoda; class Insecta; order Diptera; family Stratiomyidae; genus Beris; species Beris morrisii. The sequence continues at coordinate 77,906,554 of OX638313.1, forward strand.
ATGCATTTTTTTTCTTTTGCATGTATAACTTATAATTTGTATTCCAAGTAGCGTTTTGTACAGGTTCCTGTCTAGTGGAGAAGCGAAGACGACAGCGTGTTGCATAATCTTTTTATTTTTTTTGTTTCTTCGTTCGCTCATATAATTTTGGTGGCATAATGGAGTAGATCTCCTAAGAAGGGAGCCCTGGGGCTCCATCAAGCAGGGATGGCTTTGGTATTTCCGATCTCTCCTCTCTTCCTCTCTCTCGGGCCACGGTTCTAGATGTGTAAATGAGTCGCGACGGTAGTGGTAGTGTTCCTTTTTTTTTTTGTTTTCCTTGGTTTTCTTCCTCATTCTTTTCCTTATAGGTTTTTTTTCTTCTTTTGACAGCATCAACAAGGGTGGTGCCACTTTTGGACACATTTTTTTTCAATCCCCCCCATCGGCTCCTGAGCAGTCGGCGAAATATGCTGTCTAGGTCCAAAGGGGCCCATTATTCTGGAAGCGAAATGGAGGCTGCCCAAGCGGCCGAAAACATATTCGTAACAAATTCTACGCAAAATACAACAAACCGCAGATTTTTCCGATCAGTGAAAATGCCCAACAAAATTTTTTCAAAGTGAGAAAGTCGGTAATATTTTGTTACTACATATGAATACATTTTCATATGAATTTTTATATTATATTTCACACGAAAAACAAAATATAAACTGATAAAAAACTGAAGGAGGCTGGAAAACAGAACCAATGCCATCTCTGTAATTTGTATCAAAAAAATAATTTTAAAAGAATAAAATTTGGAGAGAAAATCATTGGAAAAGGTGGAAACTAAACAATTTTAGTGTTTTCGCTCTCCTGCACATTTTTTTCAAGATTTGTACCTTTTCCTTGAAAATGATAACAGATATTAAAATAATTTTTTTTTGGTTAAAGATAACAACACTGTCTAAACACTGAATGAAGGAATTTTTAAAAAGTTGATTCTAAATATATTTTTTTTTAGGTCAACAAACTTGAAAAATTTTCAAACTTTCAAAGCTTATATGTTAATTAATTTTTAATATTTTAGAAATTCCTTCATTCCGTAGCCTTAAATTGACTAAAGTAATAAGTGCACAAAGTTTGATACAAACCGGTTGAGCGGTTCCTGAGAAAAAGGTACATCATTTTTTATGGAAAATCGGCAAGTGAATATTTTCAAGATCGAAACTTATTCAGATTGAAATTATGATGAAATATATATACTTAATTTCCGTAAAAATCGGTTTCTTTAATCGGCACATATTTCACCTTTCTCTTCTTAAATTGGGACAATTATATTTCAGTATACACTTTTCACAATGTCACGGAATGTTTTTTTTAACTGGGATAGTGAGCAGAAATTTTAAATTCTCCAACTTTAAACAAATACTTTAGTATTTGAACAGCAGTCCAAAATCAGTTCGCCCCTTCAACATAAAGTAAAGTTTATGCGTGCTCGCTAAATATTTAATCGTAAACAAAAACCTAAATCTATCTCAATCATGAACCAAGAAGAATAAATGGAATTAACCGACTGAACAGTAACCAGAAAGTGTGCCTTTTACGCACTTTGAAATAAACGGCTACTCACAGTGTCTGTAACATGTACACGAAAATTCTGAGTGTGTGGCGGGGGCGACAGAACACTCGAAGCAAAGTGTGCCATTACGCCCGCCTGGACTAATGTTTTCCATCGTACATTAATTTTGCATGGTTCGTGGACATGATTTCCAGTTACTCATCAGAAAATTGGAAGTACCACCCGGAAAATAAGATCGGGTCATATCGAGTTGTAGTTTTGTTGCTTTATAATTTTCGGAATGATTAATCTAAATAATCACGAAAGGACATACTAGTCAAATTATCTATAATTAAATAGTTATTTACTTTTTTGTTTTGTAAACATTAACATGAAAGGCATATACTAGTGCTGATCAAGCTGCGCCCTTTTGGTGTTGCGGCCCGGTCAGTAGTAAGACAAGTACTTTTGTATCCTCGCTCAGTACGTGCGGATGAGCGAAGCTATACCACCACAGGCGTGTTACATTCCGATGCAACAATGTTTCACAAAATTTTAAATAAGTCACACACTTTGTGTGAACCAAAAGGTAATCGGATACCTTTACAGTAATTGTTTTGGCTAACGTTCAGATATTCATTTGAACGTTCTTATCTTTGCACATTTCGCGATGCAAGGAATGTATATGTCATAAGATGATAATTCTTGTTACCCTAATGCTGGGTCATCAAGTATTGTAAGACCGAAAGAAAGATTATCTTTCTTGAGGGATACATTTTAAGAATAAAGCAGTTGTATCTCGAATCTCTAAGGAGGCACATTCGTATTAGGAAAATATAAATTGGTTTAAATAAAATATTAATTATTCTTGTATATTGAATTATTTCTTGTATGTAACAGGCGCAAAGTGTGGGGGTTCTGAAAGCTAAAAGTATGAGGGTAAATCGGGTGCTTTTTGTATGGGGAACTGGTTTTAGCGATGCGCGGAACGCTGTGGCGATATGTGTGTGCGGGATGGCATGGGCATGATGGCATAGAGCAGATTTTCAGGGGTGCTGATTGGTCGGGGGCTTGTTTTGCGCGCGATGACATGATCGGAGTGAGGAGTTGGGATATATTTTTTGGATAGAGAGGAGTATATGGTGGCTGTAGTCGCACATGTGGAAAGTCACTTTCGATCGTGTGAAGAGTTTGCGAAAAAACAGCTGACGCACGTGCATGTACGTTGGTTCGTTGTCGGGTTGATTTTTTTGTATCTGCCAGAGGCACGATGTGCGTAAAGTCTCAGTTATAATGGTTCCGATCCGATCCGGCAACGTCGGAGGGGAAAAATTTCTAGGCACAATGATTCCGTTCCTACATCCGTCAAAGTGACACTATCGAGGTGTAATTTTTATACTCTAGATGAAATCATATAGAGTATTATAAGTTTAATCCAGCCCAAAAGTTTGTAACGCATAGAACCAAGCCTCGGACGAAAAAAAGTTATATATTATTTTTTGTTTATTTGTGGCCAAAAACCTCAAATCCGCTTGACGTCCGTCCGTCTGTCCGTTAGCACGATAACTCAAGAACGCCTTCACCTAGGATCTTGAAATTTTGAATCTGGATGTTTGGTTGAATTTGTAAGGCTAAGTTCGTTAACGGGCAAAATCGTCCTACTCCTTGGGGTAGCTGCCATACAAAATGTCCTTAAAACACGTTTTCAAGAATATTGGTCGATAACTTCAGAAGGGTTTAAGCTACGACTTTGAAATTTTGCATGTAATATTTCCCCAATAGTTGGAGCTAAATATATGATTATGAAGAAAATCCTATTAGTCCTTCGTGTAGCTGCCATACAAATATCCTGTTAAAATGTATTCACTTAATTTACGAAACTCACTATAACTCAAGTAATCTTTTAGCTGCGAATTCGGAATTTTGAACAAATTAGTTTTGAGTGAAAACAAAGTTCAGGTTTACTAGTCAGCGAAATCCTTTTACTCCTTCTGGTAGCTGCCATACAAAATGTCCTTAAAACACGTGTTTAAGAATATTGGCCGATAACTTCAGAAGGGTTTAAGCTACGTCTTTGAAATGTTGTATATGTTATTTTTCCAATAGTTCGAGCTAAATGTATGATTATGAAGAAAATCCTATTAGTCCTTCGTGTAGCTGCCATACAAATATCCTGTCAAAACGTCTTCACTTAATTTACGGAACTTACTATAACTCAAGTAATCTTTTAGCTATGAATTGGAAATTTTGTACAAATTAGTTTTGAGTAAAAACGAAGTTCGAGTTTACTAATCAGCGAAATCCTTTTACTCCTTCTGGTAGGTGCCATACAAAATGTCCTTAAGACACGTGTTCAACAATATTTTTCGATAACTTTTGAACGCTTCAAGCTATGAATTTGAAATATTGTACACGTTCATTTTTAAATTGATCCAAGGAAAAGGATGAATATGTAAGAAATCGAGTGAGTCCTTCCTGCACCTTCCATGTGAAAGTCTTTCAAAAAGGAATTTTTTTTTCGATGACTTAACCAGTTCAAGATAAGAAATTAAACACTGAATATTGTCTTTTAGTTTTGAGTAGCAATCTAATGGTAGTCCTTAAGAAAGGACATACAACATGCACACACGTAATTCTACTTTATCCCCAACTACAATACAAATCTGAACTTCGATATTCATCTAGAGTATTATACGATTGGCTTGCAGCCGATCGTGACTGCAGTATGTTTATTTTCAGTTTCTGTAAAAATATAAGTCAAAGTTTTTTAAAAAAAATAATTCAAAATAGATCAATTAAACGAAATATTCGACGATTTCGTGATGTTATACACATAGTATAACATATACGCGAAATATTTGTAAGGGAGCTTCGTAATGCAAACAACTTCTATCACTTATTAATTTTTTGGTGAATGTTTTCACAGTACATGTTGAAATGAAAATACAAGTTTTCCGGGTTCAATACTGTTCTTATTTATTTTGCGTGACGTTTCGAACTCGACTGAGTCCTTTATCAAACTGTTTGATAAAGGACTCAGTCGAGTCCGAAACGTCACGCAAAATAAATGAGAACAGTATTGAACCCGGAAAACTTGTATTTTCATTTCAACTTCTATCACGTTATAACTGGCAAAGAGATCAAATTTATTTCAGCTTTGGTTTATATAAAAATGGTAACGGTTTTAGTTCAATAGTTAAATCGTTAAACATAAAAGGTGTTGTCAGATGAATAGAAAGATGATAATAAAATTGTTGAATTAAATTGAATTGGAAATATTTAATTGAATTGAATTTGAGATATTTAGTTAAATTGAATTGGAAATATTTAATTGAATTGAATTTGAGATATTTAGTTTAATTGAATTGGTTATATTAAATTGAATTGAATTTGAGATATTTAGCGTCTCTACAGTGCTCCCCTTTCAGTGAAAACGTTATGTTGCAAATCGTACTGGTTGTTTTACTGTTCGTCCGGATTTTGTGGTGAAATTTGTTGAAACTGGAGGATCTCTAGAAGATGGCTGGTTGGTATCGGTTTCATCTACAGGTTTGTCCGAGAACATTGGCTTCAACCTGTCGATAGAAATATTTTTAGTTGCGTTATTGATTTCAATGTTAAAGTATTTGTCGGTTCTTGACAGAACTTTATATGGGCCGTCGTAAAGAGCTTTTAGTGGTTTTTTAATGGCATCCCATTGTCTTTCTAAGAGTACCGACGAAAGTCGATGGATCACAATAGGCGTTACTGTTTTCGAAGAATTCACATGGCAGTCGTAACGTTGTTCCATATAATAATTCAGCTGCCGTTATGTTGCTGGTTGTGAGGACGGACCGAAGACTTAATAGGACGGTTGGAAGTGTTTCTGTCCAATTTTCGTTGTGACACTTCAATGCTGTTTTCAGTGTGCGGTGGAACCTTTCTATTTTTCCATTAGCTTGGGGATGATAAGGCGTTGTTCGAATGAGCGTAATACCCAGTATTTTTGTTAGCGATTTAAATAATTCGCATTCGAACTGTCGTCCTTGATCGGTGGTGATTTTTTCAGGAACTCCGAAACGGGCGATCCAGCTTGTATACAGAGTGCGAGCGATGGTTTCTGCGGTGATGTCTTGTATAGGTATTGCTTCTGGCCAGTTGCTAAAACGATCAATACAAGTGAAACAGTATTGAAATCTTGCTGAATTTGGTAGAGGTCCAATGATATCTATGTTGATATGTTGAAATCGTTGATTGACTTCCGGGTATTTTTGATATTCTGATTTGGTATGTCTGCCTATTTTCGATCGTTGACATGGTATGCAAGATTTTGTCCATTTCTTGATATCCGTGTTGAGTGATGGCCATATGTATCGTTTTTTGATGAGTGCTGTTGTTTTACTAATACTCGGGTGAGCCAGGTTGTGAATTTGGTTAAATATTTGTTCCCGCATTGTGTTGGGAACGAAGAGTCTTAAAGTTGAGTATCCGTGTTGTGAATTGTAATTCTTGATAACTTCAGAGAATGATTTGATGGATGGTCTAGAAGACTTTTCAGTTCCTGATCTTGTAATTGTTCTGTGTGAAACTTCTCGTTGTCTATAGTAGCGGGTATGGATATCGTTTCTAAACGAGATAACATATCTGCTACAGTGTTGTTCTTTCCTTCAATATGTTTTATATCGGTTGAAAATTGCGATATATAGTCTAAATGGCGAAATTGTCTCGGCGACGCTTTTTCAGATTTTTGTCTAAGCGCAAATGTCAATGGCTTATGATCCGTTAAGATTGTAAATGTTCTTCCTTCTACCATGTGTTTAAAATGTTTTATAGACTTATAGATCGCTAAAAGCTCTCTATCATAAGTGCTATAATTTCTTTCTGTTGTTGAAAGTTTTTGTGAAAAGAAACCGAGGGGTTCCATGTTTTCACCATGTAGCTGGTTTAATGATGCTCCTATTGCTTTGTCTGACGCGTCTGTCATTAAAATGAGTCGAAGATTGGATCATGGATGTGCCAATTGTGTTGCTTCGATTATGTCCTTTTTACATTTTTCGAAAGCAAGACTGGCTTCGTTAGTCCATTCAAGTTGTTTGTTTTCTTTTCTGTTTCCTTTTGTGAGGTCCGTTAGAGCTGCCTGAGTTTCTGCTGCTTTTGGGAGGCACTGTCGGTAGAAGTTGATCATTCCCAAGAAACGTTGTAATTGCTTTTGTGTTTTGGGTCTCTCCATTGTTGCTATCGCATCGGTTTTTTCTTGTGTTGGGCGAATTCCAGTCTCGCTTACTTCGTAGCCCGTAATTTTTGGGGTTCCAAATATGCATTTGGAAGAATTTAGGGATATGTTAAATTCATCCAGTCGATTGAATATGATATCCAAATGTTTAAGGTGTTCCTCTTCGCTACTTGATGCTATCAATATATCATCCAAGTAGGCGAAACAACAATTTAGATCGCGGAGTACTTGGTGAATAAACCTTTGAAACGTTTGTGCAGCGTTGCAAAGTCCAAATGGCGTTGCCAAAAATTCGAATAAACCAAAAGGTGTTATGACAGCTGTTTTACTTTATTATTTCAATAATACAGTATTGTTATCGATTTTTAAAAAAAAAAAATTTGCTTCCCTCAAAATTTTTTTTTTCACGTTTCATGACGAGTAGACACGAAAAAAGCAAAAAAAAATTTCAGTCCGTCTGTCCGCCGTACGCCGTACGCCGTACGTCTACCGGTGTACGCAAAATTGTTTGAAGGCTCGTAGTACCCAAACCCTATGAGCTATTTAATTGAATTTTTTTTCGTGGGTAGAGTGGGTAGGCCCCCTAAAGTGACCAAATTTGGAGGGGTGGGGTGTGAGGGGGGAGGAGGGGGAAGCGTTTTAGACGGAATATTTTGGTTTCTAGATCTCAGCAACCGCTTATGCTAGGAGGCTGAAATTTGGAATTTATATAGAGCTTCGGTAGTGGACCCATTTGCAAAAAAATTGCCGATATAGGTGAAGGGGTTCGGGAGTGGGGGGAAAAATAATGCGTCCGAAACGCAAAAAAGGTGAGATTGACACATTCTAAAATCCATATCTCCTAAACGGTTAATGTCACAAAATTGAAACTTAATGAATATCTGTAGGTATACTAGGAGAATAGATCGGAACCAAAAATTTGAGTGGGGGCAGTGGCGTACGGGGGTGGGGGGTAAAAAACTTTAAATTACGATATCTCATGAACCAATTGTACTAGGCAAATAAAATTTGGTTTGTGTATAAAAGTTAACAAATGAAGTTTGATGAAAGTAAAATTTTTCAAGGGGACGGTGGAGCATAAAAGTGGAGGGGATAAGAATTTTTCAAAAAAATCACGTATCATATCTCAAGAACAGTGTAAGATAGATGCTTAAAATTTTTACCAGAAATAGGCCTAATAGAACCCTAGCGGAAAACAAAATTTAGGAAGTGAGGGTGTAGAGGGTGAGGGTGGGGGAGGGTGAAAAGGAAAAAGCTCCGATTTTAATATCTCGACAACCTATAATGATATAAAGCTGAAACTTGGTATTTGGATAGAGCTATATTAGTAGCATCTTGGAAAAATATAATTTTTTATAGGGGTAGTATGGTACAGGGGTGGGGGGTGTTTTTCCTATCTATAGAACGGCTTATGCTACAAAGTTGAAACTCGGTACGTTTATGTAAATCAACTGGAAAACTAATTTAAATTAAAAAAAATTTCAAATTTCTATTGGCGTTCAGAGGAGGGGCAAAAAAAATGATCAGTGAAAATGATATGCATATATTTTCACGGGTTTCGTCATATCTATTAGGTCCTCCCAAATATTGAATTCATTTTTATTCTACGGCTTCTTCATATAAATACCTAGAAGGTGTTTTCAGGATTTTTTAAAATTCGACCCCTAAGGGGGTGCAAAGGGGGTTGTAAAATTTTTCACGAATTCTACTATATCCCCACGTCTTATCAGATATCGAATATCTTTTCACTTTCACGTGCTTGCGTAATAATCGCCTAAAACTTGTTTTTAAGTTTTTTCAGCCCCTAGGAGGGTATAAACGGGTTGAACACGTTTTCACGAGTTCCGTCATTTCTTTTAGAAGTGATAAGAAATTGAATTGGTTCCTACTTTCTCGTGCTGTCTTCATATTTATTTATTAACTCCTTTCAGGATTTTTGGATATTCAACCTCCAAGTGAGTGTAAGGAGGTTGCATATCTGATAATATATCGAATTCATTTTTACTTCCCCAGGTTTCCTATATAAAAAAGCCAAAAAGTCTAGTATGCTTTTCAAAGTTTCGACATATTTCTTAGGTTCGATGAGATATTAGATCGCATTTCATTTCCACAGACTTTTTATATAATCGCCTACAAACTCATTTCTCGATTTTTGGATATTCAGCCCCCAAGGGTTTGCATATGTTTTCACAAATTTTGCCATCCCTTAGTTCTGATGAGATATAAAATTGGTTATTACGGCATTTGATGTAATGACCTTAAAACCAATTTCACGATTTTTCGAATTTCAAGAACCAAGGGGGTGCGAAGAGTTTGCATACGTTTTCACAAATTTTTCAAAATCCGTCTTGTCTCATGAAATCGTCTCATGAAATCGTCTAAAAACCTGTTTCACAATTTTTTTAAATTCAAACCCCAAGTGGAAGTAATGGGTTTGTATACGTTTTAACAATTCGACTATCTAATTCTGATAAGGCAACCAATTCGTTTTTACTTCTATGGGCTTTTAGTGTACATAATATACTGAAATTCGAATAGTCTACACGAACTTTTTCAATGTTTAATCGGCTAAAAATCTCTATTTTAAATATTTTTATATTAAGAACAAAAATAATTTTCCAAGAAATCTAATAATCTGGAAGCAACTCATGATACACTCCAACTTTGACCGCTCCCGAACTTTGACCCGAAAAATAATAAAGTTTCGCCCAGACCATTGGCAGATTTTTTTCTATGTCGCACGGTTCTACGGGGTTGTGGTAGTAAGCCTTTATTAAGTCTAACTTTGAGAAAATCTTTTTTTCATATAAGAAATGGTTGAAATCTGACAGGTGTGGTATTGGAAATCTGTCTGGTTTGGCTACTGCGTTTAATCTTCTGTTATCGCCACAAGGTCTCCAATCTCCATTTTTCTTCGGTGTCAGGTGTAGTGGATTTGCCCAACTACTTTTTGATTGTCTGCATATTCCCTGGTTGATCAGGATTTGAAAATGCTCTTTCGCAAATTTTAATTTTTCCGGTTTCAATCGTCTTGCCTTAGAGTAGATAGGTGGACCCGTTGTTTCAATCGTATGCGTTATGTTTGTTTTGTTTTTTACTGTTGCGAAATTTGGGTTACTATTAGGTTTAGTAATTTTTGGATATTTTATTAAAATGTTTGTAAAAATGTCTTTATTTATTATGGTTGTTATGTTTTTATATTTCGGGTAATTTATTATATTGGCTTCCGTGGTAAATTGTGTTGTATCGTCGATAAGACGTCGGTTTTTAATGGCCACCAACAAATTGAAATTGTTTAAAAAATCTGCGCCGATAATTGGTTTATCAATGTCAGCGATAATGAAAGACCAACAAAATTTTCTGCGAAGACCCAGGTTTAACGTAAGCATCTTCTCACCGTAGGTACTTATAGTGGTACCATTAGCGGCGAAAAGTTTAAAATTTGATTTGTTTCTGCGATCGATATATGAAGGTGGGAATATTGACAGATCGGCACCCGTGTCTATCAAAAAAATTTTATTGGTTAAGGGATCTTGTATGAATAGGCGACACGTTTTCAGATCCTGAGCGCTGGTCGTCTTAGTTTCGCTCAGGGTCGTTAGTTTTCCGATATTTCGGGCTTAAATTGGCAGGGTTTTGTACATTTTTTTGCATCTTTGCCAAACTTAAAGTGGTAGAAACAAAACTTCCCGTTTTTGTTGAATGACTTGGATCGAAAACGATTTGTAGAACTTCATCTTGTACGCGAACGTGAAGATCTCTGTGTTTTTAGCGAAGCAATTTCAGCAGTCAGTTGTTCTATTTGTTTCTGAAGCTGACCGAAAGGATTTTGTTCTCGATTTTCGCTAGAAACCGACATAATAGTAGGTCCCTGAGCAGCTTCTATGATCTTGTCAGCCATTAGTACCAGCTTATCAAGACTGTCCGCGCTAACAACTAGAATTGTCTGGACCGTTTGTGGTAAACCGCCGAGCCACAATGATTTTAAGAAATCGTCCTATAACTTGTTTCCCGCCAAGTTCTTTATTTCGCGAAGCACATCCGATGGTTTTTTGTCCGTAAAACTAACACCAGAAAGTAACTTTTTAATTTTGTGGCTCTCAGAGTCCGCGAATCTTTGTATTAAACGTGACTTTAATGATTCGTATTTATTATCCTCCGGAGGATTTTTAATTAGATCACTTACGGAAAATAGAATTTCTGTTTCTACGGAAGAAATAACGTGATAATATTTTTTGGCGTCGCTTCTAATGGAAGCCGTTATGAACTGTGCTTCAATTTGTTTGAACCACAGTTTAGGATCGCTTTTCCAAAAAGGTGGAAATTTGATTGTTATACGTGCGACCTCATGGTCGTTTTCTGCAATTTTCCTTACTTCATTCGACATTTGTGTCGCTTTTAAGAGCCGTACAGAATGAACGCAATCGCAGTCGGATTGGAGTGTCAAAATAACGGAGGGGAAAAAACGAGTTTCAAATGCATGTGATTATATGTAACTAAACAGAATGAACACTATGGGTCGCAGATAGTCGCAAGTAAGTTCGTAATATTTAAAATGATCGCAAGTGAACGCATCGAAATGTCAAATATGACATTATCATAACCTAAAACGCACTATATTATTTAAAGAAGAAAATAATAAAATGGAAAATGAAAGACATTTCGATGAGCATTAAAAAAAATTCACCGATTTTTGCGTCCATATCAATTTTACTTTGATTATTGACACTGATAGAACTGCGAACTCAATCCGGTCATTCTGTTCATGCAGCGCTTACTTGCGGTTTACAGCGTTTCATTGCATCTTGTTGCGACATTTTGACATTGCAATCCGACTGCGATTGCGTTCATTCTGTACGGCTCTTTAGTAAATGTTCATCGTTACTGGATATAATACCATCCTGTCCCAGGTATATTATTCACGATGCACTGTTTTTCGCTACGATAGTTGTTATTTGATGCACGGTCACTGTTCACCAATGTGTTAGCTTAATACGATCGTATGTTTAATTAGATTTCAATAGTAATATTCCGAAATATAAAATATGCACTGAAATTGTAATTGTCGCGGTGGCTATAAGCGGTAACGAAATTTAGTCTGCTAGTTTGGTATGGCAGGTAATAATTTTGTTGAAAATTTTTCACTTATCCCTTGTTCGGTCGTTGAGTACGGCAGGTAATAACTTGTTGGAAATTTTCACTTATTGCTTGTTCGGTCGTTGGGTCACCAGTGTAAGGGAGCTTCGTAATGCAAACAACTTCTATCACGTTATAACTGGCAAAGAGATCAAATTTATTTCAGCTTTGGTTTATATAAAAAATCGGCCAACAGTCTGGGCGCAACTTTATTATTTTATGGGTAGAAGTTCGAAACGTGTTTAGTGCTTAGATGCGGTGTAGGTTACCATGCGACTGACAACCTAAGGAATAACCAGGAGGCTATTTGGACTATGACTCAAAAAATAATCAGGTTTTACCCAAACTGTTGGCATATTTGTTAAATGATTGACTGAGTTCTTCACGCAGCCGCTATATGAAAGTCGTTGACAAAAGAAAATTTCACTTTTGGTGATTCACCTTGAAAATGGAAGATTTTGTATTTCTCTTTCGAGTACCAACCAACTTTTAAAAGGGCAAACTACCAGCGCTCTCCCTGTTTTGAGTACTCAGTTCAGAATTTCACCTCCGGTTGGCCTTCAGCCTATCGGTAATATTTAAAACCTCGTTTTGCCCAAAGAAGTTTATTTCTTGTAACACACTGAGACAACAGATTTATTGCTGCAATAGAAATATATGCCAAACGAAATACAACGGTTGCAGGAAAAGTTCCTATCCCATTGCTGGAACCGAAATTCTGGGTTGACCGAACCGAATTTTTGTTTATTGGTATTAAATATATTTCGGACAACTGAATTGCTTGTCTAGCCAACCAGAATCTCTTAAAATTTTGATTGCCACAAATGCGCTGGTTGTTGGTAAATTCTAAAAAACACAGTCTGGGCGCAACTTTATTATTTTATAGATAGAAGTCCGAAATGTGTTTAATGATTAGATACGGTGTTGGGTACTATGCGACTGACAACCTAAAAAATAACGTTCCAAATAGCCTCCTGGTTATTTTTTTGGTTGTCAGTCGCATAGTACCCAACACCGTATCTCATCATTAAACACGTTTCGGACTTCTACCCATAAAATAATAAAGTTGCGCCCAGACTGTTGGCAGATTTTTTTTATTTATTTACGTATTTTTTTTATCAATAGAATAATTCATAGTAGTGAAAGCGAATTCGATCACATTAAACCTAAGAGATTTTCGGAATCAGTGAAATCTTGATCAATACCCCCAGGGGGTTTAATAGAGAAAAATACTTAAATCGGGGTTTTCCCCGACTACGTTTAAAGCTTATAGAAGTAAACGTGAATTCCAAGTCTCAATATACCTTAGGAATATATCAGAATTCGCGAATATGTACACAACCACTTTACACCCCCTTAGGGGTTGAATATCGAAAAATTATGAAGACCGTTAGTAGGCGCTTATATAAATAGCCCGCAGAAGTAAAATTGCTTTGATAGCTCGACATGTCTAAAAGTTTTAACGAAATTTGTGAAAATGTGGATTCACGGACATTTTTTTTACTCAACCTCTGAACGCCAATAAAAATATGAACTTTTTTTTTGCTTTAATTACTCTAATAGTACATCTACATATACGTACTAAGTTTCAACTTTCTAGCATAAGCCGTTTCTGAGATATAAAAAACCACCCCCCTTTCCCGTACCTTGATATCCCTATCAAACATTTTATTTTTCTAGGATGTCTCCATAGCGGCTCTATATAATCCTAAATTTTTAGCTTTCTATTCATTATGGTTTTCGAGAAATAAAAATCAGAATGTTTTCATTTCTACCCCCTTTCACCTCACCCCCAACACCCACACTACCAAAATTTTTTTCCCTACTAGAAGTTTACCGACCCCAACTCCTGTAAAATTTTCAAGATCATATCTGATACGGTTTCTGAGATATAAAAATGACATTTTTTGAGAAATTGCTATCCCCCCACTTTCGTGCTCCACCTCCCCCCTCAAAAAATTTTATTTATATTTATATTTATAGGTAGACTCCTCTTGTGATCCCATATACAGAAACAAAATTTTATCTTCCTGGTGTAATTGGTTCGAAAGATATTGGAATCGAAAGTTTTTCACCCCCCACCCCCACACCCCACCTCCCCTCTTAAAAATGTTAGCCCTTGTCTAATCTTGAAGTATCCCTAAGGACAACAACAAAGTTTCAATATTCTGACATCAATGGTTCAGGAGATATCGATTTTAGAATGTTTCAATCCTGGCTTTCATGCGTTAAAGACTCATTGTTTTCCCCCCCCCCACTTCAACACCCCTTAACCAATATCGACCATTTTTTTGCAATTGAGTCCATTATCATAGTACTACATAAGTTCCAAGTTTCAGCCTCCTAGCATAAGTGATTCCTGAGATCTAGAAACCAAAATTTTTCGTCTAAAACGCTCCCCTCTCCTCTCTCCTTGTACCCCTACCAATCGAAAATATACCAGTCGTAGGGGTTCACCCAATCTACTCACCATAAAAATTTCAATTTAATATCTCAACGGGTTTGGGAGCTACGCGCTTTCAAACGATTTTGCGTACGGCATACGGCGTACGGCGGACGGCGTACGGCTTCTACGGCAGACAGACGGACATTTTTGTTTTGCTTTTTTGGGGTTTACTAGTCCTAAAACGTGTAAATACAAAATTTCAGGGTAGCAAACTTTTTTGAAATTTCAGCTCGATCACAATACGTTATTATTAAAAAATAATAAAGTAAAATGGTAACGGTTTTAGTTCAATAGTTAAATCGTTAAACATAAAAGGTGTTGTCAGATGAATAAAAATATGATAATAAAATTGTTGAATTAAATTGAATTGGAAATATTTAATTGAATTGAATTTGAGATATTTAGTTAAATTGAATTGGAAATATTTAATTGAATTGAGTTTGAGATATTTAGCGTCGCTACATATTTAACAAAAAAAAGGAGAAATAAAAGAAGATGGTGCGTCAGACCACTTAACTTAGAAAGGGAAACCTTAGGTTATTTTGCTGCAACCTACAACGTTATGAAGACTATAGATCCTGAGGAGTTCTTTTCTCAAACACGCATGACGAGGGAGGTGTACGACCTGCTGTTAAAGCTTGTAGAGGAAGATCTAACCAAAAAGTCTAACCGGCGTCCCATAGACTTCGAGTGTAGATTGGCCGTCACACTTTCGTAAGTAAAATTTCTTAATTGCGTAATTAATTAATTCCAATGTGATTTTGCAGATACTTGTCTCAAGGTGTTTCACCGAAATTTCTTGCATGGAGTTTCAAAATGGGATGAACAACTGTGCGAAAAATAATAATTGAAACGTGTGAAGTTCTTTGGAACGTGTTATTTATTTTTATTTATTTATTTAGAGTAAACGGACAACATCCTTTTCGTACAAAATAGTATAACAATATTAGCGGAATGATAAAAATGTAAAAAAAGAAAAATATAATAGTATGATAAAATTTAAAGAAAATTAGATTAAAATACGAAAAAAAAAGCATTTACACATAGAAAATTCGTTTAATGTCAGTAATTGAAGTATTAAACAAGTCCGCTTCACTTGTGTAAGTATTGCCAGCTCGCATTATTCTTAAAACAGGGCTATATTTACCATAATCTGTCGAGTGGTAATCGACGGGAAAGCTGTCGATGGACCGAGATGAGTAACCAGGTACCCTGAAGTTGATGAGACCAAGAAGACTAGGACAATCCAACTCATTATTAATGACCTTAAACAATGTGACAAGCTCTGCTAGTTCGCGGCGTTTAGATAAGGTGGCAAGGTGCAAATCCGACGACAACGAATCATAGTTCATTTCATTGATGGGGATGTTTAATTTGAAGGCTATCAGACGAAGAAACTTATGTTGGATCGTTTCGATTCTATTCACATGAACATTAAAGTGAGGGCTCCATATTAGAGAAAGGTACTCCAGGTGAGGTCGCACTAACGCACAATAAAGGGATTTTACAGTATGTATATTAGTGAAGGACCTCGTGTTACGCGAGATAAAACCCAGCATTCTACGAGCAGTACCGCAAATGCGGTCATAATGGGGAACAAAAGTAAATCCTTCATCGAATATAATTCCTAGATCCTTAACAGTTTGGACTTGAGGTAGGGAGATACTGTTAATTTGGTAGTCGAAACTAATAGCTTCTCGTGTCCTATTAAAACAATAAAATGGCATTTATCAATGTTAAGATGGAGATGATTAGAGATACACCATGAATAAAGTGAGTTTAGATTTTTCTGAAGGACTAAACAATCGTCATGGGAATTTACGGTTTTAAAAATTTTTAAATCGTCAGCAAATAACAAAAAGTTAACGTCGGCAAACATAGCTACTATATCATTGACAAAAAGTAAAAACAGGAGAGGACCCAAGTGGGATCCCTCGGGAACTCCCGAGTTAACAATAAACGGATCGGATTTTTCAGGCTTTATACGAACAATCAACCTTCGGTCAAGTAGATAATCCTTAAGCCAATTAAGGAGAAGGCCAATGATACCGATGGTGGTTAATTTTTGGATAAGTATGGAATGGTTAACTTTGTCAAAAGCTTTTGAAAAATCCGTGTAAATACTATGAACCTGTAGTCGTTTTTCCAGCGAACAACATATATTCTCAGCATAGGGTAATAGATTATTCAAAGTTGATTTCTGTTTTTGGAACCCATGCTGGTTGGGTGAGATGAAATTCTTAAACAAAGGTGTTAATGCGTCAGTAATTAATTTCTCAAACAGTTTAGGAATGACCGACAAAGAACAGATTGGCCTATAGTTCTCGATATTGCTTTTATCACCAGCCTTATGAATAGGTACCAGAAAGCCAATTTTCCAAACTGAAGCGAGGCGTCCCGTTTCCAGAGATTTATTAAACAATAGTGACAGCGGAAGTGCGAGATACTCACTGCACATTTTTAAAAATAAAGCAGGGACGTTGTCAGGACCAGCACTCTTACTCACATCAAGATCATTCAACAGTTTAAGGACGTCATCAGAATTAATATTAATAGAAGACACAACAACATGAGAACTGGAAGTGAAATTGTAGTCAACTTGTACTTTACTAACATAGACGCCAGAGAAGTAACGAGCAAACAGATCCGCAATACCGTTTAAGTCAAAAGCACTCGCCGACCCTAGAAACATTTCAGGGGGTAAAGTGTTGTCGGACCTAAGAGAATTGATGTAGTTCCAAAACTGCTTTAGATTAGATGGGATCGCATTCTCGACCTGATTAATATAAAGAGAATAACACTCCCTAGTCATCACTTTGCATGAAGACCTAAGCATAGAGAAACACTCGTAATCGAGCGCAGTGCCAGATGACTTAAATTTAGCATGAGCAGCTTTCTTATCGGAAATAAATTTTTTCAGGTCAGCGCTATACCACCTTGGAAAAGACGAATTAAATACAAGTGAGATTGGCACAAAGCTATCAATTATATCGTGAAGAATTATATCATAAAACTTGTTAACGGCATCATCTAAATCAATCATCCCGAAAATACTAAACCAATCTAATAATGCGAGCTGTTCACAAATTCTAGTATAGTCAGCTAATTTAAAATTATAATCCACATACGAAACAGGACGATTCACATTAGAAACGTAAGATAATAGAACATTCAGCGCCGGATGATACATCGTGTCCAGTGGCAGAAGCTCAAACGATGATTGCGACACGGTAGCAAATGACGATGTAAGGTTTGAGAACACCAGGTCAAGTAAACTGCCGTGCATATTGCGGATAGAGTTGATTTGAGAGAGGTCCACGTCGCAGAAATCGTCTATGACTTGACGACAAGATAGGCAATTAGTTGATACATTCCAGCAGTTCGTATCCCATCGCACGGCTGGTAAGTTATAGTCGCCAACAATGAGAAAATCAGCCATCGGAAGGTTATTAATAATATTTTTGACGTCACAGCAATGATAAGCGAAAACCTCAAGCGGAGATGACGGAGGAATATACACAGCTCCTAGTACCAGTTGAAAGCTGCTCATAGTAATCAAGACGAAGATTTGCTCAACACTATTGTTACCGGTCGTTAAAAGTCTTGAAGATAGTTTATCAGAAACTGCAATCAAACAGCCTCCACCTCTTTTGGAAGAGCCATTAAGCTGGCAACGATCAAACCGATAAACTATAAAGCGATGCAAGCCTAATTCACTAGTTAGGATGACATCGTCCAACCATGTCTCAGGAAGAATAATCACATCGAATTCGGCAGTCGCTAGATTCCTTCTGAACATGCATAGCTTGGTTCGCATTCCCCTAACATTTTGATAGTACAGGGAGAGAACCTTGCGCGAAGAACAACTTATGGTATTACTGGTGGCGATGAGGCTGCTACCTCGTTTTTTGCACGATGAACAAAACTTCTGATCCGAACGGAGACAGGCCAGATGGCCGGATCCAAAGCTCGTTCTAGAAGGTGTACGGGAACTCCAATTTTGAAAGTCACGAAGCGAAGAGAAGAGATATCAACGTCTCTTTTCGTCAATCTAATGCATATCAGCTGATCCGCAGATATGTTCAGCCTAAGAGCCGTATAGTTTTTAACGGCATCCGACGTAGTCCCAGACTCGAAACGAGACAAATGCAACCATCTGATTTCAGGAATGACGTTAAATGCGTTACATGCAGAGGTGTCGGTGCCTGCAAAGTTTAATCGGCGTTGAGGCCGACGATTAATTTTAATATTGGACACGGAGGAAGATGTGCCAGCAGCCGAAGAAGGTTGAACAGATGGAGCACTCACACTTGACGCATCAGCTACGGACAGTCCCCTCCGCCTGCTCTGAGGAAGCGGTGGAAAAGTTGCGCAATTTTCAACAGACGGAGCAATCAGCTGATCGGTGTTGTTTACTTTAGACGATGAGAAAACAAGATCAGCTGATGGAGTTAACCCAGCGTCGGTTTCCATCGGCGTACGGTCGACCGAGGGTGAAATGCTGTTTGACAAAGTCAATGCGACATTTAGCGGTTGAGCAGTAGGGTCGAAAGTCGAAATGGGTATTGGCTTCGACGAGACGACCTTAGCGGCATTTGGCGGATGACCATTCGGTATATTCGGTGAATGACCTGGTGGGCTAGCACTGCTCGTTTTAGCACTAGAGCGAAGTACCCGACTATCGGGAATATGAATGTGCAGCGGCTCTTTAGCCGGTGCGATGACTATCTGTGATGTCTTGGCAGCAGACGTCACCAGTGAATGAGAAGTATGTGCATAATCACCGTCAGTGACGGTTAAAAGCCTATCAACCTCGACGAGAGCGTCTTGGAATCTTTTGTTGCAGGATATTAAGGCATCGCTTGCGGAAGAGACGGCGGCACGTAATGACTTTTGCCTGGTCACATAGCTCGGCATTGATGAGGATCTACATGTAGGGCAGAACCAGTAAATACCATTACCGGATTTGGCGATCACATCGCCTATGGTACCTTTAAGACCAACACATTTGCTATGGAACGATTTCCAGCATATACCGGCACAGAGCACAAATGGCGAACTATTAGGTTTATCCACACACAACGATGCGGCACAATCCGCCATAACGTTTTAAGTCAATAAATATACAAAGATTCCCAGGTGAGCGCAAGAATAATTAAGAAAGTCCGAACAGTCGGCCCGAATCGCAAGAAACGGACGACAGAATCACCAGTGTGTGTATCCGCGCCGTCTCATGCAGAGTATAAGACAATTGCACATGATTTTCATGAAAAGGGGAATATGCCTCATTGTGTGGGAGCAATAGATGGCAAGCATGTAAATATCCAAAGACCTCCCAACACGGGGTCAAATTTCTTCAATTACAAAAAAACTTTCAGCATAGTTTTACTTGCCGCGTGCGATGCAAATTACATCTTTACTGATATTTGCTTGGGCGCATACGGAAGTAATAGCGATGGCGGTAAGAAAAATTCAACATTGATCTGTGAAATATGTAATATATGTATAATAATATTTATAGGCTTTCTTCAAGAATCGCAATTTGGAAAACTAGTTTTTAGCAGGCAATTGCCGCTTCCTGTTGATTCTTCATTACCCGCTAGTGGCATCGTTTTCCCGTATTATTATGTTGGAGATGCAGCATTCCCATTGAAGGAGAATATCATGAGGCCTTATCCAGGAAAAAATTTACAAAAATCTAAAGAAATTTTTAATTACCGGCTTTCGAGAGCAAGGCGGACTATAGAAAATAGTTTCGGTATTCTGGTGGCGCGTTGGAGAATATTGAAAACCACTATTCATATGCAACCGAAAAATGTTGAGCGAGTTGTTTTAGCGTCAATTGCTTTGCATAATTTTATTATGCTAAATGATCAGGCACGTAAATATTGTCCGCCTACGTTCACAGATTGGGAGGATGATAATCATGACTTGCATTTAGGCGAGTGGAGGGAAGACGCTGTACCTTTGAACCCATACCGACTAGGTTCCAACAATGCCACACGAAATGCATTCCATTTAAGGGATACGCTAAGACAATATTTTTTAAATGAAGGTGCTGTTTCCTTTCAATATAAATAATTTAAGTTAAAAAAATACTGTTGCCTTATTTCTGAATTATGTAAGCACATAAATATAACATTTCCATATAACACAAATTTTTTTCTTATATTAGAGATAATCACTTCCTTCACAAAATTCGATCCTGGGCTATATCCGTTACTGTCCTGAAAACTTATTGACTCCTTAGTCGTCGATAGTTAAAGTCGTTAATGACCAATTCATCCTGGATAACGAGCGATAGTCCGTGACCTAGAGTCCATTTCTCATTTTTGGAGAAACAAAACAGTCCGCTGGCTCTCGGGAAGAAATGCATTTCATTTAAGGGATGAGCTCAATAAATATTTTTTCACGGAAGTTAATACAAAGCCTTTTATTGCAAGACACAATTTTTTTACAGTCTTCATTGTTTAATACCGTTGTGAACGAAAACCTTGGTGTGATTATTTCGACATGAAAAAGTCGAAATAATCGAAGGAAAGGTAAGGTACTGGAAGGAGTGGGCCGATTTCACCTACGCCAGCAAGCACGTCGCTCGGGTTCGCGTTTCAGCCACCAATTTCGACGTCGGTGAAATTGGCCCACTCCTTCCATTACCTTAACTTCCCTTTGATTATTTAGACTTTTTCATGTCGAAATAATCACACCAAGGCTTTCGTTCACAACAAATACAAATAAAAAATAAATAAAAAGTTTTAAAAAATAAAGTTAACAAAAATAAAAAGTTTTCAAACAAAGATAACAAAAATAAAAAGTTTTCAAACAAAGATAACAAAAATAAAAAGATTTCAAACAAAGTTAAGAAAAAAAAAATAGATAAACTAAACTAAACTATAACAAATTAAGTTCCACTTAATCCACTCTGTACCTTTAATAGCACTTCAATTTTAAAGGTAGTCTTAGCAGAAGGCGTCATTCGTCTCATATCTACTAAGACTGACCTTAGAAACAAGGCATCCTCATCGTCCGAGGACGAGCTGCTTAATTTCTCTCGACATTTTTTTAAGGTAGTCAGACACTCGTCCTCGATTTCCTCTGCCTTTCTCCTTTTAGGAGCCTCGGCTTTTGAGCTTTTTGTGCTGCTTGAATACCTTTCTTCTTCTAAATCCTCAGTTTCGATGTCGCTGCAGCAGTCAATGATGGCCGAAGATGTTTCGGGAAGATTGGAGTGGCGATTTTCTATGAATCTATGAAAAAAAATAAATAAATAAATAAACTGCAATTCAATTTTTGTAAATACATCTTCTCATTGTATTACCTGCGCTATCTCAAAAACCTATCCAAGAATTTCTAATTGTTGTAGTGGCTCCATTCCTGGCTGGTATCGCGACCTGATCCGGACGGCTGATCGCGTCTTTTTTTCTCTTTCACATAGCGATCTCGGAGAGCATTCCACTTCTTTTTTGCTGAAATGCGATCAAAAAGAAAAATAATCAAAATGATTATGTCGAAGAAATGTGGAAAAGATTTTTCATGGACGCATTCCAGTGACGTATGACAATAATAAGTTAAACATAATAAAAGTGAACTCTACTTACCGTCCACATTAAACTCTTGGCTTAACCGCAGCCATATCCTATCCTTTTTTTTGTGTCTTTATGTGAAGTTAGACCTTTGTTGTAGAGTTGAGGATGGTCTCTCACCGCGGCAATGAATTCTTCTATATCGGTCGCTCCATCGGGCGAACGCTGCACGATCTTTTCAACGTACGGCACGTATTCCACGTCGTGTTCGCTGTCCGAGGAATTTTCTACTTCGCGGCGGTTGTGCTTTTCCGCTGGAGCACTCATTTCGAAGATTTAACTTGCACCACATCTGAAATTTTTCACGAAACTTTTGACAGCTGAATTTCGTCATCCAGATCGTGTGACTGGTGAATTATGTGAAAGAGGTGGTGAAATTCAATATTTCACATCTTATCATCGGAACGGATAGAAGTTGAAGGCCTCAGTTATAATGGTTCCGATCCGATCCGAAAAACGGAGAGTGTTAAGTTTCTCCATCCGACACACATCTAAAGGGAATTTCGGAACGCCTAGTCACAATCGTTCCGTTAATTAGCCGAGACACAAAACGGAGGGGTAAAGTTAACCAACTTTCAACTTCTATCCGTTCCGACGCTAGGAGGTGAATTATTGAATTTCACCACCTCCTTCGCCTCACTAAAAATTTAAATTACACCTCGACAGTGTCACTTTGATGGATGTCGGAACGGAATCATTGTGCCTAGAAATTTTTCCCCTCCGACGTTGCCGGATCGGATCGGAACCATTATAACTAACTGAGGCTGAAAGTTGGTCAACTTTACCCCTCCGTTTTGTGTCTCGGCTAATTAACGGAACGATTGTGACTAGGCGTTCCGAAATTCCCTTTAGATGTGTGTCGGATGGAGAAACTCAACATTCTCCGTTTTCCGGATCGGATCGGATCGGAACCATTATAACTAAGGCTTAAGTTTTGTTTTCGGTAATTTCGTATTCTTTTCAGGGTTCGGAGGTGCATTAAGATTGAAGTTTTAATATGATACATACGTTATTGTTGACTTCCTTTATGCACCAGATCTCGTGTGGCGGATAATTATTTCGCGTCGTTTTGTGGTTATTGTATGGTAATGTAGCCGGTCTTTCGACGGTATATAAATGAGGCACGATGTGCGTATATTTTAATTTAGGTAATCTCGTATTCCTCCTCTGGTTTTCTTTTTAAATCTCATATATCCAATGCAAGTAATGTGTTTCCGAGTCAAGTTCGAGGTGATGATTTGTGATGATTTTTCATATGGGTGAATTACCGTGGGAATTTTAAAAACAAGTTACCAGATTGTTTCATTCGATCGTTTTGTTGTTGTGATTATTCATATTGTTACATGTAAACCTGGCAACCGCGCAACCGTGCAACTCGATCGTTTCACATAATAAAAACAACAACAACCGAATACCTCGTTGCAAAATAACCCAATCAGAAACCTAGCTGAAGATAAGCCGAAACAACACGATTGTATCTCTCTTCTTATCGAATGCTCTCCAATGTACTAGAACCCTGTACATCCACTGAACGAAGGTCAAAATCGAAAGCTCTAAAGCCTTCGAGAAACATCCACATCACCGGTGAACATTCAAGACTGCAGCCGCCTAGTATATAAGCAGGTGAAGCGTTCAGCGAAGACACAGTAATTTTTGATTACGTCGTCTGCGACAGCCAGCGAGTATACGCGACCGTGTTGAGAGAGAACGAAAGTGAACGAGTCAAGCGATATATGGTATAAGCGGGCGGTACTGCCATACAGTGCGAATTATTGTGCGATTATAATTCTGTGAATTAAAGTGCGGATAAATAAATTATCACTTATTTTTATTTTAACCGAATTGTGTTTTACTTGAAATCCCGGCGAACCCCTAGCTCGCAACAATTGGTGTCAGAAGTGGGATTTCAAGGATTAATTCGGGTTAGAATCGCGAGTGGAAAAAGTGAATTTAAAATTCTCGAACGTAAAAAGTGAGAATTTTGTGCGCGAATAAAGTTTTCAAACTGTGAAGTGATGTGAAAATTCTCGAACGGATAGTGAGAATTTTGTGAAACGGAATATTCTCGAGTGCTCTAGTGAGCGGTAACTTTAATTAGTGAAGTGGAAAGTTCTCGTACGGACAAAAAGAGAACTTGAGTGAATTTGTATCGCGGAAAATCTTTAACGGACAAATAATCGATAGTGAAAATGCCGCGTTATTTAAAAGACTTAAAACTAATGGAGCTGAAGGAAGAGCTCGGTAGACGCGAATTATCTACAACAGGGAACAAGACTGAACTTGTCAGCCGAATGATCGAAGTGCTTGAGGCTGAAGGCAAGGACGCAAACAATTTCGAGTTTCCAATCGAAAAAGCTCGCGCAGCAAGTAGTGATGAGTGTTCAGAGACGTTAGAGTCTCTAAGGCAATTAATGCAAATGATGAACCAGCAAGGACAGCTCTCAGCACATCTCAGCCAGAAAATGGATCAACAAAGCCAGAAAATGGACCAACAAAGTCAGAAAATAGACCAACAATCAACGGATCTCAACCAGACGTCGAAAGACATTAATCAGAAGCTAGACCAGACTTCGAAGGACCTCAACCAAAAATTGGAACAGCAAAGCGAACAAACGAAAGAGCTAAAGGAAGATCTAAATTATAAAATTAAAGATCTGAGCCAGTCAATGGACACGATGGGTAAAATAATCGAAGAAAATGTCGAGAAGAAACTTCGAACCTTCGAAGATCAAATTACGGAGAAGACATCTGTGATTGTGGAGGAAGTTGAACGCTTAAAAAGGGACTTTGATAACGTGAAAGCGACTGGAGTCATCAAGACAGAACACGTTACGCACAAAGATCTCAAAGCTCCAATTTTCGATGGACAAACACCGTGGGTTATCTACAAGACCCAATTTGAGGCGGCCGCGAGAAATAATCATTGGAATGATTTGGAACGAGGAACGGCTTTGATATTGGCGCTAAGAGGTCCACCAGCAGAAGTTCTCCAAACAATTCCGCAGGAGCAGCAACAAGATTTTTCGACGTTGGTACAGACATTGGATCTTCATTACGGCAGTGACCACATGCGAGAGATCTACAAAACACAACTCTACAACCGAACCCAAAAGAATGGTGAAACACTTCAAGAGCTGGCACGCGATATTGAACGACTTACACTATTATCGCTTCCTAATGCGCAAACAGAGCAACGCAACGATACAGCTGTTTTCGCATTTAACAATGCTGTACAAGACAGAGAGCTGCAGCAGGCGTTAAAATTGGCAGGAAAGAAAACAATTGGCGAAGCCTTAGTATATGGGCTTACGTTCGAAGCTGCCAAGCAAAGCTCGCGAAATAACTACCGAGTTCGAGAAATAACGGAAGAGTGTGTATGTCAGAGGGCCGAATACACCAAACGGAGCGAAGGATGTGGTGCACCCCGGTGTTGGAATTGCGGACAGGCAGGGGACTTAAGACGCGACTGCCGAAAACCAAGAAAAGCTACCAACTATTGTTCCGGCTGCGCTGCTAAACAAAAGGGAGAACGAGGCGAACCATCACGAGAGAACGCTTCGCCTAATAACAGTCCGGGAAACGAGTAAAAGCCAACTTCATGGGGCAGAAGTTGGCTGGTGGAATCGACGCCCCCGGAACCATCATTGCAATTTCTCGACTACATCGTGGTGAAAACGACTTATGCATGAGTGGTCGAGTCGACAAATTAAACTGCATAATAACAATTGACACAGGCGCAACACGATCAGTGCTAAGATCTGACCTCGTAGACCGTACTTGGCTTCACAACACCAAAAAGTACGCACTTCGCAGAGCAACAGGAGAAACTACTACAGTCCATGGAGAAATATCACGTGACATCCAGCTTGGAGATTTGACATTCTCGCATGTATTCGTGGTAGCTGATATTACCGACGAGTGTATTCTTGGAATTGATTTTCTGAAACCACACGGTATCCAGCTGGACCTAGGACATCGAATAATGAAGTGGCGGAACATCGAAATCGCAATGGAAATAACATTCTCCAACACAACCAAGCTGCGAGTTATATTGTGCGAAGATGCGGATATACCAAAGTCATCGGAGAACGTTATTTGGGCAGAGCTCGATGGTGATCCCGGGGACCACCGATTCTACCTCATCGAACCAGAAACGACACCTGCATTACGAAGTCTAATATTGGGAAAAAACGCAAGTAAAAAGAAATGAGAAGATGATTGTACCAATAAGAGTGCTCAATGTTTCGGACAGCATTACCAGCGTAAAGAAAGGAGATGTAATTGGCAGCTGCGAACCAATCTCAGCGGTGACGAGTATAGACACAGAAGAGCATCATGACGTAGCCTCTAAAAATAATTCAAGGAGGAAGAATAGTGTAACATCAGCAGTTCTTCAGTCAAGCAACCTTAGAGGAGTACAACACAAGCAAGCAGTGGATTTGATCGAAAGATTCAGCGACGCCTTCTCCACCGGTGATGCGGACTATGGCAGAACAAACCTAGTGAAGCATCGTATAGACACCGGAAGTGCTACACCGATACGTCAACCCCCAAGAAGAGTACCACTAGCGAAACAAGGAGAAGTGAATTCAATGGTCAAAACCATGGCGCATCAGGGAATAATCGAAGAATCAAAGAGTCCGTGGATATCGCCAGTGGTGCTGGTTAAGAAAAAGGATGGCAGCACCCGTTTTTGTGTGGACTACAGACAACTAAATGATGTTACGAAAAAGGATAGCTATCCACTACCTAGAATCGACGATATCATCGACACCCTGACAGATGCTAAATGGTTCTCAACGTTGGACCTGAAAAGTGGGTACTGGCCAGTGGCGGTCATAGGGGGGGGGGGCCATGGGGGCCATGGCCCCCCCCCTAACAGATTCGTCACCCATGATTACTTTATCACGTCTGCTTTAAAGAAAAATTATATGAGACTATTAGATTAATAGATACAAATCTGATTTCCTCTTATGTATTTCTTTAATCCTTCTTTTGTCTTTTGTCTCCTGATTGAAAAGAAGACTGTACGAATTAAAAATATTTCAATCGGAAAGTAATAAAATTTCGAATATAAATATATGTAATCAATCTTTGGGTTATGTTAAGCAGCTTTTACTGTTTGAGACTAATTTTGAAAAATTTGGATTTGGATTATGCTTGGACAATTTTTATTATGTGTTCTAATAAATTTCCCATTTTT
Source organism: Beris morrisii (assembly GCA_951812415.1). NCBI lineage: Eukaryota > Metazoa > Arthropoda > Insecta > Diptera > Stratiomyidae > Beris > Beris morrisii. The sequence continues at coordinate 77,933,656 of OX638313.1, forward strand.
GGATGAATTTGAAATCTACTCGGGTAAAAAGGGTAGTTCAAACCCTAATCAAAGCTACTCAATTCAAAAAATTTTAATTTTTTTCACAGCACCCATCGTAATGGCTCGAACTAGCGTAAAAAAAATACGTTTTTAATTTCATCTCAATAGTATATGGGGAGTACGTGCCTCAAGAATCTTAAAGAAACCAAAACTGTATAAGATTCCGTTAACTCCCAAGATATCGACATCGGGCCTATATAGTATCATTCTGTGGGTGATATAACTCTAAACATATATGTGGTTGGTGTACCACCGAAAATGCCATATAGTGGTTAAATTCAGCAATTGAAGTTTTTCTTAAAAAATAAGTTTTTGAGCGTAACTTTGTTACGGTAAACGATACGAAGTTAGTGTCATCGGCAGATGCTCAAGAAAAAAGTCCTTCAGCAAGGCCGAAAAAGATGATTTTTGACATTTAATCACTAATCCGTAATATTTTTTATTTCGTACTTGGTGAAGGACTTTCTGAACCGTTTTCTCTTTCTATAACATAATATTGAGCATTAGAAATCAGATATTTTTCCCCACGATACTAACTTCGTATTATTAACCATTATCAAAATACGGTCGAAACCGATTGAATATGAAACTTTCTCATTACGACCACTAGATGGTATATCCGATGGTGCATAACCTATATATTTAGAATTACAATCATCCTCAGAATAATATTATTTGGCCGTTTTGTCAATACATCGGGACCCATTTTTCGGAATCTCAATTTTTTTTATTTTTCTGATCGGGGTGAAACTTAAAACATACATTTTTTACACTAATTAGAACCATAATAAGAGGTACCGTGAAAAAAATCTCTAGGAAAAAAATTTTCAATACAAATAATAGTCACTGAACAGCTCTGAAATTATATGTCACCACAACTACCTGTATAAAATATTACAAAATTTCAAAGTGCATGATAATGCAAGCTTTCGACTCTTGTTCATTCAATTTAAATTTCCTCCTTTCCAAAAGTTAACGCTTACAAAATAAATTAGAAATTTTATCATCATATTCGTTGTAAAACAAATGTTTTCAGAGCGTTGTAAACGTTTTTCGCGATTTCAAAATCTACTTGCCAAAATTTTGCGATTTAATCAGGTACATATAAGATCCTGCTTATGAGGTTATAATAATTGAAAATAGTTTTAGAGAATTTCCGACTTTTGCTTTTTAAATTTTTAAATTGGGAGAGTAGGTTAGTTTAGGTTATGGTGTCAGTCATCTAAACTATAGATCGACTCAATAAGGAGACTATGTAAATATATGTATATATACCTAATAAATTACATTGACATAAAATATTATTTTGTCGATTTTAAGTATTGTAGGATAACTTAATGACTGGGGTGATCACTACTTCGTCGGGCCTGAGGTCTTTAGATTATGAGATATAGGGTTCGGATTTTAATGCCCAATATTCAATTTCATCAAATATGTATGATAGTAGAACTAATAAAAATTAAATATACTACTTTTCTAGGGTAGGATGGCTTTCGAGCAAACAAAAACACGGTTGGTTTAGTAAAAAGAAATTAAAAAGTCTCGGACTCGATCTCGATAAGTTTATTTCTTTCAGTCAACTCAACTCAACTCTGTCTTCTTCTTGACGTTTACATAACCTCTTACTTCTAAGTCTACGGGGTGCGTGCGTGCATTGCCTACACAGGTGGTCTCAAAAAACAGCTAATTTACATCCGGATTTGGCAAAATCTCGATATTTTAACAAAACTCTTAAAATTTACTAGACTTCTCATACATGTGAGAGATCTCTTTGCGCTTCTAAATTTTGTCGAAATCAAGACCGACATCGACTTCTGCTGAACTTCTACTTATGTTCACCAAGCTTTGGAATCAATTAATTTTATTTTCTAGTTCCTGCTCTTTAATTTTCCATTACTTAAAGACTTACAATCATACAATACAGGTTCAAATTTTTGATATCATTCAATCAGCTGATAAATTGAACGATTTTAAAGAAATCCCTTTCAGAGCTTATGTTGACATTCTGAAATTCGGTCGCCAAAATCTGGCGATTTAGATGCGGAAATGAAAAGTTGATATTTTTAAGCAGTACCAACTGAAGCGACCATAGCATTTGCCAATTTCCACCCACGCTGCATTAACGGCTACTGCATCAATTTTCCATACAGTAGCTACTGAACTTCAATGGCCCCCCCCTTGGAAAAGTAATATGACCGCCACTGGTACTGGCAAGTGGAAATAGACGAAAATGATAGAGAGAAAACAGCATTCTCTGTCGGCAGCGGACTGTGGCAATTCATCGTGATGCCGTTTCGAAAGACTAATGGAATTTGTTTTGCGTGGCCTTAGTTGGAAAACTTGTCTCGTTTACCTGGACGATGTGATCGTTATCGGCAAAACCTTCGAGGAACATCTGAAAAATCTACAGGAAGTCTTCCAGCGACTGCGAGCAGCAAAATTAAAGCTGAGTCCGAAAAAGTGCACTTTGTTTAGTGCAGAAGTAAAGTACTTGGGTCACATCGTTTCCGCTGATGGTGTAAAGACGGATCCGGAGAAAATACTGGTGGTGAAAAATTGGCCTACTCCGAGTGATAAACACCAGCTGCGCAGCTTCCTAGGACTAGCGACATATTACCGTCGATTCGTAAAAGACTTTGCCAACACGGCAAAATGTCTTCATCAGCTAACAGAAAAGGGAAAGACATTTACTTGGAATCAACAGTGCCAGGAAGCATTCGAGAAAATAAAAGATCAGCTTTGCGACTCTCCAGTTCTGGCGTATCCAAAACCAGGTCATGGTTTCATCATAGACACTGATGCCAGCAATGTCGGTATCGGCGCAGTACTATCACAGGAGATCGACGGGCAAGAGAGAGTGCTATCATATTACAGCCGAGTACTCTCAAAATCAGAAAGGAACTATTGCGTAACTCGCCGAGAGCTATTGGCCATTGTAGAAGCTACAAAACATTTCCACAAATATCTCTATGGCCAAAAGTTCCTTCTTCGAACGGATCACGCATCGCTTAAATGGCTACTTCAGTTCAAGAATCCCGAAGGCCAAGTAGCAAGATGGATAGAAAGGCTTGAATCCTACGATTTTGAAATTGTTCACCGAAGAGGGAGAATTCACGGTAATGCCGACGCGCTCTCACGTCGTCCTTGTCCACCAAACTGCAAGCACTGTCATCGCGTAGAAGAAAAAGAAGTCGGAGAAACCATTCAGCGAATAACGACCGAACCAAAGGATGGATGGAATCAGCAAGAACTGGAAGATGCCCAACGAAAAGATCCAGATATTTCACCGATCATGGCATGGAAGGACAAAATGGAGCGGTCTGAGTGGAAAGACATCTCACAATTCAGCGAATCTTTAAAGAGTTATTGGGCACAATGGAACTCCCTCCACCTAGACGGTGGGATATTAAAACGGAAATGGGAAACCGCTGACGGAACATCGCATCTCATGCAAATCATCGTCCCGCATTCTAAAGTCGAGGAAATTCTGAAGGAGTATCACGAAGGTACTTCCGGTGGACATTCAGGTGTAAATAGAACTTTGGCAAAGATACGAGAGAGGTTCTATTGGATCCATCTCCGAGATGACGTCGAAAATTGGTGCCGTAAGTGTACTACCTGTGCATCGAGTAAAGGCCCGCAGCGCAGATCAAAGGGAGAAATGCTACAATACAACGTGGGAGCTCCATTCGAGAGAATTGCTGTGGATATTGCTGGACCATTTCCGGAATCAGAAAATGGTAATCGCTACATTCTTGTGGTCTTCGATTATTTCAGCGAATGGGCCCGAAGCTTACGCAATTCCAAATCAAGAAGCAGTTACCGTCGCAGAACAAATTGTTACCAACTGGGTGAGCAGATTTGGAGTTCCACGTGAACTACACTCCGATCAAGGTCGCAACTTTGAATCTCAAACATTCAAACACGTGTGTCAAATGCTGGGAATAAATAAAACGAGGACAACTCCACTACATCCACAGTCCGATGGAATGGTGGAACGTTTCAATAGAACACTGAATTCGAACCTATCCAAACTCGTCAGCGAAAGGCAACAGGACTGGGATCAACACATTCCTCTATTTTTAATGGCCTACAGAACATCGGTACACGCAACAACAGGAGAAACTCCCTCCCGAGTCATCTTCGGAAAGAACATTCGAGTCCCCGCGGAATTAATGTTTGGAGTGCCACCAGACCAACCGACCCATCCAAAAGATTACGTATCGGATCTTCGACATCGACAACGCACAATTTACAACCTGGTCAGAGATAAAATTAATTTGGCGACCGATCGGATGAAGACGAGGTATGATCAACGGGCGAATTCATCAGGATTCCAAGATGGCGATTTAGTTTGGCTATACAATCCCAAACGACAGAAGGGCAGGTCACCGAAGCTACAGCGCAATTGGGAGGGACCTTACCAAATCATCAACCGGTTAAATGATGTTGTGTACCGTATTCAGTTGCATCAAAAACCTCGTACTAAAATGAAAGTGGTACACCTCGATAGACTAACGAAGTACCATGGCGCACCTGACGAGGGGATCGACTCTGTTCGGGACGAACAGGAACTAAGGAGGGAGTAATGTTACATGTAAACCTGGCAACCGCGCAACCGTGCAACTCGATCGTTTCACATAATAAAAACAACAACAACCGAATACCTCGTTGCAAAATAACCCAATCAGAAACCTAGCTGAAGATAAGCCGAAACAACACGATTGTATCTCTCTTCTTATCGAATGCTCTCCAATGTTCTAGAACCCTGTACATAAACCACTGAACGAAGGTCAAAATCGAAAGCTCTAAAGCCTTCGAGAAACATCCACATCACCGGTGAACATTCAAGACTGCAACCGCCTAGTATATAAGCAGGTGAAGCGTTCAGCGAAGACACTGTAATTTTTGATTACGTCGACTGCGACCGCCAGCGAGTATACACGACCGTGTTGAGAGAGAACGAAAGTGAACGAGTCAAGCGATATATGGTATAAGCGGGCGGTACTGCCATACAGTGCGAATTATTGTGCGATTATAATTCTGTGAATTAAAGTGTGGATAAATAAATTATCACTTATTTTTATTTTAACCGAATTGTGTTTTACTTGAAATCCCGGCGAACCCCTAGCTCGCAACAATATGAATGATAATATGGGTGAGGTGTTTGGTGATAATGATGGGAATTAAAGTACAAGTTTTCATTTATTATTCATTATTCAATTTGATATAGAATTTACACACAGTGAACAGTTTGATACAACTATTATACAAGAGTTTGAACTTTATTTTGATAGAGGTGAATGAGTTCAAATAATGTGGTAATGAAACAATTTTTATTTGTTATTGGTAGTGGTATTGGGGTGCACATTACACAAATTAATTTTTTTAAAAAACTTATTTTAAGAAAGTCACCGCGTGACTTGTCGACCCCATCGAACATCAGATACTGGTCTGACGATTGATTTAGGTCGTCCACCTGACGCTGGGTCTTAACCCTTTCGGAGAAACGGGGCGGGAGAAAACAGAAAATTCCATCTTCGAGATGGACCGCTAGCCTAACTCCATACTTGGTCTTTACCAAGCGGAAAAACTTGATGTGATGTTCCTTGGCAACTTCCAGGGAACTAACGGACGTCATGGTGTCTCCATCACCCCCAACTGCCGAGGCTAACAGTTCAAAAGAGTTCTGAAAAGTAAACGCTATAATTATTGACAAAAAGTAAAAGCGGATATTATGGAACTCACCATATTTGACTCGATGGTGTCGTAAGGAGATTATGATTTTTCTCTGGAGGTTCACCGGCTTATATACCAGTCAGGAGATAGGAAAAACAGACAAGAACTGGAATTATCCAAGGTGAGGCAATGATCTAAAAGGTGAAGCCCTCGCTTAGCCTTGGACTGTTTAAAAATACAGAGTAAAGATATAGAAAATAATCAGAATGTTATTATTGTCGTATAAATCCAAGAGTCTAGCATTTGCAACAAAGTTGGTAATAGCAGAGTAGGATATACACATGTCATGATTGGGAATAATGCAGATAGACTGTTGAGTGGTGATTTAGGTAAAACAACTTTTAACTTGACATGTGCGTGTTCTGCATACTCATGGTAGAAAATCAAGTCGGTAGAAGATAATTCGGTTCTTAATAAGTGCAACATTGTAGATTGCACCATCATGGTACTCGCCATTCAATAATTAGTGTGGGTAGTACAATGGTTTGATGCAAGAATACTGAATATGTGCAACATTGTAGATTCCGCTATCATGGTACATGTCTTTCTATAATTAATGTGGAACGTGCAATGGTCTGATGCAAGAATACTGAATATATGCAACATTATGGATGCCATTATCGTGGTACATATCTTTCTATAATTAATATGGAAAGTGCAATGGCCTGGTACAAGAATCCTGTTAAGAATATGTGAAATAACCTTGTGAACTGGTATAAAAGTGGCAGTTTCAGGATGGTGGAGAATATTATCATCCAGACTTCGATCTTTGAGGTAGCAGAGATTTTTATGGGTAAGTGAAGATTTTTCTTTAAAAAAATTTTATAACTTAATATTATATGTTTTTAGATTACAGGGGTAAAGTAGAGGTGCATGCGGCCCTACTCAGGATATGCAGGCAAATAAAGAAAATTTCGGAGGTACTTAAGGAAGATCGCGGTCCTCACTTTATTGCAGCTCCAGCTTCATCGAAGACTGTTTGCAGTAAACTCGGAACTAGGGACCAGAAATCGAACCAGCTGAAAGTTCTGGCTCAGGGAATCGACGCTGCAGCTCCAGCTTCATCGAAGACTGTATGCGGCGAACCCGGAACTAAGGACCATACTTCGACCCAGCTGAAAGTTCTGGCTCAGGGAATCGACGTTGCAGCTCCAGCTTTATCGAAGACTGTATGCGGCAAACCCGGAACTAAGGACCAGACTTCAAACCAGCTGAAAGTACTGGCTCAGGGAATCGACGTTACAGCTCCAGCTTCATCGAAGACTGTATGCGGCAAACCAAACTTCGAGCCAGTTGAAAGTGCTGTCTGAGGGATTCAACGTTGTAGCATCATCAGCATCATCGAAGACCGTGTGTGGCATTCCGAGAACTACGAGCGAGGCACAGGGAGGATTTGGGAAGATTATCGTACCAAAAAGGAGGAGGAAAGCGATAAGGATAAATCCAATCACTCCAACTTGGCATGCTACTCCATGTAAAATTTGTAGCGCATATAAGGAATGCGTAATAAAAAGATGAATGTAATAACCTTTTCTAGTTCTCAGAACTCCATTCTATAACTGAAGTAATTTAAGCTAGTTTGTAAAGAAAAGATGCATTAGTCAAAACAATTTTATTTTATAAGTATAGTTTTTTAAGATTGATTTTAGCAGAAAGTAGTAAAGATGAACAGCGAGAGTATAATCAACCATTTAAGTAGCAGTTTAAGTCTAGGTAGCACTGTATTTGTATTAAACTTAAATTTTTTAGTTAATGAAAGATAAAAAAATCCCTTTTACGCAGCTGGAGAAATATCGGTTAATTGAGTTGCTAGCTCGATTCTCCGTCTTGTACGGAGTACCCTTTTCAGAAAGGAGAATGAAAGATGCCATTACCCTTCTAATCGGCGAAGGAGATAATAATAGCACATCTTTTGAACAGATAGAGAATATTACAAATGTTTGTGAAAGCTCGCATGTCAACAGATCAGATGTAAGTGTTGAAAATGTGCAGGGAGAGAAAAAGGATAATAGCTTAAACCAGACTGGAGGAGGGTCCGATAGCGAGATTGAGATTGTATCGAAACAGGAGGTTTTTTGTAAAAAAATTAGATTGAATGGTGTTAAGATGGTCTTCCGGTTCAAAGAATTCGCAGAGAACGCTGAGGATCCTGTGAAAGAGCTTGAAGACATGTTTGATAGGTTGGTAAAAGAGCTAGTTTCCAATTAGGTTCACGGGAGCAAAATTAGTTTATCTATTGAACTTCCCGATTCGCCTGATGTCAAGCCTATTTGGTGTAGCTTAAGGCCTGTGGCCGAGTTGAGTGGTGCTACTATTATTGGTCTAATCTCGAACGTGAACCAGTCCAAGACAACTTTTCTCTCAGACGGGGTTATGCGGATAAAGGCAGATATTATAAATTTCCCTTTCATCGGAGGGAGGGTGAACCCTAGAGCTTCAACAGAAAAAGAGACTCTAGCTAGAAAGTATAGCGTCATAGATGTCGGAAAAGATGATAATTTTAATTGTCTCCCGCGAAGTTTGTGTTATGCGATTGAGACGCATTCGCTGAGATTGAGCGGTAAAAGTAAAGTTGCGATTATTAATAAGCTGGATAGGTTGTCTAAGAAGTTATGTAGAGATGCGAAGGTTGCGATGGGCAGAAAGGGTTGTATTTTGCCTGACTTATACAAATTTCAAAGCTTTCTAAAAGAGTACCAAATTATTGTTTTTAACGATCTGAAGAATTCAGAGTCTTTTATGTTTAGACCCCCATACGAGGGGAGCTCTGTGAAAAAGTTATAATTCTATTATTCTAGAGAATTGGAGCACTTTTATGTAATAAAATCTCTTACCGGCTTGTTTAACAAACCTTATGTATGCTCTCTTTGTGATAGGGTATCGCATGCTGAGCAGCATAAATGCGACCAAAAATGTCCATATTGTCTATCATTTCCACCATGCCAGTTTGTGGAAAAAGCTGGGGAGTGTAAAGAATGTAATCGGGAGTTCAGGGGAGATATCTGCTTTGAGAGCCATTTAAACGGAAAAACAGAACGTCTGTGAAAGCTTCAGGATATGCGATCAGTGTGGCAAGTTCATAGTTCTCGATAGAAGACGAAGTGGTAGCCACATTTGCAACGAGGTCTTATGTCAGATCTGCTGGAAAATTATGCCATCAAGCCATCTAAGTTATCACATTCCCATCATTTCCATTACGCCGCATTTCCTTTCCTATAGAAATCCAATTCCCTTAGCTAACACATTCCCATAACGATCGCATTTAACCCAAATCACACGTTTCCGGTCAAAGTCTTCACCTGTACATTGAACCGGGTATTTAATTTCAATTAATAAGTTAATACCTACATAAGTTTGCTGAGGTTGCGTCTGTGCACTTTCAGGTAAGAATTTATTACATTTTCATAAATTTGCTGAGGTTGCGAATGTGCACCTCAAATTGAATATTCAAAATTAAAAGTTAGTCTTAAGCCGAGGTTGTTGTGAAGTGGACGAAAATATTGTAAAATACAGTTTTCCACAAAGACAGTTTTTCCACAAAATAAAGTGTTTTTTTTCTATCGCGAATTAAAATCCGCTAACTGGCGCCCGAGCAGTATATGTTTTTTTATTGTTCCCGTGAGAACACAGTTTAAAAAGTGTATTCGACGTACCAAACTGTTTACCCGAGCTAATCAATCAATTGTCCCAGTGGGAACACAATTGAAGAAGAGATTCCAAACATCAACCAACGAAGTATCCGGCTTTTCCAGACTCCGGAGGAAAAGAGAACCTACAGTGACGCGATCCCGTACCGCAGTAGGCGCCTCCCAAACATTCAACGGCTGATGCTAAAAAGGAAATTTACGGACGGTCCGAAGCAGCTAACATTTGTAGCAGGAAATGGCTACACTTTTCCTTCTGTAAGTTAAATTGTATTAGAAATTATCTTAAACTATATAAAAACTATTATATTTTAAACTATATTAAAGAATAAGAAATACAATATACAAATTTGCCCAATATATTGTAAAATTGTCAAGATTAGTGTAAACCGCGTTCAATGTGCGAAGCAAAGTGAAAGTGTTAGATTTTTTTTGTTTTTGTTTTGTTATTGTTCTGGAAAAAAAAAACAAACGCGTCATTTAAAACCCTGTTCCTTTTGTTGCTCCAACTTCGCGAAAAATTCAGTCGTGTTGGGATCCGAAAATTTCGTTGCTAAATTAAAGAGATGGACGCAGCTAACCGGTGCGGCTAATGCCCATATTGACCAAATTAAACGACAAGAGGCGAGATTGACTCAAGTTGAGGAAAAATCCAAATCTACTTCATCTACTTCGGAATCGCAATCCGATTCGACGCTCCCTAAAACGGAGCTAGACCTTGATCAAATTAAAAAACTCCCTGATAGTGTGAGAGATCTTCAAACGTTCGACGGTAACCCGATTCAATATATATCTTGGGTTCACAGCGTCGAAATTGTTTGACATAAACCAATATTTAGGGCAATATTGCGTCATATCAGACAAAAAATTCGTGGACCAGCTGACGCTGCACTTATCTCATACAATATTTTTGATGACGATTGGCCCAGTATAAAAAAGTGTCTATCACTCCATTATGCCGACAAGCGAGACGTCCGCACCTTGGAACATCAATTACACTCAATGTTTCAGAGAAATAAGAGTCTTGATGAGTTCTATGCAGCAGTGAACCATCAACTCTCGTTATTAATTAATAAAATCAAAGCCGAAGATCATTCCTATGAAACAATCGTCGCACTGACCGAAAACTATCGGAACCGTGCATTGGACGTTTTCATAAGAGGGTTAACCGGGGATCTCTCTAAAATGCTTATGATTTAAAGCGTTTGTGTTCCAGAGGCGTATGGTTCCTGTCTTGAGTTTCAAAATCTTAATTTCAGAAATTTTTTAATTCATAACAGGAATTTTAGCAATTCTATTTCGGCACCTATTAATCAAATCTTTACTCCGCGTTCTGACCCTAATAAACCCAGAATAGTTACTCAAGCATATCGACAAGTAAACCTACCTGAAAAGAATCTGAGTTACAGCATCCAGCGTAATGCTCAAAATGCACTAAACCACAATAATCCTCCACCCCGACCTGCCCAACCTAAACCTCCGGTCCCGATGGACGTTGACAAATCTATTCAAACGCGATAGGTAAATTACATGAACAAACCACCGAATTTCCAGTCAGATAAACGTTCCAATGGACCCGCGAACTTCCCAAGGAAATTGCAACACCTAAAAAATTTGGAGCTTTTAGAAGAGGCGGAAAAAAATTATCTTGAACAATTTGAGCAATACTACGATTCAGAACCCGAACAACAACCAGAATCTCTTGACGAAACCAAATATCACGAGGATAACAACGAAGAAAATCAAATAAATTTCATGATGGACGCCTCTCTAGCGTACCATACCTAGAATACACAATTCAAAACGGTCAGACCCTCAAATTTTTAATAGATACTGGAGCTAACACAAACTTAATTTCCCCCGAAATAGCATACAATGCAATGCCGGTAACATCCCCATTCAAAATTCAATCAGCTGCAGAAGAAATACCCATAACCGATAAAGTCACTGGTAAATTTTTCAAAATCGTAGGAAACAACACGTTACTAGATTTTTTTGTCCTACCTGGTCTAAAGTCATTTGATGGTATCATAGGCGACGATACATTAAAGGAGTTAGATGCCATAATCGATAGAAAAAACAATACCTTAAAAATTAAACCAAATATCAATACGTTATTATTAAAAAATAATAAAGTAAAATCCCTCTAAAAGCAAAGGAATCAAGGCCAGTTAACAATATCGGCATCAAAGGAGATCATTTAAACCCACAGACAAAGGAAAGATTAGAAACCTTACTTGATGAGTATAAAGATTTATTCGGTCCAATTAGTGATTGCGAAATAGTAGAAACAAGTGTCAGAGCTGAAATTAAAACATTAACAGCGGATCCAATTTACACCAAGGCGTATCCGTATCTAGTACACATGAGAGCTGAAGTTGTGAGACAAATAAGCCAAATGTTTGGTGATGGAATTATACGTCCATCGAAAAGTCCCTATAACTCACCTATTTGGATTGTACCCAAAAAACCAAATTATAATGGCGAAAAACAATATAGACTTGTAATTGACTTCAAACGGCTTAACGCGGTAACAATTTCGGATACCTACCCTATTCCCGATATAACCAACACTCTCGCGAGCTGCGGAAAGTCAAAATTCTTCACCACTCTCGACTTAACATCAGGATTTCACCAAATAAAGATGAAACCAAGCGACATTCAGAAAACTGCCTTTTCAACCGCGAATGGAAAATACGAGTTTACTAGACTACCATTCGGCCTAAAAAACGCGCCGGCTATCTTTCAGAGGATGATCGACGACGTGCTGAAACCTTTTATAGGGAAAATATGTTACGTCTACATCGACGACATCATTATTCTCGGCGAAACCGAGAAACAACATTTAGAGGACTTACGAACGATTCTTACCCAGCTACAAAAAGCCAACTTGAAAGTAAATTTAGACAAATCGGTATTCCTAAAGACCCAAGTAGAATTTTTGGGATACATCATCAACCAAGATGGGAGCCTCCAAGATCCTAAAAAAGTTTCAGCTATTAAACAAATCAAGCCCCCAACAAACTTAAAAGACTTAAAGTCTTTTCTTGGTTTAGCCTCATATTATAGGAAATTTGTAAAGGACTTCGCAAAAATCGCAAAACCCTTTACTAACTTGACTCGGGGCGAGAATGCCCAAATTAGGGCTAATCAATCCAAGAAGAAAGAAATTAAACTAGGCGAACCCGAGTTAAAAGCCTTCAGTAATCTGAAGGAACTCCTCACAACTTCCGAGATACTGACATTTCCAGACTTCGAAAAACCCTTCATTCTGACTACTGATGCATCGAACCACGCCGTTGGAGCAGTGTTATCGCAAGGAGAGATTGGGAGGGACAGGCCAATTATCTACATATCAAGAACGCTAAATAAAACCGAAGAAACCTACTCTACGGGCGAAAAAGAAATGTTGGCCATTATGTGGGCACTCGACAAATTAAAGACAAACCTTTATGGTGCAAGTAAGATAAAGATCCTAACCGACCATCAACCACTGATCTTTACATTAAGTAATAGAAACAACAATGCCAAGCTCAAACGCTGGAAATCAAGAATCGAAGAGTATAATTATGAGCTAATCTATAAGCACGGTAAAACCAACGTTGTGGCGGACGCCCTTTCTAGACTACCTTTACAAGCAAACATCTTAACTTCTAGTCCTGGAACGGCGCATAGTGCCAATGAGGACAGCACAGACCTTATTCCACACTGCGAGGCCCCACTCAATGTTTTCAGGAAACAAATAATAATTTCCGAAGGAAAAGATGTAAGTGCTTACGAACAACCACACCCAACTTTCCATAGACACTACATCGGCTTAACAGAGGTAAACAAGGGAAACTTAATCAGGGTATTAAAGGAGAACTTAAACCCTAATTTAATTAATGGAATTAAAATTCCGGAGAAATTTATTCAACTACTCCAGGAAACTTCTCTGTAAGTTTTTCAAAATTTAAAATTCGAATTACACAACGTGTTGTCCAAGATATCACCAACGAGGAAAATAAACTTCGAATAATTCAAGAGGAGCATCGGAGAGCCCATAGGAATCATAGAGAAAACAAAGAAGAAATACTGGAAGGATACTACTTCCCACAGATGAACAAACTCATAAAGAAGTATACCGTAACCTGTGACATATGCAACGTTAATAAGTACGATCGCAATCCGCAGAAACCAGAGCTACAAAAAACACCAGTTCCTGAGCTTCCAACCGAAATCCTACACATAGACATCTTGGAAATTAGAGGAGAAAAATATATAACGTGCGTAGATAAATTTAGCAAATTCGCGAAATTTTTTCACATAAAAAATAAATCTGTTCTACACCTTCGTGATAAAATAACCAAAGTATTACACTACTTCACCGTGCCAAAAATCTTAGTCTGTGACAATGGGGGCAGTTTCATCAGTCCGATTATCCTAAATTATCTTGAAATGCTAGGCATAACTGTATACTTGACACCACCACAAAAAAGTGAAGTAAATGGCACAATTGAACGTCTCCATTCGACCATTCTGAAAATCGTAAGATACCTTCAACAAGAATACAATGACCTTTCTCTGAAGGAAATTATAAACATAGCGGTGGACAGGTACAATAATACATTCCACTCCGTAACCCAAAAGAAACCAGCGGATATATTTTTCGGAATATCCGAACGTATTAACTATCAAAATTTGCTTGACTTTAAATCCAAATTAAACGAAAACCTAAAACATGAAATCTTACGGAAACAACAAAGCCAATTGAAAAACCAGAATTCGAAGAGAACAAAACCCCAAACTTATAAAGCTGGAGATGTCGTTTACAAAATTAATAAACAAATTAAATCAAAAAATAAACCATTATTCGAGAAAGAAATAGTTGCTAAAAATAACCGCGTTAAGGTGCGTTTCCATCTCCGCCGTTTAGCGTCGCCGACACGTGTGTCCCGTCAGACTTTTGCCATCGCTGTTTTCATCTGAGGCGAAACGGTCGACGCGACGCTAAAACGTCATCAGTCAATTATTTCTATCTGTAAACGAAACGCTGAAATCTAAAATGAGGGCTTAACACATCAGGAATTTTTAAGAAGACGGAAGTTGTTAAAAATTCTTTTAGTGCGAAAGTTTATAAAAAGTATTTGGCGAAGTCGCTGGGTTGCGGAAATATTCCAAAGAAGACGGGAACAAGGACACTTCGACAATTTAGTACAGGAGATGCGCCTGAATGACAGTGCTAGGTTTTTCAATTTTCACCGGATGTCTATAGACTTATTCGATGAATTATTGGAAAAAATTAAACCTACTATTGAGAAGATAATTGTTAATCGTGAACCGATTTCAGCAGGCGCTCGATTATCTTTAACATTAAGGTTTTTATACAAATGATATTATTTTAAATTATTTATAATTTCGTAAATGTAATTAGATATTTAGCAAGTGGAGATATGATGACGTCATTAAGCTACGATTATCGGGTGTCCAAGACATCAGTCTCTAAAATAATAAGCGAAACCTCTGGCGCTATTTGGGATGCTCTGTACAGTGAAGTTTTTCCACCCATCATGGCAGAGAAATGGATAACAATTGCAGAAGGATTTTCAACTAAATGGAATTTCCCGAACTGTATTGGGGCGCTTGACGGAAAACATTGTACCATACAGGCGTTCCCGAACAGTAGATCAACTTGTTTTAATTATAAAAATGCTTACAGTGTAGTGATAATGGCGATATATGACGCAGATTACAACTTCATAGTTGCGGACATTGGAGCGTCAGGCAGATACTCTGACAGTGGCATTTTCAAAAATACCAAGTTCGGAAAAAGTCTGATCGAACACCCTGAGGTGTTAGATATACCAAATGGAAATTTTCTTCCCAACACTCAAATTACGACTCCTTATGTTGTAGTTGCTGATGAAGCGTTTCCGTTGACCAAAAATATAATGAGGTCATTTCCTGGCAGGAATAGTGTGGGTGGATTGCCAGAGGATAAGCAGGTTTTCAATTATCGGCTTTCTAAGGCAAGGCGAGTCGTTGAAAATTTATTTGGGATTCTTTCTGCCAAATGGCGGATGTATCGGCGACCAATTTTAGCGAAACGAACCAATGTCGTTCTCTTCATAAAAGCGACAGTTGTCCTGCATAATTGGATTAAAAGGAAAGATTCTTTATTTTGTCCAGTAGGTTACGCAGATCGTGAAGATAGTGACGGCCATTTGATTGAGGGACAATGGAGACGGGAGCTTGAACAAAGAGAAGCTTTAGTAGATGTTGGAAGAATGGGTTCTAACAACTCTACCAATATGGCCATGTCAGTACGGAATGAGTATAAAAATTACTTTTACACCATAGACCGTTTGCCCTGGCAAACTGATCATCTGTATACACAGTAAAGCATTCAAGAACTAATAAAATAATGAAAAAATATATCACTTATAATTTATTACTTCATAAAAAAATCATTCGAGGAAAAATTGTATAATATAACTAAAAAAAATTTTTTGGACAAATTGGAATATTCACTTCAGTTAAAGATCTGCAAACAGTCCTATTCTTCATTGTATTTAGCGCTTGCTAGCAACATCTGGAACTCAACTTTCAGCCTGCGTTGTTCGGTGAGGCTCATCCTTCTCAACTCAGCTGCGATGGACAAGCAATAATAATCAATATCATCGATTTCATTATCATCTTAAAAAACAGGTGTTAATTGATTAAAACACAAATCAGACATGCGAAAACATTATAAATACTTACTTCGACTACTTGTCTTTTTGGCTCGCTGGACGCTGGGACAGATCCGTGATCATTTTCAACGACGCTGCTTTCGAGGTTCGATTCATGTTTTGTGATGTGTGAAGGCGCTTCATATGTTGAAGCCTAGTTTCTGAAATTTAACACGTTTAAATTATTTTCAGTCAATAAAAAAATATTTAATAATTACCTTTCGTCATCAGAAAGAAAAGGCTTTAAAAACATTAAATTGGCTGCCAAGGGCCAATTTTCTTTTTCTATAGCAGCGCTGCCACTTTTGGGCTTTCGCTTTTGGAGACGAGAGAACCTGTCTCGAATCCTCTTCCATTTTTTTTGGCATAATTCAGCTGAAATGAGAATATAGGTTATATAAAATCCTGTACTATAATTTTTTGAATTCTACTTACGTGATATATTTAAGCTTCCCCCAACCTCACGCCACAGCTTTTTCCGATATCCATTATTCCGGTATAGGTATTGTGAGGAGTCAAACAATATCGGCCTTTTTTCGACCCCGAAGATTAGCCGCTCGTCGTTCATTTTTGACGTTTAAATTAATTTATTATTTTGTAAATATTTTTTCGTTACCATAGGAACGTAGTTTGGATCCAAACCAACCTATATCGAAGGCACATTAGTATCGGCTCTCGCCGAAAAAGTTGAAGTTGACTCAACTCCGGACGATTGCCTCGGCGCGTCACAGAGCTAGTTTTTTATGTATGGAGAATGTAGTCGGCGACGCAAAACGGCGGAGATGGAAACGCACCTTTACTGTTACCACAATTACGGGTAAAAGAATTCACAAATCACACCTGAAAAATGTCCCTTCTATTTCAGAAAAACCTTAGGGAGTGTAAAGGCTTCCGTGGACGTTTACGAGTACAACAGCCCCCTTATAACACTCAGACAAGGATTTGGAAAAATTGTAAACGGGAATTTCAAAATTATTCACACAATCAACCTGAGCAATTATGATGAAATAATTCACAGCATGTCATCTATCATACAGCACAAAGTCAACAGATCCAGCATTCTAGTTTCGCAACTCCATTATCAACTATCTCAAGCAGAAGAACTGTTAAATCAACTACGCAATAGGAGATTAACCAAACCGAAGCGTTCCGTAAACTGGATAGGTTCAGCCTTGAAGTGGATCGCAGGAAACCCAGATGCCACCGACTGGGATAACATCCTGAAAAGTCAAAATACAGTTATAGACAACAACAATAGGCAATACAAAATAAACGAATATCTAACGAAAATATCCTCCGAGCTAATTGATAACTATAATAGGATTACTTCAGACATCAACACGTATAATAACGATAAGTACGAACAGATGCTATTCAACAAAATGATAATCCTCAAAAGCGAAATTCAAGAAATCGTATTAGCTAGTCAACTTGCGAAAAAAGGTATAGTAATTTCCAACCTGCTAGATAATACAGAAATCAACGAACTTCTTTCCCAAATCGAATCACTTCCCTATGAAAACGAAATTCAAGCTATCGAATATGCGGAACCAATGGTATTAATAAAAGACTCTTTACTTTTGTATGTTATATGCCTCCCAAAAACCGAAAATACCGATTTTAATCACATCTTGATCCGTCCTACAATAAAGGACCATAAAATGATAGACCTTACTTACTCCAGCTTATTTGTAACGCAAGTATCAAGGTATGGCACACTTGAAGATTGTCCGAGATTTGCCGGCGGCACCAACTGCAGAAACTCAGCTCGGCTGATTGTATCTCACAAATTTTAGACGGCACTGGAGCAGTGTGCGACTACCGATTTCACGAGAAACCAATAGTATAAATGAAGATACATTATTTTTAACCAACTTCAAAGGAAATCTTTGCTATGGAAACATTTCCAGGCACCTCAATGGAACGTTTCTCATTAACTTTCAAAACGATACCCTTCAGATTAATAATACAATATACACCAGCAAGGAAGTGAGGTCCTTTCACCTCTTACCTACCGTTCTTCAAAACAATCTAACCCAAAGAGATATTAAACTCGATCTCGAGTACCTACATAGGCTACATTTAAATAACGTAAAGAAACTGGAGAAATTCTCACTTGATAAAATCACGTCTATCACTTCTGATATAACAATTGTTGTCCTAATTGTGATCCTGGTAATAATCTTCTTGGTTCTTTTTTTCCGCTATCGAGGTTCTAAAATAATATTAGAAACTAACTTACCGCGTTCAGTTTCGGATCCTATCAGATTGCCATTCTAATCTGTGGGACACAGATTTTTTAAGGAGGGAAGAGTTATCACATTCCCATCATTTCCATTACGCCGCATTTCCTTTCCTATAGAAATCCAATTCCCTTAGCTAACACATTCCCATAACGATCGCATTTAACCCAAATCACACGTTTTTGAACCGGGTATTTAATTTCAATTAATAAGTTAATACCTACGTAAGTTTGCTGAGGTTGCGTCTGTGCACCTTCAGATAAGAATTTATTACATTTTCTTAAATTTGCTGAGGTTGCGAATGTGCTCCTCAAATTGAATATTCAAAATTAAAAGTTAGTCTTAAGCCGAGGTTGTTGTGAAGTGGACGAAAATATTGTAAAATACAGTTTTCCACAAAGAATAATTAAAAACAGTTTTTCCACAAAATAAAGTGTTTTTTTTTCTATCGCGAATTAAAATCCGCTAACTTCTATGCTATATTAAGCCTCCGAAGAGGAGGATTGATAATAGATTTATGTTAATATTTTTTGACTGCGAAAGTACTCAGGATACTTCCTATGGCGAAAATCCTACGACCTTCCTCCATATTGTCAACTTAATTGTTGCTCAGCAGGTATGCTACAACTGTTATGAAAATCCTGATATAAAAGAAGAAAGTGATGTCTGTGGTGTAAGAGAACATATTTTTCAATACCGAGAGAATGATAATGTCGTGGGGAAGTTTTTAGATTACTGTTTCAAAGCTCGATCATCTGTATCCAACATTTATTGTATAGCCCATAATTCGCAGGGTTACGAAGGGCACTTTATAATTTCAGAGTTAATGAACAGAAAGGTGAAAATCGAGCCTATAATGAATGGTACTAGAATAATGAAGTTAACTTGTGGGAGAGTATCTTTCATAGACTCTTTAAATTATCTGGCATTTGAAATTAAAGATCATGTAAAGGGCCATTATCCATTTTACTTCAACACAGTGGAAAATATTGATTATGTAGGTGAATCGTTACCTGCATTATATGGGTATACTGCAATGAAAAAAGTGGAAAAGGACAAGTTCTTCGCATGGTATAATGCAAATGCGGCAGGTATTTTTGATAACCGCAAGGAGATGTTGAGATATTGCGTGAGTGATGTCAATATCTTGCAGTTGGGCTGTATTCGGTTTATGAGGGAATTTCTTAATATTACTAATGTAAATCCGTTTGTAGAAGCCTTAACTATATATATAGCCTCGGCCTGTATGCTTGTCTTTCGAAAAAACTACCTGAAGGAAAATAGAATAGGCATAATGCCGAAACCCGGCTACTACAAATTTCAAAATCAATCACTAATCGCTTCTAAATGGCTTGTTTGGGAGTCTAGAAAAATACAGGGGGAGATAATATCCGCTAATAACAAAGGCGAAGTGAAGCTAGAGAGGGGGAGGGGTATGTATGTAGACGGGTTCAATCTAGAGACCAACACGGTTTATGAATTCTTTGGTTGCTTTTATCACGGCTGTAGAAGCTATTTTAGAGTGCAGGATGTGAGTACTAATAATGGTGGAGGTCGCGAAACCCTAGCTCATAGGTATGACGCTACACTTAGGAGAATTGAAATGATTAGGCGTAATAGATTTAAATTAAAATACTTGTGGGAGTGCGAGTTCAACAAGTTTTTAAAGTCAAATCCTACAAAAAAAATGGAGTTGAAAAGACTTACTGTGAACATAGCGGATCCATTAAACCCTCGTAATGCTATTTTCGGTGGACGTACTGAGGTGTTTAGATTATACCATAAAAGTAAGGAAAATGAATTAATTAGATATCTGGACTTTACAAGCCTGTATCCATACATAAACAAATATTCCCCATACCCCATAGGTCATCCTGAAATATACAGAGGTGGAAATCTACCTGCTAACTCAGAAATACTTACAATGCATGGGTTTATCACTTGTGCCATTCTTCCACCAAATGACTTATTCCTCCCGGTATTGCCTTTTAAAAAGAGTTTAAAACTATATTTTGCCCTATGTAGAACTTGTGCATCTGAAAATAGAGTATCAAGATGTCAGCATAATGAGAGCGAGCGGGAAATTACTGGGACATGGGTTATACCGGAAGTAGCCTTAGCTGTAAAGAAAGGCTATGAGATTAAAGTCGTGTATGAGGTTTGGAAATATAATCACACCGTGTACGATCCTGATACAAAGACGGGACGCTTATTTACGGAATACGTCAACACCTTCTTGAAGATTAAACAGGAAGCTAGTGGTTGGGGGAGTGAATGTAAGTACGACAGAGGCCGAAAAAGATAATTTTATAAAGTCATATCGTATAAAGGAGGACATTATCTTAGACAAAAAAGAAATCCAGTCGAATCCGGGTAGACGTAAAACCCCGAAAATATGTCTAAATTCCTTTTGGGGTAAATTCGCTCAGAGGGAAAATCGTACTAGCACTAAGGTGGTAAACAATTTCAAGGACTTCTGCGATTTTATACATACACCGGGAATAGAAATCTGCTCGTTATTACCAGTATCTGAAGATACTTTGTGGATCACATGGAAAAACATAAAAGAGAGATATTAAATATGTTACCTCATGTGAATACACCAATAGCTGCCTACACGACGTCATTTGCCAGACTTAAGCTCTACGACGCATTAGAGAAGGTTGGTGATAGGATACTTTGTTGTGATACTGATAGTTTAATTTTTATAGATGTTTATAAAGCGATGGACCTCTTTTGATCCACCGCTAGAATTTCACTCTTTGAGTTCACTTTTACTTTCTTCTCGTTAGATGCAATATCTACCGAGAATTCCTATAAGTTGTGCCTTGGTACAAAACCTATGCACTCTTGATTTTAAAAGAAATATGTTTAATGTTACTCGCACCGTGTCTTTATTTCGTCTGATTTTAATTTACAATATTTGAAAACTTTACAGTTAGCCACAAATGAAAATTATGCTGACCTAATGTCGGCGATTTAAAACATCTTATCCACAAAAAAATGTAATGCAACTTGATTCCCTGCATGCACATAAATTCTTCGCAAGCATGGGAAATTAACTTTAAGTGAAATATGAACTGAACTGAAATTTGGAATGTGTCTCAAAAACTTTACTTTATTGTGGCAACCAAAAATGATGACAATTGAATTTTTATAACAAGCAAAACGCTAAGAAAAATGAGAGGAAAGAATTACAAAAAAAAGAAGAACAAATTCAGGCACGAATTTGTACATGCTCCCCGCGTTAAAGGTTAGTTTAACTCTTCCTCTGATGATGTATTTAGGCGGAAGGCTTCAGCTGGTAGTTGCCTGGGTGACGGGATCGGATTTCTTTGTGACCTTGGTTGACATCGCTGCTTCATATGATTCCATAAGAGATATGTCATGGTCAGTAAGATCAGCAATAGTCCACCATAACTCAGGATAAATTGATGAGTGTCATGGCCCTGAACGGATGGAACGGGAATGTCCGTCTTAGTTTTTAAATCCTGAATGGAAAGCTGAAGCTCCTAAAAAATCTTCTTAAAAGACTTTTGGGAACGGCTGACACCGGAAAGTTCTGTCGATAGGGCGGGAAACTTTAATTCTGTGAAATTTCTTGTAGACAGTACTGCAGTTCTTATGGAGGAATGGTGCAGCTTATGGGCCTGAATCGTAATTGATTCTTCGTTTAGAGCACAATCTTCCTGCAGCTCGAGGATGCCGGTTCCCTTTAAGCTAATTTCGGATCTATCATTTTCACAGACGATGTTTATGATGGTGCTGTTCTCAATAAAATATATCCATTGGTTGGAGTTGAGTAATTGAATGTAGCGAGGAGGTTGTTTCCATTCTCTTAACTGACATTCCTTGGGTTCAACCAACTGGTTTAGAAAACTGAATTCGCAGGCTGCAATATTAGATCCTCTCCTATACAATGGATGCAATTGCTTGCACAGATAGCTAGCGTCCCCGATTCGAGTACAACTGGTCAGCTCCTCGTTGGAGAGAGGATAATATTGATCTCGATGAATGTTTAGGAGTAGATAGTTGGCTTCTAGTATCACTGTGACTACAGTGCCATTGATCGGGGTTGGCACGGCCACAAGATGAAGAATCTCAAAGCGTTGATAAGCGACCAACGGCAACTGTATCCTGAAGATCATTTGGTTGCCTGCTATCCGACCTTCGACCTTCATGAGCCGATAAACCATCGATAAGTCACCGTGTGGACTGGTAGTCGAACTGAAGGCTTTAGATGCTCCTTGATTCTTAATATCTCGGCTTGCAGTTGTTGTGGCGTTAACAGTAGAGGATTTATCTTGCCATGATGTGTATCCATCAACACATCTAGGAAAGCAGCTTGGAGTCGCTGGTAGCTGTTCACAGTTAGCATGACTCTAACTGCAAGTGAAGAGAATATTTGGATGATCTTTTGCGAGTGTAATTCGTTGGTTAAATTGTTAATTTGGCTAGCGCTACTGTTGATGGCGTGCTCGAGATCTAAAATGTGGTGATCCATAGCTTCTCGAGACTGTATCATGATGTTAACCGTTGAATCAATGATAGAAGTTTGGTTTTTGATTAGCTGACGTAAGTGTTCTTCGTTTCCCTCTACTTGACTTATCATGCTGGAGATTTTATCTGCATATTCACCATCCAAGATTCCAAACAATGAGTTGGCGATATTTCCTACGATGTTTAGAGCACCCCTCCTGTGTCTGCGATTGTTTGGCTTCAAAAGTTCGTTGTTGTTTTCGATTTCGGCAATTAGACCTTCAAACTGCGATATGGTAGGGATACATGAAGAATCTTCCTTGGAATGCTGACAGATGGAACTTAAGTATTGGACGCCTGCTTTTACTGTATCGAACTCTCTCCAGTACGGTGTCATGTCGTAATAGACGACCAGATTCCAACTGTCCAAAATGAGATCAGCAGATCCAATTCTTTCGGAGTAAGGGCCGGGTGCCGAAGTAAATGGAGTAACCTTGATTGGTGTTCCAAAAATTGGTAATATAAAGCCAGTGAGGAGCATCAAATTTATTACCGATGCCATGGAACTAGGTTTCTTCCTCTCTGACGTACTGGTGGTTGCAGTACTGGATGAATTTGCGGTCAATTCATCTTCTACTTCTAGTGTTCTCTTGATTTCGCGCGATTGATGAGACGGGTCGTTATGTTCCATCATGGGAACTATCTTCTCTTCTGCTTCGACTTCTACTGGGAGAGGTGCCAGCTTGTGGATGGGCCGTTTTAAAACTCCAGAGGTGGTTCTGACTTCGGCAACTCGAACCGACTCATCTTTTCCTTTGATCGTTCGGATGATTCTACCTAATTGCCATCTTAGTACGGGTAGATTATCATCTTTTATAACGACCATCATTCCGGGTTTCACATTCTCCATTCGCTGTTTCCACTTGTATCGATGCTGTAATTCACTCAAGTATTCAATCGACCACCTTTGCCAGATTTGGTGTGTGATTGCCAGTTTCCATCGTTGGGAGAGACTCGATCTTGATACTTGTGCGTGTATATCGACCATGCTGGTAAGCGGTTCGCCTATCAAGAAATGTCCTGGTGTCAGAGCATTTAGATCATTTGGGTTGGATGACAGTGGAGTTCTTGGAGGTATAAAAGAAAAGTCCATTCCTTTGGAGACACAAAAATCTGTTATACCC
Organism: Beris morrisii; assembly: GCA_951812415.1. Taxonomy (NCBI): domain Eukaryota; kingdom Metazoa; phylum Arthropoda; class Insecta; order Diptera; family Stratiomyidae; genus Beris; species Beris morrisii. The sequence goes on from OX638313.1 coordinate 77,957,697, forward strand.
TGTGCTGCCGGATTGGCGTAAACCGCTTCACTCAGTTCCTCTAATTGGTTCCGAGCTCCAACGAAGTTTGTCGCATTATCACAAATTATTTTTTCACAATGCCCCCGCCGGCCAATAAGACGTTTTAGCGCACCGATGAATCCTTCTGTGGTTAAATCCGTCACTAGTTCCAAATGGACGGCCTTGGTGGCAAAGCAGCAGAATACAGCTAGATACGATTTTTGTGGTCGTTTTCCACGAATCTTGAAGTGAGTCCAAAACGGTCCGGAAAATCCACTCCAGTTTTAATGAAAGGCCGATCTGGTTGAACTCGGTCAGCTGGCAGGTCTCCCATTATTTGTGTTAGCATTTTGGGTTCCGCTCTGGAACATTGAACACAGTTCTGCACCACGGATCTAGCAATAGTCATTCCCTTTATAGGCCAGTATTGATCACGTACTATTGCACGAATAGCTTGTGGTCCGGCGTGCAAATTGTCGTTGTGGATTTGGGTGATGATAAGTTTTGTAACATGGTGACCGTACGGCAGCAAGATAGGGTGCTTGCTACCATAAGACAGATTGGAATGCTCCAAACGTCCACCGACTCGTAGAACATGCGCTCGATCCAAAAACGGTGTTAAACTGCTGATATGGTTATTATTGCTAAGCTGACTACCAGAATTTAGGATTTTGATTTCTTCGCCAAATTCCTGTCGTTGAATTTCTCGTATAATTGTGGTCAAAGCTTCGTCCATTTCTGACATTGATAACGACTGACCGGTTTTAGTAGTCTCCTTCCGACGACAAACTAGCCGTGTGAATCGAATGATGTAGGCCACAACTCTTTGCAGATGCCGGAATGAATTTTTGTGATCGATGCCGTAGATGAAATGAGATGAGTTTTGCGTAATGGATAGCACAATTTTGGGTTGTCTTCTTTCCATTACGGTGTCTTCGGGAATATGTTTTTCCGGCCACATGCTTTCACTACCATGCAAGAAGAAGGGTCCATAGAACCACAAAGAACAGCCTTCCAGCTTCTCTGGTGCAATTCGTTGGGATAGCAAATCAGCTGGATTATCTTTTGATCCTACATGCCGCCACTGTTCTGCCGCCGAATATTCTTGTATTGATGCGATTCTGTTGGCTACAAAAGTGTGGAAGGATGAAGATTCTGCATGCAACCAATGAAGAACAATTTTAGAGTCGGTCCAGAAGAAGCATGATTGACTGGTTAGCTTCAGGTCCTTACGAAGACGGTGCATTAATTCTGCTGCTAACTTAGCCGCACACAGCTCCAAACGAGAGATCGTAGTTACTTTTAAAGGTGCAACTCTTGTTTTGGCACATAAAAGTTGTACAGTTCTAGTTCCATCCTGATGTATGGCACGAAAATATATCGCCGCTCCATAAGCCTTTTCTGATGCATCGGCGAAAGCGTGTAACTGCTGACTTCTGGCTACTTTACCGTTAAATACGTGGCGGGCAATTTTTATGTTGCTTAGTTTTTTCAACTCTTGGCGGTATTTTATCCACGTTGAATGCAGTTCCATCGGGAGAGCTGCATCCCAGTCCAGCTTAAGGTTCCATAATTGCTGAATAAATATCTTTGCAGTGATGGTGACTGGACTCAATAATCCTAACGGGTCAAAGACATGAGCGATGTCCGATAACGCGGTCCTTTTTGTGATCTTCGAGGAATCACTACAAGCTGCTCTAATGCTGAATACATCGGTTTTCGGTAGCCAAGTTAGTCCCAAAGTCTTTATTTGGCTCACTTGGTCATCTTCAAAGTCTAATTGTAGAGCGACATCTTCATTGGGGATATCTTTTACAAGATCACTGTGATTGGCACACCACTTGCGCAATTTAAATCCGGCTGCTTGTAGTATTTGATTTATTTGATCCTTTTTACAAATAGCTTCTCGAAGGTTATTTGAGCCAGTCATTAAGTCATCCATGTAGAAGTCTTCTTTGATTGCTTGGGAACCTAGCTCATATTTGTCAGCTGATTGTACGGCTAATTGCTGCAAACACTTTGTTGCTAAGTAGGGTGCTGATGTCATTCCGTATGTGACTGTATTCAATTGATAATATTTAATCTCCTCGCTGGGATCCATTCTCCAAAGTATTAACTGGTATTTTCGATCGTCTTTGGCTACCATGATTTGACGGTCCATTTTTTCGATGTCCGCGGTAAAAACGAAACGAGGCATACGGAATCGCAGCAGAATCGTAAATAATTCGCTTTGAATGGTTGGTCCAGTATGCATAATTTGGTTAAGACTCGTATTGGATGTAGTTTTAGCTGATGCATCAAACACAACACGAAGTTTAGTCGTCGTACTATCGGGTCGAACTACACAATGATGTGGTAAGAAGTAGTGCGGCGATTGAATGTCTCGTATGTTTACCCTGCTCATATGTCCCAAATCCATATACTCTTCCATGAAGGCACTGTACATAGTTTTCAATTCGGGATTTTTCGCAAGCCGTTTTTCCAGTTGAAGAAATCGTTTAAGAGCGATATCCTTAGAATCACCGAGCATACTAGTCTGGTGTGAGAAAGGTAGACTCACTTCAAAACGTCCTTCAATTGTTCTTTGGACGTGTTGCTGGAAATGCGCCTCGCATTTCATGTCCTGGGTGGTCATTTGTGCGTTTGTTGGTTCCTTGTCTTCCATCTTCCAGAATTTTTCCATTTGTTCGGATAACTGAGCATCCTCAATGCTATTGATACCGCACATTGGTAAGGGTTTCCCTGACCTTCTGACTGTATTTATCTTACCAGCCACGACCCATCCAAATGTTGTATTTTGTAATACCGGTAATCCTTTTCCAAGGTTTATTTGTCCTATAGAGATCAACTGGAAGTATAATTCTGCTCCGATCAGAATATCGATTGGACCTGGTTTGTTGAAGCTCGGATCTGCGAGTTTTATTTTGTTAGGTATCGACCAATTGGACTTGTCGAAACCATGTAATGGTTGCGGAGATGTTATTTGAGATAGAATGTAGGCTTCTATCTTGGTTGAAAAGTTGTTAATTCTGGAGTGAATTGCAAGTTCCACTTGACAGTGTACTTTCTGCGCAGTTCCTCCTATGCTGCGAATGCTGATTTTCGATAACATCGGTTGAAGAGAAAGTTTCTTAGCAGCCGATTCCGTAATCAAGTTCACCTGCGAACCGCTATCTAAAATAGCCCTGAGTTTCGTTGGATATCCATTTCTGTCCGAAACATTCAGAATGACGGTACTTAGCAGTACTTGCGATGTTGATGTTTCTGCTGCTAACGATACTGTCGTACTGCTTGAAGGTGCTTGATCCTGTTCTGCTCTTGAAGTAGCGTTGTTGCTAGGGATTGGATGATTCGGTTTTGACGTTACCATTTTATCATCCTTGTGCAATAGTGTGTTGTGTTTCTTTTGGCATTGTTTACAACTCCTTGCAAGACATGTTGATGTAGTGTGGCCCTTTCTCAGACAATTTATGCACAACTTTTCTTTCTTTGCCGTTTGATATCTCGCAGTTGGAGTTAGAGAAAGAAATTTGGCACATGAAAATAGCTGATGACTCTGCTGGCACAAAATACAACTTGTATCCTTATCGATAGCTAATAATGTGGATCTTGTATTTGATCCTATTACTCTGCCACCACGTGGTTTGGTCGCAGTGGTGAAGGCCTCGAGAGCTTGAAAACGCAGCTCCAGGAACTCTTGTAACTGCGTCAAGGTAGGCACTTCTCTGGGGTGCGTCAACTGTTGCTCAAATTGAGTGCGTGTTGCCTGGTCCAAACGCTGCAGTAGGATGAAGACGAGGATTGCATCCCATTCATGTACTGCAACATCCAAGTTTGCTAGAGCCTGGCAACACTCGTTTGTAGTGTCATGCAGAGCTCTAATTGCACTTGCATTTTCGCTAGTAGAAGACGGTTGGGAGAGCAATTTGTTGATAAGAGAGTTTACTAACAGGCGCTTGTTCGCGTATCTACTCTCCAGAATGTTCCAGGCCGCTTCGTAGCCAGTATCGGAGATCGAAAGATGCTGGACCAGGGCTTTGGCTTCTCCAGTCAGATTACTCATCAGGTAAAACATCTTCTTTGCCTTGGGTAATTGCTGGTTATGGATGAGTTCTACGTATAGGTCACGAAATTGCTTCCATTGTAGGTAATTACCACTGAAGGTGGGTAATTTTATTTCCGGCAATTTTATTTGTGTATTGAAATTCGATGAAATGGGAGGTCCTTCTGGTCGGACTGAATTTGAAAACTGTGAATCCAGCCGCTCTTGCAAATTTATCAAAACTTGTTGCACTTGCCTCTCTGTGTGTGCAACTAGCTCGGGCTGATAATCTGGACAGCTGCTTTCACCCATTATTTTCAAATGAAGATCGGATATTTTATGCCAATATTCCTGAATGCTAGCAATCTTTTGCTTGTAGTAAGCTGATGATTGCCTTTGCTCCATGTTAACTTGAGCTGGCTCCAAAATGTTTTTTAGAGCCTCTATCAGAACCTTCTGCTGCCGAATTTGCCTTTGTTGCGCCGTATTCGGTGGATAGGTTGAACACCTGGCTGCACCGCTCAATTCAGCTGCATACGTCACATCCTTGCTGGCTGCTAATGCCTTGCTGTACTCCTTGTAGAGCTGCTCAACTTGTGCGAATAGATTCTCCGTGAAATAGGGATGATCAGCGTGTTGCTCGCGAAGTCCTTCAGCCGCTACATGACGAATGTTGAAAGTTTGCCATTCTCGCTCCAATGCGGCCACTCGATCCTTGATGTAATCGGGAGTCCGTCTCTGGGGCCCGTCCTTTTTGAAATTGGTGAACTTTCTTTTAATAGTTTCACCACTTTCAACTTGATCCGCTGCTAGCTGTTCCATTTCGAAGCCTATTAATCTGTGTTTTAGCCCAGATTACGCTAGCTAATTTTGTGTGTAGGTTTTTTAAAAAATCACTTTTATGAGACGGTTATAAAGATCACTTTTACGTTATAAAGATCACTTTAAAAATCACCTTTACTATATGATTCTAAAGATCACGTCGGGGTCACCAAATATGTTTATAAAGCGATGGACCTCTTTTGATCCACCGCTAGAATTTCACTCTTTGAGTTCACTTTTACTTTCTTCTCGTTAGATGCAATATCTACCGAGAATTCCTATAAGTTGTGCCTTGGTACAAAACCAATGCACTCTTGATTTTAAAAGAAATATGTTTAAAGTTACTCGCACCGTGTCTTTATTTCGTCTGATTTTAATTTACAATATTTGAAAACTTTACAGTTAGCCACAAATGAAAATTATGCTGACCTAATGTCGGCGATTTAAAACATCTTATCCACAAAAAAATGTAATGCAACTTGATTCCCTGCATGCACATAAATTCTTCGCAAGCATGGGAAATTAACTTTAAGTGAAATATGAACTGAACTGAAATTTGGAATGTGTCTCAAAAACTTTACTTTATTGTGGCAACCAAAAATGATGACAATTGAATTTTTATAACAAGCAAAACGCTAAGAAAAATGAGAGGAAAGAATTACAAAAAAAAGAAGAACAAATTCAGGCACGAATTTGTACAATAGATGATAAGACTTCCTCTATACCAGTGTTTCCCAACCTTTTTTGTGTCATGCCCCACCTAAGACTTTCAAAAATTATTATGCCCCCCTGTAACCAGTGCTGTCGCTTTGTAGTTTTTTAGGGTACCAAAATTTACATGTTTTGAGTAGTATTTGGATGCGAAGGGTAGCAGCGGTCAAAACTTTTGAAATACATATACACATACAACATTTTGTTTGTACTATTTGTTTTTAATTTTTTCAGTTTCGTTATAACTACACAAAATAAAATGAAATTATTCATACAAATTATGATTAAATCAGAAAAACCAGTATTCATCATTATACTTATAAAAGACCCACAAAATCGTTCATTAAAAAAAAATTCAAAATAAAAACAAGCCAATCGTATAATACTCTAGATGAATACTAAACTCCGATTTATATTGTAGTTGGGGATAAAGTAGAATTACGTGTGTACATGTTGTATGTCCTTTATTAAGGACTGCCATTAGATTGCTACTCAAACCTAAAAGACAATATTCAGTGTTTAATTTCATATCTTGAACTGGGTAAGTCATTGAAAAAAAATGTCCTTTTTGAAGGACTTTCACATGGGAGGTGCAGGAAGGACTCACTCGATTTCTTACATATTTATCCTTTTACTTGGAACCATTCAAAAATGAACGTGTACAAAATTTCAAATTCGTGGCTTGAAGCGTTCAAAAGTTATCGAAAAATATTGTTGAAGACGTGTCTTAAGGACATTTTGTATGGCAGCTACCAGAAGGAGTAAAAGGATTTCGCTGATTAGTAAACTCGAACTTTGGTTTTACTCAAAACTAATTTGTACAAAATTTCCAATTCATAGCTAAAAGATTACTTGAGTTATAGTAAGTTCCGTAAATTAAGTGAAGACGTTTTGACAGGATATTTGTATGGCAGCTACACGAAGGACTAGCAGGATTTTCTTCATAATCATACATTTAGCTCCAACTATTGGAAAAATAACACATACAAAATTTCAATGTCGTAGCTTAAACCCTTCTGAAGCTATCGACCAATATTCTTAAACACGTCTTTTAAGGACATTTTGTATGGCAGCTACCAGAAGGAGTAAAAGGATTTCGCTGATTAGTAAACCCTAACTTTGTTTTTACTCAAAACTAATTTGTACAAAATTTCCAATTCATAGCTAAAAGATTACTTGAGTTATAGTGAGTTTCGTAAATTAAGTGAATGCATTTTGACAGGATATTTGTATGGCAGCTACACGAAGGACTAACAGGATTTCTTTCATAATTCTACATTTATCTCCAACTATTGAAAAAGTAACACATACAAATTTTCAAAGTTGTAGCTTGAACCCTTCCGAAGTTAACGGCTAATATTTTTCAACACGTGTTTTAAGGACATTTTGTATGGCAGCTACCCCAAGGAATAGGACGATTTTGCCCGTTAACGAACTTAGCCTTGTTGTTGTTGTTGTTTGAAGCGGGGGAGGATACGCAGCTAGGCCGCGCATCTTGAGCACTCAGACAATTATTGACCATTACACTCGAGTCCCCCAGTCTCTACCCGAACTTTTTCGTCCTCCTCACGAATTACAAGAGCTCAAGTAGGGAACGAGAACGGAGTTCTTCCATCCTGATCACATCGACGCCTTATACGTGCACTCTCGCAAAAGAGTAAGCTGGACACTCGAGAAGGAAATGTTCCGTTGTGTCGTCGCTCTCGTCGCAAGCAGTGCACATGGGGTCGTCAATGATTCTCAATCTGACCATATGTAGGCCACACGAGTTATGCCCTGTGAGGACACCAACCATACTACTACATTCTTTCCTGCTCAATTTGAGAAGAAAAGAAGCGGTTCGTCCACTTGGTCCGTCAACAAGGTTTCTGGTCTGCCGCATTCCCGGAAAAAGTCGCCATCTCTCAATGTGTGATTAACTCACCCACTCAGCAGTGGCAGCCCTAACAGAGGCATCCGGCACACCGAAAACTGGTTCTGGTCCGACCATGGCTGACTCCGATCCTGCCCATGCTAATGCATCAGCTATTTCATTGCCAGTTATACCCTGGTGGCCTGGAACCCATATGAGCTTTAAGTCATTGAATCTGCCAACAGAATTCAACCGTTCTTTACACTCACGTACCATCTTCGAAAAGACGATTGGATTATCTAGGAATTGTAGAGCGGCCTGACTGTCTCTGCAAATGGAGATCATCCTGCCTCTCCATCTTCCCTCTATAATCCATTCTACTGCCTTAAGGATTGCATAAACTTCAGCTTGAAATACCGAAGAATGTTTTCCTAGGGCGAAAGAGTACCTGAGATCTTCAGTCTGCAGATACATTCCAGCTCCCGACCCGTCTTCAGTCATTGAACCGTCCGTGTAGAATATATCAGTGAATCCGCTAAGCAATGCGGACTGGTTTTCCCACTCCACCCTACTCGGGATCTCCACCTGATATTTTCTATTGAGCATACAGATCGGAGTCATAGCATCCGATGGCATATCGAAGATAGGGTTCCCAGACAACCTTCGAGCCATTTCTCCATGACCCGTGCAATGCTCTTTCCTCCACAGACCTAATCTCATTAGACTGTGTGCAGCTCTCATTGCTTCCGCCTGAACAACAATGTCAAGCGGTGGCAGATTGAGCAGTGCATCGAGTGCCGCACCCGGTGTGGTGCGCAAGGCACCTGTTACACCGATGCAGACTGTCCTCTGTAGTTTAGCGAGACTAGCTCTAATGTATGCACACTCGGACTTAGTCCACCAAACCACTGATGCATAGATTAGGATGGGTCTTATAATAGCCGTATATAGCCAATATACCATTGAAGACCTAAGACCCCATGTTCTTCCAAAAGCTCTTCGGCACTGCCAGAATGTTACTAGCGCACGGTTTGCCTTTGTATCTACATGTTCCTTCCAGAGAAGCTTGCTATCCAGGATAATTCCAAGATACTTAACTTTCTCCGAGAGCTGAATAATTTCACCCTTCAGCATAGGCAACACTAAACCTTCTGTTTTTCTTTTCCTAGTAAACAAAACTAGCGCGGTTTTGCTAGGACTCACAGAAAGTCCATGTCTTTCACACCAGCCATCTATAACCCATAGGACTCTCTGCATTTTGTCGCAGACATCCCTGAGCGATAGCCCAACAGCTAGTGCAGCCACGTCACCAGCGTAAGCTTGTACGTGAATATTCAGATCCTGCAGTTCGAGAAGCAGAGAGTCGATGAGCATACTCCATAACAATGGCGAAAGGACCCCGCCTTGAGCACAACCCTTACTGACCCCCGTTGTAGCATATTGCCCATCCCCCGCCTCCGCGAATAGCATTCTCTGTGTGAGCATAGAGTGAATCCACTTGACTAAAAAGTCATCCACCCCATGTCTTTTGGCAGCATCACACAGTGATTCGAAGGGCGCACTATCAAAAGCACCCTCAATGTCCACAAAAAGGCCCAGCGCGTACTTTTTCCGGTCCAGCGCCCCTTCTATTCTGGATACCAGAGAGTGGAGCGCTGAATCACAAGACTTTCCGCTCTGATACGCATATTGTTCCGAACAAAGAGGATGCGCTCTGAGAGCCACTTCGCTCTGAGAGCCACTTCCTATGTGCTTCTCTACCAGTCGACAGTCAATATCGACTTTTCAGAACAAACGATGTTATGCTGATTGGCCTAAAACTTTTGGGCAAAGTATAGTCGTCTCTCCCTGGCTTCGGGATGAACGCTACTCTGACCGGTTGCCATGAAGATGGTATGTATCCATGCGCCAAGCATGCAGAAAATATCTTTCTGAGGATCGGCACTAGAACAACTGCTCCCTCTTTTAGCATTATCGGATAGACACCGTCCACTCCTGGTGACTTGTAGCTGTCAAACGATGAAATTGCAAATTTCACCCTCTCAGCCGTCACTACAGCGGACGCTTTATACCAACTACGCCTGGGCACTCTGTCCTTGGTCGGACAAAGTGTCTGAACCACGCATTGATCGCTTTCGATCACCTGATTTCCTGGAAAATGGGTCTCAAAGAGGGTTCTTAGTGACTCCGTTTTCGAAGTGGTATATGTACCATCAGGTTTCAACAGGGTGTCAAGCCTGGCCGTGTTGTCTTTCTGAAAGACTTTGTGCAACCTAGCTGTTTCCCTGGTTCCTTCCAGACTCTCGCAGTAGTTCCTAAAAGAGGCTAGTTTTGATGTCTTAACCAGCTTCTTGTATTCCCTCTGCGCTGTCCCAGTCGGTCTCTGAACCGAAATTCCAGATATCTGTGATCCGACAGAGTTTCCTCTTCCAGGACGCGCCAATCTATTATGGATTCCGCAATCCTAGAAGACGACAACGTCATATCTATCACTCGTCGTAACAAACGTTGGCTTGTTGCCTCTGTTGTTTACTACAAGGCACGACGCCATAATGAACTCCAATAACTGCTCACCCCTAGGATTGCATTTGCTGCTGCCCCAAACAGTGTGTTGAGCATTAGCATCACATCCAATGACAAGCTGTAAGTTATTGGTGTCCGCGAATCTAACGAGCCCGGTCAGCTCCCTGGATGGGGGAGGTAATAACGAGTCATATGGAAGGTAAGCCGACACTACTATTATGTCTTTTCTCCTACCCTCCAGTACGTTAGACATTTTGACTGCTACAATATCTTGACAGGTGAACTGCCTCAACATCGTCGCCTCTATCATATTTGATATGAATAGACAGGCACGCGGTCGTTCAGATCCTTCATCGTAAAAGATCCAGCCTCCCTGGATCGAATCCAATCCACAAACTCGCCTATTGCGAATCCATGGTTCCTGTATTATTGATACATAAGGGGATGTGTGCATTTTGCTAAGTCTCCTACTTAGTAAAGCAGTAGCAGCCTTAGCATGCTGCAAGTTGATCTGGGTAAATATAATGTCGCAGTTAGCCATTCAAGATAATCACCCTCACATTACATCCACATACTGCTACTTAGGAAGATTAAATTTAATCCTCCCAAGAAAGAGATATGGACGCATGTCATATCTAGTCCGCAGGACCTCTACACTACCGCTATCTATGCCAAGCGCAAGAGTACAGCTCTCAGTACCGTCGGGACTGCTGCTCTTACGCTGTTCATAAACTCGCCATCTGGTGGTGTCAAGTCCTGCGTTCTGGATACGAAGGCGGGCGAGTATTTCCTGGGGTTTCCTAGGTTTACCAGGAATCCAGCATACTGCCCGAATCAGCTTCTGAAAAGTATCACCTTTCGCAACCACGAAGTTGACACGATTCTCCGCCGAAATCTTCCCAACGGCATCCGTTAGCCACTCGAAAGCTACTGAATCCCCGCAACGAACTTGCATAAGCCCGTCACAGACATCCATGCCTTCAAATCTAGGTGAGGCGGTAGCTTCACCCAGGAGCTTCCATAGGCCGTTATCCAGGGCAGCAATGTGACCCTTGGTCAGCTGTTTGCCCTGCGGACCAATACCGATTACCACCTGCAAGGCGGTGGCCGCCACATCAGAGAAGGTCTTGGCACTCTTTGCTGTGGCAGTCTCCGCGCTAGCAGCAGTCGGACTGATCTTCGCGCCTGAGGGTCCAGCGTCAGCTAAGTCAGCTGCACTAATCTCCCCGCGCATTCGCTCAGCCGGTCTAGGACCAGTTGCTCCTAAAATAGAGCAGGCTGATCTATCCACTGCAGCGACTCCCGAAGTAGACGGTGAAACATCCGCTTTAGTGGCTTCCGTCCTCCTCATCTTCTTCGCCCTGCCAGAAGTAGAAGCGAGGAATTCGGTATTAACCACAAGATTAGTTTCGGGTGATTCCTCCACAGATCGATTGCGCTTAATAACGTTTTCACAGGCTGTCTGTACCACGACATTGCCACTGGCCGCTATGACTCCTGTCATAACTGCCCCAGCTCTTGCCTTGGCTCTTGCCAACCTTCTTCTCTTCTTCTGGCCTTTGCTCAACTTATCCTCAACGGGACAGGAGCTAGTCGGTTTCGGATTAACCGCGTCCTGAGCACGGGTGAATTCCTTAACCAATGGTGTCAGATTAACCGTGCCAAGGGCACATGTACTTTCCTTCACCATCAGTTTCGGATCACCCACGCCCAGAGCACAGGTACTTTCCGTAACCATTAGTGATGGGTCCATACCGATATATGGTGATATCACCTAATACGAATATATTCATTACGCGGTATTATAATATCTAAACTAATACTTGAATATTACTAATATCTACTGTATCATATCGAGCTGGTGCTTGTTAGAAAACAATCTTCATGAAATGATCATCGAATAGAGATTTATAACTATATTTGGTGAAGTTAAGCTAAAGAAAACATTACGGTATTTAAATTTTAAAAGTCAATATGATCGCGAAAATACACTATTATTAGCAGCTTATTGCAAAATATCTAATTGCTGAAAAAATTTTTAACTCGGTATAGACCTATGAACACAAAACCGAAAATACATGAAAATCAAAACTAACAAAGATGTTAAACATTACGAACTCACTCGGATTTACTCTACTATCCTTTTCATTGTCCAATATATGTAAGTTATATTTAATTCAATTGTTATTTCCAAATATAAAAACACCCACCCTTTCCTCCTTATAAAGGGTTTTCCAATAGGGACTTGACAACTTTGAATTCAATTTGTGAACGCACCCTTTCACTAATCATCGAACTGTCACTGTCAATTTATTCAGTAAACTTAACATTTTTATCATGGTAAAGTACACGAAGGAACAACGTCTGCAAATTATAAAAATTTACTACAGAAATTCGGAGTCGGTGACCGCTACTTTAAGAGCGTTAACTCCGATTTTCGGTCGTAATTCTCGCCCTAGTAGACAGGCAGTAACAAGTTTAGTGCAAAAATTTGAGTCTACATATTCGTTGTGTGATGTTGCCGTGCCAGTGAGACAACGGGTTGGTCGAAGTGTCGAAAATATCGCTGCCGTTGAAACGTCCGTAGCAAATGATCCAAATCAGTCAATTCCACGGCGTTCTCAAGTGTTGGGCATCGCCCAGACCACGTTATGGCGAATTTTGCGTAAGGATCTTGGTTTACACCCATACAAGATCAAGCTGACTCAAGAATTGAAGCCGATGGACCATTTGAAGCGACGTACGTTCTCCGATTGGGCTCTGGAAAAGATGCGCCAAGATGATCAATTTCATCGCAAAATCATCTTCAGTGACGAAGCTCATTTTTGGCTCAGTGGGTTCGTCAATAAGCAAAATATGCGTTATTGGTCCGGTGAAAATCCACATGTGCTTCATGAAAGACCACTTCATCCACAAAAAATAACTGTTTGGTGCGGTTTGCATGCTGGCGGCGTCATAGGGCCATATTTTTTCGTCGACGATAATGATCGTCACGTTACTGTGAATGGTAATCGTTATCGCGCCATGATTACCGATTATTTTTGGCCCGAATTGGAAGATATGGACTTGGACAACATGTGGTTTCAATAGGACGGTGCCACAAGCCACACAGCACACGTTACAATCGATTTATTGAAGAGTAAGTTTGATGAGCGTGTTATCTCAAGAAATGAACCAGTCGATTGGCCGCCTCGTTCGTGCGATTTAACGCCTCTGGACTTTTTTCTTTGGGGCCACGTCAAGTCGTTGGTCTATGCCAACAAGCCGACGACGTTGGAAGAGCTCAGAGCCAACATTGAACACGAAATAGCAGCCATTTCGGCAGAAATGTGTGGCCGAGTCATCGAAAATTGGGTCCAACGAATCGACCGCTGCAAACGTGCCCGCGGTGGCCATATGAACGAAGTCGAGTTCCATTCATAAATGTTTTGATTGTACTTCAACCCGATAATAAAGTTTTTGAAATATCTCAAATGGTTTGCATTTTATTTTGAAAAAAAGTTGTCAAGTCCTTATTGGAAAACCCTTTATAACCAATAGATTTAGCAATCAATTTTTCCTTTACTTACTAGGATCCACATTGCACTAATTTACCAATCTACTCTTCTTTTCCTCACACAATAAATTTCACACATTGTCATTCATATCTTCGAAGCCGACAGTCCTTTCCCATCCGATAAATGTTGAATTCGTTTTATAAATCTACCATAATCTTCCATTACTCCTTTACACTTTCCTTATTTAATGTGTAGGTGGTAGGTGCGAAATTGCATAGGTGTACTTTCCCAGACCCTTTCCTTCTTAAAGTGCCTGCCTTCTTTCTCTAGAATACGCTCAATACAGTAATATATTTTTAGTTTTCTATCCTTTGCGGTTCTCGAAAAATATTGAATAATATTTTTTTCCTTTTCACCTTCTCCAGACATCGCCCCCTACAATCACACCTTCAAAATTGTTTTCCCTGCTAGAAGTCTACTGGGCCTAACTCCTGTAAAATTTCTAAGATCATATCTGCTACTGTTCTTGAGATATAAAAATCTAATTTTTTGAAGGGAATAGCCCCTCACTTTTGTGCTTCACCACCCTCCTCAAAAAGTTCATGTTCAGTAGACTTTACTTGTAATCCTATATACAGAAACCAAATTTTATCTTCCTGCTGTAATTGGTTCGGAAGATATTGATGTCCAAAGTTTTTTACCCCCCACCTCGACACCCTACCACCCCCCATAAATTTTTTAGACCTTATCTAATCTTCCATTATCCCTTAAGATAACCACAAAGTTTCAACCTTCTGACATCAACCGTTCAGGAGATATGGATTTTAGAATGTTTCAATCCCAGCTTTCAAGCGTTTCGGACACATTATTTTTCCCCCCACTCCCACACCCTTCAACCTATATCTACAATTTTTTAAGCAATTGGGTTCACGATCATAGTTCTACATAAGTTTTAAATTTCAGCCTCCTAGCATAAGCGGTTCCTGAGATCTAGGAACCAACATTTTTCATCTAAAACGCTTCTCCTCCTCCCCCTTACACATCCCCCTCCCAAAAGACACGCCATCACCATCCATCGGTCCCATGATATGATATTGGAATATTCCCTACCATATATTAGGTCAGATATCCATATTCGTATGTTTTCACTGATATCACATATTCCTATGGATTCGCTGATATCAAATATTAGTGAATATAAAATATTAGTGAATATAAAATATTAGTGAATATAAAATATTAGTGAATAGAAAATATTAGTGAATAGAAAATATTAGTGAATATAAAATATTAGTGAATATAAAATATTCGTGAATATTTGATATCAGCGAATCCATAGGAATATGCGATGGATGGAGGATGGATGATGGACGATGGAGGATGGAGGATGGAGGATGGAGGATGGAGGATGGAGGATGGAGGATGGAGGATGGAGGATGGACGATGGATGATGGACGATGGACGATGGACGATGGACGATGGACGATGGACGATGGACGATGGACGATGGACGATGGACGATGGACGATGGACGATGGACGATGGACGATGGACGATGGACGATGGACGATGGACGATGGACGATGGACGATGGACGATGGACGATGGACGATGGACGATGGACGATGGACGATGGACGATGGACGATGGAGGATGAATGATGGTGGATGGAGGATGGATGATGGAGGATGAATGATGGTGGATGGATGATCGATGATGGAGGATGGAGGATGAATGATGGTGGATGGAGGATGGACGATGGAGGATGAAGGATGGAGGTTGGAGGATGGATGATGGAGGATGGAGGATGAAGGATGAAGGATGGACGATGGAGGATGGAGGATGAATGATGTCGGATGGAGGTGGATGGAGGATGGATGATGGAGGTTGGAGGATGGAGGATGGAGGATGGAGGATGGAGGATGGAGGATGGAGGATGGAGGATGGAGGATGGAGGATGGAGGATGGAGGATGGAGGATGGAGGATGGAGGATGGAGGATGGAGGATGGAGGATGGAGGATGGAGGATGGAGGATGGAGGATGGAGGATGGAGGATGGAGGATGGAGGATGGAGGATGGAGGATGGAGGATGGAGGATGGATTATGGAGGATGGAGGATGGAGGATGGAGGATGGAGGATGGAGGATGGAGGATGGAGGATGGAGGATGGAGGATGGAGGATGGAGGATGGAGGATGGAGGATGGAGGATGGAGGATGGAGGATGGAGGATGGAGGATGGAGGATGGAGGATGGAGGATGGAGGATGGAGGATGGAGGATGGAGGATGGAGGATGGAGGATGGAGGATGGAGGATGGAGGATGGAGGATGGAGGATGGAGGATGGAGGATGGAGGATGGAGGATGGAGGATGGAGGATGGAGGATGGAGGATGGAGGATGGAGGATGGAGGATGGAGGATGGAGGATGGAGGATGGAGGATGGAGGATGGAGGATGGAGGATGGAGGATGGAGGATGGAGGATGGAGGATGGAGGATGGAGGATGGAGGATGGAGGATGGTGGATGGAGGATGGAGGATGGAGGATGGAGGATGGAGGATGGAGGATGGAGGATGGAGGATGGAGGATGGAGGATGGAGGATGGAGGATGGAGGATGGAGGATGGAGGATGGAGGATGGAGGATGGAGGATGGAGGATGGAGGATGGAGGATGGAGGATGGAGGATGGAGGATGGAGGATGGAGGATGGAGGATGGAGGATGGAGGATGGAGGATGGTCGATGGAGGATAGAGGATAGAGGATAGAGGATAGAGGATAGAGGATAGAGGATAGAGGATAGAGGATAGAGGATAGAGGATAGAGGATAGAGGATAGAGGATAGAGGATAGAGGATAGAGGATAGAGGATAGAGGATAGAGGATAGAGGATAGAGGATAGAGGATAGAGGATAGAGGATAGAGGATAGAGGATAGAGGATAGAGGATAGAGGATAGAGGATAGAGGATAGAGGATAGAGGATAGAGGATAGAGGATAGAGGATAGAGGATAGAGGATAGAGGATAGAGGATAGAGGATAGAGGATAGAGGATAGAAGATAGAAGATAGAAGATAGAAGATAGAGGATAGAGGATAGAGGATGGATGATGGACTATGTATGACGGAGGATGGATGATGGAGGATGGATGATGGACTATGTATGACGGAGGATGGATGATGGAGGATGGATGATGGAGGATGAAAGGTGGAGGATAGTGGGTTTAGATTAAAGATTAAAGATTATTGATCAAAGATCAAAGATTAAAGATTGAAGATTGAAGATTGAAGATTGAAGATTGAAGATTGAAGATTGAAGATTGAAGATTGAAGATTGAAGATTGAAGATTGAAGATTGAAGATTGAAGATTGAAGATTGAAGATTGAAGATTGAAGATTGAAGATTGAAGATTGAAGATTGAAGATTGAAGATTGAAGATTGAAGATTGAAGATTGAAGATTGAAGATTGAAGATTGAAGATTGAAGATTGAAGATTGAAGATTGAAGATTGAAGATTGAAGATTGAAGATTGAAGATTGAAGATTGAAGATTGAAGATTGAAGATTGAAGATTGAAGATTGAAGATTGAAGATTGAAGATTGAAGATTGAAGATTGAAGATTGAAGATTGAAGATTGAAGATTGAAGATTGAAGATTGAAGATTGAAGATTGAAGATTGAAGATTGAAGATTGAAGATTGAAGATTGAAGATTGAAGATTGAAGATTGAAGATTGAAGATTGAAGATTGAAGATTGAAGATTGAAGATTGAAGATTGAAGATTGAAGATTGAAGATTGAAGATTGAAGATTGAAGATTGAAGATTGAAGATTGAAGATTGAAGATTGAAGATTGAAGATTGAAGATTGAAGATTGAAGATTGAAGATTGAAGATTGAAGATTGAAGATTGAAGATTGAAGATTGAAGATTGAAGATTGAAGATTGAAGATTGAAGATTGAAGATTGAAGATTGAAGATTGAAGATTGAAGATTGAAGATTGAAGATTGAAGATTGAAGATTGAAGATTGAAGATTGAAGATTGAAGATTGAAGATTGAAGATTGAAGATTGAAGATTGAAGATTGAAGATTGAAGATTGAAGATTGAAGATTGAAGATTGAAGATTGAAGATTGAAGATTGAAGATTGAAGATTGAAGATTGAAGATTGAAGATTGAAGATTGAGATTGAAGATGTGATGATTGAGTTTGATTGATTGAGATTGAAGATTGAAGATGAAGTTTGAAGATTGAAGATTGAAGATTGAAGATTGAAGATTGAAGATTGAAGATTGAAGTTGAAGATTGAAGATTGAGATTGAAGATTGAAGATTGAAGATTGAAGATTGAAGTTGAGATTGAAGATTGAAGATTGAGATTGAGTTGATGTTGAAGATTGAAGATTGAAGATTGAAGATTGAAGATTGAAGATTGAAGATTGAAGATTGAAGATTGAAGATTGAAGATTGAAGATTGAAGATTGAAGATTGAAGATTGAAGATTGAAGATTGAAGATTGAAGATTGAAGATTGAAGATTGAAGATTGAAGATTGAAGATTGAAGATTGAAGATTGAAGATTGAAGATTGAAGATTGAAGATTGAAGATTGAAGATTGAAGATTGAAGATTGAAGATTGAAGATTGAAGATTGAAGATTGAAGATTGAAGATTGAAGATTGAAGATTGAAGATTGAAGATTGAAGATTGAAGATTGAAGATTGAAGATTGAAGATTGAAGATTGAAGATTGAAGATTGAAGATTGAAGATTGAAGATTGAAGATTGAAGATTGAAGATTGAAGATTGAAGATTGAAGATTGAAGATTGAAGATTGAAGATTGAAGATTGAAGATTGAAGATTGAAGATTGAAGATTGAAGATTGAAGATTGAAGATTGAAGATTGAAGATTGAAGATTGAAGATTGAAGATTGAAGATTGAAGATTGAAGATTGAAGATTGAAGATTGAAGATTGAAGATTGAAGATTGAAGATTGAAGATTGAAGATTGAAGATTGAAGATTGAAGATTGAAGATTGAAGATTGAAGATTGAAGATTGAAGATTGAAGATTGAAGATTGAAGATTGAAGATTGAAGATTGAAGATTGAAGATTGAAGATTGAAGATTGAAGATTGAAGATTGAAGATTGAAGATTGAAGATTGAAGATTGAAAATTGAAGTTTGATGATTGAAGTTTGATGATTGAAAATTGAAGATTGGAAATTGAAGATTGAAGATTTAAGATTGAAAATTGAAGATTAAAGATGGAATATTAAAGATTATAAATTGAAAAGAGGAGATGGAATACAGATTTAGGAAAAAGTATTACTGGACACCTAAACGCCAAAATGAAAATTTACATTTTTCGTTTATGGTATTTCAACTTTTAAGTCAATTTCAATTTGTTTCACTCCCCGCTCGACTTGAAATTAAAAGATATCGCTAGCTTAAAATTTGCAGGGCTATAGGAACTAAAACTCCCTTTTCGCGTTCATGTTTAACTGACGTGCGCTTCGCTTTTGCCATAGAAATATTTTCACTTTCGTTTAATATTTTATGTCTTTTAAAGAAACTCATTAATTTCTACTTTGCAACCTTTTCAATTATTTTTCCAACGATATTCTCGTATATTAAGGAAATAAGTCAATAATTGTTACTTGTTTACTAAATTTTAGGGAATACACTCTTCGAAAGGTTAAAAATAATTAAGTGTGTAAGAGGCTTTGAGATAAAATCTTTTAATAATTTTAGACATTCAATTGTTATGCCGTCAAATCCAGGACTAGAGCCAATATTTTTTAAAACGAGATTCCTATTATTTCCCGCAATACCCCCAGCATTGCTTTAAAATAATCAACTTTGAGTATTTTTATTAAAGCTCATAATTTATTCATAATTTTTTTTTCAAAGAGCCGGTTCAATGAAAAGAGCAAGATCCGGTGAACCGGTTCATTGAAAAGATCCGAATTTCCCATCTCTAATGAGAAGGGGTCGATGGGAAATGAATATCATGATATTCGAATATTTGATATTGGCATATTCCTAATATCTAATATATCCAAATATTAGTAATATCATAGCGAATACTAATATATTCGTCTCATCTCTAGTAACCATCGATTTCGGATTAACCGCGCCAGAGGCACTGGTACTTTCCTCAATCATTGGCCGATTCAGATTAACCGATAACACATTTCCGGTACTTTCCTCTTCAGACATCGGATTCGGAATAACCGCTCCCACCTTGGTTGCAGCATATTCCTCCTCCAAGGACCGAATCGGATTAACCGTTCCTGCATAGTCAGCACTATCCTCATCGGCAAGCAGTAAATCCTCCAAGGAGTTACTGAGATCCAGTAGTGTGCTCCCACTACAACCTGGATCACCCATTGCAGTCATACATGATGGTGGGGCCTCCAAAATCCGAGCCCCGGCCGCATAAGCGGGTGGATTCCCAGACAGGGTCTGGTTACCACTTGGAGAGTCTAAATCCATAGGCTTCTCCATCATGTAAAGTCTTCCCTTTAGTTGACACAAGTGTCTTAAGCCCCCTCACCACGACAAGGTAGAAAGACGAAGAGGCCGAAGAGCCTTACAAATTCAACCAAACATCCGGATTCAAAATTTCAAGATCCTAGGTGAGGGCGTTCTTGAGTTATCGTGTTCACGGACAGACGGACGGACGGACGTCAAGCGGATTTGAGGTTTTTGGGCACAAATAAACAAAAAATAATATATAACTTTTTTTCGTCCGAGGCTTCGTTCTATGCGTTACAAACTTTTGGGCTGGATTAAACTTATAATACTCTATATGATTTCATCTAGAGTATAAAAAATTCCAGTTGTATTCAAAACAGCCCCAGTTCTATTGTTACTTGCTAAACATAAAAATAAAACAAACAACTATTCATATTCCATCAAGTTAAGGTGTAAAAAATCAGTCTTCTCATTTTACATAAATTATAATTACATAAGAAAACTAAAAATTCTTTAAATTATCAATAAAAATATATTACTTTTTGTCCCAACTGCATAAATCAATATAAATATATCGATGTTCAACAATTCATATATACTCTAAATTAAGTTCAAAACAAAACAATTTTCTTTTAAAATCTAAATAAAGATATAAAATATTTGAATAATTACATATTTTGAATAAAAAAAAAATGGGACTTTATCTTGACTTAATTGGCTATTCCATTTCAAAACATAGTAAGTGCTTTTTAAAAAAATTATAGGAGTACCTAAAAACTTTGTTAGTCCTAGAAATAAATGTTAGTGTTTCGATATTTTAGGAGTTCTTCCAGTTTATCTGAGAGTACCCCTATGTATGAAACTATTAATATTTATTTTTAAAGGCTGAGTAAATATAAGTTTTAAGATACCTTAAAATTTTCTAAGAAGAACTTACTGGGTTTTGAAATGAGACAGCCGTGATGCTTATTACTTCTTGTACTTAAAAATCAAAGATTTCGACGGTTCCCACTTTTTGGCAAAGTTGTTATTAGCAAGTTCTTTGGCAGTTAAAACAGCATTCACTGTACCAGTAAGAAGTGAATTTCTTTTCTTGTGCTTTAATTAAATTAAATTCAGAAAACTTTCTTTCGGCAGTTGCACTGCTATGGGGGAAGCGATTATAGTTCCGATAAAATGTCTTATATTAGAAAACATGGTTTGGTATAATGCATTTTTCTGATTAAAAATATTTTGGTAGAAATCTTCAAACGGCAAATCTGTAGATATCACTGTTTGATTAAGAAATTATTGCCATTCCTCATCTAATATTTCTACGATAGCTTCATCTAATAAATTGGGGAATAATAACATCAAAGGAAGTAACTTAGATGATAAGTATTTTAATTGTAAATAATATTTTTCATCCGGGTAGCATAATTGAAATTTGAGTAGTATAAGTAGTACGGGCATGAAATAGTAGTGAAATACTACTATAGTAGCAAGTTCGGCAGCGCTGTCTGTAACATATTCATAATTTTTAATATTCAAAAATTAAACTCTTCAGTGAAGAAACTTAAATTATAGGTTTTAGAAAGAAATTACTAGGAAATTGTTAAGAAAACGCAGTAAGTAAATTTTAAAAACATATGTTGTAGAACTGAAATTCAATTACAAAATAATTTTAATGAAATTTTTTTTTATATTATTTTAATTATTAGTAATTATTTAAATTTAGTGAGATCCTTGCTCTTGATGCTTGCTGCAAAGAGATTTTGTTGGGTTCCAATTTAGTTAGCTTCAGTCTCAAGTCTCCCCGTTGCGTTATATACAGTCGATTTCTTTTTTTTAGCTGCATATCATTTATGGCACTAAATCCACATTCAGCTACATATGGAGATGGAAATGGTAGCAATAGTTTTCTTGCACATTTGGTTGAATTTGGATATTTCATTTCTGTTTCCTCACAAAACCATGCCATCACTCCTTTTATATTAAATAAAGTTTAAACTGACTTATCATTTTGCATTTCTGCAAGTTCTTCTTGATACAGGATATTTGAAATATCGGACAAATCCACTAACATTGGCTGCATCATCTAACTTGGAAAATCAATTTTTTTCAAATCAGAAAATCTTTCTGTTAAATCAGCTGACAGAATTTTTAGATGATCGACAATAACAAGTACAGCGATATCAGTCACTTCACATTTTTGGAGCCAATGAAACTTTTCAAAATATTTCTTGAGAATATGTTTCTGACATAATTCAATAAATGTAATGAAATCTTAAAAAAATCTGCCAACAGTCTGGGCGCAACTTTATTATTTTTTGGGTAGAAGTCCGAAACGTGTTTAATGCTGAGATGCGTTGTAGGTTACTATGCAACTGACAACCTCAAAAATAACATTCCAAATAGTCTCCTGGTTATTCCATAACTGTTTTCAGAAATACTGAAATTGATGGTTTGATTAAATTCTCTCCTATAGTATGATTTTTTCCCAGATTTAGAGATGAGTAAGGAAATTTGGTAGCTAGCCTCGAGAGTACGGTTGACAGTTGCAGTATGAGCAGTAAATAGAGATTTAAAGTTGCTATTAGATTCAGTTTTTCTACACCCTAATCAGGCCGGAAAGGTACTAGGGAACCTGATATTGAAAATTTGAATTAAAAGGAATATAATGAATCATTCCATTCCATTCAAGAAGTACCAAATACATGAGCAAATTGAGTATCGCACGGGTAAGTAAGTGTGTATGTAATATAGCAAAAGTAAATGGCATAGTTTCCTCTAATTCGGTATACATATTTTTATAATCACCAGTACCGCAATTGGCGGTTGCTTTTAAACTCTGAACGAGTCCATTTTCGAATTGCCCCCCTTTACAAACAAATTGCCCCCCTGTGGGGCGTGGGCCCCACGTTGGGAAACATTGCTCTATACCCTTCACAATTTCAAACTTTCTAGGGGATTTAACTAACGAGATTGAAAGTTTCGATTCCAATGCTGTTATTACAGAATATGTAAGTACTGGCCCTAAAACTTACAGTCTAAAAATCGAGATAGGGGATCAAGTTGAGTATGTTACAAAGTTTAAGGGGATAACACTTAATTTTAAAAATTCCAAAAGGGTGAATTTCGAATGCCTAAAATCTTTAGTAACTGGCATCAGTGGAGGTGACTCAGTTTGTGTAACGAATAATCGAAAGATTAAGCGTAAGCGTCCTGGTATTGTTATTAGCGCTGTGGAGAAGAATCACTTGCAATTCACTTTCGATAAAAGGGTTGTCGTCGAAGATCATCTTTCTTATCCGTATGGCTTCAAAAAAATTAAGTTAGCAAGCTAGAATAGTAAAAATTTTAGCATTAAGAACACGCTTCAGTGTAATTATTCTTAATTTGATATATGTGCCTAAATATAAGTTGAAAATATTGTTTTTTCCATTAATATATAAATAGGTAAAAATAAACTGTTTTTCACTTAACGGCTTCGCGTCTTACCGAAAACATGAGTAAATTTATAATTGATATCCAGTTTGTTACCGGAAATTATGGTCAGTATTTTGCTAAAGAGCTTGCTATACTGCCTTTGGAGTCAATATACCCAACGTTCTATTTCCTCCTCCCCCCTCATCCCTATCAGGAGCTGAACATAAAGGCGGATCGGGAGCAGAAGTATGAACGAGAGAACATCAATGGTTTGCACTGGAATGATGGCGATACATGTTATAATAGTCTACCCGACATTTTGAAGGACCTTTCTAGCTCTACTATATACGTAAAAGGCCTTGTGAAGGAGAGTTTCATCTGAAGATACTTACCAGACGCTGAGATAATACAGCTTGAAACACCGAAATTAACCGAGTTTCAACACTTTCAAACACTATGTAAAAATCATAACAAAGCTCGAGCTTCTCCTTGCGCCGTGCAGAACTGTGAATAAAGTTTATTTATAAAAGAAAACAGATACTTTAGTATAATATTTTTATTAGCAAATCGTTATATTAAAAATAATTCTTGCACTACAAAACTAAAGAATTTCATAAAAAAGTCGAGAATAGTTAATATGCACATATGAGGTGCGTGATGGTATAAAAAAGTCTGCACTCGATAATTGTAATACATCTTTTTCCTTGCATTTAGTGGTGTATTGGTTGAAGTAATCCCTCACGCTTTTAGAAGCGTTGTTGTTATGAAACATGACGATATTGATGAAATTCATCCTTTTGTACAAATTTAAAAGGTTCTGGTTCCTACTTTCATCGATCGGTATCACGAATTCCTTTTTTAAACCAGCTTGAACCGCTTGTGTAGCCTCGTCTTTTTCATGTTTCAACATGTTCAGATGATTGTACAGCGAAGTCCATCCGGAGTAGTTCGTTGACATAGTGAAACGTCCAGGGTAACTGAAGATTATTTTTGCCTCTAAAGTGAACGGGTCGAAGCCTAATACAACCTTCCGGTTTTGGCAGCCGTTCAGATAGTAGGTGTAGTTCAGTAGAGCACCTTCGCCAGGTACCTCGGACGTTTTCTGCTTGCATGGTTTCTTAATAACTGATTCATCCGATGGGACTGATTTTTTCTTTTGTTAGACCTTCGCTGTTGCATGCCATCCTCGATTTTTGTAATAGGTGAAGACATATTGTCCGGTAGATTTTTAGAAAAAAACTGACAGTCGGGTGGTTTGAGCTGATGCTTTTATACTCTCTGCCTCCGATTTACAATACTGGCTACGAAAAACCCCACCATTCTGTGTAGCACCCGATGAAAATATATGGTGGTATAAATTAACTACCTTGGCGTCATTATATGGAAAATCTTTTGACGAAAACTGCTTAAGAAATAACTTTAGATCCTTCCCCTTGCAAGGAGAATATATGTATACACAGCAGTAGTTTCCGCATGTCGAAGAGTATACACTTTGTAATCGTTTTTTGTTATTTATAAAAACCGTATGCAAACATCTTTTAAAATATTTATTGTTGGGATATCTACCAAAGGAGTCAAAAAATTTAGCAGGGCCTGTCCTCGAAAAATAAAATGCTACCCAATGAACGCCTTTTTTTTGCGGGGTTGGTATTTGCAATAACACATACAGGCTTTTTAATTTTGTAAGGTAAACGATCGCAATGAAATACGCCTTTGAATAATCTCCTTGTGGTTGTGTTTATACTCTAGATGAAATCATATAGAGTATAGCCCAAAAGTTTGTAACACATAGAACCAAGCCTCGGACGAAAAAAAGTTATACATTATTTTTTGTTTATTTGTGGCCAAAAACCTCAAATCCGCTTGAAGTTCGTTCGTCCGTCCGTCCGTCTGTCCGTTAGCATGATAACTCAAGAACGCCTTCACCTAAGATCTTGCAATTTTGAATCTGGATGTTTGGTTGAATTTGTAAGGCTAAGTTCGTTAACGGGCAAAATCGTCCTACTCCTTCGGGTAGCTGCCATACAAAATGTCCTTAAAACACGTTTTCAAGAATATTGGTCGATAACTTCAGAAGGGTTTAAGCTACGACATTGAAATTTTGTATTTGTTACTTTCTCAATAATTGAAGGTAAATGTATGATTATGAAGAAAATCCTGTTAGTCCTTCGTGTAGCTGCCATACAAATATTCTGTCAAAATTTAATCACTTAATTTACGAAACTCACTATAACTCAAGTAATCTTTTAGCTATGAATTCGGAATTTTGTATAAATTAGTTTTAAGTGAAAAGAAAGCTTGAGTTTACTAATCAGCGAAATCCTTTTACTCCTTCTGGTAGCTGCCATACAAAATGTTCTTAAAATACGTCTTCAAGAATATTGGCCGATAACTTCAGAAGGGTTTAAGCTACGTCTTTGAAATTTTGTATGTGTTATTTTTCCAATAGTTGGAGCTAAATGTATGATTATGAAGAATATCCTATTAGTCCTTCGTGTATCTGCCATACAAATATCCTGTCAAAACGTCTTCATTTCATTTGCGGAACTTACTATAACTCAAGTAATCTTTTAGCTACGAATTGGAAATTTTGTACAAATTAGTTTTGAGTAAAAATGAAGTTCGAGTTTACTAGTCAGTAAAATCCTGTTACTCCTTCTGGTAGCTGCCATACAAAATGTCCTTAAAACACGTATTTAAGAATATGGGCGATAACTTGGGAAAGGTTTAAGGTACGTCTTTCAAATTTGGTACGTATTATTTTTCCAATAGTTCAAGCTAAATGTATGAATATGAAGAAAATCTGCCATACAAATATCCTGTCAAAACGTCTTCACTTAATTTACGGAACTTACTATAACTCAAGTAATCTTTTAGCTATGAATTGGGAATTTTGTACAAATTATCTGCCAAATAAATCAGACAAATAAATCTGCCATACAAATATCCTGTCAAAACGTCTTCACTTAATTTACGGAACTTACTATAACTCAAGTAATCTTTTAGCTATGAATTGGGAATTTTGAACAAATTAGTTTTGAGTAAAGACAAAGTTCGTGTTTACTAATCAGCGAAATCCTTGTACTCCTTCTGGTAGCTGCCATACAAAATGTTCTTAAGACACGTGTTCAACATTATTTTTCGATAGCTTTTGAACGCTTCAAGCTACGTATTTGAAATTATGTACACGTTCATTTTTAAATGGTTCCAAGGAAAAGGATAAATATGTTAGAAATCAAGTGAGTCCTTCCTGCACCTCCCATGTGAAAGTCCTTCAAAAGTATATTTTTTTCGATGACTTACTCAGTTCAAGATATGAAATTAAACACTGAATATTGTCTTTTAGTTTTGAGTAGCAATCTAATGGCAGTCCTTAATAAAGGACATATAACATGCACACACGTAATTCTACTTTATCCTCAATTACAATATAAATCGGAGTTTAGCATTCATCTAGCCGATCGTGACTGCAGTGTGTTTTTCCTTAATGTTTTAACAAGTTCGATCGTGTTCATATCTGCTCTTTCGAAGCGATAGCATCAATGTCATTGATCTTGGTGTGACTGGAGTAACTTGGTGTAACTTTCTAAGAATTCCTTTGTTGTTGCGCTATAAACAAAAACGGTTGCAAATTTCGCTAGCGTCATAATAAGATTTTCATCCAAACGCTTAAGTTCCAAATTCCCAAATGCTCCTGTCTGATCTGTTGTGCTAGCCGATAATGTGGGATATTTATACGTTATTTCCTTCGAGAATAATTTATTTTGTGATGAGAAACCGGCAAACGAAACCTTTTTAAAGAAGGTTAGATTACCTTCATTAAAGTATTCAACATTTACAGCACAATGGGCCATCTTTGTTTTTCTTCACCGTCTGCTGAGTAATATGAAGAGTGCGAGATTAAAAGGCTATATTTATACTTTTTAAAAATCAGTATGAACTCCAAGAAGTTTGACTATTTCAAGACTTCCATCATGCTTTCACCTTCCTTCGATCCTCACTGTTCCTTGATTTAATAAAATGCCACAAGATGACCCGTATGAATTGTCTGCAGTTAAATCGAACGCCATTAAAAAGCATCCATTATCGAAGAATTCCTTTGAGATTTGATTACCTTTGTCGAAGTAATGAATGCCTGTTCCCTTAAATAGTGAAAGGTATCCCCGTGTACTTATAGGTTTTTCCTGAGAGTAATCAAACTCTAAAGCCTGGTTTGGAACTTGGACTCCATTGACGGATAAATTGAATCGTGTGATATTATTGTGTTTAAGTTGAATGGATTCTTCGTCTGTTTACCGCTGTAGGCATCATTTTCTACCATGCCGAAAATTAACAAGCTCGGTAGCTGTCCGATTATGACATTATCTAAAGATAGTGTTGAACTGTTAGCTGTTAATGTATAACTCTTTACTTCGACACGCTTGTACGGGTATATCACGTTGGAGCACTGAAGAATAGTTTCATGTGCCATTAAAATATTGGGATTAACAGTTACATGATTCATATACATTGTTGCATCTATAATTTTAATTTGCGGTGAGTGTCCGTCTTCTTTTGAGTATAGAAAAAATTCGGGTTTTTTCAGAGAAAGTGAGAGCCTAAAATCTACCCCATTCAAAAGTAACTTATCCTGATTAAGCAAATCGCCATGAATCTTTCCCTGAACTCTACCACATTACTTTTCGAAAGCAATTCAGATCGTTTGAGATATCCTTCATTAAATTCACTAGAACGCCCGCTTTTGCTTCCATCTTCAATCATTTCCATACCATCTTGGTCGAGGTACCATCCTACAGATTCTAAATGTGTTGTTGATGCATCTCTACCGTAATTCAATAAGTTTTCAATGTAAGCTCTGTAATGGTAATTGTTGTCAGTTTGCGCAATCGGTCTGCCATTTAATTGTATTGTACATTGTCTAAAAAGTGAATACATTAGGTTGTTAACTACGCCGATTGGATCACTTGACTCTTCATGTTCAACACCTTTAGCATCCTTAACTTTGGTTTTTTCTTTTCCAGTGTAAAATTCTTCTTTCCCACCTTTTGCCTTAATTAGCTGAACTTTTAAGCGAAGGTAGATACTGGATAAATCACGGTACGTGTCCCCATGTCCTAGCGAGACGAATTCCAGAACTGAAGAGTTATCAAGAGAAGCTATTGGTTTGTATGACACCTCTTCTGTTTTTAAAATATTGGCCTGTATCGGTGGTGCTTTAAATAAATCTAATTCAGATTTCATACATTCTCTGTACGGGGCCATTCTCCTTACTTATCGAATATATCCAATACACGCTTACGCTTATTGTTCTTAACTCTTTTATTTTTACTGGTTGCTGGTCTTTTCTCTTTGATTTGGTACGTTTTTCACGTTTAGGAGCCGTTTTTAACTGTGCTGTCGAAAACGGATATGCCTTTTTTATAGCCATGCGCCTTTTCATACTCTCACCGCCCATACTGTCAAAGAGTTTTTTCACGCCTTTTTGCATCAGCTCTTGAGTAGCAGCTTGTCCTTGCTCTTTTAAAATATTTTTGAGAGGTTTACTCCGCACCTCTGATAATATTGTTTTACCAGTCTTTATAGCTTGCGCCTTTATAGTATTACTTTATTATTTTTTAATAATAAAGTATTGTGATCGACCTGAAATTTCAAAAAAGTTTGCTACCCTGAAATTTTGTATTTACACGTTTTAGGACTAGTAAACACCAAAAAAGCAAAAAAAAAAAAATGTCCGTCTGTCCGCCGTACGCCGTACGCCGTACGCAAAATCGTTTGAAGGCGCGTAGCTCCCAAACCCGTTGAGATATTAAATTAAAATTTTTATGGTGGGTAGATTGGGTGAACCCCTACGACTGGTATATTTTCGAGGGGTGGGGCTAGAAGGGGAGAGGAGAGGGGAGCGTTTTAGACGAAAAATTTTGGTTTCTAGATCTCAGGAACCACTTATGCTAGGAGGCTGCAACTTGGAACTTATATAGTACTATGATAATGGACTCAATTGCAAAAAAATAGTCGATCTTGGTTAAGGGGTGTGGAAGTGGGGGGGAAAACAATGTGTCTTTAACGCATGAAAGACGGGATTGAAACATTCTAAAATCGATATCTCCTGAACAATTGATGTCAGAAAATTGAAATTTTATTGTTGTCCTTAGGGATACTTCAAGATTAGACAAGGGCTAAAATTTTTAAGAGGGGTAGTGGAGTGTGGGGGTGGGGGGTGAAAAACTTTGGATAACAATATCTTCCGAACCAATTACACCAGGAAGATAAAATTTTGTTTCTGTATATAAGATCACAAGAGGAGTTTACCGAAACTAAATTTTTTCAAGGGGGAGGTGGAGCACGAAAGTGGGGGGACAGCAATTTTTCCAAAAATTTAATTTTTATATCTCAGAAACCGTATCAGATATGATCTTGAAAATTTTACAGGAGTTGGGGTCGGTAAACTTCTAATAGGGGAAAAAATGTTGGGGGTGTGGGTGTAGGGGGTGATGGTGAAAGGGGGTAGAAAGGAAAACATTCTGATTTTTATTTCTCAAAAACCGTAATGAATAGAAAGCTAAAAATTTAGGATTATATAGAACCACTATGGAGACATCCTAGAAAAATAAAATGTTTGATAGGGGTGTCAAGGTACGGGGGAGAGGGCTGGTTTTTTATATTTCAGAAACGGCTTATGCTAGAAAGTTGAAACTTAGTACGTATATGTAGATGTACTATTAGAGTAATTAAAGCAAAAAAAAAGTTCAGATTTTTATTGGCGTTCAGAGGTTGAGTAAAAAAAATGTCCGTGAATCCACATTTTCACAAACTTCGTTAAAACTTTTAGACATGTCGCGCTATCAAAGCAATTTTACTTCTGCGGGCTATTTATATAAGCGCCTAGTAACGATCTTCAAAATTTTTTGATATTCAACCCCTAAGGGGGTGTAAAGTGGTTGTGTACATATTTACGAATTCTGATATATTTCTAAGGTATATTGAGATTTGGAATTCACTTTTACTTCTATAAGCTTTAAACGTAATCAATTAAACCCCCTGGGGGTATTGTTCAAGTTTTCACTGATTCCGAAAATCTCTTAGGTTTAATGTGATCGAATTCGCTTTTACTACTATGAATTATTCTATTGATAAAAAAAATAAGTAAATAAATAAAAAAAATCTGCCAACAGTCTGGGTGCAACTTTATTATTTTATGAGTAGAAGTCCGAAACGTGTTTAATGATGAGATACGGTGTTGGGTACTATGCGACTGACAACCTAAAATATAACCAGGAGGCTATTTGGAACGTTATTTTTTAGGTTGTCAGTCGCATAGTACCCAACACCGTATCTCATCATTAAACACGTTTCGGACTTCTACCCATAAAATAATAAAGTTGCGCCCAGACTGTTGGCAGATTTTTTACACCTGAAGAGACTAAATCCACTGAAGAAGCTGCCAATACCTCTTCCACGCTTGTATATAAGTGGAGATCGATAAAGATCCCCTATATCCGACAAATCAGCGCCGCTTTGAATTAAATAAAACCTTGTGTAATATGAATTCATTTTGATTTGAATGTATACTATGAAGATCCTTATTCACGTCCGAATATTTATACTTTATTGTCTTTTAAAGTGAAGCATCACAAATGTTGGGGTATAGCCTGGTATGAAGTCAATTAATTCACCCTGATCATCGGATATCTTTATGGAGATACTTTCAATGCAAGTCTTTTCCAGAGGGTAGTATTCTACATGCTCAAACCTAAAGATATTATCGCACTCTTTCAAAGGTATCATACGTAGATTTCTCACTAATTTGTCGCCTACTATTTGGGGACGAATGATATCAGTGTAAACGTGGATTATCCCTAAGGCTCTGCATTCTTCTGCAACTACAGTTGCTAGTTCTCGGGGAAATCTGTTCTTTATTTCGATAAGAGAATCTTCTAATACGGCGATTCTGTCTAAAGTATCCTTCTCCTTCTCTTCTTCGACTGAAGTTTTATCAAACGACTTCCCCACCTCCTCGGTAAGGAGACTAACATCGCGCTTCTCCGGAGGTATTTGAAAGAATATATCGGTAATAAATCCGGATAAGTCATTTTTCTTCAAATCTATAGGTACGCCTGTCATTAACAGGGTGCCATCGGATAGTTTTTTATAGGGAACATCCAATATTATACTCTTATCTGTAATTGTACGTCTGTTCGGTATTTCAAAGGTAGAGGCCTTTGCACACAAATCAGTTAGAGTTTGAAGAATTTCCTTCCTAAACTCAAATGATTTTTTCCTCCGAGCTTCAATAGATTCAGCTTCATCATCAAACTGTATATTCGCGACAAAAAGTCACACTAGATCATTAATATTAATGGGCGTTGGTAGCGGGTACTTTATCTTTATTTTAATATCCAAGTCTTTTATCGCTAAATCTAAAGAGTCAAGCTTTTTCATCACAGTTTATTTTTTGTTTTCACATTTCAATATTTTGTAGTTTTGCTATTCTTGCATAAAATCGTTCCCCGTTGTTTTAAACGAACGTGCTCTTGATCTAAGCTGTCTATAGTAACTATTACTAAGCTCGTATGGCTTGTGGGCAATTGTCAAAAATGATATTGTTTCTCCGAAAAAAATTAGAATTTTTTGCAGTTGCGTCACTGTTCTTCCGACACGGCGATATATAGACTTATATTCCAAAGGTCTTAAAATCACAATATCTGCAACTTCGCTATCTTGATAAATGTGTAAAGAGAAATCTTCCGGTTTTGCATCTCGCTCGTCTTTACTCGTGTCAGGGATATCTTTACGAATTGCATCAGATTCAGAATGCAGAAAAATTCATATCTTGTTTCTGGTAACATAAATTTAATAACTGTTGGTAATTCCATTTAAGATAAATAGAAATATCATGTACTTTTTTTACAAAAGTTTTAAGCTTTAGTACTTCTGTCGCAGCTCTCTTCACCTTTTTAGTAGTACCTTTTGCTTCTTCATCATCTCCGACACGTTTTATTTCTTTCTTCCCAACTGATCTCGTTTTTCGATTTGCTAATGCAATTTCAGTCATTCCGACACTCCATCCGCCGTCCAACTTACAGGCACTAGGAAGTATATTCGTGAAGGCTGACAGTGTATTTTCATTGTATATACGCATG
Organism: Beris morrisii; assembly: GCA_951812415.1. Classification (NCBI taxonomy): domain Eukaryota; kingdom Metazoa; phylum Arthropoda; class Insecta; order Diptera; family Stratiomyidae; genus Beris; species Beris morrisii. The sequence goes on from OX638313.1 coordinate 77,990,162, forward strand.
GAATTGTTACTTAGAAGGCATATGTAAAAATCGTTTTCTCTTATGTTTACAGGCATTTTTAAATTCTTTCCCAGAAAATATTTGGTGCACTTCCGATCCGCTCCGTTCTTCTTTCTAAACGTCCAGGTACAGGGTACCGATCGTACCGAGGTATGTAATAGTCTATCATGCGTTTTAGTGCTTTATAATTACGTTTTTCTCTAGGAATCTGCCTAATTATACTACTGAAAAGATAATATAAAGAATCATATTCGAAAGCTCCTAAAGTTACAATATCCGCAACTTCGCTATCCTGATAAATGTGTAAATAGAGATCTTCTGCTCTTGTAAGTCGTTCGTCTTTACTCGTGTCAGGGATATCTTTAAGAATTTCATCAGATTCTAAGAAGCCGTATAACATGTCTTTAGAATCCGAATGAGCATCAACATACCAATAGGGATCAACTGCGTCGTTGAACGAAGACAAGAAAGTAGAAAAGTTCATTTCATGTTTATTGTAACATAATTTTAATAACTGTTGGTAACTCCATTTAAGATAAATGGAAATATCATGTACTTTTTTTACATAAGCTTTAATCTTTAGTACATCTGTAGCAGCTCTCTTCACCTTTTTAGTAGTAGCTTTCACTTTTTCATCATCTTTCACACGTTTTCCATCTTTTTTCCCAACTGATTTCGTTTCACGATTTGCTAATGCAATTTCAGTCATTTCGACACTCCACCCGCCGTCCAACTTACAGGCACTAGGAAGCATATTCGTGAAGGCTGACAGTGTATTTTCATTGTATATGCGCATGGAATTGTTGCTTAGAAGGCATATGTAAAAATCGTTTTCTCTTATGTTTACAGGCATTTTTAAATTCTTTCTCAGAAAATATTTGGTGCACTTCCGATCCGCTCCGTTCTTCTTTCTAAACGTCCAGGTACAGGGTACCGATCGTCTGTACTTAATGAAGGAAATTCTAGCCGTGAAGGCTTTAATATAGCTTGCTTGGTAGGAGCTCTCTGTTCTGATTTATCCACCCCTTTTCTCTGCTCTAGTTCTTCTATAAGTTGGGCCGCTTCATCAACATCCATTTCACTCGGTATAGTATACTGAGTTTCACCGTCATCAGCTGTTATAACTCTATATTCTTTTTCCATGTTTTTGACTTCAGGCGTAGTTTTGCGAAACTTTGCAGCCGGTTTTAAAGTTTTTGCTATACCGCATACAGATAATCGTCTTTAGAACCGAGGCGTTAGCGATCGCCTTGGCTTCGTTATCTCCTCTGCACTAGAACTATGATACTTTGGTAAAGTCACGTCGCCTGCTCCAAAGACATCTTCGGCCATACTGTAAAATGGTTCGGGATTCTTCATCGGGGAGGTTTGTGTTGACATTTCCTCTTTGAAAGCAAACCTTGTTTGTGTTGCATTGCCTCGTAAATTTTTCTGTTTATCTAACTTTACTTCTGGTGTAAACGCGAGAGATTTCTCTTCACGAGACTGTCTTCCTTTACGCTTAGCATTAAGAAACTTTATTAGCGTGTTCCTATAATGATACCATTTGTCGTCGTCAGACAGCTCTTTATTTCTCAAAATGGTGTGTATCGTCTTATCGAATATAGACAGGCCATTTCCACCTTCTATCTGACCCTTTAACTGTTCATACACTTCTGGTGCAAGATGTAGCATTTTATTAAGAGCGGTCTTTCTATGCATATTTTTCAATCAACGACCCAATAACACTTGAAAGTACACTTCCTATCAGGATTGGTAGAAAACCACCTTGCTGTACTAAGATTTTACGCTGTCTAGGAACAGATCGTGTTGCTTTAACTAACCTTCGCATGCTCTTTTTATACTTACATAGACTGTTAAAAATTTTACGGCCTGGCACATGATTCCCCTTCAACGTGTTTAATGTAATTTCACATATAGTCCTGACCACTTCAGGATTTGCCTTTTTCATGATAGCCTTTCTTAAACATGGACTAGCATTTTTGAGAACATATAGCATATATTTGTTGTCCCTCAATCGTTTCATTCGTGACACCATTTTTACTGTTTAAATCAATCGCTGAACAATAACACGTTACAAATCTTTTATTAAAGATATCTGTTCTGAATCTAAATAAATCGTTAGTAGACTGAGTCAGATCTATTAACAAATACCCGTGTGGAGCCTGAGTAATATCTTTATATATTCTCAGTGTTAAGAATGAAAAGGTACTTTCTTAATAACTTTATTTGTAACTGAGCTTATAAAATGTATTTTACAATTTATATACTAATTTTATGCTAATATTGCAAAATAATGGTAGCATGTGCGGTGCAAAGGTAGATCGGACGAATAATTGCAATGCTAGCATAAAGGTAATTTTATTGCTTTATGCTAACATGAATTATATCCGCTGATCAATTAATATGCTCGCTGGTCATTGCCTTTATGATCATGTGGATTGATCATCCTCCCCGGGAGCAATGTGTAGTATGGATCTTTTCGCTGGTATCGGAGTGACGGGTTTTACGGTGAAATTGGCTGTTTTAGACCTTTTAGTGTAGATGATGTACACTGTGACTCCTAATATCAGGGCAACTATCAAGTAGTTCACGATGTAGTGATGCACGTGGTGTACATTTAGATCCTCTGGAAGTTGTAAGGTCGGAGATGAAGTCTTAATCCTATCCAGCTCCTGGGTGTTGAGTGTGTCTGTGAAAGACAGAGTAGTTGCAGGTTGTGGTGTCATCTGTGAGAATTGGTGTGGACCAATTAATGCAGTGGCATTACTTTGATCCACACCAGTTACACAAAAAAAAATCAGTTCAGTGGGGGTTTTTTGAGTCTAGCTGACAGCTAGGGATTAAAAAGAAGGTTAGGAAGTTAAGTTTTGGCGCGGACCGGAAAAAAAAATGTTAAATTAAAAGAAAAGAAGTTAAGTGTTAGATTTTAGTGCACGGGTGCGAATAAAAAAAGAAAATAGTATATAAACGCGCAAAATAAAAATGAAATAAGGTTAAGGTTAAGTTTTTTTTTGGCGCGGGAAAAAGTTTTTGGCGGGACCGGAGAAAAAGGAAAAAAGATGATAGGTTAAGTGAAGATTTTGGCGGAACGGAAAAGAATTCGCGCATTCGTTTCCCTCGATTTATGGCCGTTTTTTTTGGTTCTAAAGTGGAAAAAGTGTCCAAAGCAATAATCCGAAACACGGAATTTTTTTTTTAAATCATCGTTGCGTGTGTGTTGGTGGTGCGGAGTTGTTGCCATTAATCTACAGTGGCTCCAAAAAGTTTTGGCCCACATTAAAATTAAAAGAAGAAAAAAAAAAAAGAAAACAAGCAAAGCAAGTGAATATGAAACGAAACAAATAAATAAGAAAAAATCATATAGTAAAAATAAAATAGAATAAATAAAAAAAAAAACATAACAAATTAAATTAAAAACAAAATAAATTAAATTAAAAATGGAATAAATTAAATTAAAAATGAAAAACAAAATAAGTTAAATTAAAGATGGAAAAAAATGAAAATAAATTAAATTATAAATAAAAAAAATAAATATGACAGACAAGGACTGAAATTGACATGGACTATCATATAAATAAAAATTGAAATATATATTATCAAAATTAAAATATATCATCAAGGAAAAAAAAGGTAATTTTTTTTTTATATCTTTTGCTTTTATAAATTTTTATATGAATTTTTTTTTTGTTTTCGTCCTGAGCTTTTTCTTTGTAAATATGGCTAAATAAGAAAGCCTGTAGGATGGATCTTCTCATTTGAAGACCTTCCGCCCCCCGCTCATTCCTCTCTTTAGGGGCCATAATCAGATATTTTCTTTGAGGACAGATAGGGCTATGGTAGGGTGGGCTAGACGGCGCACAACAACAGCGCCAGTCGAGTTGAAGGGAGTTTTCTCGGTCTCTCATGACCGATTGGGAATCTTATCCCAATTTTATCACCCGGGTAAGTCGGCGTGAAAATTTTGTTGTACAGGCCATGGGTTTTATGGTCTGAGGTGCAAACAACGTACCCCCCCCCCACAGCCGCAGCTAGCCCGGAAGCCAGCAAGCACGTCGCTCCAGTTTGCATTTCACCCACCAATTCGGACGTAGGCGGAATTGGACCCCTGTTTCGCGAACCCCAACCTTCCCTTCGGTTATTTTGACTTGTTGGAGTCGAAATAACCACTCCAAGGCCTCCGACCACAACAAAATGGCGCCCAACGTGGGGCTAGCCAAACCAGCGCGTAGTTCACAACGCGTGATGGGACAATATGCGAGAGTCGGAAAAACGCCGCATAAAAGTTGTCACATCAAAAGGACTTAAAATTTGTCTGGTAGCGACTCAAAATAACGCTTAAACAGCACCTACAAGTCAAGTGAACAAGCTCTTTTGTTACTTCACCTACTTCTAGTGTAGTTCGAATTTACAGCTGGACATTGTGAAACCTTCATATTGACAGCTTCTGTTGGCAACCTTTAGGCGCCATCAGAATTCCATATGAAGGGGCAGCCTTTTCTATCTGTGGGTTCGAATTGGGCTTGTTGTGGGTTAAGTAGGGTCTTCAAGACCCATCTAACTGATGTATTGTAGGTACCCTTTTGAAAGCTGGGCTTGCCTTGACTTAGCGGGCAAGTCGTCAGACGATTGGGCAGACTACCTGCAATATATGTTTTAGAATGGTGAGGAGAAGACAATACTGAAGTCTTCAAAAGAGTTCCTTATTTCCTTATTCCATCCTTTTAGAGTTCCTATAACGTAAAATTAAATTAAATTATGTAGTATATTTTTTTTTAAATTTTAAGTCTTAGGACAATTTTTTTCAATTTATTTTTCATGTTAGTATTTTATTTTATTTTTCTTTTGTTTTATCCCATTTTTTTTTATTTTTCTCAATTCCAATTTTCCCAGGAAGTTGAAGAGGCTGAGATTTGCCTTTTAACTCGACCTAGCAGGAGAGAGGATGAGGTTTGGGAGGTGGATAGCGAGAAGATCCATCACATTTTTGATTTAAATTCTGCCTTTTGATGGAATTTTGCTTTGCTTTGATTTTTTTTGTTTTGCTGTTAGCATTTACTAATTGATTTTGGTTTTGCTTTTTGTTTTTTTTTGTAGAGATTTTCTTCAATTTCGCAGATTCGAATTTTCTATTTGCTTATTTATTTAAATTTGCATGATTTTCTTTTGCTTTCGTTTATTTGTTATGATTTTTTTTTTGATTGCGATATTTATATATATTTATTTTTCTGTTGCCATCAAATTTTGATTTAATAGTCGCGTGTATTTGATTTGCTTAGATTTCAAATTCCATTGCTTCACTACACCTAGATGTTTTGATTTGCACATCATCTTTTTCTTTTTGGTTTGATTGGCTTCATTTTTAGCTACCTTTTTATTTAAATCCTTAGTTTAGGGATATTTTTTTTTGTTAATGTATTTACCTATGTAGATAATTATATTTTATAGTTTTTCTATTTTGCATGTTAGGCTATATATTCTTTTTTGGTACCTTAGTTATTTATTCTTTTCGCATGGTTTTGTAGGATTAGATAGTTATTTCCTTATTTATTATATATATTTATTATTAGTAAAATTTTGGGAATTATTATATATTTTGCATAGTATTTTTTTTGTTAAGTTTATAGTAGTTTTAGTAGTTTAAATTTTTAGATTTAGTTGTTGAATTAATTTTTTTTGTTGGCTTAGTCTAAATTTTCTTAGATTTAGTGTGATTTTGGTAGTATAACTTTAGTTGGTTTAGTTAGTTTATTTCTTTTTGGTTATAGTAGTTAAAGTTATTATGTAGGTAGTTATTAGAATTTTTTTTTGTATTATTATTTTTGTAGTATATAATTTATTTTTAGAACATTTATTTTAGTGTTGTTAGTTTTAGTAATCTACACATATTTTGAAGTTGAGTTTATTTTTTCTTGTTTCACTTTTTTATTTATATTTATTTGGGATATTTAGTTTAGCTAGTGTAGAATATTTATTAGATTTATTTCTATTTGAACTTCTTTCTTTTGTTCCTTTTTTTTTTTTTTTCAACCATGCCACTGTCACGAACACCGGAACAAGCGGTTGAAGACGTGCTGTGCACTATATGCCAGGAGTGGGTGCGATTGGAGGATGAAGTCCGCACAAAATGTGGGCACCGGTTCCATGAGAGGTGCATAGAGAAGTGGGTGAGGGAGAAGCAGAGTTGTCCCACTTGTAGAAAAGAAATGGACAAGTCGGACTATTGGTCTTTCCGGGGAGTAGGGGGAGCGATAGCCGCCCCTGGACCGTTGACAAGAAGCAGGGCTCAGCTAACGGTCCCACAGCTTTCAAGAGATGGAGTTTCTCTCCTTAGGGAGTCAAATTTGGATCCTCCACATGAGCTGGGCGGTGGTCAAGCCTTCTACGCTCCGGACGGAACAGTGGTCACCGACCAAGGGAGGGGTAAAACCTACCACAACTACCACAACCACCACACCCACCACGACTATCACTACAACCGATGACGACAACAGAGGAGGCACGTGTGAATCTTGGAGTTGATGAGATCACTCAATTGATTCGCACTGTGCTGAGGGAGGAGCGATCTCATCAATTCCAAGAGTCGCACAGTGATCGTTCTCGTTCAACGAACCACACCTCCAGAGCTACAAGTGCTGCTCGAGCACCTGAGAGGGCTCAGCCACCACAATATCCGGTCGCTCAGTTCGCTGATCGCAGGAGCACCGGACCAAACTATAGACGCCGCAACACCACAAGTCCCATACGGACATGGCGATTAAAATTTAACGGAGACGCTAAGGTGTTGCGAGCGGAAGAATTGATATATCGCGCCGAGGCTCTTGCGACCAGCGAGCTGAACGCGGATATGGACTTGCTTGCACGCAGCTTTTACATGCTGGTTGACGGCCGTCCGAACAGTTGGTTCTGGACCTGGCACAGGTCCAACCCAATGCCAACTTGGGTGGTGCTTAAACCTGCATTTTTGCAGACGTGGGGCGTGCGAGCAAGTGACTGGGACATTAGACGGCAAAAGGTAGCCAGACGTCAAGTCCCAAGCGAGTCCTATCAGATGTTCGAGCAGGACTTGTGTGAGCTCTGTAACTTGCTGTCAAGTCCGATGCACGACGGAGAGTTCGTGGAGCTGGTGCGGGGAAATTTGTTGCCAAGCACGCAGCAACAAATTTGCCTGCAACAAATTTGGTCGCTTGACCATCTGCGACAAATAGTGTGCAGAGTGGAAGATATTAGACGGTCCACAAGATACGGCTACTCGAGTCATACCCGAGTTGCTGAGGTCGTGGAGCCTCCTACAGAGGTTTGTGATGAGCGCAATGGTTCCGAAGCCATGGCAGCAATTACATCTGTGGCTCCACTAAAATGTTGGAACTGTGAGCGTACAGGTCACAGTTACCGACTATGTGCAGAAGCTCCCAGGGGTATTTTCTGCTATGGCTGCGGAACAAAAGACGTTTTGCGACCGCATTGTGCTCGTTGCAATCGGGAAAACTCCGAAACGGACAAAACCACTTCGGCAAATTCTCGTCCTTTTTGGAGCAACCCACAGCAGCCACCCAAAACGTAGGAGACTCTTCGATCTCCGCAACTTGTGGTGATGACGATGCATCACCAGCCAAAATACCGGATTTGACAAATGCCACGACTGAGTCTCATCCAGTCGTAATTCTTCCAAATTTCTTACCTCCTGTTCGCAAAGCGCCTGTGCCTCGGAAGCCTTACCATGTAAGACTGAAGGAGTACATGGAGGCCCGCGACAGGATTTTTAACGACTCAAAATCACCTTTTGTTAGTATTTCATCTTGTTCCCCATTTCAACCTTCCCCTGATCCAACTCCTAAAAAGGCGATTTTACGTTTACGCGCATTTTGGCGTAAAGTTCGTGAGAGAAAGAAGGCAGTAATGTCGACTATTATCTCCGCACCTTTTGACGTACGTCCCTATGCTATGGTCTCCCTTTTTAATGTAGACGTTAAAGGTCTTTTAGACAGTGGTGTGAGCATTAGTTGCCTAGGAGCCAATGCACTAGAACGCCTTGAGCGAGCGCAAGTGCATTGGAAGCCGATTTGCCACGAGGTGAAGACAGCTGATGGTGCTTCACAGAGGGTTGTGGGAAGTGTGACGACCGAAATTCAATTTCGTGGAGTTACACAACCTATTACCCTTTACATCGTGCCGAGTTTATCTCAGGATTTATATCTTGGGGTAGACTTCTGGCGAGCCTTCCATCTTGCTCCATCCATCATCAGTTGTGTCAACACACAAAGCACCTCTTCGCAACATGATGCTACTGCGATGCACTCTTTAACGAGCAAAGATGTTGAACGTTTAGAGAACGTTAAGTCCAAATTCCCTTCTTTCGAACTTCACGGTTTGGGAAGGACTAACGTTCTCGAACACGAAATCGACGTAGGAGAAGCGCGCCCCATCAAACAGAGACACTACCCAGTATCGCCTGCGATTCAAAACCTCATGTATGGCGAGGTCGATCGTATGCTGGCAATGGGAGTGATAGAGGTTAGTTTGAGTGCGTGGAGTTCGCCGGTAGTGCTCGTGAGGAAACCAGGGAAAGTCCGGTTGTGTTTGGATTCTCGAAAGGTTAATAATGTGACGAAAAAGGATGCATATCCACTTCCACATATCGACGGAATCCTTAGTCGATTACCACGAGCCAACTACATAACCAGTCTTGACCTGAAGGACGCCTTTTGGCAGATTCCTCTCGAGGCTAAGTCCCGTGAAATGACGGCGTTTACCATTCCCGGACGACCCCTCTATCATTTCACCCGGATGCCATTTGGGTTGTGCAATGCACCCCAACGTATGTGCCGTTTGATGGATCGTGTTATCCTATCCGAACTGAAGGACCAGGTATTTGTTTACTTGGACGATCTATTGTTGATCTCGGAGGATTTCAATTCCCACTTGGTTTTGTTGGCGGAAGTTGCCGAATGCCTAAGGAAGGCTGGACTTACAATCAATGTGGGAAAAAGTAAGTTCTGTCTGAGGGAAGTGAATTACCTCGGATACATTGTTGGAGATGGAGGCCTGAAGACAGATCCGAAAAAAGTCTCGGCCATGGTCGATTATCCTTCGCCGAAATCCGCACGTCAGGTTAGACGCTTTCTTGGTATGGCTGGATGGTATCGACGATTCATTTTCAACTTTGCAGCCGTGGTCTCACCGATCTCAGACACGCTGAAAAAGGCCGACAAATTTACTTGGACTTCAGAGGCGGAAACTGCGTTTCAATCTGTGAAGGCCATGTTAACTGCGGCCCCTGTATTGGTAAATCCAGACTTCACTAGACCATTCGTGATTCAATGTGATGCTAGCAAATCTGGAGTGGGGAGTGTTCTTTTCCAAGAGAACAATGATGGATCGGAATCTCCTATTGCATTTATGTCCCAGAAGCTCAATTCCGCTCAACGCAACTACAGTGTTACAGAGATTGAATGCTACGCCGCTGTGTTGAGCGTGAAAAAATTCAGAGCGTACGTGGAAGGGACATCGTTTAAGATTATAACGGACCATGCGAGTCTCAAATGACTGATGTCTCAAAAGGATCTCAGTGGACGTTTGGCTCGCTGGAGTTTGAAGTTGCAAGGCTTCGACTTCGTGATCGAACATCGTCGTGGGAGCCTGAATATAGTACCCGACGCCCTCTCTCGCGTATACGAAGACGGATTAAATGCGCTGATCGACGTTGCACCCATGGTTGACTTGAACTCTTCAGAGTTTCAGAATCCGGAGTATGAGGATCTGAAGTCAACTGTGGAGGCAAATGCCCCTCGGCTTCCTGACGTATGCGTTAGAGATGGCTACGTGTACAAGCGTACAGAGCCCTATAACGGTGACCCGATCACAGAAGATCGTGCCTGGAAACTTTGGATTCCATCGAGCTTGGCACCTACTGCGATCGCTCAGGCCCATGAAGCGGATACCATGGTTCACGGTGGGTTCGCCAAAACGCTAGAGCGCATTAGGCGATACTTGTATTGGCCCGGTAAGTCCGCGATTTCGTTCTTTCGTGTCAGATTTGTAAAGAAACGAAGTCCCCGAATCGTCCGCTTAGAGCTGCAATGGGACAAGCCTTCAGAACGCAGAAGCCCTTTCAACATCTGTACATTGATGTATTAGGACCATACTCTAGGACCAAAAGTGGGAAAATCGCTATTCTTGTTGTCCTTGACCATCTTTCCCATCCTTCATCCCCTTAGACGAATTACGGCGGGTGAGATCACGACGTTTTTGGAGAGGGATGTCTTCCATATGTTTGGTACCCCCGAGACAATTTTCTCCGACAATGGGTCTCAGTTCAAGTCGGCGACATTTAACTCCATGCTTTCCAAGTATGGGGTTAAACACCTATATACCCCAAAATACTCGCCTCAAGCGAATGCTTCAGAGCGAGTCAACCGTTCTGTTTTAGCTGGACTCCGTGCGTTCATCGTGGAGGACCAGACTCGATGGGACGAAAACTTAAGCAAAATAGGATTTTCTCTTAGGAGTTCGATTCACCAAGCCACTAAGTTTTCGCCCTATCAGGTTTAGTTTGGGACTCACATGATGTCACATGGGGATGACTACGCTCTGTTGCATCGTTTGAAAGCGCTAGGTGATGTAGACTTGCAACTGGGTCCCAGAAAAGGTACTCCTATCGTGAGGCAACTGGCACAGGCGAATATTCAGGTCGCATACTAGAACAGCAGTAGGCGTTATAATATGCGTGCGGCTCAAACTCAATTTAGAGAAGGACAGGAAGCGTACAGAAGAAACGTTACCCTGTCCACAGCAGCACAAAATTATAACGCCAAACTTGCCAAGAAGTTCTTGAAGTACAGGATTCGTCGTGTGCTAGGCAACTCGCGATATGAGCTAGAAGATCTCGGAGGCAAACGTGTGGGAGTGTACCACTCCAAAGACCTTCGTCAGTGACTGGAGCGAGTGACATACTCCGAGAGTGCCCGGTCACTGCAGTCGTGAGCATGAGACGCAAACGGAGCTCACAGCTGCCTTTTTCAGCCTGTTCGGCGTTGTAGACAACGGCGAGCAGTCTGTGTTGTAGTGTCATCTGTGAGAATTGGTGTGGACCAATTAATGCAGTGGCATTACTTTGATCCACACCAGTTCCACAAAAAAAAATCAGTTCAGTGGGGGTTTTTTGAGTCTAGCTGACAGCTAGGGATTAAAAAGAAGGTTAGGAAGTTAAGTTTTGGCGCGGACCGGAAAAAAAAATGGAAAATTAAAAGAAAAGAAGTTAAGTGTTAGATTTTAGTGCACGGGTGCGAATATAAAAAGAAAATAGTATATAAACGCGCAAAATAAAAATGAAATAAGGATAAGGTTAAGTTTTTTTTTGGCGCGGGAAAAAGTTTTTGGCGGGACCGGAGAAAAAGGAAAAAAGATGATAGGTTAAGTGAAGATTTTGGCGGAACGGAAAGAATTCGCGCATTCGTTTCCCTCGATTTATGGCCGTTTTTTTTTTTTTGATTCTAAAGTGGAAAAAGTGTCCAAAGCAATAATCCGAAACACGGAATTTTTTTTTGAAATCATCGTTGCGTGTGTGTTGGTGGTGCGGAGTTGTTGCCATTAATCTACAGTGGCTCCAAAAAGTTTTGGCCCACATTAAAATTAAAAGAAGAAAAAAAAAAGAAAACAAGCAAAGCAAGTGAATATGAAACGAAACAAATAAATAAGAAAAAATCATATAATAAAAATAAAATGGAATAAATAAAAAAAAAAAACATAATAAATTAAATTAAAAATTAAAAACAAGATAAATTAAATTAAAAATGGAATAAATTAAATTAAAAATAAAAAACAAAATAAGTTAAATTAAAGATGGAAAAAAATGAAAATAAATTAAATTATAAATAAAAAAAATAAATATGACAGACAAGGACTGAAATTGACATGTACTATCACATAAATAGAAATTGAAATAAATATTATCAAAATTAAAATATATCATCATCCTTAACAATTACCAGATCACCATTCTTTAGGTTCTCCTGTGGATTTTGCCATTTTGGACGTTGTTGTAATCGTGAAAGATATTCGGTTGACCAAGCACGCCAAAAATCTTGTTTCAGTTTATTCACTAGTTTCCATCTGGTAATACTGTGCAACGGTGTGTCGAAGGAAATAGGTTCTGGAGGTGCAGTCAATGCCGATCCAAACAGAAAGTGCCCAGGAGTTAGTACCATGAGCTCATTTGGATCTGATGTGAGTGGACACAGTGGTCTTGAGTTTAAGCATGCTTCAATCTGGCATAATGTAGTCGCAAGTTCTTCGTACGTGAGCAAGCTCTCTCCAATAATTCGTTTTAAGTGGTGTTTGACAGATTTTACTCCAGCTTCCCACAGGCCACCAAAGTGAGGTGCTGCAGGTGGATTAAAGTGCCATTGTGTGCCAGTATTGATTAGATATGGCCTTGCTGCTTCTAGAGATTGTTACACGGCAGCCTCGAATTGTTTGTTCATCTCTTTATTTGCTCCGACGAAATTGGTTCCGCAGTCGCTGTAGATGTCCGTGCACAATCCTCTTCTTGAAACAAATCGTTTGTAAGCCGCGATAAATGCGTCTGAAGATAGGTCGCTCGCAGCTTCAATATGCATGGCTTTGGTAGCAAAGCAAACGAATACTGCGATATATCCTTTATACGACGTTGTCCCACGTCCTTTGGATAGTCGTAACTGTATCGGTCCTGCATAATCAATTCCGGTATGCGTGAAAGGCTTGGATGGGGTCACTCGAGCGGCTGGTAAGTTTGCCATCATTTGTTGTGACAGGGCTGCCCGGTGTCTGGAACATGAAACACATTGGTGTATCACCTTTAACAGCGTTCCTTGCGTCTATTATCCAGTATTTTCGTCTAATATAAGCTAGTGTAGCTTGATTCCCTCCATGTAAGGTTTGAATATGAGCGTCTCGAATGGTAAGTGTCGTGAACTGATGAGAATGCGGGAGAATGATGGGATGTTTTTCGTTGAAAGTTAGTGTAGAGTGCTCAAGTCTTCCACCGACTCTCAGAACTCCGTGAGTGTCCAGAAATGGATTTAATGAAATTAGTTTGTTCGTATGAGGTAGATGTTTTCCTTTTCCCATCACTTTAACTTCGTCCGGAAATTCCTCCCTCTGCACAAGGTACGTTATGCATTGCATTCCCTGCAAAATTTCTTCTGTGGTGAGAGCGCCATTGGTGCGGTTGGTTTTAGTTTGACGGCAATTTTTTAGAAAGCGTAATATGTAGGCGTATATTCTTGTTGTTGGTCGTAAGTTTGATGATCGAAGTCGTAGAAAATAACTGTCCAAGGCTGCTGTAGGTGCTGCTGTAGGTGCTGCTGTATGTGCTGCTAAGTGCTTACGTTGCTCAATATCCGTGTCAAAGGTGCCTTGAAAGGTAGGCCATTGGGTTTTGGCTTGTACTAACCATGATGGTCCATTCCACCACAATGAATGTGCTTTCAATTGTGAAGGATATAATCCACGCGATGCACAGTCAGCTGGGTTGTCATCAGTGCTTACGTGGTTCCAGTCATCAGTGTTGGTGACTGATCGAATTTCGGATACTCTATGCATGACAAAAGTTCCCCATCTCTTCGTTCTGTTTCTTATCCACGCTAGAGCGACTGTTGAATCCGACCAGGCAAATATAGCTGAAGTCTGTATGTTCAATGCCTTTTTCACAGTTGTAAGAAGTCGTGCTAACAGCTGTGCAGCGCAAAGTTCAAGTCGTGGTATGGTAGTAGTCTTTTTCAAGGGAGCTACCTTAGTTTTAGAAGTTAACATAGTAATAGTGACCTCACCATGTTCTGTTATTATTCTTGTGTATATAACAGCGGAGTATGCTTTCTCCGAAGCGTCGCAGAAGCCATGAATTTCTACTCCTTGATTGTAGGTAGTATAGTGGATCCATCTTCTTCTTCGAATCGTTGCCACTTATTTGAGAATGTAGTAGATAGAGGCTGGTCCCAAGTAATATCTGATAACCACAAATCCTGCATCAGTATTTTAGCGAAAATCATAACTGGAGCAAGCCAACCGAGTGGATCGAAGATTTTTGCAATTGTTGATAAGATAGTGCGCTTTATAGGCGTTCGGTCAGTCAAATTGATACGAAACTGGAACATGTCATTTCCTGGCAGCCAGTTTATGCCCAACGTTTTGATGGGATTGCCATCATGTATCTCTCGTATTTCTGCGCCAACCATATCTTCAGATAAATCGGCTATTAGTGTAGTCTGGTTACTCGTCCACTTCCGTAGTTTAAAACCTCCCTTGTTAAGAAGTTTTATGAGGTCCTGTTGGAGTTGTTTTGCTTCACGCAGCGTGTTTGTTCCTGTCATCAGATCATCCACATAAAAGTCGCTTATGAGGATCTGAGATGCATTTGGAAATGTATTTTTCTCGTCTTTCGCTAACTGCCGCATCGTTTTTAGGGCTAAAAACGGGGCAGACGCTGTTCCGTAAGTGACGGTCGTCAAGTAGTATTCCTTTATGGGTTCCTTAGTGGAGAACCTCCAAAGTATTTTTTGGAATTTTTGATCAGCGGGGTTGATCTGTATCTGCCGATACATTTTCTCAATATCGGCAGTAAGTACATATCCTTCATCGATATGTACTTACTGCCGATCGTAATAATATTTCAGACAGGTTATTTTGTAGTTTTGGACCAATATGTGTAATATCATTCAGGCTCTGTCCGCTGCTGGACTTCATGGAGGCATCGAAAACAACACGGAGTTTCGTAGTGGTGCTGTCTTCCTTCAGTACTGCATGGTGGGGTATATAATAGCCGTCATTCGATGGTAGAGTTACTGGCATCATGTGTTTCCTGTGGAGGTAGTCCTTCATTATTGATTATGTTTATTCCTTGTAGGATGTTTCCAGTTTTTTGTCGGATTCGAAACGCCTTTCGATTTGAAGTAATCTCGCAAGAGCCTTCTGTCTTGAGTTGCCTAGTTCTTCGGGATTCTTATTGAATGGAATTCGTACTGTGTAAGTTCCATCCCTTTTACGTGTGTGCGTTTTTTCAAAGTGTTCTTCGCATTGTTGCTCTTCTTCGGATGATGTGGTGATTGTGGTCACCTCTTCCAAGGTCCAGAATTTTTTCATAATGTCGTTAAGTTCGATATTGGACACCATGCTCGTTATATTAATTTGTTTTGATGGAAGGCAATCCGTGTTTCCAGAGAAGATCCATCCAAACGCTGTATTTTGGGCCACAATTGATGGTTGAATATTTTGTAGACCATCTTGTATTATCGATGAATATACGTCAGCACCCAATAGCATGTCTATTGGACCTGGAGTACCATACGTTGGATCTGCTATCATATTATTCTGCCAAAATTTATCCTCGATATTAAGGTTCACCTTGTTGTCAGGTAGTAATTTAGTCAGTTTCGGCAATACGTATGCCATCAGGTTTAGTGTAAATTTAGATGGGAATCTCGGTTCCAACTGCAGATGAATTTTACATCGTGTTGTTCCTGCTTTTGTTAGTCCTAGACCAGAGATTTCTGCGTGTTCCTTTGTCTTCGGTAAGGCGAGTAACTGGGCTGTTTCTTCAGTAATGAATGACCCTTGGGAGCCCTGGTCTATAAGAGCGCGTAGATACCTCTTTGTGCCGTCAGCTGCATTCGCAATTACAAGCGCGGTTGCTAATAATACACTGCAACTGCGTTTTGCCATATGTGAGTTAAATCTGCTTGGCTAAATGGAGGAACTGACTTTTATCGCGGGGGTTTTTGAAAACCACCATATATTTACAGTTAAGTGAAATATCTCGACAAAACTTACCCTGATGGAAGACGTTCTGTGTTACAAGTATTACTGAAAAATTCCTATGATGTGACCCTTTTGTAAAAAGTTCACAAACCTGCTTTGAAAATGCATTTAGCATCATATCATCCAGTACGATTAATGTAGGCTCATTGGTTTCGTTTATAAATTCCTCGGGTATAGAGCCTAAATATTCAATATTTTTAAATGCTAGTTGTGACGGTATCGCTCGCTGCTCAGCATTATACCAGATAATCTTTTTTATCTGAGTGTTAACTAGCAATGTATTTTTCAGGAATGATTCAATAAATGTCGTCTTACCGCTTCCTGACGGTCCCGCAACCATCATTGTAAACGGAAGATCAAACTGCATCATTTTCTATACTGTACTCTATATAAAACATGTGCAAACAAGTCCACTATTTATACACATGATGAAATGAGTAGAAGACAGGTTATTAACGAACTGCATAAGACAGCTCGTAGAAATAGATGACTTATGGCAGGCGGATTTAGTGGATATGAGCTCTTATTCAACTAAAAATAAGGGCTTTAATTTTCTTCTAACTGTAATAGACACATTCTCCAAATATGCGTGGGCCTCGCCCCTTAAAAATAAAAGTGCTGGGGAGATTATCAAGGCAATACAGTCAATTTTTAATGAACGACGTTTCCCAAAAAATTTGCAAACAGATGATGGAAAAGAGTATTTTAATAAGGCATTTCGTAATTTGATGAAAAAATTTGAAATCAACCACTACTCTACTTTTAAACAAATACAATAGGACAAAGCATCGCACCATAAAAATGCGTCCTGTAGACGTTGGGCCATCGAATGAGGCTCAGCTTCTTGGAGAACTCTACCGTAAGGTGAAGGTCTCGTCGACCCCCAAGTACAGAGAAGGGGATCATGTACGTGTAAGCAAATACAAGCATGTATTCGAGAAAGGATATACCCCCAACTGGTCCACAGAAATATTTCAGATAAACGAAGTAAAGAATACAGAGCCGCGTACTTACATACTCAAAGACTATCAGGGGAACATAATACAAGGAGGGTTCTACGAACTAGAGTTAATAAGAGTCAAACACCCCGATGTATACCTTGTAGAAGAGATTCTAAAAAGAAGGAGCAATCAAGTTTACGTAAAATGGCTCGGTTTTCCATCAGCTCATAATTCCTGGATTGATATAAAAGACGTGCTATAACGTGCGGATTTTAGTCAACATGCTGAAATTAAGACACGAATACGACCGTCTAAAGACATTCAAAAATTTGGATCTGGATGAGAGGAAAATTCTTAAGCTTGCAAGATTACGTCAGGTGCTTCTTCTGCTCTCTGATAAAGAGTGCATTTTCTACCCCTTCTGATGTGGAAGCTGAACATCTACGCCTGTCTCCTGATTGTGTGTTCGCTAACGGCAAAGACGTCTGCGGACCGTATAACAAACCGGTTAAAAAATCAAATTGGTTGTCATCATTACCTACAGCGCTGAAATATCTTCTACTGGCAATTGTGATATTTTTCTTGATCGTCGAATTACTCAATCTGTGCAATCCCAAGTAACACAGATCTCTGTTTTCGGGTTCTTGCAACGTTGTTACAGAACTTTTAACAGCAATTTGGTTGCGATGGAACAGTGAAACAACCACATGGCAACGTTATTACAACGTTGTGAAGTTAAAAGTGGGAGATAGAATGCAGCTGTGAGGACGTTGTAGCAAACCAACGAACAACCTTAAAACAGCAAATAAGTTGCCCTGACTAAATCTTCTTTTAAACAGCAAAAACGTTGCCCTGACTAAATTTTTTTTTTAAACAGCGAAAACGTTGCCTTTACTAAATTTCTTTTAAACAGCAAAAAAGTTGCGAATAAGTTTCGAAAATATTAATTTTTTTTTACTTTCCGCTCGCTGCGCGCTATTTTTATACTCTAGATGAAATCATATAGAGTATTATAAGTTTAATCCAGCCGAAAAGTTTGTAACGCATAGAACCAAGCCTCGGACGAAAAAAAGTTATATATTATTTTTTGTTTATTTGTGCCCAAAAACCTCAAATCCGCCTGACGTCCGTCCGTCCGTCCGTCCGTCCGTCCGTCCGTCCGTCCGTCCGTCCGTCCGTCCGTCTGTCCGTGAACACGATAACTCAAGAACGCCTTCACCTAGGATCTTGAAATTTTGAATCTGGATGTTTGGTTGAATTTGTAAGGCTAAGTTCGTTAACGGGCAAAATCGTCCTACTCCTTCGGGTAGCTGCCATACAAAATGTCCTTAAAACACGTGTTCAAGAATATTGACCAATAACTTCGTAACGCCTAAAGCTACGACTTTGAAATTTTGTATGTATTACTTTTTTATTAGTTGGAGCTAAATATATGATTATGAAGAAAATCCTGTTGGTCCTTCGTGTAGCTGCCATACAAATATCCTGTCAAAATGTATTCACTTAATTTACGAAACTCACTATAACTCAAGTAATCTTTTAGCTACGAATTTGAAATTTTGTACAAGTTAGTTTTGAGTGAAAAGGAAGTTTGAGTTTACTAATCAGCGAAATTCTTCTGCTCCTTCGGGTAGCTGCCATACAAAATGTCCTTAAAACACGTGTTCAAGAATATTACCGTTAACTTCAGGAGGGTTTAAGCTACGTCTTTGAAATTATGTATGTGTTATTTTTCCAATAGTTGGAGCTTAATGTATGATTATGAAAAAAATCCTGTTGGTCCTTCGTGTAGCTGCCATACAAATATCCTGTCAAATAGTCTTCACTTAATTTACGAAACTCACCATAA
The DNA here is from genome assembly GCA_951812415.1 of Beris morrisii. Taxonomy (NCBI): domain Eukaryota; kingdom Metazoa; phylum Arthropoda; class Insecta; order Diptera; family Stratiomyidae; genus Beris; species Beris morrisii. The sequence continues at coordinate 78,008,744 of OX638313.1, forward strand.
CTCAAGTATTCTTTTAGCTATGAACTCGAAATTTTGTACAAATTAGTTTTGAGTGAAAACGAAGTTCAGGTTTACTAGTCAGCACAATCCTTTTACTCCTTCTGGTAGCTGCCATACAAAATATCCTTAAGACACGTGTTCAACAATATTTTTCGATAACTTTTGAACGCTTCAAGCTACGAATTTGAAATTTTGTACACGTTCATTTTTAAATGGTTCCAAGGAAAAGGATAAATATGTAAGAAATCGAGTGAGTCCTTCCTGCACCTTCCATGTGAAAGTCCTTCAAAAAGGACTTTTTTTTTCGATGACTTACCTAGTTCAGGATATGAAATTAAACACTGAATATTGTCTTTTAGGTTTGAATAGCAATCTAATGGCAGTCCTTAATAAAGGACATACAACATACTACAATATAAATCGGAGTTCAGTATTCATCTAGAGTATTATACGATTGGCTTGCAGCCGATCGTGACTGCAGTATGTTTTCTACTACAAATTAGATAAATTTTATTTAATCTCTATATATAAAAATGAATGTTTGTCTGTTTGTCTGTTTGTCTGTTTGTCCTGTATAGGCTCCTAAACCACTCATCCAATTACGATGAAACTTTGGTGATTTGTTGAGGGTACGCCCTCGATGGTTTCTGCGTTAACAAAATTATTTAACAGTTGGTGGTTCGCGAGTTATTTCAACATTTGAGTGTTTTTCATATGATTTAGCGGCAGTTCGTTTTTGGTGTATTCGTTATGCCTATTCCTATTACTAAATGGTATAAGAGGATAGTGGATGGAAGATGGAATATGGAGGATGGAAGATGGAGGATGGTGGATAGAGGATGGAGGATGGATGATGGAGTTATTTCAACATTTGAGTGTTTTTCATATTATTTAGTGGCAGTTTGTTTTCGGTGTATTAGTTATGCCTATTCCTATTACTAAATGGTATAAGAGGATAGTGGATGGAAGATGGAATATGGAGGATGGAAGATGGAGGATGGTGGATAGAGAATGGATAATGGATGATGGAGTTTGGGGGATGGTAGATGGAGGATGGTGGATAGAGGATGGTGGGAGATGGTTTCTGCGTTAACAAAATCATTTAACAATTGGTGGTACGCGAGTTATTTCAACATTTGAGTGTTTTTCATATGATTTAGCGGCAGTTTGTTCGTTTTCGGTGTATTAGTTACGCGTTCCTATTACTAAATGGTAAAGTTGGACTATGGATGGTGGATAGAGGATAGTGGATAGAGGATTGAGGATGGAAGATGGTGGATGGTGGGTGGAGAATGGTGGATGGTGGATGGAGGATAGAGAATGGGGGATGGTAAATGGAGGATGGTGGATGGTGGTTAGAGGTGAGAACGGGAGAAACGGCAGAACAATGGATCAACGGGAGAAACAGGAGCAATGGATCAACGGGAGAAACAGGAGCAATGGATCAATAGGAGAAAAGGCAGCAACGAGATCAATGGGAGCAACGGGAGTAACAGGCGCGATGGAAAAACGTGAGCGAAGCGAGCGTAGCCGCGGTACGCGGCTAGTGTTATATATTTTTAAGTACCTAAAGTTTTATTCTGGAAACATCGATCGACGGCGGGTTCGAACCTGGGTCCCATGAAGAGATTTTCGTACACGTACAAGTCACAATGCGCTAGTCCGTTGCGCCACCGTGATAATATTTAAAACATTGATTTTACGTGATTATCTGCTCACCCGGTTTTCGAAAGGGGACATTGAGGAGTTTTTTAAGAAAATGTTGAAAAATAGTGCAGCCAGGTCGAATCAGCTGAACCCGAAAAGAAATCCGACCTGCACTGTTGAATTGGATCCAACTTCTGATCCAACGGATTAACAATGTCCTTAAACGCATATATTTGAAAAATTGAAATTCACTTTGCGGTACAGCGGTGTAACTGTGCAATTCCCGACAAAAGATGGTTGTTGTCGTTTTCACGAATTCCATAAAATTTTTTTGGAACTGATTATATATTGAATAAGTTTTTAATTTTTGAGATTGAACCCCTCAGCGGGAATGCAGTGGTGGTGTACGTTTTTACAAAGTCTGAAATATATCTAAGCTCTTATGAGATATCGAATTCTTTTTTACTTCAACTTTTTATCCTCTAGATGAAATCATATAGAGTATTATAAGTTTAATCCAGCCCAAAAGCTTGTAACGCATAGAACCAAGCCTCGGACGAAAAAAAGTTACATATTATTTGTTGTTTATTTGTGGCCAAAAACCTCAAATCCGTTTGACGTCCGTCCGTCCGTCCTCCCGTGAACAACTAAAGAACTCCTTCACCTAGGATCTTGAAATTTTGAATCTGGGTGTTTGGTTGAATTTGTAAGGCTAAGTTTGTTAACGGGCAAAATCGTCTTACTCCTTCGGGTAGCTGCCATACAAAATGTCCTTAAAACACGTGTTCAAGAATATTGACCAATAACTTTGGAACGCCTAAAGCTACGACTTTGAAATTTTGTATGTGTTACCTTTGCAATAGTTGGAGCTAAATATATGATTATGAAGAAAATCCTATTAGTCCTTCGTGTAGCTGCCATACAAATATCCTGTCAAAATGTCTTCACTTAATTTACAAAACTCACTATAACTCAACTAATCTTTAAGCTACGAATTCGAAATTTTGTACAAATTAGTTTTGAGTAAAAACGAAGTTCGGGTTTACTAGTCAGCGAAATCCTTTTACTCCTTCTGGTAGCTGCCACACAAAATGTCCTTGAAACACGTGTTCAAGAATATTGGTCGATAACTTCAGAAGGGTTTAAGCTACAGCATTGAAATTTTATATGTGTTATTTTTCCAATAGTTGGAGCTGAATGTATGATTATGAAGAAAATCCTATTAATCCTTCGTGTAGCTGCCATACAAATATCCTGTCAAAACGTCTTCACTTAATTTACGGAACTCACTATAACTCAATTAATCTTTGAGCTATGAATTGGAAATTTTGTACAAATTAGTTTTAAGTAAAAACAAAGTTCGAGTTTACTAATCAGCGAAATCCTTTTACTCCTTCTGGTAGCTGCCATACAGAACGTCCTTAAGACACGTGCTCAACAATATTTTTCGATAACTTTTGAACCCTTCAAGCTACGAATTTGAAATTTTTTTCACGTTCATTTTTAAATGGTTCTAAGGAAAAGGATAAATATGTAAGAAATCGAGTGAGTCCTTCCTGCACCTCCCATGTGAAAGTCCTTCAAAAAGGACATTTTTTTTCGTTGACTTAACCAGTTGAAGATATGAAATTAAACACTGAATATTGTCTTTTAGTTTTGAGTAGCAATCTAATGGCAGTCCTTAATAAAAGACATACAACATGCACACACGTAATTCTACTTTATCCCCAACTACGATATAAATCGGAGTTCAGTATTCATCTAGAGTATTATATGATTGGCTTGCAGCCGATCGTGACTGCAGTATGTTTTATAATAGCTTTGAAATAAGTTTTATTATTTTTGTTGGGGTTACATCCCCATTTAGTTGTAAAGGAGTTGTATACGTTTTTATGAATACCACCTTAGATCCCACTAGTTTTATTTGAGCGCGCTCACGATACTATTCACATTTACAAGCTCTTTGTACAAACGAATAAAAATTAATTATGTCAATATTTCACTTGCACTGTTTTCATTGAAATTAAAAAACAATTTCGATGCAATATAATTATATTTTTCGTTGATAATAAAATTTTTATAAAATTTTGTTTGTTTTTATAATGTGTGCATTAAAAGGATAAAAACCAATTCATTGCGGTACTTCAATCCAACAAGTTTACATTTAATATCATCTTTTACAAAAAGGGAGTTGTCACTTTCTTCGCCATTTGAAGCATATACGTCCAAATATGAGGACCTTATCGGGGTCTCAAAAAAGTTATATTTATACTTCAAACTTGATCCAATAATATAATACGTATTTTGAAACCGTGTGCAATATTTCATTACAACAATTTGGGAGGCCTTAGTTAAGAACCATTTATTACTATAGCGATTTGATAGTTTGTAGCCTTCCTGAAACTCAATTTCATTCAAAAACATACTGCAGTCACGATCGGCTGCAAGCCAATCGTATAATACTCTAGATGAATACTGAACTCCGATTTATATTGTAGTTGGGGATAAAGTAGAATTACGTGTGTGCATGTTGTATGTCCTTTATTAAGGACTGCTATTAGATTGCTACTCAAAACTAAAAGACAATATTCAGTGTTTAATTTCATATCTTGAACTGGGTAAGTCATCGAAAAAAATGTCCTTTTTGAAGGACTTTCTCATGGGAGGAGCAGGAAGGACTCACTCGATTTCTTACATATTTATCCTTTTCTTTGGAACCATTCAAAAATAAACGTGTACAAAATTTCAAATTCGTAGCTTGAAGCGTTCAAAAGTTATTGGAAAATATTGATGAACACGTGTTTTAAGGATATTTTGTATGGTAGCTACCAGAAGGAGTAAAAGGATTTCGCTGATTAGTAAACTCGAACTTCCTTTTCACTCAAAACTAACTTGTACAAAATTCCGAATTCGTAGCTAAAAGATTACGTGAGTTATTGTGAGTTTCGTAAATTAAGTGAATACATTTTGACAGGATATTTGTATGACAGCTACACGAAGGACTAACAGGATTTTCTTCATAATCATATATTTAGCTCCACCTATTGGAAAAATAACACATACAAAATTTCAATGACGTAGCTTAAACCCTTCTGAAGCTATCGACCAATATTCTTGAAGACGTGTTTTAAGGACATTTTGTATGGCAGCTACCAGAAGGAGTAAAAGGATTTCGCTGATTAGTAAACTCCGACTTTGTTTTCACTCAAAACTGACTTGTACAAAATTCCGAATTCGTAGCTAAAGGATTACTTGAGTTATAGTGAGCTTCGTAAATTAAGTGAATACATTTTGATAGGATATTTGTATGGCAGCTACACGAAGGACTAAAAGGATTTTCTTCATAATCATATATTTAGCTCCAACTATTGGAAAAATAGCACATACAAAATTTCAAAGTCGTAGCTTAAACCCTTCTAAAGTTATCGACCAATATTCTTGAACACGTGTTTTAAGGACATTTTGTATGGCAGCTACCAGAAGGAGTAAAAGGATTTCGCTGATTAGTAAACTCCGACTTCCTTTTCACTCAAAACTAACCTGTACAAAATTCCGAATTCGTCGCTAAAAGATTACTTGAGTTATTGTGAGTTTTGTAAATTAAGTGAATACATTTTGACAGGATATTTGTATGGCAGCTACACGAAGGACTAAAAGGATTTTCTTCATAATCATATATTTAGCTCCAACTATTGGAAAAATAACACATACAAAATTTCAAAGACGTAGCATAAACCCTTCTGAAGTTATCGACCAATATTCTTGAACACGTGTTTTAAGGACATTTTGTATGGCAGCTACCCGAAGGAGTAGGACGATTTTGCCCGTTAACGAACTTAGCCTTACAAATTCAACCAAACACTCAGATTCAAAATTTCAAGATCCTAGGTGAAGGCGTTCTTGAGTTATCGTGTTCACGGACAGACGGACGGACGGACGGACGGACGGACGGACGGACGGACGGACGGACGGACGGACGGACGGACGGACGGACGTCAGACGGATTTGAGGTTTTTGGGCACAAATAAACAAAAAATAATATATAACTTTTTTTCGTCCGAGGCTTGGTTCTATGCGTTACAAACTTTTCGGCTGGATTAAACTTATAATACTCTATATGATTTCATCTAGAGTATAAAAATCTGCCAACAGTCTGGGCGCAACTTTATTATTTTATGGGTAGAAGTCCGAAACGTGTTTAATGATGAGATGCGGTGTAGGTTACTATGAGACTGACAACCTAGAAAATAACGTTGCAAATAGCCTCCTGGTTATTTCTCAGGTTGTTAGTCGCATAGTACCCAACATCGCATCTCATCATTAAACACGTTTCGGACTTCTACCCATAAAATAATAAAGTTGCTCCCAGACTGTTGGCAGATTTTTTTTATTTACTTACGTATTTTTTTATCAATAGAATAATACATAGTAGTAAAAGCGAATTCGATCACATTAAACCACATTAAGAGATTTTCGGAATCAGTGAAAACTTGATCAACACCCCCAGGAGGTTTAATTGAGAAACATACTTAAATCGGTTTTTCCCCGACTACGTTTAAAGCTTATAGAAGTAAAAGTGAATTCCAAAACTCAATATACCTTAGGAATATATCAGAATTCGTGAATATGTACACAACCACTTTACACCTCCTTAGGGGTTGGATATCGAAAAATTTTGAAGATCGTTACTAGGCGCTTATATAAATAGCCCGCAGAAGTAAAATTGCTTTGATAGCTCGACATGTCTAAAAGTTTTAACGAAGTTTGTGAAAATGTGGATTCACGGACATTTTTTTTACTCAACCTCTGAACGCCAATAAAAATCGGAACTTTGTTTTGCTTTAATTACTCTAATAGTACATCTACATATATGCACTAAGTTTCAACTTTCTAGCATAAGCCGTTTTTGAGATATTTTAAAACCACCCCTCTCCCCCGTACCTTGCTACCGCTATCAAAAATTTTATTTTTCTAGGATGTCTCCATAGCAGCTCTATATAATCCTAAATTGTTAACTTTCTATTCATTATGGTTTTCGAGAAATAAAAATGAGAATGTTTTCCTTTCTACCCACTCTCACCATCACCCCCAACACCCACACCACCCAACTCCTGTAAAATTTTCAAGATCATATCTGATACGGTTTCTGAGATATAAAAATTATATTTTTTGAAAAATTGCTGTCCCCCCACTTTTGTGCTCCACCTCACCCCTCAAAAAATTTAGTTTCGGTAGACTCCTCTTGTGATCCCATATTCAGAAACTAAATTTTATCTTTCTGGTGTAAATGGTTCGGAAGATATTGTAATCCAAAGGTTTTTTTGCAATTGAGTCCATTATCATAGTACACATAAGTTCGAAGTTTCAGCCTCCTAGCATAAGTGGTTCCTGAGATCTAGAAACCAAAATTTTTCATCTAAAACGCTCCCCTCTCCTCTCCCCTTGTACTCCCACCCCTCGAAAATATACCAGTCGTAGGGGTTCACCCGATTTACCCACCATAAAAATTTCAATTTAATATCTCAACGGGTTTGGGAGCGTGCGTACGGCGTCTACTGCGGACAGATGGACATTTTTTTTTTGCTTTTTTGGGGTTTATTAGTCTTAAAACGTGAAAATGCAAAATTTCAAGGTAGCAAATTTTTTTGAAATTTCAGGTCGATCACAATAATTTATTATTAAAAAATGAGGTATGTTTTTGTTTGCAAAAACCATATTAAATTTTGCGTCACGCATCAGCTTGAAAGTTCACTTAATAAACTCAATATTATGATTATCAAAAACTTTATTTTTGTTAAAATTAGATTGAAGTAAAAAAAAGGTACTGTCACAGAGATGAAGATGTAATTAATAACATCGCAACTTTATTTCTGTTTAAAAGAAAATAATTTCTTAAACTGAAAAATATCGCTACAGAACTAATTGCTATTAAATATTCCGCACTGTTCACTATTTATATTAATCTTTCGAATATTTCGAATCCAATTGCAACTAAAAATTTTTTTTAAATAATTTATGCGTTGAGTGGTAATTGAACCTACGACATTGCTTTGTAATTGTTGAATGTGTTGTTGTCTGTCGCTACAGAGAAAAGGTTGTAAATACAGAAGATTGGTTGTAACAACTATTCTTCTGTTAAAATGCGAATTCCTTCAATGTTGATAAAAATAACCGCAACTAAAACTCTGTAAAAATGGAAAATTAGGTCATACAGATATTTGGTTATTTTGCCTTCTGTGCCAACGTTGGAGCAAATCTTAGTTCTAACCTTTTGGTTATCGTTTCTTTTTCATCCATTGTGATGGTTGGCACAATGTTATGACAGCAATTAAAGTTCTGCGATGGAAAAAGAAGTTGTTTTGTGTTACTTGGGATGCCTTCGCTAGATTATAAACATGTCCGTTTTTGTGATCAGGTTTCTGTTAAATACATGGTTGCCTGGGGGTATGCATATAGATCTAGTAGAAAGAGCACTTGGAAATCCGATGCTTTAGATCGATTAAGATTTCAACGCAGGATTTTAAAAATGGAAGAATTACTAAAACCTATTTTACTTAAGAAACAATCTATTCTGTAATCAAAATAAAGTTCAAACTCTTGTATAATAGTTGTATCAAACTGTTCACTGTGTGTAAATTCTATATCAAATTAAATAAAAAATAATAAATGAAAACTTGTACTTTAATTCCCATCATTATCACCCATCACCTCACCCATACTATCAGTCATAAGAATAATCACAACAACAAAACGACCGACGCTATGCCGCCTTGAATGAAACAATCTGGAAACTTGTTTTTAAAATTCCCACGGTAATTCATCCATATAAAAAATCATTACAAAACAGCATCACCTCGAACTTGACTCGGAAACACATTACTCGTATTGGATATATGAGATTTAAAAAGAAAACCAGAGGAGGAATACGAGATTACCTAAATTAAAACATACGAACATCATGCCTCATTTATATACCGTCAAAAGACCGGCTACATTACCATACAATAACCACAAAACGACGCGAAATAATTATCCGCCACACGAAATCTGGTGCATAAAGGAAGTCAACAATAACGTATGTATCACATTCAACTTCAATCTTAACGCACCTCCGAACCCTGAAAAGAATACGAAATTACCGAAAACAAAACTTACGCACATCGTGCCTTTGGCAGATACAAAAAAATCAATCCGACAACGAACCAACGTACATGCACGTGCGTCAGCTGTTTTTTCGCAAACTCTTCACACGATCGAAAGTGTCTTTCCACATGTGCGACTACACATGTACTCCTCACTATCCAAAAAATATACCCCAACTCCTCACTCCAATCACGTCATCCCGCGCAAAACAAGTCCCCGACCAATCAGCACCCCTGAAAACCTGCTCCATGCCATCATGCCCATGCCATCCCGCACACACACTAGCACACACATATCGCCACAGCGTTCCGCGCATCGCTAAAACCAGTTCCCCGTACAAAAAGCACCCGATTTACCCTCATACTTTTAGCTTTCAGAACCCCCACACTTTGCGTCTATGGTGGTATAGCTTCTCTCATCCGCACGTACTGAGCGAGGATATAAAAGTACTTGTCTTACTACTCCGGTCACAGTGTGCCAATGAACGCACTAAAGAGCCGGCCCTGCTCAGTTGAGCATATTGTGACGTCCCCCTGTATTATCTATGATTCCTTTTCGATCCCTTAGTATTTTACGAAGAGGAGTGGTCAGTTATTCCGATGGTTCCAAGAAACCCTGACCGAAGAGACGAAGTCTTTTGTAAACTAATCCCTCACATTAACAGAGAATGTAATGCAAATTCTGCTAATTTTAGTATCAGGGAGACCAATCCTATTGAAATGCTTCCTCATGTATTATAACATTGTCCAGCCAGAGCTCCCACTATGGTTCGGGTCTAATGTCTGCTTAATTTCAGATAACTAGATGTTGTTTTCTCCGAAAGCTTCGGCATAAAAACCTTTGAGTGTCTGTTGGCCGATGTTAAGTCCAAGTGAACGGCACTTTGCGATTTTTGCCACATTCGGATGTTCCTTTTGGCTGCGCTTAACGGTACCCTACAGAATGGATGTGGTCACATGAAGTCAGCTTCTGAACCCTTTCTAGCCATTAAGTCGGCCATTTCGTTGCTTTCTATTGAGGTTGAAGTATACCCTATTGGTTCGCGAGAATACCAGGCCTATTACGAAACTCGAGTCGAGTGAGTAACTCGACTCAAGCTAAAGTTGGTATTGTGAAACTCGACACTTGGGAAGTCACTTCATTTCCAGCAGGCGAGTGAATTTGACATTTCTTTCACTCACTCGATCGGTTGTCATAATACGCAGTTCTTTTTACTCACGCTTTTTTTTCTACTCAAAGTCGAGTGAAACCAGGCAGAGGTGAATAAATAATACAATTTTATACCCAGAGAAATTAAGCAGTGGTTAAAGTTAATGTTCCGGATAAGTTAACAGCTGGTTAAGGCGAAAATAACCCGAAGTGAATAATACGGTCCTTAGTCAATTTTAAAACAATTGATATATAGGGTGTTTCGGTAGGAATGCTTGAAATTTGTTAGGTTACAGCGGCCATGTTGTTAAAGCAGCATCCGTCGAATTTGTTGTGAACTGTTCAGTAGTGTATGGCAAATCACCATGGAAGGTTATAGCGTGGAACAACGTGTGCAAATCATCAAATTTTATTTTCAAAATCAAAGCTCCGTTCGAAAAACGTTCCATTTTTAACGACGAGGCCCATTTCTTGATGAATGAATGTGTGAACAACCAAAATTGTCGGATTTGAGATGATATCAATCCACACGAGATACACCAGAATCAAATGCATCCCGAGAAAGTCACTGCTTGGTGCGGATTTTCGTCTGGCGAAATCATCGGTCCGTACTTCTTCCAAAACGAAACTGGTATTGCCAAACGATCAATGATGATGTATGGAGGTGTGAACAACCATAATTGTCGGATTCACACGAGATACACCACCACCAAATGCATCCCGAGAAAGGCACTGTTTGGTGCGGATTTTGGTCTGGCGAAATCATCGGTCCGTACTTTTTCCAAAATCGAAAATGGCATTGCCAAACGATCGATGATAAACAACTTCTTGTAGCCTAAACTGGATGATATGGATACCGACGACATGTGTTTCGAACAGGACGGAACAACGTGCCACACAGCGCATATCACGTTGGACACTCTGCACGATCGATTTGAGGACATCGTTATCTCGTGCTGCGGCGACGTGAACTGGCACACCGTGATCGTGCGATTTAACGCTTTTAGACTTATTTCTTTGGGGCTATCTTATGTAGCAGGTCGAAGCGTATAATCCGCAAACAATTGATGACCTTTAAGTCAACATAACGAACGCCATCCAGCAAATTCAGCCAGATTTATGCTACAAAGTCATCGAAAATGGGACCTCTCGAATACGTGCCACCAAGCAAAGCCGGGGCGGACATTTGAACGACGTTATATTCCATACTTACTGCCATAAAATATTCTTACAAATAAAAAAAATCTGCCAATGGTCTGGGCGAAACTTTATTATTTTTCGGGTCAAAGTTCGGGAGTGGTCAAAGTCGGAGTGTATCATGAGCTGCTTCGAGATTATTAGATTTCTTGGAAAATTATTTTTGTTCTTAATATAAAAATATTCAAAATAGAGATTTTTAGCCGATTAAACATTGAAAAGTCCGTGTAGACTATTCGAATTTCAGTATATTATGTACACTAAAAGACAATAGAAGCAAAAACCAATTTGTTGCCTTATCAGAATTAAGAGGTATGACGAATTGTTAAAACGTATACAAACCCATTACTTCCACTTGGGGTTTGATTTCGAAAAAATTGTGAAACACGTTTTTAGACGATTTCATAAGAAGCAACTTGATATCTCATGAGACACGAGGGATTTTGAAAAATTTGTGAAAACGTAAGCAAACCCTTCACACCTCCTTGGTTCTGGAAATTCGAAAAATCATGAATTGGTTGGCCGTAATAATCAATTTTATATCTCATCAGAACTAAGGAATGGCAAAAATTGTGAAAACATATACAAACCCTTGGGGGTTGAATATCGAAAAATTGAGAAATGGGTTTGTAGGCGATTATATAAAAAGTCTGTGGAAATGAAAAGCGATCTAATATCTCATCGAACCTAAGAAATATGTCGAAACTTTGAAAAGCATACAACCCCCTTACACCCATTAGGATTGAATATCTAAATACTGAAATTGACTTTTTGGCGGTTATATAGGAAACCTTAGGAAGTAAAAATTAATTCGATATATCATCAGATATGCAACCTCCTTACACCCACTTGGGAGTTGAATATCCAAAAATCCTGAAAGGAGTTAATAAATAAATATGAAGACAGTACGAGAAAGTAGGAACCAATTCAATTTCGTATCACTTCTAAAAGAAATGACGGAACTCGTGAAAACGTGTTCAACCCGTTTATACCCTCTTAGGGGCTGAAAAAGGAAAAAACTTAAAAACAAGTTTTAGGCGATTATTACGCAAGCACGTGAAAGTGAAAAGATATTCGCTATCTGATAAGACGTGGGGATATAGTAGAATTTGTGAAAAAGTTTACAACCCCCTTTGCACCCCCTTAGGGGTCGAATTTTAAAAAATACTGAAAACGCTTTCTAGGTATTTATATGAAGAAGCCGCAGAATAAAAATCAATTTAATATTTGGGAAGACCTAATAGATATGACGAAAACAGTGAAAATATATGCATTCCATTTTCACTGATAATTTTTTTTGCCCCCCCTCCGAACGCCAATGGATATTTGAAATTTTTTTTTATCTAAATTAGTTTTCTAGTTGATTTACATAAACGTACCGAGTTTCAATTTTGTAGCATAAGCCGTTCTATAGATATGAAAAACACCCCCCACCCCCGTACCATACTACCCCTATAAAAAATTATATTTTTCCAAGATGCTACTAATATAGCTCTATCTAAATACCAAGTTTCAGTCTTATATCATTATAGGTTGTCGAGATATTAAAATCGGAACTTTTTCCTTTTCACCCTCCCCCACCCTCACCCTTTACACCCACACTTCCAAAAATTTGTTTTCTGCTAGGGGTTTATTAGGCCTACTTCTGGTAAAAATTTTAAGCATCTATCTTACACCGTTCTTGAGATATGAGACGTGATTTTTTAGAAAAATTCTTATCCCCTCCACTTTCATGCTCCACCACCCCCTTAAAAAATTTTGCATTCAGCAAACTTCATTTATCAACCTTTATACAAAAACCAAATTTTATTTGTCTAGTGCAATTGGTTCGTGAGATATCGTAATTAAAAGTTTTTTACCCCCCATCCCCGTACGCCACTGCCCCAACTCAAATTTTTGTTTCCGATTTATTCTCCTAGTATATCTACAGATATTCCTTAAGTTTCAATTTTGTGACATTTACCGTTTAGGAGATATGGATTTTAGAATGTGTCGATCTCACCTTTTTTGCGTTTCGGACGCATTATTTTTCCCCGCACTCCCAAACCCCTTCACCTATATCGGCAAATTTTTTGCAAATGGGTCCACTACTGAAGCTTTATATAAATTCCAAATTTCAGCCTCCTGCCATAAGCGGTTCCTGAGATCTAGAAACCAAAATTTTCCGTCTAAAACACTTTCCCCTCCTCTCCCCTCACACCCCCACCCTTCAGAATTTGGTCACTTCAAGGGGCGTACCCAGTCTATTCACAAAAAAAAATTTAATTTAATAGCTCAAAGGGTTTGGGAGCTACGAGCCTTCAAACGATTTTGCTTACAGCGGTCGACGTACGGCGTACGGCGGACAGACGGACTGAAATTTTTTTTTTGCTTTTTTCGTGTCTACTCGTCATGAAACGTGAAAAAAAAAAATTTGAGGGTAGCAAATTTTTTTTTTTTAAAAATCGAAAACAATACTGTATTATTAAAATAATAAAGTAAAAGAATTTGGTGGATATCTCACACACAGCTTACAATATAAATAAACAAAATAAATTAATTAATTGAAATGAAACGTCCTTGTTGAAAGACCCTATCCAACTAGTTTTGGTACCTTAAACGCACAATACAATGGGTGCCATCAAATTATTAAATTCACGGTTGGACCCTAACGGTGCGGATTTACTAAAAAGGTTTTTTCCATAATGCGGTATTGTATTGTTATTTCGAGTGCAAGGAGCTTTGTTATTATTAAAGCATGCTGCGATAAATTTATCACGGGGTGTTTGGGAAAATATTAAAAAATAGTGAAACGATGCGAAAAGAAAAAAAAAATGTAGCAATAAGTTAGCTTGATTTGCTTGAAAATTTTACTTCTTTAGAAATTTTGCGATTTTTGTCATCCTCTTGTGTTAGTTCGAATGCTGGTTTTAAACAATCAATTGATAGTGATTTGTTATTACCACGCACGTTAATCGCAAAATGCTTTCTGAATCTTCTGACTACCTGAAAAGGCGCTTCATAGGGTGGTTTTTAGTGCTGTGTTGACCTTGTTCACTCTTATATGTACAGTGGCAAGACATGAAATGTTTCCAGGTAAAAAAATCGTTTTTAAGTGCTCCTTTCTAGGAAATTTTGCGAAACCTTATCCCTAAAATTAGGTCAGTTAAAATTTGTACGCTAAAGTTATCGGTCGACAATAATTAGAAAACAGAAAAATTGTGAAAAAATGCAAAATGGATGAATTAGTGAAATCCCGAATAATCGCATTCCCCGAGGATAATTTAAGCACTCGTGAGATAGCAGCTAAGGTAGGGTTCAGTCACACCGCAGTAGGAAGATTTCTGCTGAGTTTTAAGAAAACTGGTTGTTTGAAGCGTAAGAAAGGTAGGTAGTGGAAGGAAAAAAATTACGACTGCCGCAGAAGATCGGGCTATAAAGCGCGCCAGTCCTCGGGATCGTTTTAAAACTGTTGTGGATATTCGAGAAGAACACGTGAGAGAACTGTCATCGGTGTTCATACTGTCCGAAATCGCCTGAGGGAGGCTGGTTTGAAGGCGGCTAAGCCCGCAAAAAACCCATTTTTAACACCGAAAATGCGGAAAAGTAGACTGCAATGGGCCAAAAAATACGAAAACTGGACAGAAATGAATTGGAGAAGTTTTATTTTCTCTGACGAGAGCAAATTCAACTTGTTCGGATCAGACGAATTGCAGTACGTAAGACGAAGACCCATTGACGGATACCCCAAGAGCAATTGCGAATTTTCTAAACATACATACTTCAACCGTTCTCCGATTTTTTTTACTCCACTGCAATGTGGACTGTAATTAGCATTTACTGTAGTTCTGCGGTGCAATGCAAAGTACAGAACTGAACCATGATGGTGGATTTACCATACACTCAACGTTTGAGGCGCGCCTCTATCTCCACCATAAAATCAACCAATCAGATGGCTCGTGCAGTCGCAAGAGTCTAACATTTTTCAACTTTTTCTCCGACGCACGCTTCCATATGTGTACATACAAACAATGAACTGTGGTACCACACATTTCGCAGCTCATCGTATTTCTGTCGTTTCGCACTTATAGGCAAGTTGCGCCGCAAAGGCATGTTGAGTGTAAATTGCTTTCAACACAGCAAAGAACACAGCCGACGAAAACCGGTTTGCAATGGCCAATGGGGTAGAGGCTCGCCTCGAGGCGAGCCTCAAGGGTGAGTGTAAACGCACCATGATTAAAAGACTACAGTACAACATATTGCGTAGGTAATAGGGTCACTCCATCAAGAACCGCCAAGAATGACGAAATTTGTGACCTTACCATCTCCGATTCTTTTAAAAATTTTTGTACTTTAAGAACTAGCGAAAAAAATAATTGAAATAAAATTTTTTGTTTCTGTCTCATTTTTTTGTTAGTATAATAGTATGTTAAAGTTTTCACAAAAATGGTGTCCGAGACCTCTTCGAAAATGAATATCTCTGGTAACTTTTATACTGGAATAATAAAATATGACTTATTTTAAAGGGGAAGTTTGTCTCAATAAAAATTATCCTTGACATTTTTTTCAAGGGTAATGATTTTGTCCTTTATTCTTGAATATCTCAAAACGGCTTTTTTTATTAATTTTTTGTATTTTGTAGGTTATACTGTTTTTCAAAACATACCAAAAAATGAACTTGGGATCTCAATGGGATCGGGGTCAAAAAAATTGAAGAATATTATAGTGGTTCTCAATTATTTTATAAAAAAGGGTTATTTAATCAAGAATCGCCAAAAGCGTGACCTTATCATTGCCGATTTTTTTGAAAATTTGTGTACTCGAAGAATTAGTGAAAAAAAAATATGATTTCAAGTTTTTGTTTCTATCTCATTTTTTTGTTGTTAGTTATAGTATGTTAAAGATTTCCCAAAAAAGATGTCCGAGTCCTCTTCGAAAATTCATATCTCTAGTAATTTTTATCCTTGAATAATAAAGTAGGGCTTATTTTAAATATTGTTGTTGTTTTTATTAGTTAAAAAATGAGATAGAAACAAAAACTTGAATTTCAATTATTTTTTTCACTAGTTCCTCAAGTACAAAAATTTTCAAAAGAATCGGAAATGGTAAGGCAACAAATTTGGCGATTCTTGATGAAATGACCCATAATAAGATGAAAACAATTTCATCCCGTTTTTGCTAAGAGCAGTCTATGTAGCTAAATTCACACAAAACTTGATCAAACAAAATAGCCCAATAAAAAAGTTTGGTATGAGGAGATAATCGTTGAAACACTCCAGGATCTGACAAACTCTATGCCTAGAAGGATAAAGGCGGTCATCAAAAGTAAAGGAAGCACCACAAATTATTAAAATCAACTTATTTCACATTATTATACTACATATCCTATGAAAAATAAAAAAGCTATTCAGAAAAATTAAATATTGAGAAGTTATTTTCAGTATTTCATGTTACATGATTTCGATAAAATTTGAGTAGAAAGTGAACAATTAATATATCTGGCCAATACTTCCATAAACAAAACTCAAACAATATATTTTATATAGTTAATATTATTATTTAATATTGTAAAAAACGTATTTTATCTACCGATCAAAATTTTTATAATAATTTCGCACTTATATAGGGTGTTTTTTTAGGTGCATGAGAACTTAAAATTATAATACAAGACAGAAATATTGTTGGAATGAAATTTTTTTATTATATTCTGGTAGATAATTTCATTGCATTTATATTTTAAATATGATTTCCGTCATATATCCGCCGCGGCTACGAGTTACATGGTCCATTCGATCAGTCCAATTTTTGATTACTTTTTCCAATAAATCTGGCCGTATGGCGTCAATAGTGGCTTGAATATTGGCTTCCAATGCTTCAAGAGTTGCTGGTTTGTCGGTATAAACGCATGACTTAATTAGCCCCATAAAAAGTAATCCAGAGGCGTTAAATCGCACGAACGAGGGTGCGAGTTAACAGAACCACTTCTGGAAATCAAGTTGTCACCAAATTGATTTTGCAATAAATCGATTGTTAAGCGCGCTGTATGGCAAGTTGCGCCGTCTTGTTGGAACCAAATATCGGCAATATTTGGCTGATTAATTTTTGGAAACAAAAATTCAGGCAGCATGGCCGATTATGTTGGTCGTAAAATTGTGGGCAATGAAAGCGACTTTGGAGGAAGTGTAAGGAGGTTACTGTTTTCGTACTTGAAAGCTTTCTTCAATGCGAACGATTCCCCTATGTCCCGCCATGCGTGTTCGAATGCGAGTATCTCACAAGCCCTTTGATCTATTGTATTGAAATTTTTTAAGTGGGTAGACAGGGTAGAGTGGTGTCTTTTTGGAGACTGCGGATAAGATGGAGGAAAGGGGAGGGAGCATGAGCAACCGCTTACAAAAGAAAGTTGAAACTTGGAACTTATGTAGATTTTTGACTGTGGAGTCATTTGAAAAAAAATATATAAAACTAGATGAATACTGAACTCCGATTTATATTGTAGTTGGGGATAAAGTAGAATTACGTGTGTGCATGTTGTATGTCCTTTATTAAGGACTACCATTAGATTGCTACTCAAAACTAAAAGACAATATTCAGTGTTTAATTTCATATCTTGAACTGGGTAAGTCATCGAAAAAAATGACCTTTTTGAAGGACTTTCACATGGGAGGTGCAGGAAGGACTCACTCGATTTCTTACATATTTATCCTTTTCCTTGGAACCATTTAAAAATGATCGTGTACAAAATTTCAAATTCGTAGCTTGAAGCGTTCAAAAGTTATCAAAAAATATTGTTGAACACGTGTCTTAAGGACATTTTGTATGGCAGCTACCAGAAGGAGTAAAAGGATTTCGCTGATTAGTAAACTCGAACTTCGTTTTTTACTCAAAACTAATTTGTACAAAATTTCCAATTCATAGCTAAAAGATTACTTGAGTTATAGTAAGTTCCGTAAATTAAGTGAAGACGTTTTGACAGGATATTTGTATGGCAGCTACACGAAGAA
The DNA here is from genome assembly GCA_951812415.1 of Beris morrisii. Taxonomy (NCBI): domain Eukaryota; kingdom Metazoa; phylum Arthropoda; class Insecta; order Diptera; family Stratiomyidae; genus Beris; species Beris morrisii. The sequence continues at coordinate 78,026,863 of OX638313.1, forward strand.
CTAATAGGATTTTCTTCATAATCATACATTTAACTCCAACTATTGGAAAAATAACACATACAAAATTTCAAAGACGTAGCTTAAACCCTTCTGAAGTTATCGACCAAAATTCTTAAACACGTGTTTTAAGGACATTTTGTATGGCAGCTACCAGAAGGAGTAAAAGGATTTTGCTGACTAGTAAACTCGAACTTTCTTTTCACTCAAAACTAATTTGTTCAAAATTCCGAATTCGTAGCTAAAAGATTACTTGAGTTATAGTGAGTTTCGTAAATTAAGTGAATACATTTTGACAGGATATTTGTATGGCAGCTACACGAAGGACTACCAGGAATTTTTTCATAATCATACATTTAGCTCCAACTATTAAAAAAGTAACACAAACCCTTCCGAAGTTATCGGCTAATATTCTTGAACACGTGTTTTAAGGACATTTTGTATGGCTGCTACCCGAAGGAGTAGGACGATTTTGCCCGTTAACGAACTTAGCCTTACAAATTCAACCAAATATCCAGATTCAAAATATCAAGATCCTAGGTGAAGGCGTTCTTGAGTTATCGTGCTAACGGACAGACGGACGGACGGACGGACGGACGGACGGACGGACGGACGGACAGACGGAGGGACGGACGTCAAGCGGATTTGAGGTTTTTGGCCACAAATAAACAAAAAATAACATATAACTTTTTTTCGTCCGTGGCTTGGTTCTATGCGTTATAAACTTTTGGGCTGGATTAAACTTATAATACTCTATATGATTTCATCTAGAGTATAAAAATTGTTCAGGTCCGAAAGGTAGGTAATAACGCAAATCATGGAGCCACAGATAAAAAAAAGGTAATTATTATTTTTCGTTCAGCTATGACCAAAAACTCCAAAAACGCTTGTCCGTTCGTTTGTTGGCAGGATAGCTCAGGAGTGGATGACGGTCACATTTTTTCACGATCAAATACGTTTTGTAAGACTAAGTTCGTTAAGGGGCGATATCATTTCACTCCTTCCAGTACCTCTTATACCAAAGTCCTTAAAACATGTATTAACGATTCTTCAAGTTAGGAGCTTAACACTATGCACACATTAATATTTCAATATTCGCACTTAAAAAACGGAATATCAGGCAAATCGAATGAAAAATTACTGTTACAGAATTCGCTAACAGGATACAGGAAGTCAAAATTATGAAGTAAATTCAGACTTGTTTTTTTTAAAGAATATTTAAATATGACGAATGTTAATGACGAGCAAACAAAATAAAAATAAATAAAAAATAATGGCGAATGCCTTAATAAATGAATGTATGAATTTATAATAATTAAAGGTTAGTGAAGATCAAAAATAATGAGATATCGATACATATCTATTATATTTCTTTGTACTATTAATAAAATATCTTACATAATACAATAATAAAAAATCTGCCAACAGTCTGGGCGCAACTTTATTATTTTTTGGGTAGAAGTCCGAAATGTGTTTAATGATGAGATGCGGTGTAGGTCACTATGCGACTGATAACCTGAAAAATAACGTTCCAAATAGCCTCCTGTTTAATCTTTAGGTTATCAGTCGCATAGTGACCTACACCGCATTGCTTCAGCTCTCTACATCAATAAAATTTTTAACTTTTTTTTGCTTTAATTACTCCTGTAGTACAGGGTGGGCCAAATACAAGTTTCTTTTTAAAAATGCAATAAAATGAACAAATTTAAATTTTTTTCCATGTATTATGGCTTTATTAGTAAGAGTAAACATTCCCATTAATGATGGAACACAACTTCATTCAAGTGGCTGCCTCGGCTGGCTGCGCAGTAGCGCATTCTGTCACTCCAATTTTCCAAGACCTTGTTGATGGTTTCGGGCTGTAGCTCACGGATTGCTTGGATGAAATTGGCCTTAAGTGCTTGAATCGTTTCTGGAGTGTTGGCATAACATCGGTCCTTCACGGTTCCCCACAAAAAAAAAATCCAAAGGGGTCAAATCGCAGCTCCGAGGCGGCCAATTGACATCGCCAAGACGGCTGATAACACGATTTGGGAATTTGGTGCGTAAAATATCGATTGTGGCATAGCGCGCCATCCTGCATGAACCAGAGGTCGTCCAAATCCATGTCTTCAATTTCAGTAAAAAAAAGTCGGATAACATGGCTCTGTAACGTCCACCGTTGACCGAAACGTTGTTGTTGTTCCCACTCCCACTCACTTTGGAAATAAGTTTTCAATATTTTCTAACGTTGTTCAAGCGTAAAGCGACTCATTTCGTTCCGCGGAGGTATGATACAGACTTTCTGTCAAGATTTCGAGCGGGAAACAGCTTTCAGTGTCAAAATAACCTATGATTTAAAAAGAAACCACTAGATGGCCCACCCTGTACTTCTACATATACATACTAAGTTTCAACTTTCTAGCAAACGTTGTTTCTGAGATATGAAAACCCCCCCCCCCCCCCGTAACTTGCTACCTCTATCAAAAATTTTATTTTTATAGGATACTTTTACAGTGACTCTATATAGTCGTCAATTTTTAGCTTTCTATGCTTTGCAGTTTTCGAGAAATAAAAATCAGAATTATTTTCGTTCCACCCCCTCCCTCCGTTACCCCCTTCGCCAGCACCACAAACATTTTTTTCTTGCTAGAAGTCTACTGGACCTAACTCCTGTAAAACTTCTAAGATCATATCTGGTACGGTTTTTGAGATATAAAAATTAAATTTTTTGAAAAATGGTTATCCCCCCACTTTCGTACTTCACCTCTCCTCTCAAAATTTTTACATTCAGTAGACTGCACTTATGATCTTATATACAAAAACCAAATTTTATCTTCCTGGTATAATTGGTTCGGAAGATATTGTAATCTAAAGTTTTTCACCCCCCACCACTATACTCCACTTCCCCTCTTAAAAATTTTAGCCCTTGTCTACTCTCATATCCCTTAAGATAACTACAAAGTTTCACACTTCTGAGATCAACGGTTCAGTAGATATGGATTTTAGAATGCTTCGATCCCAGCTTTCGAACGTATCGGACACCTTGTTTTTCCCTTCACTCTCACACCCCTCAACCCTTATCAACAATTTTTTTGCAAATAGGTCCACGATCATAGTACTATATAAGATCCAAATTTCAGCCTCCTACCATAAGCTGTTCCTGACATCTAGAAACCAACATTTTTCATCTAAAACGCGCCCCCCTCCTCCCCTTACACTTCCACCCCTCAAAAAGATTTCAATCGTAGGGGTTCACCCAATCTACCCACTATAAAAATTTCAATTTAATATCTCAACGGGTTTGTGAGCTATGCGCCTTCAAACGGGTTTGCGTATGGCGTACGGCGCACGGCGTCTACGGCGGACAGACGTAAATTTTTTTTTGCTTTTTTGGGGTCTACTAGTCCTAAAACGTGAGAATACAAAATTTCAGGGTAGCACATTTCTTTGAAATTTCAGGTCGATCACAATACTTTATTATTAAAAAATAATAAAGTAAAATGAACTAATATAGGTAGTTGGATACATTGGTGAAAATACGTTTAATTTTAAAAGAACAAGTTCACAAAAATCGAAAAAAGTGTTGTTTTTTATACCTCGCTTTAATACTCATATGCATAAAAAATAAAATTTCTGTTTGCATATACGAGCATGATTGAAATTTGTGAATATTAGTAAAATATTGGATGGGGCTTAAATCTTATTTGTGTTTACACCGGATACTACCACACTATTCCGTCCATGAAATAAACTCGCAGGAATTGGACCAGATTTAAATAAAAACCGATATAAATATTTCTTATTATATCTGGTGAGAGAACTTATTAATCTTATATGTATTTCCGTGAGTACGTAACGTGAAATATGCCATATGAACATTACTAACGCATACAAACCGCGGATACAACAATATACAGTAGATGCCGCTTATAGTAATCGCGGATAATGTTATAAGCCGCATTTTGTTATCAAAACAAGTTAGTTCCATTTTCCACAAACGAAATTCATCGCTTATTGGAATAAAAATTCGCTTTATGTTATCATTCGGGCCAGATTTCTATACAACATTACAAGTTTTGTGATTGTATTTTTAATCGCTCCTCTTTTTATACTCTAGATGAAATCATATAGAGTATTATAAGTTTAATCCAGCCCAAAAGTTTGTAACGCATAGAACCAAGCCTCGGACGAAAAAAAGTAATACATTATTTTTTGTTTATTTGTGGCCAAAAACCTGAAATCCGCTTGACGTCCGTCCGTCCGTCTGTCCGTGAACACGATAACTCAAGAACGCTACGACTTTGAAATTTTGTTTGTGTCATTTTTCCAATAATTGGAGCTAAATGTATAATTATGAAGAATAATAAGAATATCCTATTAGTCCTTCGTGAAGCTGCCATACAAATATCCTGTCAAAATGTATTCACTTAATTTACGAAACTCACTATAACTCAAGTAATCTTTTAGCTACGAATTCGGAATTTTGTACAAATTAGTTTTGAGTAAAAACAAAGTTCGAGTTTACTAGTCAGCGAAATCCTTTTACTCCTTCTGGTAGCTGCCATACAAAATGTCCTTAAAATACGTGTTTAAGAATATTGGTCGATAACTTCAGAAGGGTTTAAGCTACGTCTTTGAAATTTTGTAAGTGTTATTTTTCCAATAGTTTGAGCTAAATGTATGATTATGAAGAAAATCCTATTAGTCCTTCGTGTAGCTGCCATACAAATATCCTGTCAAAACGTCTTCACTTAATTTACGGAACTTATTATAACTCAAGTAATCTTTTAGCTATGAATTGGAAATTTTGTACAAATTAGTTTTGAGTAAAAACAAAGTTCGAGTTTACTAATCAGCGAAATCCTTTTACTCCTTCTGGTAGCTGCCATACAAAATGTCCTTAAGACACGTGTTCAACAATATTTTTCGATAACTTTTGAACGCTTCAAGCTACGAATTTGAAATTTTGTACACGATCATTTTTAAATGGTTCCAAGGAAAAGGATAAATATGTAAGAAATCGAGTGAGTCCTTCCTGCACCTCCCATGTGAAAGTCCTTCAAAAAGGAAATTTTTTTCCGATGACTTACCCAGTTCAAGATATGAAATTAAACACTGGATATTGTCTTTTAGTTTTGAGTGGCAATGTAATGGTAGTCCTTAATAAAGGATATACAACATGCACACACGTAATTCTACTTTATACCCAACTACAATATAAATCGGAGTTCAGTATTCATCTAGAGTATTATACGATTGGCTTGCAGCCGATCGTGACTGCAGTATGTTTTCTTCATGTGAATGTGATCAAAAAGGCAAAATAAAAACAATATCAAAATTAAAGATGATTGCTCTTGGTTTTACATTTATGTAAACACAAGGCGATACATATCATACTCGTAGATTACTATGAGAAATTTCAGTCTTTTCGTAGCTTCTGAAAACTATTGATGTTGATCTCGTTCAACAGAATGAGTTCAACTTCGAGTAAGTTTTCGAGACAGTTTAATAGAAGTGGCGCGCTGAGCTGAAAGACATGACCGAAGCTGGATCTAAAACGCTGTACAAGGCTGAATTTGCTAAAAAGGGAGAGAGTCAGCACCACAGTAAGTGCCCTGACCAGACACTGTCTTATAAGCCGGCATGCTAAAAGACGGCGATTCTTTTCAAACGACTTTCTGTAGAAGCTGCCTGGATGAGAAGGAAGAGGAAACAGTAATTCATATTAGTATCAGTATTTCATAACTTTGTGAAACATTGAAGCTAGAGTTGTAAATAACTTTTAATGAATAAAAAAAATAATATTAGATGCTTCGAGCAATCTATATTCAAGCGTAGGAAAATAAATGAGAAAATTTTTCCCTTCGTCTATTGTTATCATTCGGTTAATGTTATTGTTTATGGCCGGTCCCAAGGTGATTACAATAAGCGGAATCCACTGTATATAGAAATAAAAAACAATTACAAAATGACATAAAAGTCTATTAAACGGAAATCAGTAAACATTTACTGCAATTCTAATGAGATTACTGCACCACGTAATATCAACAATTTAAAAAAAATCTGCCAATAGTCTGGGCGAAACTTTATTATATTCGGGTCACAGTTCGGGAGCGGTCAAAGTCGGAGTATATCATCAGTTGTTCGAAATTATGAGTTTTCTCGGAAAGTTAGTTTTGTTCTTAAAAAAAAATATTTAAAATATAGATTTTTAGCCGATTAAACATTGGAAACGCCCGTGTAGACTATTCGAATTTCGGTATATTATGTACACTAAAAGCCCATAGAAGTAAAAACGAATTTGCTGCACTAGCAGAATTAAGAGATATGACGAATTGTTAAAACATATATAAAGCCATTAATTCCACTTGGGGTTTGAATTTCGAAAAAATTGTGAAACAGGTTTTTAGATGATTTCATAAGAAGCAACTTCATATATCATGAGACACGAGCGATTTTGAAAAATTTGTGAAAACGTAAGCAAACCCTGGGTTTTTGAAATTCGAAAAATCGTGAAATTGGTTTTTAGGTCATTACATCAAATGCCGTAATAACCAATTTTATATCTCATCAGAACTAAGAGATGGCAAAAATTGTGAAAACATATGCAAACCCTTTGAGGGATAATAAAGTAAAATTAACTTCAATATTTCTTACCCTCTTGTTATCCTATAAAATAAAATTTCACCAGAATTAAACTGAAACAACGATGAATGAACTTAACATCATTTAAAATTGTTCCCCTTTTCGGCTAAACTCAAGCTTTTTGAACTAGTGGTTAGTGAAGCTTTTTGGGATGGAAGAGCTTTTAAGGCTAGAAATTTCAAATCGAATGTATGAAAAACAAATCAGAAGAGAACGGCTACGGGTTTTATTTCTCTATTAGATCTTTCTCTATGGTGCAGGTATTAGCGTATTGTGAATGTAAATATCGGGATTTGTAGGAGTTCGTGGTGCAGTTTCTTTATCTGCTCTCTCAGCCGTTCGATGAATCCGTCTAAATTAGTTTGTTACCCAGGATTTGGATTTACGAGAAGTTCACCGGGCAATTCTTAAGGTTTGCCCCTAAACCATTTCGGCTGGTGAACAGCTTAAATCTTCCTTAGGAGAGACTCGTGAAGCATCACAACTGGTAATTATGATATTACATCTAGCCATTAATGAAGCTTCTATTTGCCTGTGGAGTCGTTAGACCATTCCGTTGGATTGATAGGCAGTTGTTCTGATCCTATTTGTACCAATTAGACTTGAAAGTTCGATTCAAATTGTGAACCTTGATCTGTTGTTAAATACAGAGAAACACCGAAACGTGATATACAGGGCGTTTGGCACTCCGTGTGCCACCTTGTAAGGGGTTATTCCTTGATATATTTGGAGAAAAAAATGTTTCTACAGTGTGGGTCAATTTTCAATATTAGTGGAGATACAGGGTGGTTAAGAAAAGTGTTTTTGACCGGTACCCTCACTCACTTAAAATGTTATATCTTGAAAACGAATAATCACAAGGCAAAGTGTTATAACTCCTTTTCGAATTACCTTTCATTTGATGTAACAGTCTAAATTGTAACTGCACCTAATCTTGAGATATTTACTCGAAAACACAAATTTTTGCTACGTGAACCCTTAAAATTCAATGATCAATGTAGTTTTTCTCAGAAAACCTCATCATAAAAATGTCATTTTAATTTTATTTTTTTATGAGCCGTATTATTACCTACAAAAGCTGCATACATATGTATGAGTTACGATTTACATTTTGGAAGTAACAGGTAAAAATACATATCGCATAAAAATTAAATATTTAAAAGTCAGTGCCATAAAGTTTACTACGTTTAAAAACCTGTTTAATTTGTCGGTAGTACTACAGTATTTTTATTGCACATTTATTACTATTTAAAGTATGAGGGAAAACAATGAAATGTAAGTGAGTTTCAACATAATTGATGCTTTTACCTGGACGTGGTAGGTACTACTGGATGTGGTACTATGCCTTTTTTAATTGGGTGTCTTACAAAATAAAAAGCCTATAAAAGCAAAACTACCTTCATATTTTTCTCAGTTTTAGTTACGTTGCTAAGAGAAGAAGGTGTCAGTAGAATTTAAAAAATTATTTCAAAATGCCTGAGTACTCCAATGAAGAATATGCTGACATGATGTTAATTTATGGAGAGTGTGACCAAAATGCACGATCCGCGCGAAGGCTTTACCACCAGAGACATCCTCATAGACGGACACCTAGCAGGAGAGTATTTCAAGACGTTTACAGGAGAATTAGGGAAACTGGCAGCGTTAGAACAAGGAGAGTAAATGCAAATCCTGCGCCTATAATCGCTGTTCAGATTGATGAAAGAATACTGCAAGCAGTGCAAAATGATCCATCGATCAGTATTCGACGCTTGGCATTGTAGTTTAACATATCTACTTAGAAGGTTTGGAGTATTTTAAAAGTAGAACGCTTCCATGCCTGCCATCACACACCAGTACAGGAGCTGCTACCCATTGATTTCCCCAAACGGATGGAGTTTTGCAATTGGCTCCTTGAACGACAAATAGATGACGACAATTTTTTCAACAATATTCTGTGGACGGATGAGTCCCAATTTACCAGAGACGGTATCACAAACTTCCACAACCTACATACGTGGGCTGAGAGCAATCCACACACAAGAAGAGCGGAATCATTTTAGCACAGATTCAGCGTCAATTTATGGGCAGGTGTGATTGGTGACGATTTACTTGGACCTATTAGGCTTCCGCGTACTCTAGCTCCAATTACTTACAGTTTTTATCAAATGATCTACAGGACTTGTTGGATGATATTCCACTGGTTTGATTGGCTTCCATGTTTTACCAACACGACGGTGCTCCTGTTCATTACGGCCGACAGATCACAAATTGGTTAAATTCCAACTATAGCAATCGCTGGATCGGTAGAAATGGACCGATACACTGGCCTGCAAGATCTCCTGATTTTAATATTATGGATTTCTTTGTATGGGGACGGATGAAGGACCTTGTCTACGCAACTCCAGTAGAAACATTGGAAGATCTAAATATCAGGATCGAGGAATATGAATACCAAGAGAACACTCGCCAAACGAGCTTTAGCGTGCATTCAAAATGAAGGTGGCCATTTTGAACATTTATTATAATAAAAATATTTAAAATAAAAACCATTATTAAATTCTTTCGATTCAAGCAAATAGCGTAGATCAACATGCACATGCACTGATTTTTTAAATATTTAATTTTTATGCGATATGTATTTTTATACTCTAGATGAAATCATATAGAGTATTATAAGTTTAATCCAGTCCAAAAGTTTGTAACGCATAGAACCAAGCCTCGGACAAAAAAAGTTATATATTATTTTTTGTTTATTTGTGGCCAAAAACCTCAAATCCGCTTGACGTCCGTCCGTCCGTCTGTCCGTTAGCACGATAACTCAAGAACGCCTTCACCTAGGATCTTGAAATGTTGAATCTAGATGTTTGGTTGAATTTGTAAGGCTAAGTTCGTTAACGGGCAAAATCGTCCTACTCCTTCGGGTAGCTACCATACAAAATGTCCTTAAAACACGTGTTCAAGAATATTAGCCGATAACTTCAGAAGGGTTTAAGCTACGACATTGAAATTTTGTATGTTTTATTTTTCCAATAGTTGGAGCTAAATATATGATTATGAAGAAAATCCTGTTAGTCCTTCGTGTAGCTGCCATACAAATATCCTGTCAAAATGTATTCACTTAATTTACGAAACTCACTATAACTCAAGTAATCTTTTAGCTACGAATTCGGAATTTTGTACAAATTAGTTTTGAGTGGAAACAAAGTTTGAGTTTACTAGTCAGCAAAATCCTCATACTCCTTCTGGTAGCTGCCATACAAAATGTCCTTAAAACACGTGTTTAAGAACATTGGTCGATAACTTCAGAAGGGTTTAAGCTACGTCTTTGAAATTTTGTATGTGTTATTTTTCCAATAGTTGGAGCTAAATGTATGATTATGAAGAAAATCCTATTAGTCCTTCGTGTAATTCCAAACATTACAACATGCACACACGTAATTCTACTTTATCCCCAACTACAATATAAATCGGAGTTCAGTATTCATCTAGAGTATTATACGATTGGCTTGCAGCCGATCGTGACTGCAGTATGTTTACCTATTACTTCCAAAATGTTAATCGTAACTCATACATATGTATGAAGCTTTTGTAGGTAATAATACGGCTCATAAAAAAATAAAGCTAAAATGATATTTTTATAATGGGGTTTTCTGAGAAAAACTACATTGATCATTGAATTTTAAGGGTTCACGTAGCAAAAATTTGTGTTTTCGAGTAAATATCTCAAGATTGGGTGCAGTTACAATTTAGGCTGTTACATCAAATGAAAGGTAATTCGATTGCCTAAAAATCGAGTTATAACACTTTGCCTTGTGATTATTCGTTTTTAAGATATAACGTTTTAAGTGAGTGAGGGTACCGGTCAAAAACACTTTTCTTAACCACCCTGTATCTCCACTAATATTGAAAATTGACCCACCCTGTAGAACAATTTTTTTCTCCAAATATATCAAGGAATAACCCCTTACAAGGTGACACACGGAATGCCAAACACCCTGTATATTCCGTTGTAAATGTCCTTGCAACGGTTTCAGCAGATATGTCTGCGATCTGAAACGCTTCGGGCCATCTTGTGAAACGGTCGATAATTGTGAGTATGTATGTTTTTCCTTGAGAGGAAGGAAGAGGTTCAACCAAGTCCATATGGATGTGGTTGAATCTGCCATAGGGTGTTCCGAAATGTTCCGGCATTGCTTTGGTGTGTCTGTGTACTTATGATTTCTGACAAGATAAACATGATTGTACAAAGTTTTAATATCAGTGTTCATGTTGGGCCCATATTTTTGCGGTCTCAACCGTTAGGTTGTTCCAGCGCTAACTATACTTTTACGGTTAATAAGAAGACTCGTCCGACTAGGACGTTGGCTCGATTTCAACTCGTTTATTTCACATTTCATACCTAAAACTAAAACTTAAAACTAACAGACAAGAAATGATAGTAGCGGGTGGAATTCGAGAGCTCGTGTTGCGACATAGATTTTATGTTGCTACATTACCCTCCCTTTAGCCGAGGGCTCAGGAGTCGTTTATTAGTGTTTATTTATTATAATTCTTTATTTGAGAAGAAAAAAAAATTATGTTATTGCATATGTTTATATTATTCTTATATATTTGTTTATATTCATTGCGCAAGTTTTTATTTTCTTTATGTTATTGCCTTTGTTGATATTTTGTACAAATCTTTGTCTCTTTTTCAAAATGAACTCTTTTAATTGTAGTTTATTGTGAATGCTGTGAATTTTGATTAGTTTGATGATATTTGCTGTGTGATATGATTGATACTTCTGCCCCGGTATCGACTAGAAAACTAATATTGTTGTTACTATCTCTTACGAAAAGACGGCGAGGTATTATGTTTTGACTGCTACTGTCTGCCGTTACAACAGTAGGCGGACTTAGTTTTTTTTTACTTAATGTCTTTGGTGGAAGTACTTTTGTTAAAGGAGCAAGGGGATTGACTCCTTTTTGAGTCGGCTCCAAATTTTGTGTGGTACCAGCAAATTTCACCCCTACTTGTCGATCGGAATTTTTATACTCTAGATGAAATCATATAGAGTATTATAAGTTTAATCCAGCCCAAAAGTTTGTAACGCATAGAACCAAGCCTCGGACGAAAAAAAGTTATATATTATTTTTTGTTTATTTGTGCCCAAAAACCTCAAATCCGCCTGACGTCCGTCCGTCCGTCCGTCCGTCCGTCCGTCCGTCCGTCCGTCCGTCCGTCCGACCGTCCGTCCGTCCGTCCGTCCGTCCGTCCGTCCGTCCGTCCGTCCGTCCGTCTGTCCGTGAACACGATAACTCAAGAACGCCTTCACCTAGGATCTTGAAATTTTGAATCTGGATGTTTGGTTGAATTTGTAAGGCTAAGTTCGTTAACGGGCAAAATCGTCCTACTCCTTCGGGTAGCTGCCATACAAAATGTCCTTAAAACACGTGTTCAAGAATATTGACCAATAACTTCGGAACGCCTAAAGCTACGACTTTGAAATTTTGTATGTGTTACTTTTTTAATAGTTGAAGCTAAATGTATGATTATGAAGAAAATCCTGTTAGTCCTTCCTGTAGCTGCCATACAAATATCCTGTCAAAATGTATTCACTTAATTTACGAAACTCACTATAACTCAAGTAATCTTTTAGCTACGAAATCGAAATTTTGTACAAATTAGTTTTGAGTGAAACCAAAGTTCGAGTTTACTGGTCAGCGAAATCCTTTTACTCCTTCTGGTAGCTGCCATACAAAATATCCTTAAAACAGGTGTTCAAGAATATTGGTTGATAACTTTAGAAGGGTTTAAACTACGACTTTGAAATTTTGTATGTATCATTTTTCCAATAGTTGGAGCTAAATATATAATTATGAAGAAAATTCTGTTAGTCCTTCGTGTAGCTGCCATACAAATATCCTGTCAAAATGTATTCACTTAATTTACGGAACTCACTATAACTCAAGTTATCTTTCAGCTACGAATTCGGAATTTTTTACAAATTAGTTTTAAGTAAAAACAAAGCTTGAGTTTACTTGTCAGCGAAATCCTTTTACTCCTTCTGGTAGCTGCCATACAAAATGTCCTTAAAATACGTGTTCAAGAATATTGGCCGATAACTTCAGAAGGGTTTAAGCTACGTCTTTGAAATTTTGTATGTGTTATTTTTCTAATAGTTGGAGCTAAATGTATGATTATCAAGAAAATCCTATTAGTCCTTCGTGTAGTTGCCATACAAATATCCTGTCAAAACGTCTTCAGTTAATTTATGGAACTTACTATAACTCAAGTAATCTTTTAGCTATGAATTGGAAATTTTGTACAAATTAGTTTTGAATAAAAACAAAGTTCGAGTTTACTAATCAGCGAAATCCTTTTACTCCTTCTGGTAGCTGCCATACAAAATGTCCCTAAGGCACGTGTTCAACAATATTTTTCGATAACTTTTGAACGCTTTAAACTGCGAATTTGAAATTTTGTACACGTTCATTTTTAAATGATTCCAAGGAAAAGGATAAAAATGTAAGAAATCGAGTGAGTCCTTCCTGCACCTCCCATCTGAAAGTCCTTCAAAAAGGAAATTTTTTTCCGATGACTTACCGAGTTCCAGATATGAAATTCAACACTGAATATTGTCTTTTAGTTTTGAGTAGCAATCTAATGGCAGTCCTTAATAAAGGACATACAACATGCACACACGTAATTCTACTTTATCCCCAACTACAATATAAATCGAAGTTCAGTATTCATCTAGAGTATTATACGATTGGCTTGCAGCCGATCGTGACTGCAGTATGTTTTTTTTTAGAATTGGATCGATCCCTACTATAACGCTGGGAAGTGTTCAATTTTAGTGCGTCGATTGTTGCTCTAAGCTCTCTAATCTCAGAGTGTAAACTTTGTGTGATTTCGGCAGTGTCTGATGCTAATTTAACTGCGGAAACAAGGTGTGAGTTCGGCAAGGCTTATGAGTTCGCTTATGTTTTTATCGCTCTGGGGAATTAGAGCGATGGCGATTGAATGAGGCAGTTGCCGCATCCACAATTGTTTTACTAGACCTTCACTAATTGCTGCACATAGACCTGATAGCTGTAATAGGTATCTATAGAACTCGGATGGTTGGCGGTCGCCTAATTCTTCGTTGCTCAGAATTTTTTCGAACCGTTTTTCTTAACTTAGAGGGTGTCTCCGAATTTCGGTTGTTTTGAGATGAGTGGGGAGGGGGGGGGGGAGAAAGTCGATAGTGCTTTCGATCACTTCCTGTGGAAGGGCTGCAATAACGTTGTTAAATAAAAACGCAACTATCTTCGGCAAAATTACTTATATTTTTTATTTCTTGGCTTGGTTGAGGAAAACAAACATTCACACGTCTTAACTTTGAAACACGCTATCAGAAAAACAAAAAACAGTCCAAAGCACGCCAACAACGCACGACGCTACTACCCGTGTCAAAAACATCATCGCAGCTCACTCTGGCCGCATCATTTGAATACAAGTTGAGCTGGGTAGTACTTTTAGGGCTCGTTCGGAATTTAGTTAAAATTCTCCCACCCGGTACTGACTCCATCCTCAGTACTGATGCTGAGGCGAGGGAGTTTATTGGCTGATCGTTTGAAAATCCCTGATGACATCTTGACATCCACTACTCGAACGATGTTATCCTCGCCGGGATATGTTTCCGTGATAACTCCAAGAGGCCATTGTCACCTCGGTAGATTATTATCTCTCCTTTCTCCAAGTTTTTTCATCTCTTTGCCATTTTCTACACGTGGTTAAAGTTGGTTAGGGTAAACTACCCGGTTTCGGGCCCCCCAGCCTATTACGGGCCACCCTGTTGCTTTTCTCTTTATAATAAGCTTCATCTAAATAAAAAAGAATTCAATTGCTAATTTGAGGTGCTTAAGATGTTCTGAATGAATTCTTTGTCGCTTTGTATACTCTAAGTAACCCGTGCAATCATTCTGGAATATTTGAAGATGACACATCAAATTTTCGCATTTCATTAGGTATTTTGTTAAGCGCGAGTTAGTTTCAACGCATAGTTTTGTAGTTTTGTTAACGGTTTTAAAAAATTAATTAATTAAATAATATCCTTAATTGTTTCTTTAATAAAAAAAATATCATTATAGTACCCTAAGTTTAATTTCAACAACATTGCAATTATTTGTTATTATACAGGGGCCCGAAACTGGGCACGGTGTCTTTTTTCATTAAAATTTATTTTTCTTAATTTTTTTTTATTTGTTGAGTTGTCCAGCGACAACTCACAAATTTCCTGCTGGGCGATTGCGATCAAAATTCAGCTACGATGAATTTTGATCGCAACCGGCAACTGCCACTAACTTAGGAGGGCAACGGTTTTTTTTTGGGAAAAGAACCGCTGATCAGTAGATGCCGGAAGCGCGATAGCGGTCGAGAGGGAGATCGAAGACAAGACGTGCGATCTGGGGAAAGATCCGAAAAAAAAAAAATTGAGGAGTCCTTGTTCGACGACGGTGCGAAATGAGGATGAAGTTTTAATTCAAGAATTAGCAGAACGAGAAAAGTTAAAAGGGTGGTAAAGAGTTTTGGTTGTTGTGACTCGGTCGTCCTCCTAGAAAGTGTTGAAAATCGAAAGATCGAAAAAAAAAAGAAAGAAAAGTGTGCAAGTGCAATCAATTGAATGGTGAAGTTGTCCATACGCTCCATTGAATACGTTTCGAACGCGTAAATAATTTGCGAGCGGGATTTAATCGTGCGATTTTTTTCAATTCGAACGTAGTTTTGTGTGTGCGCTGCGGAAAAGTTGCGGCCCATCGTGATGGCGGGATTCGACTTAAATGTCGGCAGTTTGATACAGGTCCTTCCCTTAGTGCGGCGACTCGAAAAAAAAAGATTTAAATAAACCAAATCGAAGGGTTTGCATAAAATGGAGAGTGTCTTAAGCGAGTTTCTTCCCCCCCCCCCCCCCCAACGTAATGGAAATACTAAATGAAATCGAGATCAGTGAAAAATAAATTGAAGCCTGAATCATAAATGATCACATTGTGCGTGAAATCTTAATACAAAAAATTGAGTATTGCTGGAAAAATCGTAGTGCAGGCTGTAATTGTCAAGTGCAAGTTTGTGAGAAAACTTATAGAAAATAAGGGCATCAAAAGAAAGATAAGATCATTCGTCACATCGTGCGTGAAATCTTAATACAAAAATTGAGTATTACCGGGAAAAATCGAGTTAGAATATAAATACCCATATTGAAATTGTTGGAATCGAGTTCACAAAAAGTGATGTGGTTTAAATTTTCATGCGAATGCCATCGTATTGAAAATTGCGTAAAATCCCTGAAAATTCAAGTGAACGAATTTCCGCGGTCCTACAATTCAATTTAAATAAATAAATGGAAAATTTTAAAATTAAAGTAAAATTATGAATTAAATTAAAAATAGTAAATTAAAATAATTAAAATAAAAATTTAAAATATAACAAAATGACAGACAGGACAGACGGACAGAACTAATAAATAAAGTAAATAATAATAACGTAGAGCGTAAGAGTAAAAGAAAAAAAAAAGGAGTAAATGGGGTGAGTTTATTTTATTTTTTTTATTCGCATTATTTTTTTTGGTTTCGATTTTTTTTTATTTCCTTTTCAGAATTTGGTTTTTATAATTCTTTCGTTACCTTGAGCCGTATAGTGTTTTTTTTTTCTTTTCTTGTAAAGATGTTTAAAGGCAAAAGGCCAGATATAAAATGAACCCGAGCGTTTAAGCTCCTCGCCCTGAACCTCAATAAGGGGCCATGACGAAAGTTGTTTTTTGGACAGTCATGGCTGAGGTAGGGTGGGCAGACAGGGCGCTATACCACCTAAGCGCCCTGACAAATCGTGAAGTCGCGCAACTCCACCGCTTCTTGGTCTTTCACGACCTATTGGGAAAATAGTCCCAATTTCACATCACCCTGGAGTAAGCCGACACGAAATTTTTTTGTTGTACAGGCCAAGGGTTTATGAACTGAAATCTGGGCAAGAACCCCCCACAACTGCCGTAGAAAAACCCGGCCGCCAGCAAGCGTGTCGCTTCCGCTCGGATTTCAGCCACCAATTCAGACGTAGGAATTGGCCCACTCTTTCCAGAACCTTCCTTTCCCTCGAATATTTTGACTTTTTCAAGTCGAAATATTCACTCCAAGGCCTCCGTTCACAACATATTATTAGTTAAAATTATGATATCAAAATAGAAAAAGTACATTACGACGAATATAAAACAAAAATTTTTGTACATAATGGGTACACAGTAAGATAAAAGTAAGTCTTGGAACTAAAAAAATCTCTTAAGGGGGCCCGAAACCGGGTAGTTTACCCTATATTCTCGAAGCCATCATTTCCAGAAAAGGTTTGTTAGAAACTGCGATATCCTCCACTGTCGCTTTAAAAGTAGATCTTGTTCGGTAAATATGCCAGGAACGTTGTGTGTAATACTGCACATGTCGTGAGGGTTATCTGACACATCAGTTAATGGACGACTGTTTAAAATATGTTCCGCTTCAGCGAAAACTGTTGATAAGACTTCATCTGTTGGGTGCCTTTCCTTCAGTATGGCTTGAAGTGCTCGTTTAAAGCATCCTATCAGTCGCTCCCAAGCTCCACCCATATGTGGAGAAAGTGGTGGGATAAATTTCCACTCAACGCCTTCCTTACTGCATTAGTCCTTGATTTGTAATTCATTCAATTCTTCAAAGGCATTTAGAAGTTCACGGTTGGCACCTCTAAGATTTGTTCCATTATCAGACCAGATAATTATAACCGCTCCTCGTCTTGATAGAAATCTCCTTATTGCCATTATACATGAGTCTGTACTTAAGGAATGCGCGATCTCAACTTGGACGGCCCTAGTAGTCATACAGCAGAACAACACGCCGAACCTTTGTTCAATTTTTCGTCCAGATTTAATATAAAATGGTCCGAAATAGTCGATACCAGTTGCTGTGAAAGGGTTTTCATTCAGACAGACTTCTGTCAGCAGGAAGGATTCCCATTCTAGGTTGGACAGGTTTTGATGAGCGTTTTTTACAGAACATGCAGTCTTGAATAACTTTTTTAACTGCTGTCTTAATTTTTTGGATGATGAATTTTCGTCTTAATTCGTTGACGACAGTCTGCATTCCCTGATGAGCAAATTTCTTGTGTAAGTGTTCAATCATAAGCCTCACGTATTCATGCATCCCGTCCAAAACTATTGGCTCCTTTTCTATTATATATACATCATCAATCCTCTTAACTCTGCTGGATATTCTAAGGATTCCATGGTTGTCTATGAATAGGCTGACTTTCGTAAGCCTTCCGCTTTAATTGTTGCATTGGTTTTTAGTGTTTTTCAAATCTTGTGAAAAACAGGTTTGTTGTATTAATTTCCACCATTGTATCTCACTCCAGCGTAAGTCTGCTACCGTCAAAGCTCCAAATTGTCTTTCTTGTTTCGGAGATCTTGAGTTGTCTATAAATCTCTTCATTTGTCCGGTTATTCGCAAAATATTTATCCACCGATGAGTTCCTTTTATAGCGGGAAGATAACTTTCTTTATGGTCTTCTTTTTCTGCATGCAAGAGAAACACAATTTCAGATTCATCCGATTTTACAATTGTTGCCTTATCAGGTAATTTTGGCCACTCATCTTTCCTTTTGTACAGGAAATCTGGACCTTGACACCAAACAGCATTTATATTGAAATCATTTAAAGGTCTACCTCTCGTGCAGACGTCAGCAACGTCATGTTCTGTTGGTACCGAGTACCATTCCTCGGCTTCTGTCAGTTGAAGAATTTCTCCAACTCTTGTAGCTACAAATGTCTGCAACTTCTTGTCTGTTTGAATCCATTGCAATACCGTGCGTGAATCGGACCAGTAAATCCGTTTAATGTTGGGAGTACCAAAGTATTTTAAAACTTCAGATGCTAGTCTGGCTCCCATAATGGCTGCCAACAATTCCAACTTCGAGATAGTTATCGTCTTTAATGGTGTGACTCGTGCCTTGGATGCAATCAAATTAATTTGTACTTGATTTCCATATTCTTTTCGAAGAAAAATTGATGTGGCGTATGCCTCCTCACTAGCATCGTTGAAGATATGGAGTTGCAAACGTGCAGTAGTTGAAATATTTCGCGGTATATGAATTGCCATGACGTTTTTCAGCTCCAACAGCCAAGCTTTCCACCTTATGAATTTCTCTTCTCCAATATAGTCATCCCATCCTATTTTGGAACGCCAAATCTGCTGCAACAATGTACGAGATTTAATTGTGATTGGTGTTATTAATCCAATTGGGTCAAATACAGACATCGTGATTTTTAACACTTGACGTTTTGTAGGTTCCTTTTCACCACTTATCAGGGTTGCGTCTGTTTTGATAAATTTCAATGTGAATGTGAACATGTCTGATGATGTATTCCATGCCATTCCTAAAACTCATTGAATATTGTCTGCATTTTTGTCCAAATTTGATGTATTTGTTTTTGCGACCAGTTCGTTTGGAATTCGGTTTAATACTTCAGGCGAATTTGAGAAGAAATTTCGTATCTCAAACCCGGCTTGCTTGTGAACGTGTATGACATCACTTATTAATTTGAAAGCTTCTTCGACAGTGTTTGCACCATGTAAGTAGTCGTCCACGTAGTGGTTGCCTATGATTGCTGTGCAGGCGTCTTTATATTCAGTTTCATATGCCCTCGCGTTGTAGTTTTTGACAAACTGAGCAATGAACGGAGAAGACTTTGTCCCAAACAGCATTGCTTTCATGCGGTATACTTTCGGTGGCTCCTCGACCTTCATGTTTCTCCAGAGAAAACACTGTGAATAGCTATCCTCATCTGTAATGTCCACTCGATTAAACATTTCTTTTATATCTGCAGTGAAAGCGATCTGGTTGTGTCGAAATTGTAGTAGAACTCCAAAAAGTGATGATAACTAGTCGGGTCCAGTGAGAAGAAAATCATTCAGGCACTGTCCATTTACCTTGGCCGCGGCATCGAAGACCACTCGAACCTTTTCCGGTTTGTTCGGATTTTTCACAGCAAAATGTGGCAGGTACCAGGTCTTCCTTGTTCCGTTACTGGCACAGCATATCCTTTGTTAACTAATTCTCTTATCTCGAAGCAGTAGGCGTTTCTTAATTGGCTGTCACGTTGTAATCGCTTTTCCAAAAAGTTGAGTCTTTGAAATGCCATACCTTTTGTGTTCGGAAAATTTATGTTTTCTTTTTTCCACGGTAAGGCGATTTCGTATTTTCCTTTCGCGTTCATAATAATTGTTTTATTGGCGATCTCTAATGCACGCTCATCACTCGCGGATTTTTTGCTGAATTTTGAAGGTAAAACTCCAAAATTCTCAATCGTGAAATAATTTTTTGCAGCTTGGTGTAAGACTTCATCGCAAGTTTCACAGGACAGGAAATGTTCAGCTTCACTGAAAATTGTTGGTGTTGAATTGGACACCCATCCAATTGTAGTTTTGGATAGCATTGGTTCCTTCGGATTAGGTTGTACTATTTGTCGCGATACAATCAAGTCGGCGTTATTTTGGCCGATCAGTAACATCGGTTTGCTGCCGTCTTTCCACGCTGAACAATCAATCGATTTTATATGCGGGCATCTCTCCGATATATCCTTTATATCGCATGTCTGTGAGGGTAGCATGAGATTCTTTACAATTCGTATATCTCTTAGATTGAAGAATCTCGAAGAATTCTCTTTAGCAGAAATTTCTGCTTGAACCACTTGAGATGCTTCATCAGTTCGATATATCTCACCAGTCCTTCTGCAACACAATGGAATATTTCGTCCACTTAGTCCTATTTTAGCTGCTATGCTTGCCTCCACCAATGTGGTCGTACTGCCTTCATCCAATAAGGCCTTAATTTCTATCACTCCTTTGGGTCCTCGAAGTTGGACAAGAATTATTTTCAACATGGAGCTACAATTTGCTTCGATACATTCGTTGACAATTGCACTTCTCTGTTTTGTACCATGATGTTCTTATGGAGCGCGCGATGGTGATAACGTTCACAGTTGTTAATTCCGCATTGTTTCCGGTTGCCGCAGCTGCCTGTATGATATTCGAGGCAGCAATAACAGACGCTGCTTTTTTCTGCTAGTTTCCAACGCGTTTTTGGATCGGAATTTTGAAAACTGAACATTTTTCCAATTTGTGCGATGTTTGGTTGCAAGCTTTGCACTTGTTTGCTGATTGTTAGTTCAGATTAGGATTATGATCTTGCTTTAAAATAGGTCCATTTCTCTGATTTTGTCTTGGAACAGTTCCCGTGTTGGAGCATGGAAAACAGTCCAACGACGCAAATGTGATGCGAGAAACTATGCCAGCCATCTTTTTTGTCCAGTCAGAAAAATCCTTAATAGTTTCATGACGATTTTCAACAAAATTGTCAATCAAATAGGTACCCCATGACGTTAGCAGATAAGGAGGCAATTTACTAACGAAGCGCGATAACAGCTATCTCTGATGGACGAAATCCTTCATGCTTTCTGCGGCCGCCGCTATATTGTGTACGACCGTACTAAATTCTAAGTACTCTTCCCAGCTGTTAACTTGCGGTGATTTACCAGCCTTCTGCAATAATTCTTCTGTGATTATTTCTGGCCTTCCGTATTTTGTATCCAAAATCGTGATAATAAGTTCAGGATCATTGGCTGTGAGTAAAATCATGTCGACAGTGTTTCGTGCTTCACCACTTAAACTCTTGTCAAGTCGTAGCACATTTTCCGCCTCCGAATATCTGCATAACTCATTTGTTGTCCTGTATTCAGTCAGAAATGCTGACCACCTCAAACATGACGTTCCATCGAAACCCCTAAGCAGATTTCCCGTTATCTGCCGTGACAAAACTTTGTCAATTGATTTCGTCAGGTTTTTAAATTCAGTATCACCTTCGGCTTTATCTATCCACTCGTGAACTGAGATTTGTGCCTTGTCTGCTTCTTCTTCGACTTCGTCATCACAGATAGATTCCTCGTTAATTTGGCTTATTTTTTCACACAGTTCTTCCTTATTTTTGATGCGACACTTTAAAAGATTAATTAGTTCGCATTTTCTCGCGATCGAAGCTTTGAGCTTTTCGTCCGTTTCAGTATCACTTAATTTACTTTGGAATTCTAAAAGCTTGCACTGTTCGGTTAGCATGGTATCTTTTAATTCGCAAATTTCGATGTGAATTTTCAGCTCACGACCCGTAGCTGAAACACGCGACCTCCTCAATTTCACCGAAATCTTGCTGCTAGTATTCTCAACTTTTTCCTGCGGAAACACTGTTTGTATTTTTCCCAACAGTTTTTTTGTCAGGTCACTAGCACTTGCATTTTCGATGTTATCAATATTGAAGAAATCACACGCGCCTCTCAGCTCCGACATACTGAGATTTTCACTGACCCTTTTCTCGTGCGTAACGAAAACTAATGAATTCTCCCCGAACTTAAATGACTCGAATTTTCGAATGTTTCTCTTCGCTTGATTGGGCTTTGTTCTGTTGCCGTACAGAACATAGTGGATGCATTGCGCACTTGTTGTTGAGCACTTTTTTAAGTTTTCCTCTAGTTCGGGAAGATCGCCGATAGTCGCCATTTTAGTTTTGAACACTTTTATAGTTTTTTATTTGTTTTTTTTTTTTTATATAGAGCTTACCACAGAGCGGAACGATCTATCTCGACGGACCATTAACTTTGTTAAATAAAAACGCAACTATCTTCGGCAAAATTACTTATATTTTTTATTTTTTGGCTTGGTTGAAGAAGACAAACATTCACACGTCTTAACTTTGAAACACGCTATCAGAAAAACAAAAAACAGCCCAAAGCACGCCAACAACGCTTGACGCTACTACCCGTGTCAAAAACATCATCGCAGCTCACTCTGGCCGCATCATTTGAATACAAGCTGAGCTGGGTAGTACTTTTAGGGCTCGTTCGGAATTTAGTTGACAAACGTGATTGTATTTGTTTACTTCTTTTTTTATTTTTTCTTTTGAAAATTGCGCTTCCACTTGTATGAATCACACTGCTGGAGATTTTGACCAGAAGAGTGGTTTTACAGAAAGCTCTGAGGCATTTTCCTCTTTTACTGTATTTGTTGGGTTGTTATTGGTGGGTGGTTCCGTTTGTTGGGCGTTTGGGGTGGTTGTATTCTTAATTTTTTCGTCATCCATAGCATACGGCATTAAAAACACAAATTTTTTTTAAATTGATTAAAATTTGTATTTCGGATGGTATGTCTGACGTATAGACTGAAACCAAAGGTCGTATAAAATTTATTTTAAAATGTTTATGGTTATTGACTGGTACGTTAAAATTTTATTAATAAGACGTTGTAACGAAATATCATATCAACAATTCATGTGAGTAAGGTTTGAAGTTGTACTTATTTCTTTCACAATTTGAAACTAATAGAAAGCTGCGCTGAGCATTTTCTAAAAAAAAATTCTGCCATTAAAAAAAAATGCACGCAATTTCAATAAGAAAAAAAAAGTTTAATACTGCAATATTTAAAAAGAAATATGTAATCCTGTGATCGTTTCGACAGTTTCGCAGTATTTTAGTTAAATATTGAATATAATATGGTATTTGTGTGAATGTAACTTGTTCGCGTTCAATTCCACCTTCACTTGTACATGCGGCATTGCCGTTTTTGCGGCTAACAGTTTAAGATTCCGTTTAGCGTCACTTTTATTTTATCATTATGAATTTAATTTATTTATTTATTGGAAATTTTATATAAGATATTGTGATTATTATTTATGAATGTTTAGTTGACATAAAAAAAATTTTGTATTAAAAAAAAGTGTGTAAGATTTTAGGAAGTATGCATGTATATAATTAAAAGAAAAACATTTTTTTTGATACTTGATGGTCTTTGGTGTGTTTGATGCTGTGTAACTTCTTTTGATTGGTGATGTGATTCGCTGTTGATTGATTCGTTCGATGAGTTGTCGACTACTTGTTTAATCCAATGTAGGAGTAATGATGATGAATTTGGCGGCGATTAATTTCGAAGCCTTATATGACAGGCGTTTTATGGAGAAATCGAGCAAATGTATCTTGTAGGTGAAGTAGCCACTGTCCGAAATATTGTTAATTTTGCTATCAATTTTATTAAGATGTTTTCCCGTCGTTAAAATTTCGTGAATATCACTATGTTTGTTGCAGGTTTTAAATTGTGTTTTAAATTTAACTTGGGAGAAATTGTATTATAGCGTGCTTTTACGCGTCGAGGGTCACCAGCTTAACGGTCCCAACCGTTAGGTTGTTCCAGCGCTAACTATACTTTTATGGTTAATAAAAAGACTCGTCCGACTTGGACGTTGGCTCGATTTCAACTAGTGTATTTCACATTTCATACCTAAAACTAAAACAAAACTAACAGACAAGAAATGATAGTAGCGAGTGGAATTCGAGAGCTCGTGTTGCAAAACGGATGATGCTAAATTTGCCAATTCAATCTGTTGATATTGCAGTGGCTTTTCTGGTGTTTTCTCTGATATGCTTAACATTGGCAGCTCCTTCCGCCTTCCGGACCACTGTAGTGTCTTTCAGGCGGAGCTTATGGCGATCAAGGAGGCCTTGTCCTGGCTGAGGTGTAATGTAATATCTACTAGGGATATTAGCATTTTCACAGACAGCCAAGCGGCAATAAAATCCTTGGAATCGGCCTCGACAATATCAAAGGTCGCCGCAGAATGTCGATCATCTCTTAATGAGATGGCTGAACAGGTCAATATTCTTCTGTGCTGGGTGCCAGGAAACAGAGATATTCCAGGGAACTGCATGGCTGACGAACTCGCTCGACGCGGTACTACCCTTCAGATTATGCCGGAACATCGGAATCTGGGTGTGCCTCTCTCTACATGTAAACTGCTACTGAGATTGGACTCAATTGAGAAAACCAACTCAAGATGGGCGGACGGTGTTACATGTCAAACTGCGAGACAGATCTGGCCGGAGCTGGATCTAAAACGCTCCAAAAAGCTGACTTTGCTCAAAAGGGCGAATATCAGCACCACAGTCGGTGTCCTGACTGGACACTGTCTTATAGGTCGACATGCTAAAAGACTCGGTCTCTTCTCAAACGACTTCTGTAGAAGCTGCCTGGATGAGGAGGAGGAGGAGACAGTCCTTCACCTTCTCTGTACCTGTCCAGCTCTATCAGCCAGAAGGAAAGCTCATCTTGGAACTTACTTCTTCAACTGTCTCGGTGACCTTGCCTCAATGGAGGTCGCGAGAATCCAACGCTTCATCGCAAGCTCTAAATGGTTCAACGAGTAGGACCGGACTCGATGATCCTGTGGTAACACAACGGACCTTTTAGGTCTAAGTGTGTCCATGTTCTCACGGGCAGCCACGCGTACCTACCCTATTGCAGTGGCTTGCATGATTTTCATGTGAATGCGTTAATAAATAAATTGAACAATTATACATAACCTTTGATAATGGTTTATTTAAATGTGGCAATTTCAATTGTCGCCATTTGAATAATAATAATAATATGAATGGAATATTTATTTAACATATTTCATGTATTTTTTTAATAATCTGTGATAAGCTTTAAATATTAGAAAATATGCCGCACTGAAATTAGATAAAATTAGATACAGTGGTGCAGTTTCTAAGCGCGCTAGTCTACAAAACCAGAGGTAGTATGGTTTCGAATTCTACCTAGCCATGGACTTATTACTTGTAGTCTAACTAAAAGGAAATATGATGAAAGCGGTAACAGTTCTGCTGCTGTTACTCCTCTATGGTGCGGAAGGGGGCATATAGTAACTTGAAAAAAGGAACTAAGAAAAATCAACCATAAAAAAAACTGTTCGTAGTAGTTAAGTTGTTGTGGCAAAATCATTTTTAATATAGAATATTTTAGCAAAGATTTGCCACGAAACCAACTTAGGTTATAATCACGTGTCCTAGTTTTATTTGTTTTTGCACGATCCTCTCCTCTCCAGTTTTCCTATGATTCTTTTCGAGTGTATCAGTGCAAATTACCATTCTGCACTGGAATTATTTTCCTCTTTGATCATTTGTTACCCTTATATATTTATATAATTAAAATATGTTCTATGTTTAATTGTAAAATATAATCACACCGCCGCTGTAAATTAATACTCGTAATAATAACTACAAAAGGAGAACGTCATCTAGTGGCGAAATTCGTTCCCGTGGACAGAATTAACGAAAAAAAATAACCCGAAAGGAAAAATTTTCGCGCCGAAAATCAAAATTGAAAGGACCGTTTTTTTTTGCGAGCCAGGAGAAAAAAGAAGAGAAGCTGAGGGACCCTGAAGGAGGACGGTTGGGAGTTGAACATCGGGAAAAACCAAAAAAAAATCTACGGCAAAAAACAATAATTTTTTTAGTGCTGGTGGACAGTAGTGACAACAAAAAAAACCCAAATAGTTATAAGTGGCCACAAATATTCATTTCGCGAAAACAATAAAAAAATGCAAAAGTGCTTTTAATACTTAAATTCCCCAGTGAACAGACTTAGTTATTTATAAAAACAAAAGAAAAGCAAAATACCCGTCCAACAGAAACCAAATACTATTTTTGTACTTTTTGAACTCCCTAAGAGTGTTTCCTTAACCATCACCTATATCCAAAGTTAAGGAAGAAGAAAGAAAAGACTCGATTAAAACAAGATACGAAGAACCTGCTGCAATCGTCGACCGCCGACGAACGTATGGGCCCCAACAGGTACCTTAGGCTAAGTTTAAAAGAAAAAACTAATATCAAACTATAATGAAAAAAAAAACCAATTTCTTAATATAATTTTTCAATATATATAATTCATAATATTTAAACAAAATAGTTAATTTTGTTTCTTTTACTGTGTATGTGGAAGAATTTCTTATATTTTTTTATTTTATTTGGTTTGTGTTAAATTTCAGAGCAGAATGGTAGTATAGTGTAAGTATTCTGTTGGTGTTTCTAATTATTGATTTCCGTCTAGAAGATTTTGTTTAGCCGTTCATAGGAGAGATGATGGGAAAGTAGGGTCCCCATTTGAGGATTCTGGAAGATCGACGCTGCACGGTAAGTAGATCAGGTCTCTTGAAGCGTAGCGATGGTAACTGTGCGTATGGGTCGGTCATTGCTCCAGAGGGACCGGTTGGTCGAACCCAGTAATAGCGGTATGGTGTATACGTACGGTCCTTAATTACCGATGAAGCGCGGGAACTGCAATCGGGTCAGTCAACTCCAATCCATTTTTTTTATCCTCTCCTTATCCCAGTAAGATACACAGCACATCAAGGATGGTGTTTCCTTTGAGTCGAGTTTCATCTCCCCGCTCCCAAGCTGCCGACAAGCCGGCAAATCGTGCTGTAGGACTCAGAGGAGCCCATTAATTCTGATAAGAAAATGTAGGCGACGGTCAACGTCTAAAGAAATTTTCTTACAGTGGCGCCCAAACGTATTTATGGCATACGAAACTCTTGAATTTTTTTTAGTAATCGTAGAATATTTTTTGATTAAATTCTTTTTGTAATGTAGCAAACATTGTAGCCACCGTTTCCCTAATAAAATGATGGCAAATTTTCTTCAATGCATCTCAGAAAGTTAGTTAAACTCAACTTCTCTCAATAACTCTTGCAAAACCACGTAATGCGTTGAACACTCGAACCCTTTTGTATTTTTATGTTTGGCAGGAAAGACATTGACTGACTCCTGAAGATCAACGATAGTAACAAATAGGAGACTTTGAGATAGATGATAGTACACTTCCGTGCTTTACGTTGGTTCTTAAAAGTTTTCTGCCTTAAGATATAGAGCAATTTAATGTTATATTTCTTAGTGAGTAATAGGCGAGCAGAAGTCGACCAGACAAATTGGTGTTTGGATATGGCAGTTGAATTTAGTGCGCCGACTCAGTGGAATTTTAGCGAAAGCTTTCTCCGACACTCGATAATATCGGATCGCAATTGCATTAGCCTGGCGGTAGAACGAATTCTAACTTTGGTAACAATCAAGCAGGAAATTGCGCGGTTAAGAATAAAGGTTGATATTCATTTTGGATTTATGTATACACATAATACTCGTAGTACCAACGGTTACAAAAAATAAAAATATTGCTAATCAGCTGTGGCGCTAAAGCCAGAAATACATGTGCAGAATATATGCACGCAGCGGTGCATGCATGTCTGCATGTGAAACAGACGTGCAGAGTTTTAGACAGATCTCTTAGTTGTATAGTTTGAGTTTCAGTTTCAGTTTATTTTAATAGACAAAAAATGATTTTAGTTTTGATCCCGCAAAAATATATTTTTGTAATTTCGACTGGTTTTATCGAATACAATCTGTTTATTTTTTCTAAGTTCTGTGATGGTGCGTTTACACTCACCCCTGAGGCTCGCCTCGAGGCTAGCCGCTACCCCATCAGGCCATTGCAAACCGGTTTTCGTCGGCTGTGTTCTTTGCTGTGTTGAAAGCAATTTACACTCAACATGCCTCTGCGGCACAACTTGCCTATAAGTGCGAAACGACAGAAATACAATGAGCTGCGAAGTGCATGCTGCCACAGTTCATTGCAAGTGTGCACACATATGGAAGCGTGCGTCGGCGAAAAAGTTGAAGAATGTTAGACTCTTGCGACTCCACGAGCCATCTGATTGGTTGATTTTTTGGTGGGGATAGAGGCTCGCCTCAAACACTGAGTGTAAATGCACCATGAAACGCTCCTCCATTGCTACTCCACTCCACAGGTATAAAATTACAACTCAAAAATAACCTGTCAAACCCCTTTTTTCTTTTTCTGTGTTGGTAAATTTCAATCTCAAGTTGTGGCAATAATTCCGCTGCGCAGCAAAAGTAGAAGTAGAGACATGTTGCAGCGCTTCGCTGCATGCAGAATAAGCGTGTATTTCGTCGCATTTAAACTCAAGCATTCTAAGTCCGTTTTGCCGCGCTGCGTGCAGATACCCATTCGGAAAATATGCAAGCGCTCTCCTAGGTAGCAAATACGAAGCGCTCCAGCGTTGTCCTAGGTAGCGTTATTGAAGCATTTTAAGTAATTTTGTAAGGCAAGTATAAGATGCTTCCTTGGTGCTGTCCTTAGAAGCGCTATGTAAGCACGTTCGGAAAAACGATTCTCAATTGTTTAAGTACAATAGAATTTCTATTCTGTGGATTAGTTTTGCAAAGTGAACACGTGAATTTTAAAGTGTAGCGAAAAGTTAAAAAGTGTTGAAAATAAAGCAAAGAACGTTTGAATGTAAGTACATTATTTATGTCTGGGAATGGAATTTGTTCATGATGAAGCTACAATAGAAGCAATTTTTAAGTAATTTTTGTTGTTTTTCGGCGTCAGATGAGTTTCTGGTGCTTCTATGGTAGCTTCACCATGAAAAAATTGCATTCTCATTAATATTACGAAAAAATAAAATTACGGTTGGCGGGATGCGATATCGCGCACTTAGTATGTGATTTAAGTGAACAACCAAAATGTTCACCAAATTGTTTGAAACATTAGATGATCTTTAGTGCCACCGACCTCAAGCATAAACATACTGCAGTCACGATCGGCTGCAAGCCAATCGTATAATACTCTAGATGAATACTGAACTCCGATTTATATTGTAGTTGGGGATAAAGTAGAATTACGTGTGTGCATGTTGTATGTCCTTTATTAAGGACTGCCATTAGATTGCTACTCAAACCTAAAAGACAATATTCAGTGTTTAATTTCATATCTTAAACTGGGTAAGTCATCGAAAAAAATGTCCTTTTTGAAGGACTTTCACATGGGAGGTGCAGGAAGGACTCACTCGATTTCTTACATATTTATCCTTTTCCTTGGAACCATTTAAAAATGAACTTGTACAAAATTTGAAATTCGTAGCTTGAAGCGTTCAAAAGTTATCGAAAAATATTGTTGAACACGTGTCTTAAGGACATTTTGTATGGCAGCTACCAGAAAGAGTAAAAGGATTTCGCTGATTAGTAAACTCGAACTTTGTTTTTACTCAAAACTAATTTGTACAAAATTTCCAATTTATAGCTAAAAGATTACTTGAGTTATAGTAAGTTCCATAAATTAACTGAAGACGTTTTGACAGGATATTTGTATGGCAGCTACACGAAGGACTAATAGGATTTTCTTCATAATCATACATTAAGCTTCAACTATTGGAAAAATACTATGTACAAAATTTCAAAGACGTAGCTTAAACCCTTCCGAAGTTATCAACCAATATTCTTGAAGACGTATTTTAAGGACATTTTGTATGGCAGCTACCAGAAGGAGTAAAAGTATTTCGCTGACAAGTAAACTCAAGCTTTGTTTTTACTCGAAACTAATTTGCAAAAAATTCCGAATTCGTAGCTAAAAGATCACTTGAGTTATAGTGAGTTTCGTAACTTAAGTGAATACATTTTGACAGGATATTTGTATGGCAGCTAAACGAAGGACTAATAGGATTTTCTTCATAATCATATATTTAGCTCCAACTGTTGGAAAAATAACACATTCAAAATTTCAATGCCGTAGCTTAAGCCCTTCTGAAGTTATCGACCAATATTCTTGAACACGTGTTTTAAGGACATTTTGTATGGCAGCTACCCGAAGGAGTAAAAGGATTTCGCCGACTAGTAAAGCCGAACTTTCTTTTCACTCAAAACTAATTTGTACAAAATTCCGAATTCGTAGCTAAAAGATCACTTGAGTTATATTGAGTTTCGTAAATTAAGTGAATACATTTTGACAGGATATTTGTATGGCAGCTACACGAAGGACTAACAGGATTTTCTTCATAATCATACATTTAGCTTGAACTATTGGAAAAATAACACAAACAAAATTTCAATGTCGTACCTTAAACCCTTCTGAAGTTATCGACCAATATTCTTGAACACGTGTTTTAAGGACATTTTGTATGGCAGCTACCCGAAGGAGTAGAACGATTTTGCCCGTTAACGAACTTAGCCTTACAAATTCAACCAAACATCCAGATTCAAAATTTCAAGATCCTAGGTGAAGGCGTTCTTGAGTTATCGTGCTAACGGACGGACGGACGGACGGACGGACGGACGGACGGACGGACGTCAGGCGGATTTGAGGTTTTTGGGCACAAATAAACAAAAAATAATATATAACTTTTTTTCGTCCGAGGCTTGGTTCTATGCGTTACAAACTTTTCGGCTGGATTAAACTTATAATACTCTATATGATTTCATCTAGAGTATAAAAATATGCTATAGCAAATTTGGTAAAGTTTGTAATTCGCAGGAATAAATTTCGGTTCTATATCGCATATAGGGAAAAATCCTCAGCAATACCACCAGCTGTAAGGGTGTTTCGGATAGGCATGATAGACCTCTGATGAGTCCATGCCATCCGATGACGAAACAGCTCCTTCGGACTTAGTTTTAAACAGTTTTAAAAAAGTGGCTTCTATAGTTTTTCAACTGTCGTGTTCTCAATGGCAGTAGCCAGGACAGTGATTAATCCCAGTCGGGACTTCGTGTTGGTGTTTCGCACCAGAAACTCCTCTGATGCCGAAAAATAAGAAAAACTTCTTATAATTATTTATGTTATAATATATTAAAATTAAATTACAAGCTCAAATTTATTATTTTTGACAACAATTTTGAAATGTGGTTGATGAGATGATGCAGCCAAATTCATTAGTCAATAATTAAACCCATCTCCCTATGTTCCATCTCTCTAAGTTTTACGTTTCAAACAATGGTGTTTCTTCAAATAGGAAATTTAATAAAAAATTAAAAAATCTTAACGGATCTTAACGGATATTCAACTCATTTTCACTACAATTGAATATCGAATGTATGATATATAATTTCAGAATTTTAAATATGAGTAAACAAATTGCTGGATTAGCAACAATATTTCAGGAGATTGGTAAAAAATGAGATTCTTCAACTGAAAGCATCTATTGAAAGTAGCTCCAAAACTCAGGAAGAGATAATTGAAATCCCTGAAACTTTAATGGAGGAATCTGTTCTTCTCAAAGGACTTATTACTACAAGTCAACTGGGATGGACTATAAAAAAAATTGGAATAAAAAACAAGAAAATGTTTAATAAATTCCTTTTTGGTATGTACATACTCACTATTATTTTAGATATTTTACATAACAACATGTTATCATTATACTCTAGATGATATCATATCAGTGGCGTAGTAACGGAGGGGAGGGGAGTTTTGGGGATAACCCCCCCCCCCCCAAATGATTAGCGCACCTCATAAAGTACACATAACAGGAGGTTTTTTTTATTTAAGACGAAGAATTATAAAATCATTAGAAGACAATCCAAATATCGAATGGTTTTTAGTAAAGCAAAGCTACTCTCCCTGTGACAGTTGCCAGCGTTGAGCGTAGTTTCTCAACTATGAAAAGATTGAAGTCCTATCTAAGAAATTCTACGGGAGAAAATCGACTCAATTGACTTGCTCTTCTAAGCATTCATCGGGACATCGGGAGATCTCTGTGACAGCAGATAAAGTGATCAACATGTTTGCACAGAAGAATAGGAAATTCATCTTGTAGACTTTTATATTCCATTTCTAATTATTTCATGTTCGAATATTAGTCTTTTTTCTGTTATTATGTAATAGACCTATAATACTTTATTTCTTTCAAATTGAAAGTAAGTCATAAAATTATAAAACATTTTAAAATTTAATTGTTATGTTTTTCTTTTTGGAAAACTACCAAGAACCGTAAGCTAAGCTATGCAAATACATACATATGCAAAAGTCTGGATAGCCTTGCCCTGTTCAATGATATTTCTCTGATCGATTTGGGACATTACGGTCGTTCCTTAATCTGATTTTAGTTTTTCTCTCAAAACTTCATAAACATAATTTATTTTTCGGAGATAGGTTCTCAAGCCTGTCATCCAACCGCAGCGGGTGAGAGGAGAATGGCACTGGATAATTCGCAATTGCATTTTTGGGAGATTACATATTGTTGAAAAGTAAGGAAAACTGGGTATAAGGAAAAGCGAAGGACAATGTCATGGATGGGATTCGAACCTCTGACCTCTGAGATGATAGACTAGTACACTTATACTAGACTACCAAGGCCTGAAACTAGCACTTACAAAGGTGAATTTAAGTTCAACTGATGTGCGCAGAACAAGATACTCTCATCGAAAGTGAATCGCACTAACCGCAAAATTACTCAATTGAATTATAATTAATATTTTTTAATCGCGGGAATACTTCAGGTAAAAAAGAAATCTGTTCATAAGTTATTTAATAACTTAAACATTAATAATTCATTAGTAACATATCAACTACTTGTAGATAATATCGAACTTTAGTGATTAAGTTGAAGTTCCTTAAGGGAGCAGGTAAACTCCACGCCCTACTTAAATGGATATTACTTAATTAACTTAAATGGATGTTAGTTAATTTACTTAAATGGACGCTATCTAATTAGTTGTCATATTTTTACTTACCTGTAACATAATTTCCACACATAAGAGCAATACGTGTGTTGCTCATTACTGCATCTGTTTTGCGGTAAATTCTATGTTTAGCAGTATTTCCAACATGTGCAGGGAACTCACTTGTTGTTGCAAATATGAAGAAATTCTGTTCAAACGTACAGTGAAATTTTATGGGCTTTCCGAAAATGTAATAAAATTTGGTGGTTAATCAGGTCCTTCTTGGAGAAAACAGGACTTTTTTGTATTTTTTTTTAATTTTTTATAATTTTTGTGTCATTTAATTGAATTTTTCTCAAAAAGTATAACACTGATTGACACTGTTGATAGCAATTAAAAAGAAGAATTTGTGTCCTTTCCAACGAGCCCAGAATTATTACGTTACGCTAAGTACAGCAGAAGTTAGAGATCAAACAGTGATCACAGGTACGATGAAAATCCTTCGTCCTTAAAATCGCGCTATCTCCTTAAAGGTGCAAAAACGGGAGTATGTGTACAACGATTTTCCACTCAGGATAAGTTCCTCTATCTCCCATTTTCGTTTGAACCTCAGTACTAGTTACACCCTATATACAGGGTGTTTGGCACTCCGTGTGCCACCTTGTAAGGGGTTATTCCTTGGTATATTTGGAGAAAAAAATTGTTCTACAGGGTGGGTCAATTTTCAATATTAGTGGAGATACAGTGTGGTTAAGAAAAGTGTTTTTGACCGGTACCCTCACTCACTTAAAACGTTAAATCTTGAAAACGAATAATCATAAGACAAAGTGTTATAACTTGTTTTTTAGG
This sequence comes from Beris morrisii, assembly GCA_951812415.1. Lineage (NCBI taxonomy): Eukaryota > Metazoa > Arthropoda > Insecta > Diptera > Stratiomyidae > Beris > Beris morrisii. Next base: position 78,060,678 of record OX638313.1, read on the forward strand.
CAATCGAATTACCTTTCATTTGATGTAATAGCCTAAATTGTAACTGCACCCAATCTTGAGATATTTACTCGAAAACACAAATTTTTGCTACGTGAACTCTTAAAATTCAATGATCAATGTAGTTTTTCTCAGAAAACCTCATCATAAAAATTTCATTTTAATTTTATTTTTTTATGAGCCGTATTAAAACCTACAAAAGCTGCATACATATGTATGAGTTACGATTTACATTTTGGAAGTAACAGGTAAAAATACATATCGCATAAAAATTAAATATTTAAAAGTCAGTGCCATAAAGTTTACTACGTTTAAAAACCTGTTTAATTTGTCGGTAGTACTACAGTATTTTTATTGCACATTTATTACTATTTAAAGTATGAGGGAAAACAGTGAAATGTAAGTAAGTTTCAACATAATTAATGCTTTTACCTGGACGTGGTAGGTACTACTGGATGCGGTACTATGCCTTTTTTAATAGGGTGTTTTACAAAATAAAAAGCCTATAAAAGCAAAACTACCTTCATATTTTTCTCAGTTTTAGTTACGTTGCTAAGAGAAGAAGGTGTCAGTAGAATTTAAAAAATTATTTCAAAATACCTGAGTACTCTAATGAAGAATATGCTGACATGATGTTAATTTATGGAAAGTGTGACCAAAATGCACGAGCCGCGCGAAGGCTTTACTACCAGAGACATCCTCATCGACGGACACCTAGCAGGAGAGTATTTCAAGACGCTTACAGGAGAATTAGGGAAACTGGCAGCGTTAGAACAAGGAAAGTAAATGCAAATCCTGCGCCTATATTCGCTGTTCAGATTGATGAAATAATACTACAAGCAGTGCAAAATGATCCATCGATCAGTATCCGACACTTGGCATTGCAGTTTAACATACCTACTTGGAAGGTTTGGAGTATTTTAAAAGTAGAACGCTTCCATGCCTACCATCACACACCAGTACAGGAGCTGCTACCCATTGATTTCCCCAAACGGATGGAGTTTTGCAATTGGCTCCTTGAACGACAAATAGATGACGACAATTTTTTCAACAATATTCTGTGGACGGATGAGTCCCAATTTACCAGAGACGGTATCACAAACTTCCACAACCTACATACGTGGGCTGAGAGCAATCCACACACAAGAAGAGCGGCATCATTTCAGCACATATTCAGCGTCAATTTATGGGCAGGTGTGATTGGTGACGATTTACTTGGACCTATTAGGCTTCCGCGTACTCTAAATAGCTCCAATTACTTACAGTTTTTATCAAATGATCTACAGGACTTGTTGGATGATATTCCACTGGTTCGATTGGCTTCCATGTTTTACCAACACGATGGTGCTCCTGTTCATTACGGCCGACAGATCACAGATTGGTTAAATTCCAATTATAGCAATCGCTGGATCGGTAGAAATGGACCGATACACTGGCCTGAAAGATCTCCTGATCTTACTATTATGGATTTCTTTGTATGGGGACGGATGAAGGACCTTGTCTACGCAACGCCAGTAGAAACATTGGAAGATCTAAATATCAGGATCGATGCGGCAGCAATAGAAGTAAGGCAACAGTTGAGGAATATGAATACCAAGACAACACTCGCCAAACGAGCTTTAGCGTGCATTTAAAATGAAGGTGGCCATTTTGAACATTTATTATAATAAAAATATTTGAAATAAAAACCATTATTAAATTCTTTCAATTCAAGCAAGTAGCGTAGATCAACATGGACATGCACTGATTTTTCAAATATTTAATTTTTATGCGATATGTATTTTTACCTGTTACTTCCAAAATGTTAATCGTAACTCATACATAAGTATGCAGCTTTTGTAGGTAATAATACGGCTCACACTTTTCTTAACCAACTGCCTCTCATTTACTTAATCTCTTTTAAGTATTGTTTAGATATAAGATAGGTTAAGTTTTAAATTTAACAGTATTAGGTTTTTGAAAATTTTTCCTAAAAAGCTTGATAACCATAGCAACATTGAACTATCATTACCATTTACCAAAACTATTTCATCAACGCTGTAAAGGCAACTTCTGCCTAAATCTCTAAAATGTTTCACAAAGCTGTAGCTACTTGAATTTATTATTGAATAAATGTTATGTTATGTTATGTAATCGTAACTCATACATATGTATGCACCTTTTGTAGGTAATAACACGGCTCATAAAAGAATAAAATTAAAATGACATTTTTGTAATGGGGTTTTCTGAGAAAAACTACATTGATCACTGAATTTTAAGGGTTCACGTAGCAAAAATTTGTGTTTTCGAGTAAATATCTCAAGATTGGGTGCAGTTACAATTTAGATTATTACATCAAATGAAAGGTAATTCGATTGCCTAAAAAAGGAGTTATAACACTTTGTCTTGTGATTATTGGTTTTCAAGATATAACGTTTTAAGTGAGTGAGGGTACCGGTCAAAAACACTTTTCTTAACCACCCTGTATCTCCACTAATATTGAAAATTAACCCAGCCTGTGGAACAATTTTTTTCTCCAAATATATCAAGGAATAACCCCTTACAAGGTGGCACACGGAGTGCCAAACACCCTGTATATTAAATAAATTTGTTATTTTTGAATTATTTTAAATATTTTTTAACTTACCTACACAGAATGAAAATTCTAATGTACTTAAACAATACAGAATATTTCGCCAAACGTGCTTCCATAGCGCTACTAAGGCCAGCGCCAAGGAAGCCTTACAAACTTACTTAAAATGCTTCAATAACGCTACATAGGGCAACGTCAAGCGAGCGCTTCACAATTGTAACCTAAGGGAGCGTCTTCATATTTTCCGAATGGAACAAAGCTTTCATAAAGCTCATTAGCATCGATAAATTGCCGAGGCTCAAATATAAACTTACTTCCAGTAAGCTGCCTGAAAAACAGGAACGAAGCGCTTGCCGCTGCGGACACGTAATGCTAAAAAGCAACAGGATAGGCATGGCAAAAGAAGCGATCCAAGCTGACAAAGAAGCGCGATAGTAGTGTCATGGAAGCGCTCTATTTCCTAATGGGTATATGCACATGTATTTCTGGCTTTAGTCTGAGTGGTTCGATGTCCGATCGAAATAGCACATCGACAGCAAAGGAAAAGAGGTACGATGGTGTTGTACAAATGTGTGGGTACTTGTATTTCCGAAGGGAAAAAGTTTCCGGTTGACCTGTTGGCTTAATGTTATACACCTTCCACTAAATCAGCTGTTTGTAATACAATACGATATCACGTAAAATACTTGCTCTCCTATTGAGTTCATTTGGGTGGAATCTTTTTTTTTTTCTCTCTGCGTGCAATTGAATAATTTTTTTTCTCGTCGCGATTATGGTATTTAGCATCGAGTGAAAGTACCAAGGTACCTGTAATGATATAGCTTAAGATTTCAGAGCAAAAGTCTATTTTCATTAATTGTCTTTTGCAGGTAGGGATGTGTTTGGGATGAAAATAAAGAGTAAATAGCTTCGTTGAGGATACAGTGGTTCAATTCATACCTTCCTATAATTGTTTTAAATACGTATTTATTTTTTTTCTGATTTTTTTTTGTTCCACAATTTTCCCCTAGTTTTGACGTCATTAGATCGAGGATTTTATTTCATGTCGTGCGTTATTAGACGTGTGAGTGAGGTACGCCAGAGCATCTTCAATGCGAAATCTACTTTTACATTTCGCTGGTTGTATTTAATAATCTCACTGTAGCAGGCAGAAAAACGCATTTCGCGTCGAGGAACTTGCCGAGGATTCGAAATTTTGCATTATAGGCGAAATCTAGACGAATATTGTTCGCCATGTCGTATGTTATTCGCATTGCCTACGAAAATCCTCTTTAAAACAAAAAATGTAGACCAACATTCCACGATTGTTCGCCATGTCGAATTTTTGGTGTATTCGCGTTGTTTTACGGAGAAATGGTAATAGTACAACAACGTTTTTATCAAATGGCGATCAGTAAGTGTGTAATACTCGTGGTGCAAAGTGCATAAGGGAAGTTTTGTTCGAAGTTATTTGTACGGTAAGTAATTATGTAGCCCTAAGGTCCTAAAAGTGCAATTATATAATAGTAAACGTTAGTCGAGCGATGTACGAACCGCGTACATATCACACATCGTTCAAATCGCTTTCAATATAATTCGGTCTAAGTAAATAATTTTGTTTATTGTTTCATTGGCAGTGGAAAATATGTTGGTCTTAAAAAATGTCGAGAAAAAGCATTCGTATTGAGGCTGCTGAAATTGTTTCTAAATTTTTAAAGCCGAATTCATCTCCTATAGCCCCTCCCGATATATATTCACAAAGTATTCCTATAGTCAGTGCATCTTGCCCTTCCACATCTGATTATTATTTGAACAAAGTAAACATGGATGAAAACTGGCAATTTATGGATTCAAATTAAGAATTAAATTATAATGAATCTGATTCAGATGCCGAGGCCAGAGTAGATGACAATATATACTGTTCACAACGAATTGCAGCTCAATTGTCTGAATGGGTGACCAAGCACCTAATTAGTAACGCGGCAACCAATGACAGACAAGACAGACTCAAAAAGGGCTCTACTGTTATTTAAAAGAAAAAATGAAGAATATAAGTTAAGTAAATATAAGTAAAAATTGAATTTATGAAGAACTAGCCGCGTACCGCGGCTACGCTCGCTTCGCTCACGTTGTTCCATCGCTCCTGTTACTCCCGTTGCTCCAGTTTCTCCCGTTGATCCATTGCTCCTGTTTCTCCCGTTGATCCATTGCTCCTATTTCTCCGTTGCTCCCATTTCTCACGTTGATCCGTTGCTCCTGTTTCTCACGATGCTCCTATTACTCCCGTTGCTACCATTTCTCTCGTTACTCCCATTTCTCCATCCTCCATCCCCCATCTCCAATCCACCATCCTCTATCCTACATCCTCTATCCACCATCCACTATTTTCCATCCACCATCCACCATCTACCATCCCCATCCACCATCCTCCATCCACCGTCCTCCATCTTTCATCCGCCATCCTCCATCTTCCATCATCCATCCTCTATCCACCATCTTCTATCCTCCATCCTCTATCCACCATTCTTCACCCACCATCTCCCATCCTCCATCCACCATCCTCTATCCACCATCCTCCATCTACCATTCCCCAAACTCCATCATCCATCCTCCATTCTCTATCCACCATCCTCCATCTTCCATCCTCCATATTCCATCTTCCATCCACTATCCTCTTATACCATTTAGTAATAGGAATAGGCATAACTAATACACCGAAAACGAACTGCCGCTAAATCATATGAAAAACACTCAAATGTTGAAATAACTCCATCATCCATCCTCCATCTTCCATCATCCATCCTCTATCCACCATCCACCATCCTCTATCCACCATCCTCTATCCACCATCCACCATCCTCCATCTATCATCCCCCATTCTCTATCCTCCATCCTCCATCCACCATTCTCCGCCCACCATCCACCATCCTTCACAAACCATCTCCCATCCTCCATCCACCATCCTCTATCCACCATCCTCCATCTACCATCTCCCAAACTCCATCATCCATCCTCCATTCTCTATCCACCATCCTCCATCTTCTATCCTCCATATTCCATCTTCCATCCACTATCCTCTTATACCATTTAGTAATACGAATAGGCAAAACTAATACACCAAAAACGAACTGCCGCTAAATCATGTGAAAAACACTCAAATGTTGAAATAACTCGCGAACCACCAACTGTTAAATAATTTTGTTAACGCAGAAACCATCGAGGGCGTACCCTCAACAAATCACCAAAGTTTCATCGCAATTGGATGAGTGGTTTAGGAGCCTATACAGGACAAACAGACAAACAGACAAACAGACAGACAAACATTCATTTTTATATATAGAGATTGATTAATTTTCTTAAGAAATAATATATACGTTTTTGTAATTTCTGTTTTACTGTATGCCTGTACCTCTGTATTTTTGCTGTTTCGATATTAGTCTAAAGGAGCGGAATACTCTCTCAAGTTCTCTTTTTTAAATTTTGTAACGCTTGGGAATAATCTCGGAAATAAAAGACGAGGTTATGAAACGAAGAATGTAGTGAGGGCCTAAAACCTATACGCAACACGGATTTCCACGTCAGATGGAAATCCTTATGCGTGAACGTGAATGTACGAGGAAAATTTACTACACTAGTGCTGCGCTTCGTCAGTAACTTTTACGAAAATTCGAAAAAATAAAATACTGCATGAAATTTAAAATTTAGTTCTAAATAATGCGAGTATACCGTTTTTGACGCAGTGGCACAGTCGTGTAGTTTATCCATACCGTACATTAGAGTTCACGCATAAGGATTTCTATGCGTCGTCGAAAACCGTGTTGTGTTTAGATCTTTAACCCTTCCGACTACATCCTTCCTTCATTTTGTCGCATTAACGGCGATGTCGCCCATTCATCGATTGGGAGATTCCCTGATGTTGCGTACAGAAGATTCGAATTCGTCCAAACGTTTTCTTCGTCAACGCTACCCCGGCGGTAGCGATGGCGATTTCGTCGGCGAAGAAATTCTTCTCCGCGATGTTTCGACAACAATTCCCTGGGGAATAATTTTGCTTGGTGGGTAGTATTGCCAATCAAAGGTGTTCACACTGACTATCCGCTCTTGTGCGTCGATGCAATATGGTCATCTCACGAAGTCAGTGTTTGTGACATTGCGATTTGGCATCGGTGAATACCCGCGGTTTGGTCTCTCGCGAATTATGTCCGGATAAATTCCGTCGGTGACTAGTTAGTTTAGCACCTCACGAATAATTTTTGTCAGTTATAGGGATCACACTGTGATGGTAACGTAATTATCGGGTTGATTAAACATGATTTAAAAGTCTCCATCTCTTGATATTCCTTCTTCTCTTTTGCAGTTCTCGCGCAAAAACTTTTGGATATCGCTATCGAAATTATTATTTTTATTTTTCGAGAGAGAGTGCCTGATTTGCTTTCCGGAAGCGCGAAGTGCTTTCGGGATCCTTAATATTTGCTTATTTGTTTATATATATATTTATTTATTGAGTAAGATTTATTTTTCTTTTCTTGTTACGCTACTTATCATATCGTTTTTTTTATTTATGCACATAATTGTATGTCGGTTGGTTTCTATATTAATTGGTTATATTAATATATAGTATAGTTTTCGTTGTTGATTTGCTTTGCTGTTTGAGTTGATAAATAATATGTCTGATTACAATATTAACCATTTGGAACAAGATGAGTTCCAGATGGAGTGTCTTATCCGTCACATTTGTGGGAATGCCCCGGCTCAATATGACGAGTTAGAGTCTAGACTGAAGCTGGAGGAAGCTAGACCAGTTCTTCGACCATCCTCTAGGTTACCTAAAGAGATTTTGCAAGATTTACCACGCGAGTTGAAGGCTTGTCTAAAAGGTCTGGAGGAAATCCCTTTGGTATTAAGGAGTACGGGAGGTAATACATCAAAAGAAGTTTTTAGTACTTATTCAACCCGTTTAATACATTATGAGGGTAGATTAAGTAGGCTAATAGGCTCGGCGTCTGAACCGCTATTGTCTGTGAGTAAGGAGTGCTTGGGGAAATTAAGGCAGTTAAGATTGATAATTTCGGGCATGCCAAAAACGGTTGCTTTCATTCCCTAATGTGCACGGCGAACAACGCAGTGATTTGACTGTCTTCACATTTAATAATGCCGTACAGGATGAAGAACTACAGTTGTCATTAAAATTGGCAGGAAAGAAAACGATTGGCGAAGCCTTAGTATATGGGCTTACGTTCGAAGCTGCCAAGCAAAGCTCGTGGAGTAACTATCGAGTCCGAAAAATAACAGAAAAGTGTGTATGCGAGAGAGCAGAGTACACCAAGCGGAGCGTAGGATCTGGTGGCCCCCGATGCTGGAATTGCCGAAAGGCGGGACACTTAAGTCGGGATTGCAGATCAGCGGACTACACTGGAAGAGCGATACCCCACCATTGCCGCAATGAAAACACAAGTCAATCTTACGTGAGTCGGAGATTGGAACACGCTAGGCTCAGCGTTCTCCGATGTTGGCATTGCGGACAGGACGGCCATTTACGGCGTGATTGTTGGCATCTAAGAAGAAACAGGAATAATTACGATGAGCACACTTCGAAACAACCACTATGCAATTGCTGTAATGATGGGGAAATAACTGTTGACACCGATTGCCGGTGGAAAGGAACCGAAAAACAAGGCAAACGCCGCGAAGCGATGTTGGAACTGTGGACTAGAAGGACACTTAAGGTTTGATTGTCGGAAGCCGAAGAGAACGCCGAATTATTGTTCGGATTGTACTGCCGAGCAAAGGAGTACCAGAGGCGCAAAGCTACAGAGCCAATTAGAAGAGACGCAAATTGGCTGGCGAAATCAACATCAGCATATTGTGATGCAGAATAGTCAACAAGACAAAGAGGTCGTGGGGAACTTGCGACGATTAAAAGCTTGTGATCGACAGCAGGCAAAACATTACCAAACTCGGGACAAAATCTGTTCAACAACAAATCACCAGAATGCAGAGCATTGCCAACGAGCGAAATCCTCCAGCTACAGAGATGGCGATCTAGTATTATTGTACAGCACTCGAAGACAGAGGAAAACATCGTCAAAACATCAGTGCAACGGTAAAGGAAGGCATCGAGTCAGCACGCAACTAAAGGAGGGAGTACCACGCACCAAAATGAAAAATGACGTCACTGACGAGGGCGCTACTCTGTTCGGGACGAACAGAAACTAAGGAGGGAGTAATGTTACGTGTAAGCCTGGCAACCGCGCAACCGTACAACTCGATCGTTACACATAATGAAAACAACAACAACCAAATACCTAGTTGCAAAATAACCCAATTAGAAATAAGGCGAAACGGCACGGTTGTATCTCTCTTCTTATCGAATGCTCTCCAATATACTAGAATCCTCTGCACACACCACTGAACGAAGATCGAAATCGAAGTCTCTGAAGCTTTCGAGAAGATTCCACAACTGAACGAACGTTCAAGTACACCGGTGAACATTCAAGACTGCAACCGCCTAGTATATAAGCAGGTGAAGCGTTCAGCGAAGACACAGTAATTCTGATTACGTCGACTGTGACAGCCAGCGGGTACACGCGACCGTGTTGAGAGAGAACGAAAGTGAACGAGTCAAGCGATATATGGTATAAGCGGGCGGTATTGCCATACAGTGCGAATTATTGTGCGAATAGAATTTAAAGTGCGATTAATAAATAATCACTTATTTTTATTTTAACCGAATTGTGTTTTACTTGAAATCCCGGCGAACCCCTAGCTCGCAACAATATGTTCTATGTTTAATTGTAAAATATAATCACACCGCCGCTGTAAATTAATACTCGTAATAATAACTACAAAAGGAGAACGTCATCTAGTGGCGAAATTCGTTCCCGTGGACAGAATTAACGAAAAAAAATAACCCGAAAGGAAAAATTTTCGAGCCGAAAATCGAAATTGAAAGGACCGTTTTTTTTGCGAGCCAGGAGAAAAACGAAAAAAAGAGGAGAAGCTGAGGGACCCTGAAGGAGGACGGTTGGGAGTTGAACATCGGGAAAAACCAAAAAAAATCTACGGCAAAAAACAATAATTTTTTTAGTGCTGGTGGACAGTAGTGACAACAAAAAAAACCCAAATAGTTATAAGTGGCCACAAATATTCATTTCGCGAAAACAATAAAAAAATGCAAAAGTGCTTTTAATACTTAAATTCCCCAGTGAACAGACTTAGTTATTTATAAAAACAAGAGAAAAGCAAAATACCCGTCCAACAGAAACCAAATACTATTTTCGTACTTTTTGAACTCCCTAAGAGTGTTTCCTTAACCATCACCTATATCCAAAGTTAAGGAAGAAGAAAGAAAAGACCCGATTAAAACAAGATACAAAGAACCTGCTGCAATCGTCGACCGCCGACGAACGTATGGGCCCCAACAGGTACCTTAGGCTAAGTTTAAAAGAAAAAACTAATATCAAACTATAATGAAAAACATACTGCAGTCACGATCGGCTGCAAGCCAATCGTATAATACTCTATATGAATACTGAACTCCGATTTATATTGTAGTTGGGGATAAAGTAGAATTACGTGTGTGCATGTTGTATGTCCTTTATTAAGGACTGCCATTAGATTGCTACTCAAAACTAAAAGACAATATTCATTGTTTAATTTCACATCTTTAACTGGGTAATTCATCGAAAAAAATTGTCCTTTTTGAAGGACTTTCACATGGGAGGTGCAGGAAGGACTCACTCGATTTCTTACATATTTATCCTTTTCCTTAGAACCATTTAAAAATGAACGAGTACAAAATTTCAAATTCGTAGCTTGAAGCGTTCAAAAGTTATCGGAAAATATTGTTGAACACGTGTCTTATGGACATTTTGTATGGCAGCTACTAGAAGGGGAAAAAGGATTTCGCTGATTAGTAAACTCAAACTTCGTTTTTACTCAAAACTAATTTGTACAAAATTTCCAATTCATAGCTAAAAGATTACTTGAGTTATAGTGAGTTTCGTAAATTAAGTGAATACATTTTGACAGGATATTTGTATGGCAGCTACACGAAGGACTAACAGGATTTTCTTCATATTCATATATTTAGCTCCAACTATTGGAAAAATAACACATACAAAATTTCAAATTCGTAGCTGAAACCCTTCTGAAGTTATCAACCAATATTCATGAGCACGTGTTTTAAGGACATTTTGTATGGCAGCTACCCGAAGGAGTAGGACGATTTTGCCCGTTAACGAACTTAGCCTTACAAATTCAACCAAACATCCAGATTCAAAATTTCAATATCCTAGGTGAAGGCGTTCTTGAGTTATCGTGCTAACGGACAGACGGACGGACGGACGGACGGACGGACGGACGGACGGACGGACGGACGTCAGACGGATTTGAGGTTTTTGGGCACAAATAAACAAAAAATAATATACAACTTTTTTTCGTCCGAGGCTTAGTTCTATGCGTTACAAACTTTTGGGCTGGATTAAACTTATAATACTCTATATGATTTCATCTAGAGTATAAAAACTTTTGGGCTGGATTAAACTTATAATACTCTATATGATTTCATCTAGAGTATAAAAAAAACCAATTTCTTAATATAATTTTTCAATATATATAATTCATAATATTTAAACAAAATAGTTAATTTTGTTTCTTTTACTGTGTATGTGGAAGAATTTCTTATATTTTTTTATTTTATTTGGTTTGTGTTAAATTTCAGAGCAGAATGGTAGTATAGTGTAAGTATTCTGTTGGTGTTTCTAATTATTGATTTCCGTCTAGAAGATTTTGTTTAGCCGTTCATAGGAGAGATGATGGGAAAGTAGGGTCCCCATTTGAGGATTCTGGAAGATCGACGCTGAACGGTAAGTAGATCAGGTCTCTTGAAGCGTAGCGATGGTAACTGTGCGTATGGGTCGGTCATTGCTCCAGAGGGACCGGTTGGTCGAACCGAGTAATAGCGGTATGGTGTATACGTACGGTCCTTAATTACCGATGAAGCGCGGGAACTGCAATCGGGTCAGTCAACTCCAATCCATTTTTTTTATCCTCTCCTTATCCCAGTAAGATACACAGCACATCAAGGATGGTGTTTCCTTTGAGTCGAGTTTCATCTCCCCGCTCCCAAGCTGCCGACAAGCCGGCAAATCGTGCTGTAGGACTCAGAGGAACCCATTAATTCTGATAAGAAAATGTAGGCGACGGTCAACGTCTAAAGAAATTTTCTTACATTGTCCTCTTTCGGAGTTTACGCGATTGAGTCAGGAATGGTTATAAAAATTAAAAATTTTATATATCTGTCAGGACATTTGTCACTAACTTCACGGCCCCGACTGAAGAGCTTAAGAATAAATACCTTCGGGTAAAATGGTTACTCTCTTACAGTAGATGATACAGTAGGATGATAGTCTCATCGAGTCCATTTAATCCCATGTCGACTGTACCATATTTATTTATTTATTTATTTATTCATTCGGACACACTGTACAGATTTAAGAAACCCAATTACACAATCTGTTAAATAAAACAAAAATAAAAAAAAACAAACGGGAGCCAGAAAAACAAAAAGAAAAAATTTTATAAAAGAAAAAAGAAGAAAGAACGTAATAGTAAAAACACAGGTAGAAAATTATTGTGTTAATAGTTAGAGTTAAAAGAAATTAAGTTAAGATTAACATCAGCCTGTGAAAATTAATGACCTGACTAAGATCTTGAAAGCTAAAAAAGATGTGGACAGAGAACCAACCTGGAGCCTATCATGATTCCTTTGTAGTCGAACCTGTGGCGAATAAAAGTAGACGTTAGTTGAAGCCGCAGCTGGCGCGAATATAGAGACAGACCTACTCGGTCGCGAGGTAGAGCGAAACTCAAGGTTAAGATGTAAGGTAGAGTTCATAATACCGTTAAAAACCTTAAAGAGAATACACTCGTCAAGATACAATCTGCGCTGATTTAGTGAGGGAATATTGAGTAAGGATAAACGTTCACTGTAGGAGCAGTAGGGTAGGTTATATTTGAAGAGGAGTGACCGGGTGAATCGACGCTGAACAGACTCAAGAGATTCAATGTGACAACTATAATGAGGGGACCAAATAGAAGAACAATATTCCAATCCGCTGCGAACAAGTGTCAGATAAAGCTGGACGCACGTTTGAATATTGGAAAACATATAAGCGGATCTCAAAATGAAACCAGACAATCTTGATGCAGTGCAATAATGTTTTGAAAGTGAATATCAAATTTAAGTCTTCGGTCGAAAGTTACACCTAGATCACGAATCTGGGATACTTCGACGAGAAGGGTGGAGTTCAGAGTGTAATCGAAGGGTATAACTGCATGTTTTAGTGTAAAGGTCATTTTATGGCATTTGCTTACATTAAGTGGAAGGCGATTATATGAGCACCATAGGGTTAGTTCATTAAGATCAGACTGTAATAGGATACAGTCACTTCTTGAAGATATCTCCCTGTAGATTTTGAGGTCATCAGCGTAGAAAAGGAATGAAGAGTGGAAGTTTAGGGGTAGGTCATTAACAAAGATTATGAAAAGGAGTGGGCCAAGTGTTGAGCCTTGAGGAACTCCAGAGAGCGGGAAGAATACAGTAGACGAACATCCATTAAGAACTACACGAGAACTGCGCTCAGCAAGATAGGACGCAAACCACTCCAAAAGAGTATCACCGACGCCACAGCCTTGCAATTTCGACAAAAGCAAGCTATGATCAACTGAATCAAAGGCTTTGGAGAAATCAGTGTAGACAACATCCAACTGCCTTCTACAATTAAGCGTTTTTGCCACTGTATTTGTGAATTCTAAAAGATTAGAAGCAGTAGACCGGCCTTTGAAGAAACCATGCTGTTCACGGAGAATGAGGTGACTTATATTTTCATATAAATGATCATGTATGACGCGTTCGAATATTTTAGAGAAACAAGACAACATTGAAACAGGACGATAATTTGTGACTACAGCTGTATCACCTTTCTTATGGATGGGAACGATAGAGGCTTGCTTCCATAATGATGGAAATGTTCCTTCAGAAAGGCTTTTATTGAAGAGAATGGAGAGAGGAATACTCAGGGAAGACGAAAGTGGCTTTAAGAATAAGTTTGGGAGGCCATCGGGACCACCCTTCACACTACGGTCTAGTGCTTCAAGTTGATGCTCAATAACTGAGGGAGCTATAGAGAGAAGAGGAATATCGGTGGGGGAAATTTCAAAGCTATGAGGAACGAATGAAGATGAAGGGGAAGAATACATAGACGAAAAGTATTGTGCAAATAGCTCACAAGACTCTTGAGAGTTGGTAGCAGTGGAGTCATTATAGCTAACTTCAGTAGGGAAAGAAGGAGAAGATCGCAAAGTGCGAACATAAGACCAAAAAAGTTTTGTCTCTCTACTGTTGACTGATGATTCAACTTTGGATATGTAGGTACGTATAGCAGATCTAATTGTAGATTTTGCCAGGCGACGGTAGCTATGGAACACAGATTTATCTTCTTCAGAACCAGACCTAAAGTACCGGGAGCGACTTAAATTTTTTAGATGAAGTGCTTTGGCGACTTCAGTGTTGAACCAGACCGGATTGTTTTTAGGGAGCTTACGTAGGGGAACATAGCGGTGAATGAGTCCATTGAGAAATTCATAGAATATCTGAAGTGATGATTCAATACCATGATGGGCGAAGGCAGCATTCCAGTCGAAATTACCTAGAGCGAGTTCAATGGAGCTAAAGTTCGCCTTACTGAAGTTGAATTTCTTCACACTGGGCATTGACATACGGGAAGACGAAGTAAACCTGTAGGAGAGTGCAAGAGGAGGGTGATAGGGATCAATGTTAAGATAAGGAGAGATTGAGGTACTAAGATTAGTTTGAGTGCTATCACAATTGGATAACACTAGATCTAAAACTTTACCATGGTGGTTTGCTACATTATTGATATGCTTAAGAGAACAAAGTGACAAAAAAGACGATACTTTAGAAGAGAGAGCATTAGAAGTAACATTGAGAATAGACTCAAAGTTGGGTGACCAAAGAACAGATGGTAAATTAAAATCACCACATACGATGAAGGATGATGTGGGATAAAGAATATTTACATAGTTTGAGAGTAATGAGAAAAGATCATCATATATGTCAGGCTTACTGGCGCAAGGAACGTAGACACAAGCCACGAACAGACTATTGACATGGGAGACACTGATTTTCACAAGGATACAGTCGAAGGATTTGGAAGGAAAATCATCGCAGAGTGTACAAGTAAGTGAGTTTCTAACTGCAATGAGAACACCACCGCCATCCGATATATTACTTACAGTTAAGTCCCTATCGCGGCGAAAAACAGAATGGGTCGAAGAAAGTTCGGAACTGAATATGGAGTCGTTGAGCCAGGTTTCAGAGATACATATTATATCGTCATTAGAAACAAAACACGACAATTTAAAATTCTCCAGCTTGGTCCTCATACCACGTACATTTTGATAGTATAGCTTAAGGCCAGAAGTTGATAATAAGTTAGAGCCCGCGGCTAGAGTTGAAGTTAATAATGAGTTTACGGTTGCAGATTGCGAGGTTGTCGCTGCCGAAAATGTGGTTCGTTCCGGGTTTTGTTGATGAAGTCCTTGATGAATACGCCTTCTGGCCAGAAATCGATTTTAGCAATGTCGGCCATATCCGGTGGATATGACAGCTTGAATGAAGCTGTGATGCGGTCGACCAGGTTATTCGGAGTAAGCTTCTTGCACGTAACATTCTGAGGAATGAAGCCTAATTTGGAAGTGATATGGTGGAATACGTCATCGGAGGTAGTCACGTATGCAAGTCGCGTAATAAATAAGCTTTTTGGAGGCACAACGACCTGCAGCCTATTAGATGCTTCCGGTGGAACTGTTCCGGCAATAAGTTGCGTCATGGACGTCATAGTTCGCGATGAAAGTGAAAGTGGAAGTGACTCACCAACTGGAGGTCTTGCTTCCCTTTGCCGACCAGAGTCAGATGCCGACATAGTTGGAGTACTAATGGTGTTACCACTTTTAGTAGTTGCCGCAGTTTTGGAGCGCAATTGTCTAGCAGAACAGAACAGAATCGATGTTGTTGTTTACTTTCGATGTAGATGTAGACTGCGACCGTTCAAAGGAAGCCGGCGAAGATGCTGGATGAACAGTACTGACAGACCGTACTGACGGCAAAGAAGCTGAATGAGCAGTACGGACAGAAGCAAACTCAGGAACATTATTAATATTAATATTAATTTCACTTAGTATACTGCTAAATTTCGCACTCAGCCTTTGGAACTCCTCATTAAGCGCATTGACTGATGCTTTCACTGATTGCAGTTTGCCAGCGTAAACAGAGATAGATGCCGGCCTACAGGTGCTGCAGAACCAGTAAAGACCACTGGAGGAGTTAGTGATAGCATCACCAACGGTCCCCAGTAGACCAACACACTTACTGTGAAAAACGCGTTCACAAAGACCGGCACAGCAAATAAATGGTGTTTTGTCCGCTGAGTCAACACAGGCAGCAAGCGAGCATTCAGCCATGATTGTTATAAAAAAGCCGCCGAAGAAGGAAAATTAATCACGAAAACCGGGTCGACCCTCCGGAGTTTTGCAATGAAATAAATTATTAGTTATAAATATACTAGACTATTCCAAAATTAAATTTAAAAGCTACAATATAGTGTTAAACTCGTTCTTCAAACTTGATTAACTAATATCATTTCGGAGTTAAAACCCCAAAAAAATTTAGATAGATTTTAAAAGTTTGATACAACTATTCAGTACCATTCGAGAGCTTTTCTTAGTTCTCAGCAAAAACGACAGAAGTTTTTTGAATTGAATATCTATTCAGAAAGCGGTTTAAAAAACAAATTGCTTTTTCAAATTATTTATTTCTATCGATACAGATTTGATAGCAAATTCAGTATTTAGTATGTTTCCAAAGAAGCAAGTTTTATTTTTATTAAAAAAATTTATATACATTTTTTACAAAATTAAATTTTCTGCCGACTCCTCTGGACTTCAAAATTAGATTTTTCAGTCAAAACAAGAAGCTGATCCTGATTTTTCCTATTCAACTCTTACTTATTGATTTTGTATGGAAAAATATGACAGCTAGCAATATAGTTATAATACATACATAATATGGTTGGGCCAAAAGTTGATACTTCGGAAATTAATTTTCTAATAATTCTGCAAGCTGTGGTATGAATCTATGGTTGTAATTTACCGTTCCTGCTAATCTCTGTGCCTGCATTATCGATTCGGCAGGGAATACTCTTGCTATTGCCTGATTGCGACGGGATAATGCCTTCTTTTGAAACAGTGTGGCTAAGAAATTGAAGAGATGTTGCGCCTAGTACACATTTCGATGCTTTGATTGTAAGACAGAATGCGAAAAGTCTCTCAAATAAAAGATGTCTTTTATGTTGGTCTTCATTCTCTCTAGCAACCAATATGTCATCAATAGGTGTGTTTTTTTGTGCACTTATCAGAACAGAGTAGGTTAGAAAATTTATATACAAAATAACAACAACATTGCTGTTTTTATGATTCTTTATAACTTTTTACCATAGATAGTAGGCTAAATTAGATAATTGGAAGGTTTGACCGGCGTTTCGAAGTCCAAAACTCATCCTGAGAAATTTGAACAAACCAAAAGGTTTTGTTATGTCTTCAGGTGCGACTGGGATCTAATGGTATTGCGTGAAACAGATCGATCATTGAGAAAATTTGGCATCCTACGAGTTGTATTGTGAAGTCATGTATGTTTGATATAGGATATCTGTGAGGGATAGTTGGAGTATTTAATCTCCGATAATCCCCGCATGATCGAATTATCGCACTTCTTTATGTAATGGTGAAGAGACTGGGGAGCTTGAAGGCAGACAAATTCCGAGCTCCATCATGTGTTTGAACTCAAGTTGCGCTGTTTTGTGTTTTACAGGATTAAGTCATCTTGGTTTTGAAAATGGTAGTGGTCCTTCTGTTAAATTATGGTAGACCACACTATGCTTCGTTGGAAAGCTAAAATTGGTTGTTGCAGTTAATGAAAAAAAATGAAGTTCTCTTCACATGCACAAGAGTTCTATTGTTCCTGATACTTTTTAACAATAGTTCTGGCGTTTAAATCCGCCTATTAAAATATGATATGCTAACTTCCCGTTTCATATCATTTTCCGTCAATTCAAAAATTAAAAACAGTTCTCAACGCAGGAACAACACTTACGGAGTTCCTGATGTTGCACTTCGGCGAAAAATACGGACGTCCTATGTGGGGATCCTGTACCTTGACAGAATCGATGTCAGCAGAACAGAAAATAAAAATAATTACTTGTTAATTTACATGGGGCTGCCCATGTCGAATCGTCCACTGTGGCTTAATTGTCACTGCCGGATCGATGGTTTGATTCTTTAATAAAGAGATTGTAAAGAGATTGGTCCAACAACAAAAGTTATGCTTACAACATTCCATCCCCCTTAAAAAAAATTTCCTAATTTTGGAAATTTTGCAACGACGTTAGAGTAATTTTGGAAAGTAGAAATTTTGCAATGCCATGAATGCGGGCTACATAATTGAATGAATGAATTTTTTCGTGTTTAAGCATATTCGACATGAGTATGAACCCCTGTTTCATTTTATTATTCAACACTTTTTGATCAAGAATAGTAATCTTTAAATATATTATTACATAATATGATTTTTATACTCTAGACGAAATCATATAGAGTATTATAAGTTTAATCCAGCCCAAAAGTTTGTAACGCATAGAACCAAGCCTCGGACGAAAAAAAGTTATATATTATTTTTTGTTTATTTGTGGCCAAAAACCTCAAATCCGCCTGACGTCCGTCCGTCCGTCCGTCCGTCCGTCTGTCCGTGAACACGATAACTCAAGAACGCTTTCACCTAGGATCTTGAAATTTTGAATCTGGATGTTTGGTTGAATTTGTAAAGCTAAGTTCGTTAACGGGCAAAATCGTCCTACTCCTTCGGGTAGATGCCATACAAAATGTCCTTAAAACACGTGTTCAAGAATATTGGGCGATAACTTCAGAAGGGTTTAAGCTACGAATTTGAAATTTTGTATGTGTTATTTTTCCAATAGTTGGATTTAAATATATGATTATAAAGAAAATCCTGTTAGTCCTTCGTGTAGCTGCCATACAAATATCCTGTCAAAATGTATTCAATAAATTTACGAAACTCACTATAAATCAAGTAATCTTTTAGCTACGAATTCGGAATTTTGTACAAATTAGTTTTGAGTGAAAAGAAAGTTCGGCTTTACTAGTCAGCGAAATCCTTTTACTCCTTCTGGTAGCTGCCATACAAAATGTCCTTAAAACACGTGTTCAAGAATATTGGTCGATAACTTCAGAAGGGTTTAAGCTACGACTTTGATATTTTGTACGTGTTATTTTTCCAATAGTTGGAGCTAAATGTGTGATTATGAAGAAAATCCTATTAGTCCTTCGTGTAGCTGCCATACAAATATCCTGTCAAAATGTCTTCACTTAATTTACGGAACTCACTATAACTCAAGTAATCTTTTAGCTATCAACTCGGAATTTTTTACAAATTAGTTTTGAGTGGAAATGAAGGTCGAGTTTACTAGTCAGCAAAATCCTTTTACTCCTTCTGGTAGCTGCCATACAAAATATCCTTAAGACACGTGTTCAACAATATTTTCTGATAACTTTTGAACGCTTCAAGTTACGAATTTGAAATTTTGTACACATTAATTTTTAAATGGTTCCAAGGAAAAGGATAAATATGTAAGAAATCGTCCTTCCTGCATCTCCCATGTCAAAATCCTTCACAAAGGGCCTTTTTTTCAATGACTTACCCAGTTCAAAGTATGATATTAAACACTGAATGTTGTCTTTTAGTTTTGAGTAGCAATCTAATGCATGTCTGCCATTTCTTCCGTTGTAAAATACCTCCTACTGCTTGCCATGTTGCTCGTAATGATGTCTATGACATTCTGTTTGCTGCTGCTTCCTTCCGATGCTTTTATCGCAGAAAAATCTGCGTTCGTTAAGGGAGCAGGTAAACTCCACGCCCTACTTAAATGGATATTACTTAATTAACTTAAATGGATGTTAGTTAATTTACTTAAATGGACGCTATCTAATTAGTTGTCATATTTTTACTTACCTGTAACATAATTTCCACACATAAGAGCAATACGTGTGTTGTTAACATGGTTGCTCATTCCTGCATCTGTTTTGCGGTAAATTTAATGTTTAGCAGTATTTCCAACATGTGCAGGTAACTCACTTGTTGTTGCAAATATGAAGAAATTCTGTTTAAACGTATAGTGAAATTTTATGGGCTTTCCGAAAATGTAATAAAATTTGGTAGTTAATCAGGTCCTTCTTGGAGAAAACAGGACTTTTTTGTATTTTTTTTAATTTTTTATTATTTTTGTGTCATTTAAATGAATTTTTCTCAAAAAGTATAACACTGATTGACACAGTTGATAGCAATTAGAAAGAAGAATTTGTGTCCTTTCCAACGAGCCCAGAATTATTACGTTACGCTAAGTACAGCAGAAGTTAGAGATCAAACAGTGATCACAGATACGATGAAAATCCTTCGTCCTTAAAATCGCGCTATCTCCTTAACGGTGCAAAAACGGGAGTATGTGTAGAACGATTTTCTACTCAGGACAAGTTCCTCTATCTCCCATTTTCGTTTGAACCTCAGTACTAGTTACACCCTGTATATATAGAATGAATATGAGAATAGATATATCTGAGGGTCTTATTTAATTAATTTTATTCAAAACCTTATAAATATAGTAATTTTTTTGTTATTAATTTTTGAAAGATAGTATTACGTGTTGTTTATATTATGTACGAATTCACTTTGCCCAAGATTTGTTCAAATTGATTTATTTTTGTTTCTCCTTATTATGTATTAATATAGGTATATTCATTTATTGCTAGTAGTAGTTTCATATTTTTAGTATTGTTTTATTTTAGTGATTTCGTCTTTAGAGTAATTGTTTGAGGGTGACCTAAACGCTAACGTTAGCTAAACGCATTGGGGGCTAATGGATTCAATTCCTCTGAAAATCTGTACGTTTTCTAATTATTAAACATAAAGTGATATTTGGATTATCACATATCTGACGAATTGAGAAATCATCTGGCAGCTCTAGAGAGTTTTGATCATAATTGTGGCTAGTCACGTGAGTGCGATAATGCAGGATTGTGCTATAAAGGTTATTATATATTCATTATCCCTGGTTGATAAGGAGGTCTTTGATTCCTTCCATATCCACTCTGTTTCGAAAGAGTGTTCCCGATGGGTTCAATGTTTATTTCCATTGGTTAACTTTATGGGGTCATTAGTACCTACTAGTTTTTTTTCATTGGGTGATAAGGAGGTCTTTGATACTAATCTTATCCGCCTATTCCGTAGAAGGCGTCCCATGGAATATAGAATTTATCTATGTATTTAATGTTTCATTGTCATTAGTCAATGAACAATTTACGGTTATCATTGTGACACCTTCTTTGTTTTTGACCGAGCTGAATAGTAGTGTTCTCCGGAGAGTTAATCCTTACTATACTATATGGTCCTGTCCACAGTGGGGACAATTTGTTTTTTCTTGCATTGTTTTTGAGGAGGACTTGGTCGTCCAATATGAAAATCTTTTCTTTCGCACGTTTATCATAGCTAACTTTTGATTTCTCTTTTCTGTCGATTAAATTTTGTTTCGCGATTTGGAATGAGTTTTGTAGTCTAGCTTTTAGTTCGTTTACATAGTTATCATAATTATAACATATATCCGGTGGTTTCTTCAGAGACGACGGGATTTCAGACTTAAATCCGTAGAGTAATTCATGAGGAGTGAAGTTAGTACTTGAATGAACTGAACTATTTTATGTGAACATTGCGTATGGGAGCCATGTATGCCAGGATAAGGAATCTTGGTTGACGTAGTTCCGTAGATATTCACCTAATGTTCGGTGACTTCTTTCAAGTGCGCCATTTGATTGGGGATGATACGCTGTGGTTTGTAATTTATGGATTTTCAAAAGCTTGCACATTTTAATGAACAATTCGCTAAGAAAATTACTTCCTTGATCTGTACAATGTCCTACATGTCCTACAATGTCCATGTGGACGTGTTCGAACCTTTGATTAGGTGGGGTGAAATTTTCTAAAGGCGATTTGGTGTGTCTATTGATTTTAGAACATTGGCAGGAAAGACAATTTTGTGTCCAGTGTTTTATGTCCGTATTCATCTTCGGTCAGAAGTATCGTTCTGCGAATGCCAGGGTGTGATAATGAGTGTAGTGATTCGAAGACTGGTTATCGAAGTTCTATTGGTACGCATGGTCGAGCTTGTTTGCTAGATACTTCGCACCACAGAGAGTCAACAATAGTGGGCATGTAACGTTCTTCGAGAGTGAATTTTGAATTTGTTGGTTTGTCTTTTGCTTGTAATTCTTTCAATTCGTTATCTGATTTTTGAGCTAGAAGCAATTTTTCTAATGTCACCTTGGTTTGTTTTATCGCAAATAAGGCATCGTTATCTGGACGTGACAACAGGTCTGCAACGACGTTTTCTGAACCCTTGAGATGACGGATGTCGCCTGTACGAGTATATTGCGCGATATAGTCCAGATGTCGGGTTTGTCGTGTACTTCTTTCCGTTTTTGAGAATAATGCATTTGTGAGTGGCTTATGGTCGGTGTACACCACGAAAGACCGCCCTTCGAGGAAATGGCGAAAGTGTTTAATTGCTAAATAGATCCCTAACAGTTCTCTATCAAATGCGGAATATTTGCTCTCCGCGGGTGACAGTTTCTTAGAGAAGAATCCAAGTTGCTCCCAGCTGTTATTGTATTGGATGGGCTAAATTGGGCTAATTGTAAAGGATGAGTTAAATTAACAGCATTGGAGAGAGCATGTTTGATATTTTTGAAACTTTCTTCGCATTCGTTTGTCCAAAAATAATTGTTTTTATCTGTGTAAGAAGTTCTGTTAGGTGATTGTGTATTGGTGTTAGTATTTTGCACAGTTGAGGAATGAATCGATGGTAGTAGTTCACCATTCCCACCAACTGCTGTATTTTGCGTGCCGAAGAAGGAGAGGGCAATGTTGTTATGACTTCAACCCTGGATTTCGATGGTAGAATCCCCGTTGCGGTGATTTCGTGTCCTAAAAAGGATAGTTCTGAAGCCCCGAACACGCATTTTGAGGATTTGATGTTGAGTCCATATTCGACCAATCGTTGGAACATACGTTCCAAGTGGCACTTGTGCTCGATTTCGTTTTTGCTTGCCACAAGTAGATCGTCAACATAAGCGAATGCAAAGTCCAAGTCCCGGATAACCTCGTTGATAAATCTTTGAAATGTGGCCCCTGCGTTTCTGAGGGCAAACGGCATTCGGGTGAACTCGAATAGTCCGAATGGTGTAGCTCCCGCTGTTTTGTGGACATCTTCGGGAGCTACTGGGATTTGATGGTAAGCCCTTACGAGGTCAATTTTAGAGAAAATGGTGCATCCGTTTAAATACATGTAGAAGCTATGTATGTGGGGAATAGGATATCCGTCCGGTACCATTATATTATTAAGACGCCTATAGTTACCACATGGTCGCCAGTCCAATCTATCCTTCTTAGGTTGCATG
Source organism: Beris morrisii (assembly GCA_951812415.1). Lineage (NCBI taxonomy): Eukaryota > Metazoa > Arthropoda > Insecta > Diptera > Stratiomyidae > Beris > Beris morrisii. The sequence continues at coordinate 78,083,884 of OX638313.1, forward strand.
TGTAACGGTGAGGAAGTGCATGAATCTGACGGTCTTCATATACCCATTTGGATCATTTGATCGAATTCGAATTAAGCGGCTTTATGCTTAGTTGGATTAAGTCGCCGAGGCTTCGATGTGGGTAGTGCGCCTGATGTGACAATGTGGTGCTGTACTTTGTGTTTAATCGGGGTGTTGAAGTTTGGAGTCTCGCATATAGAACGAAATTTTTTTAATAACTCCCCGTATTCCGTGTTAATTGAGAAATGTCGAGGTGTAGGAGAGCTATTTTTGAAACACGGTAATTTGGCAGATAGTTTGGTATGACCGTCGATGAGGATCTTATTATGTAAGTCAACGACTATGTTGTGTTTACCTCTGTTAAGCTAGCAGTGTCAAACCCTCAAAATTAAAAAAAACTAGATGAATACTGAACTCCGATTTATATTGTAGTTGGGGATAAAGTAGAATTACGTGTGTGCATGTTGTATGTCCTTTATAAAGGACTGCCATTAGATTGCTACTCAAAACTAAAAGACAATATTCAGTGTTTAATTTCATATCTTGAACTGGGTAAGTCATCGAAAAAAATTTCCTTTTTGAAGGACTTTCACATGGGAGGTGCAGGAAGGACTCACTCGATTTCTTACATATTTATCCTTTTCCTTGAAAACATTTAAAAATAAACGTGTACAAAATTTCAAATTCGTAGCTTGAAGCGTTCAAAAGTTATCGAAAAATATTGTTGAACACGTGTCTTAAGGACATTTTGTATGGCAGCTACCAGAAGGAGTGAACGGATATCGCTGATTAGTAAACTCGAACTTTGTTTTTACTCATAACTAATTTGTATAAAATTTCCAATTCATAGCTAAAAGATTACTTGAGTTATAGTAAGTTCCGTAAATTAAGTAAAGACATTTTGACAGGATATTTGTATGGCAGCTACACGAAGGACTAATAGAATTTTCTTCATAATAATACATTTAGCTCCAACTATTGAAAGAATAAAACATACAAAATTTCAAAGACGTAGCTTAAACCCTACAGAAGTTATAGGCCAATATTCTTGAACACGTGTTTTAAGGACATTTTGTATGGCAGCTACCAGAAGGAGTAAAAGGATTTCGCTGATTAGTAAACTCGAACTTTGTTTTTACTCAAAACTAATTTGTACAAAATTACTAATTCATAGCTAAAAGATTACTTGAGTTATAGTAAGTTCCGTAAATTGAGTGAAGAAGTATTGACAGGATATTTGTATGGCAGCTACACGAAGGACTAATAGGATTGTTTTCATAATCATACATTTAGCTCCAACTATTGAAAAAATAACACATACAAAATTTCAAAGACGTAGCTGAAACCCTTCTGAAGTTATCGGCCAATATTCTTGAACACGTGTTTTAAGGACATTTTGTATGGGAGCTACCAGAAGGAGTAAAAGGATTTCGCTGACTAGTAAGCTCGAACTTTCTTTTCACTCAAACCTAATTTGTACAAAATTCCGAATTCGTAGCTAAAAGATTACTTGAGTTATAGTGAGTTTCGTAAATTAAGTGAATACATTTTGACAGGATATTTGTATGGCAGCTACACGAAGGACTAAATGGATTTTCTTCATAATCATATGTGTAGCTCTAACTATTGGAAAAATAACACATACAAAATTTCAATGTCGTAGCTTAAACCCTTCTGAAGTTATCGACCAATATTCTTGAACACGTGTTTTAAGGACATTTTGTATGGCAGCTACCCGAAGGAGTAGGACGATTTTGCCCGTTAACGAACTTAGCCTTACAAATTCAACCAAACATCCAGATTCAAAATTTCAAGATCCAAGGTGAAGGCGTTCTTGAGTTATCGTGTTCACGGACAGACGGACGGACGGACGGACGGACGGGCGTCAGGCGGATTTGAGGTTTTTGGGCACAAATAAGCAAAAAATAATATATAACTTTTTTTCGTCCGATGCTTGGTTCTATGCGTTACAAACTTTTGGGCTGGATTAAACTTATAATACTCTATATGATTTCATCTAGAGTATAGAAATTACCTTAATTTGTTGCTATTTTCTTCCAAAAAAAATAATTTTGTTGCCATTTTGTTGCTCCACATTTCTCAAAAAAAAATATTTTGTTACTCAACTCCTTTTCCTGGAAACCGGTGCACTGCTGTCTTAACAGTGAAGTTAGCAGTGACATCTGTTAATAATAGCTTCGCGGAAAAACTTTTGATGGCATATTTTGTTGCCATTTTGTTGCTCTACATTTCTCAAAAAAAATATTTTGTTGCTCAACTTTTTTTCCTGGAAACCAGAACACTGCTACCTTAACAGTGGAGCTAGCAGTTACATCTGTATTGTTGCTATTTTGTTGCTCTACATTTCCCAATGAATAATTACTCCTTTGCAATAACATTTTAAGTATTAGTATTTAATAAAACTCCAAAGTAAATTTTTCTGGTTCAGTAGTTAATGTATGTACTCGTAAATAGACAAATTGATTATAATTCCGCTTTTGGCAGTTAGGGACGTCTTGCATACAAATATCGTTAAATGTGTTTACCAGGTAAAAGGCTATCATAAAACGAAAACAATCAGGTAGGCATATTTGAATCGAGTACAAAAATCTTTAAATCCAGATCGCTTTTTTGTGTACTACCTTTTACTTTATTATTTTTTTTACCTTGCTCTACACATAATCGGAAAACAGCTATTATAAAATACAAGATTTTTTTTACGACTTTGACCAAAAATGACGTGTGTGAAGTTGGCCCCACTTGTTGAAAAATTTAAAAAAAATTGAGAGTTCTGTTTGCCCCCACATAGTTCTATAGTTCTAGAGCATTCTCGGAAATAGTTCCGTTGATTAAAGCAGTAAAATATCGTAAGTTGAGTGGCCCAACTTCACAATTGTGAAATTTCAAAGCGCTATAACTTCTTTCCCTTTTGTTTTAGAGAAAATGTTCATAACTTGTTATCAATAGAACTCTTTGGGGGGCAAACGGAACTCTAACTTAAAACACCCCAACCCTTACGGGGAAAATTTTTTTTGCACTGACACGAAAATTTTGTAATTTCAAAGCGCTATAACTTCTTTTCCTTAAGCGTTAGAGAAAATGTTCGTTAGGTGTTATAGATAGAACTCTTTGGGGGGCAAACGCAACTCTAACTTAAAACACCCCAACCCTTACGGGGAAAAAGTTGTTTGCACTAACACGAAAATTTTGTAATTTCAAAGCGCTATCACTTCTTTTCCTTAAGCGTTAGGGAAAATGTTCATAATATGTTATCGGTAGAACTCTTTGGGGGGCAAACGGAACTCTAACTTAAAACACCCCAACCCCTACGGGGAAAAAAGTTTTTTTCACTGACTCGAAAATTTTTTAATTTCATAGCGCTATAATTTCTTTTCCTTAAGCGTTAGATACTTATTATGAACTTGACGAACTATTGAATCAAATAAATATTAAATACCTACATGATCCACGCAGAGATCAATTTCACGAATTTAATCAAGTTAGAAATGAAAGCCTTACATTAAATAAATTTAAATCCTTATTACCAGAGTATAAAGCCTATTTATTAGAAATTAAGAATTGTGAAACCTTAAATAAAGCCTACAACACACTTAAAGAAATTCAGCAAAACACTGAAAGTAGCGTGAAGAATATTAGTAATTTCAACAAAGAAACAATAACAGGAATAGAAATGAAAATTATAATCAAAATAGAAATTCTCATAATCAGAATTACCAAAATCCTAATAATCGAAATAATAATACTCAAAATAACAACAATGACAAAAACCTCAATAACCGAAATAATAACCCAAATCCTAACAATCGAAATTATAACTATCAAGGGAACCGACAATTTAATAACAGAAATAATAATAATAATAATAATAATAACTATAACCAACGGAATTTTAAAAATCCCAACAATCCTAATTATAATCGCAATAATAATTACAACCGGCAGAATTACAACAATAACAATACTAACAAACCTGAACTGATGCAAATAGATAATTCAGCTAGAATCAATCAAAATTCAAACAATAGAGAAACAGATAATAATCGAAAATCCGAACCAATGGACACAAATTTTCAACAATGTGCCTAGGAAACCCTTTTCCTATAATAAATTTAAACATAGATAACGAGATTATCCCTACACTTATTGATACGGGATCATCTATTTCAAGTTTAGACAAAAATTGTCTCCTTAATAACAAAAAAATCAATTTACAAGAACCCATAGCAGTCAACGGACTAGGAGGTACTTATCATGTACAACAAAAATTAAAATCTAATATGCCCAATGAATTTAAATTACCCGATTCACACAAAATATTATGGAATATTATGGACTTCCAAAATAAACCTTTTAAGGCAGTAATAGGACAAAATCTATTATACACTTTAAATATTACACTAAATTTAGAAGAAGGAAACATGCTTATTTATAATCAAAAATTAAACTTTAACTACGCCGTACCTGAAGAAATAAATTTTCAATATGAAATTGAAACTGAACAATCGCAAGATAAACTGTTTATAGGAACGAATTCCGAAGAAACAGCAGCCCTAAAGAAAATTATAAAAGATTACGATGATTTAATATACAAGGAAGGAGAAAATCTATCCTGTACAACCCAAACGAAACACGAGATAATTACGAAAGGTAATAAACCTCTTTATGCTAAAACATATAGAATCCAACCATTCCACGAAAAGGAAGTAGAAACTCAAATGGATGATATGTTAAAACAAGGAATAATTAAACCCTCAAATTCACCATATAATGCACCTATACTAATGGTACCAAAGAAAGGAGACAGTTCTGGAAAACAGAAATGGAGAATGGTAATTGACTACCGAAGATTGAACGAGGATACAGTGGACGATAAGTTCCCGATTCCAAATGTAGAATCAATTTTCGACAAACTTGGTAAAGCCCAATATTTTACAACATTGGATTTAGCACAAGGATTCCATCAGATTGAAGTCAGCGAACATGACCGATATAAAACCGCTTTCTCTACCACTCAATGACATTATGAATTCATCAGAATGCCCTTTGGTTTAAAAAACGCACCTGCTACATTCCAGCGCATAATAAATGAAGTACTCCGCGAACATATAAATAAAACGTGTGTAGTATATCTAGATGATATATTAATCTTTGCAACATCGCTCCAAGAAATGGACGACAATATAAGGAAAATACTAGAAACCTTACGCAAACACAAACTAAAGTTACAAATTGCTAAATGCAAATTCTTTGCAAGATCAACAGAATACTTAGGACATACATACACTCCGGAAGGAATAAAACCTAATCTTGACAAAATCAAAGCAATTAAAAATATAAAAGTACCCAAAACTACAACAGAAATAAAATCATTTCTAGGAATTACAGGATATTACAGGAAATTTATAAATAATTATGCCAAAGTCGCATCACCACTTACTGACGCATTGAAAAAATGTAATAAAATAAACCCTGAAGATCCATCATATATCGCAGCATTCGAAAAATTAAAAGAACTAATAACGAATTACCCAGTACTTAGATATCCAGATTTTAAACAAAAATTTGTTTTAACAACAGATGCCTCTAATAAAGCAATAGGAGCAGTATTATCACAAAGTGGACACCCAATATCTTATGCGAGTAGAACTTTAAATGAACACGAAAGAAATTATTCAACAATTGAAAAAGAATTACTTTCCATTGTGTGGGCAACACAATATTTTAGACCTTACCTTTATGGTGTACGATTTGACATTAAAACAGATCATAGACCCTTAGTTTGGCTTAGTAACCTAAAAGAACCGAACAGCATATTACAAAGATGGAAAATCAAACTTAATGAATACAATTTCAATATAGAATATATATAAAAGGAAAAGATAATAAAGTCGCAGACCTTTTGAGCAGAATAACAGAAGACATGTGTGAAATGAATATGTTAACAGACGAAAAAATGGAAGTAGATTGTAGTGATATGGCAACAATTCACTCAGGACAAGAAGATCAAAATGGTCTCATACCTATTAAAGAAGGCATAGTAAACATATATAAAAACCAAATAATTATAACTAAGAATAAGATGAAGGAATATAACACAATAAATAAGAGACATAAGATATGTATTAACGAAACTAATACAAATAATGAAAACACACTAATTAACATATTTAGGAAATATATACCAGAAAAAGGACACATAGGAAAATACTGCGAATTAAATGACCATGTATGGAATAAAGTACAATTAATACTAGTGAAACTGTATTCAAACAATAAAACCCTAAGATTTATAAAATGTTTTGAACATGCAAAAGATTTATTAAACGAGGATCAATGTTTTGAAAAAATTAGAGAAATACATGAAAAAGGCAATCATAGACGAATAATGGAGAACTATAATGAAGTAAAAGATAAATATTACTACAACGGAATGATGAATCTAATAACGAGATTCATAAACAATTGTGAAATATGTAACGTAGCAAAATAACCGAAACTCCAAAGGATATAAATGAATTAATCCACATCGATATATTCATCATAGGTAAAAGACAATTCTTTACGACGATATATAAGTTTTCAAAACACTTATATGTAAAAGAAACAGTAGATAAAAATGCCATAACATTCATACAGCTAAAACCCTAAAAATAAATTAAATAAATCACTAATAAACAAAAAGACTAAATGGATTGATTATCACAACAGAAAGAGAGAAAAACAACCCGATATAGATCAAGAAGAAATCTTTATTAAAAATTATGAAAACGAAAGACACAAAGAAAAACCCAAATTTAGAAAAGTTGAAGACAAAGGACAAAGATAAAAATATAATACTTAAAGAAAAAAGCAAACAAAATAGATTCCCCGGTAAAATACACCCTAATAGAATAAAAATAATAAAGAAATATACTAAAGGAAAAACAATTGACAGAGAAGAAAATATTAAGATTTTAGATGAAAAGAAACCTGAAAAACCAGATGAATTAATCTTTACACCCGAACAGCAAACCAAAATAAAAAATGCATTATACAACGAACCCTTAAACGAAACTTTAATATCTCGATTTAACTTAAATATTACAGGAAATGATATAATTACCTTAGCAGATAACGAATGGTTAAATGACCAAATCATAAACTTCTATTTCGGACTAATTACGGCACGCAGCAAGAATTCTAAAGAATTACCAAAAGTATATCATATGAATACTTTCTTTTTCCCAACACTTTCTAAAAAAGGATATAACGCAGTAAAACGTTGGACACGAAAAGTTAATATATTTTCATACGACATAGTATTAATACCTATACATTTAAACGAAAATCACTGAACCTTAGTAGTAATCGATTTTAAACAAGAAAATATAAAATGTTACGACTCATTAGGAAATGAAAACAACGAAGTATTGAAACTAATAATTCAGAATTATTTAAAAGAAGAATCTTTAGACAAACTCAAGAAACCTTTTAAAACCCTTACCTTAGAAAACCCAAAGGAAATACCCCAACAAGACAATAACAATGATTGTGGAGTATTCACATGTACATTTGCAGAATACATTACCAATAATAATAAAAGTTTAAACTTTTCACAAAAACAAATACCTTATTTCAGACAAAAGATAACTTTGGAAATAATTCAAGGGAAATTACTCAATTAAATAATGTATAATTTTTTCTTAAAATTTCAGATCTTTACGATCAAAACGATCAAAGTATTTATGATAATACTAATGCTAACCACAATAATATCTACTACAAAAGCAGATATAACTATAGAAAAAGTAGAATCAGAATCAGGAATTATATTAATTAAAAGAAACCCAGTAAGACTAATTAAAGATCATAAACGAATTTACCATAAAATAAATCTTGAACAATACAATTATGCATTAGACCAAATTATAAACAAAGTTGAAATAAATTCACATAATACCGAAATAATAGAAAATATACGAAGCGAAATAAAACTATTACATTTTAACAAAAAAGATAATTCCATATTAAACAAAACTAACCCATTTTCAAATAAAAGAACAAAAAGAGGACTTATTGATCCAATCGGAAATTTATATAAATGTCTTTTCGGATTAATGGATAATGATGATTATGAAGAAATTATGAAACATTTACAAATTATAGATAGTAATAACCACGCAGTAATAGAAGCCATGAATAAACAAATTAAAATTAATGACGCTTTCCAAAATAATTTGAACAAAATAGTTTGAAATATTAATCAAACATATACACAACTCGTATGAATAGAATTCTAATAAATATACAATTAAGTCAAAATTTAAATTTAATAAAAGATGAACTCGAAAAAATAATAGACAATGTAAATTCAGCTAGAACTGGAATTATGTCAAGAACAGTTCTAACACATGACGAAATTAATGAATTTAATTTAACATTTGATGAATTAAAAGACATAAGTATTAACGTTTTATTAAAAGAAAATATAATCATATTTGTCATCAATATACCTATTCTTACCCAACCTACATTAACCTATTATGTAAGGAAAATTCCAAATAAATATTCAGAAACATTAAACATAAATATTAGTAAAGTAGTTATGTATAATGGAGAATACTACGAATATGAAAAATATGTAAAATCATTAAGAAACAAATTAAATTGTAAGAATTCAAATTGTATAATAAGACATAATAATAAGACTAGTATAACTGAAATTGAAAAAGGTTTACTATTAATCATAAATATAAATGAAAAAATAAAACATAACTGTAATGAAAAATTGTACCAATTAAATGGAAACTATGTAACCAGATTTAGCAACTATAAAGTAGAGATCCTACAGAAAATTTTTTCTAACGAAATAATAGAATTTCAACAAATATTAACATTAAATCCTATAAAAAATATCACTGGATATTCATATGAACCAAATTTTGAAGCCTTAAAATTAGAAAATATCGAAAATTTAAAGAAAATTGAAGAAATTAAATATTTTAATACAAAAAATACAATTACAACTGGATCTACACTATTAATTATAATCTTAATACTTACCATATCATTTATACTTTATATATATTGTAAAAACCGAAATCAAAATTTACAAATTAATTTAAATGAAATTAAACAAAAGGATGTTGAATTACTTAATGTAAAAGTTGTTGAGGACAACAACAAACTTAAGGCGGGAGGAGTTAGATTAGACCCACTAAGCCTCAAAATGACATCACCGCCGAATTTAATGCATGACTCATGTCACACATTAAATGCGTGCAAATTTTCAATTTTTAATCTAAACACAATTATATGAAAAACCATAATATACTTACCTTAACTTAATATCAACAAATCTGCTTAATACGCACTATTCAAATATCACGTATTTCATATCCAATTTCATATATTGTTTATAAAGAATAATCGATAACCGTTAACTGATTTCTGCATACGCATAAATCGAAGAGTCAGCAAGAATTCAACATTCATCAAACAGAGGATATCAGACTATAAATACGACTCCAACATAAAGATCGGGGACAGTCTGTTATTCAAAATTATAGTAAGAAGATCAATGTAAGAGCTGAAGCTCGTTACTTTTGTAAAGAAATTGTTAAAGTGATTATATAATAAAATTAAGGAAATTAATTAAAAAAAGTGTTTCAATTAGTTCCACGGAAAGGAACTTTAAAATCATTTTTTTAATATAAATCACAACGACATTCTTAACTCGCGCACCAATCCAAAAACATTCAACACCGTGTTCGATTCCTACATATAGCCATGGGTTTTATTAAGTCAGTGAGTGAGAAAAAATATTGGAAGTAGGAAAATAGTGTCTTAGAAGAGTCCCCTACCTCCTCCTAGGTAATAAAAAAAAATTCAGTGTATGATTAAACACAAATAACTCAATTTTTATACTCTAGATGAAATCATATAGAGTATTATAAGTTTAATCCAGCCCAAAAGTTTGTAACGCATAGAACCAAGCCTCGGACGAAAAAAAGTTATATATTATTTTTTGTTTATTTGTGGCCAAAAACCTCAAATCCGCCTGACGTCCGTCCGTCCGTCCGTCCGTCCGTCCGTCCGTCCGTCCGTCCGTCCGTCTGTCCGTTAGCACGATAACTCAAGAACGCCTTCACCTAGGATCTTGAAATTTTGAATCTGGATGTTTGGTTGAATTTGTAAGGCTAAGTTCGTTAACGGGCAAAATCGTCCTACTCCTTCGGGTAGCTGCCATACAAAATGTCCTTAAAACACGTATTCAAGAATATTGGTCGATAACTTCAGAAGGGTTTAAGCTACGACTTTGAAATTTTATATGTGTAATTTACCCAATAGTTGGAGCTAAATGTATGATTATGAAGAAAATCCTGTAAGTCCTTCGTGTAGCTGCCATACAAATATCCTGTTAAAATGTATTTACTTAATTTACGTAACTCACTATAACTCAAGTAATCTTTTAGCTACGAATTCGGAATTTTGTACAAATTAGTTTTGAGTGAAAAGAAAGTTCGGCTTTACTAGTGAGCGAAATCCTTTTACTCCTTCGGGTAGCTGCCATACAAAATGTCCTTAAAACACGTGTTTAAGAATATTGGCCGATAACTTCAGAAGGGTTTAAGCTACGACTTTGAAATTTTGTATGTGTTATTTTTCCAATAGTTGGAGCTAAATATATGATTATGAAGAAAATCCTGTTAGTCCTTCGTGTAGCTGCCATACAAATATCCTGTCAAAATGTATTCATTTAATTTACGAAACTCACTATAACTCCTACTCCTTCTGGTAGCTGCCATACAAAATATCCTTAAGACACGTGTTCAACAATATTTTTCGATATCTTTTGAACGCTTCAAGCTACGAATTTGAAATTTTGTACACGTTCATTTTTAAATGGTTCCAAGGAAAAGGATAAATATGTAAGAAATCGAGTGAGTCCTTCCTGCACCTCCCATGTGAAAGTCCTTCAAAAAGGACATTTTTTTTCGATGACTTACCCAGTTCAAGGTATGAAGTTAAACACTGAATATTGTCTTTTAGTTTTGAGTAGCAATCTAATAGCAGTCCTTAATAAAGGACATACAACATGCATACACTTAATTCTACTTTATCCCCAACTACAATATAAATCGGAGTTCAGTATTCATCTAGAGTATACGATTGGCTTGCAGCCGATCGTGACTGCAGTATGTTTTTTAGATACATATTACTAATATGGTAAGAGTCAGACCAAAATGTCAGGTCTGATATTTCATACTGGTTGGGTGTGCATATCGTGAATAAAATCATGGAACGGCCAGGTACAAATCAGCTGTGATTTATATATTAATCGTAAGATATGACACAGGTATTACTACCAATACTTGATTGTGATTTTATGTGTCAGATCTGAAATTTGACTGTATCGATAAGGTGTGATTCCTGAAGGACTCGCAAGCTATGACGTAGGTCTGATTAGTATGGTAAGAGTCAGACTAATATGTCAGGTCTGATAGTTCATACTGGTTGGGTGTGCATATCGTGAATAATATCATGGAACGGTCATCATAGCTATGATGGCACTGCAAAACAATAGCTGATTCAGATCTGAATCATGCCTATTTTTTCTGCAGGATAGCTGATTGTCTTCGTTTTATGATAGCCTGGTACCTGGTAAACACATTTAACCTTATTTGTATGCAGTACGTCAATAACTGCCAAAAGCGGAATCATTGGTGGATACAGGGGGGGGGGGCGGAGGGGGCGGCCGCCCCCCCCCCCCCCAAGAGCACTTCCGAATTTTCTAAACATACATAATTCAACCGTTCTCCAATTTTTTTTACTCCACTGCAATGTGGACTGTAATTAGCATTTACTGTAGTTCTGCGGTGCAATGCAAAGCACAGAACAGAACCATGATGGTGGATTTACCATACACTCAACGTTTGAGGCGCGCCTCTATCTCCACCATAAAATCAACCAATCAGATGGCTCGTGCAGTCGCAAGAGTCTAATATTCTTCAACTTTTTCTCCGACGCACGTTTCCATATGTGTACACACATACAATGAACTGTAGTACCACACAATTCGAAGTTTTATTTTTTAGGCTATAGGGGAGACTAGGTAGAAATGCACCATTTTTCATTAATTACTCCATATCTCCTAAGAAAATAGTGGAACTTGATTAATTTCTCTTTCTTTATTTGATCAAACACCTTGCGCAAATATTTTATTCATAACAAATAGCAAAATATAAACAGAACTTGAGGACTAATGAAGAAGAACGCAGACACTCCAAATGGTGCATTTCTCCCATCATACGGGAGAAATGCACCACATTTTATATATATAGCCAACACAAACCAAATTAGTTGAAACAAAAAACATAAAATATATTTACAAAAGTAACAAACAATAACGAACTAAACAGTAAATATATCAAACCTTTTTCGATTTTTATGCTAATAAAAAATAATAGAAAATACCGAATAATAATAATTCAATGGTTTTATATAAGTTTTGATAAGTCAAAGGATATTAAAATTTGAAAAATCGATTGCAAATTTGATATATTACTTATGTCTCCTTGTAGCACGAATTCGTTCTGGTTGCAGCAAAAATTTGAAAATCATTAAGATTTGTGGCCATGAATTCAGGTAAAGGAGGTATAACAATCTGGTGCATATCTCCCTATATGCTCGTGGTGCAATTCTACCGATTCCGACCAGATGGATATTTTTTATTTTTTTTTTATAAATAAAAACAAATACTAAACTAGCACTTTACTAAAACACACCTTAGACTACACGCTATATATGTGCCTACCTAGAAAGGTTCACGATCGATAATTTGTCCTTAAACAAAAATGTTGCATATGTAATAAAATCGTATGGATAGCAAAGAGAAAGAGAATACTACTTCTGCTTTGCAGATTTTACTTACGGGCGAGTGGTGCATTTCTACCTATGGTGCAGGGCTACCCATTCTACCCTACTGTTTTTTAAAACATACCAAAAAATTAACTTGGGATCTCAATGGGATCGGGGTCAAAAAAATCGAAGAACATTTTAGTGGTTCTCAATTATTTTACAGAAAAAGGGTCATTTAATCAAGAATCGTCAAAAGTCTGACCTTATCATCGCCGATTCTTTTGAAAATTTGTGTACTCGTAGAATTCGTGAAAAAAAATATGATTTCAAGTTTTTGTTTCTATCTCTTTTTTTTTTTTGTTAGTTATAGTATGTTAAAGATTTCCCAAAAAAGATGTCCGAGTCCTCTTTGAAAATTCATATCTCTGGTAATTTTTATCCTTGAATAATAAAGTAGGGCTTATTTTAAAGATTGTTGTTGTTTTTGTTAGTTAAAAAATGAGATAGAAACAAAAACCTCAATTTCAATTATTTTTTTCGCTAGTTCTTCAAGTACAAAAATTTTCAAAAGAATCGGAAATGGTAAAGTCACAACTTTGGCGATTCTTGATGGAATGACCCATAATAAGATGAAAACAATATCATCCCGTTTTTGCTAAGTGCAGTCTATGTAGCTAACCGCACAGAACTTGATCAAACAAAATAGCCAAATCAAAAAAATTTCCGCCCCCCCCCAACAGCAAAGTCTGGATCCGCCACTGAGCGGAATCATAATCAATTTGTCTATTTACATACATTGACTATTCAACCAGAAAAATTTGCTTTGGAGTTTTAAGAAATACTAATACTTAAAATGTTATTGCAAAGGAGTAATTATTTATTGGGAAATGTAGAGCAACAAAATAGCAACAATACAGATGTCACTGCTAGCTCCACTGTTAAGATAGCAGTGTGGAAAAGAAGTTGAGACACAAAATATATTTTTTGAGAAATATAGAGCAACAAAATAGCAACAAAATATGCCATCAAAAGTTTTTCCGCGAAGCATTATTAACAGATGTCACTGCTAGCTCCACTGTTAAGATAGCAGTGTACCGGTTTCCAGGAAAAGGAGTTGAGCAATAAAATATTTTTTTTGAGAAATGTAGAGCAACTAAATGGCAACAAAATATGCCATCAAAAGTTTTTCCGTGAAGCTATTATTAACAGATGTCACTGCTAGCTCCACTGTTAAGATAGCAGTGTACCGGTTTCCAGGAAAAGGAGTTGAGCATCAAAATATTTTTTTTGAGAAATATAGAGCAACAAAATATGCCATCAAAAGTTTTTCCGCGAAGCTATTATTAACAGATGCCACTGCTAGCTCCACTCTTAAGATAGCAGTGCACCGGTTTCCAGGAAAAGGATTTGACCAACAAAATATTTTTTTTTGAGAAATGTAGAGCAACAAAATAGCAATAAAATATGCCATCAAAAGTTTTTCCGCAGAGCTATTATATACAGTTAAACTAGCAGTGTAACTGTTAAGCTAGCAGTGTTCCGTTTCTAGGAAAAGGGGTTGAGCAACAAAATTAATTTTTTTGGAACAAAAAACTTGTAGAATTCGGCATTTTTAAATTCCTAACTTTTTGCATTCGCATAATAATCCTGAATACGTGTTTTAAGTACACTAGCTACCCGAAAAGGTAAGAGCATATGTCATTAACGAACATAGCCTTTTGAATTTTATTTGATAGGTAGTGACAAAATTGCAACTTCTGCCGTTAGGGTCACTAGAGACACAACACTCTCTACCTAGGGTTTGGCAGATATGTCTAATTCGGGCGTTTCTGTACTAGAAATTGTAATTTAACCTCAAAAAATCGTCTGTTTTTGTACTAGTTCGCCGTGCTATAAATTTGCTTTTTTGAAGTCTGTTAGTGCGAATATGTGAAGAGTCGGAAAAATATTGTCTCTTCCACAATTCTATAATAGTACTTCTTTTTCTTTAGTAAATTTCCGTTTTGGACACAATCGATTAATCGAACATAAAGCAATAATTATTTTTTTTGCGCGAGGCTCCGTTCTATGCATTACAAGATTTTCATGCTGGATTAAACTTAAAATTCTATGTCAGTTAGAGTATAAGAAACCAATTAATTCACTTTTCGCTTTACTCTGAGACAACACCTACGAATTTGCTTCGCTACCATAAAGTTAATCAATTTATTGCCGAATGATTTCACTAGAAAATTCAAATTATTCTATTCGGTGGGAAGCGTGAAAGTCGCTTTCGCAAAACGAATAAAGTTTGGATTTTGTGGCACACCTGGCTGGAAAACGATAATCATTGAAGATACATAGTGTTTACAGTCTATGACACCTGTTGTTATATTTATATGAAAGCTTCATTATATAAACTTTACATAAAAGATATTCAATCGGAATTGTGTTTGTGTCCCTCTTAGATAGTCTTCAGGAGAATGACCATACTGCAAGTTTAAAGAACGACGCAACGCGCCGTCTCCGTATCTGAATTTTGACTTGTAATGTACTTACTCACGAGACACAACAATCCAACTTGGTGCTTTCTCATAGTCGAAATGTATCTTTTGGCTGAGAAAGTTCCGTTTTCGATTCGATTACGTAATTCATATACCTAAATCGAGCAACTACAAAATTGACATTTCAAAATTGTACATTTAATGTGAAACTTAGTGCAGTTAAATGAGTCTTCCGGATTCGCTTTATTTGGTATTTTTATTTAGTTTTCATTCCGTGTGGTATGTGAAATAATTAAACTTTCCTTTAAATTAAATATAAATGTATATATTTTCATGTACATATAAGAACTAAATGATTCTTTAAATTATTTCTTACACCTTGCGAAATATATATATGTACCTATATAAGAAGTGCTATGAATGTTGTCTTATAAATATTTTGTAACTGAATCAAGTAAGAAGCGAATAGCGGTTCAAGTGTTAATATTCTTGTGATAAACATAACTAAATAACAATTTAAAAAAGTCTGTGACCGCACTTCTCGAACAATACAAAATTCAAATACAAAAAATACACCTAAATAAATTTTGAAAGGAATAATTATAATAATAAATATATAATAATTCTCAATACTGTAGCCGTCTTACGCCCTTAGGCTTATATTAGAATAAATATATTTATACTCTAGAGAAAATGAGTAAGTAGTGTTAAAGTTTAATGTAAACGTCATAGTGCACTCGGCTGTAACTTTTTTTTATAATTTGGCGTTCAGTGATATGTAGTATGGAGCTCTAAAGGTAGTAAGACATTATTATCACGTCACGTGAGCTCATATGCTGTCACGCACATTAATATTACGTGAAAAATATGTTCAATTTCATATTCACATAACAAAAGGTATGTAAAAAGTGTGGTTACTTTTTGTTACGTGAACTACCTGATATCACACTTTTATTAAGTTTGTTCTTTTTGCCAAGTGTAGTGTACAATTTGCCGTAAACTGAAATTCTCGTGTACTGCACTCAGTGAAAGTGTAGACTAGGGTTACTGTATACGCACTCATACCAAAACAGCATCTAAGAGGGATTTGACAGATGCGTACCAAGGTGAAAAACCAGTAAATTTAAATTGGGATTTAGCTTTATAAACATTCGAAATGATAGACTTTTCGCAGCAAAATTGTAAATTTCCATAAAAGAAATGAAGGAAATACGAAAATTTTCCATTGTAAACTACAATTTCGCGTACACACACTTCCATACCATAGAAAAACAAGTACTAGAATTGTGGATTAACCGACAGCTTTTTTCTGACTCTTCATATATTCGCACTAACACACTTTAGAAACGCAATTTGATAGCAATGTTCAGTAGTTCTAAAACAGGCGAACTAGTACATAAGCAGGCGATTTCTATGAGGTTAAATTACAATTTTTAGTACTGAAACGAACGAATTAGACGTATCTGCCAAACCCTAGGTAGTGAGTGTTGTGTATCTAGTGACCCTAGTGTGGACCAGACGGATGTAATTACCGAAGGGTATGAGATGGAGGGAAAGTGTCCATAAGAGCTTACAGAAAACTCTGTATCAAGTTTCAGCGCTTATACAGTCTCTGTAGATTATTAAATTATAACAATAAAATAAATAAATAATAAAAAACCATGGCTGTGGGTAGGAATCGAACCCGCGATCAATGTTTCTGGTTCGGCGCGTGTAACCACTGCGCCACCGAAAACTTAATATCCATTTCCCAACGTAGCAACTTATATTAGTGGAGATTAACTCCATACTGTTTAGTTTTTTTTAGAGCGCCATCTGAGTCAACAGATGGCGCTGATTTTGGAACACGGTCCGGTCATTCTCTTTGATAATTACCATATATCTGCAATATCAAACTATTCTAACACTGAAATATCAATGTTTCATGGGAGAAGAAAACCGGTAAGAACCCTTTAGCTATCTTCTTGCTCCCGCTTTGCCCATGCACTCATGGAAATATTTTTAGTTTTCTCTCATACTCTTTAACCCTTTGTATCATAGACCGTCTCCACACATTCTCGAATTAAAACTAATTTGTGTTTTTTATGTAAAAAACCAATAACCAGACCGGGTTAAAATGGTTATGTCGCAGTTCCGTTGTAGAGATCAAACGTATTGATCTTTGCATTTATTTATCATTTCTTTAATTTATTTACACAAATGAATTCATGCGAATTACTTGATGTTTTAGATTAGACTATTTTTAATTTTTATACAAATGGTTTTTTTACAACAACCGGCCACTTGGATTAAATAAATAAATCCAAGTAGCCATTCGTATTTGAACTAAATCGACAGTGGTGAAACACTCAGCTAAGATGACAAAGTAAAGCTTCCCGAACTCGCCACACCGTCCTCTGAATTTCTGCACTTAGTGTTGTCAAAAAGGACAGACCTATGATTTCGCGAATTTTAATTGGACATCACATCACATTTCGCGTGAGTGTTTATACTCTAGATTGAACCGGGTTAGAACTGAGCCTCGGATAAAAAGTTATATATTATTTTATGTTCAGTTGTGACAAAAATTTCAAATCCGTTTGCTGTCCGTCCTTCTGTCTGTCTGTCCGTCCGTTTGATCGGTAACTCAGGAACGCGTTGACCCAGGAAGTTGAAATTTTGTCACAACGTGTACAATGGAAATAAGACAACGTTCGTTAATGGACGATATCCGTCAACTCCTTCGGGTATCTCCCATACAAAAGTCATTAAAACATGTATTCACAAATATTGGTCCAATGTTTAAAGTTAGGAACTTGAAATTTTGCACACATAAACCTTCCAAGGTTTGAAGAGAAAAATCCGCAATGCAAATACAAATCGAGTGAATCGTTCGTGTAGCAGCCTACAAAAGTTCTTCAAAAATGTAGATGAAAGATGAGAATGAAAAAGATAAATATAAAAAAAAAATTCCATGACCCCTTTGTCCTTACTTAATTTTCGGAACTCGCTATATCTCAAGAAATCGTTTAGCTACGAAATCCAAATTTTGTACCAATTAGTTTTGAGTGAAAACAAATTTCAAGCTGCCAGCGAAATAAGCATACTCCTTTGGGTAGCTCCCATACAAAAAGTCCTTAAGACAAGTATTCAAGAATACTTTGCTATAATTTTTAAACGCGTCTGACTTGAAATTTGAAATTTTGTAAACATAAATTTTGAAACGGTTCCAGGAAAATAGGATAAATATGCTAGAAATGAAGTGAGTCCACTTTTCATGTGAAAGTCCTCAAAAAAGGAAAATTTTACATACGGTGATTTACCAAGTACCAGATATGAAATTGAACACTTAAGGTATTGTCTTTTTCTTTCGAATAGCATCCAAGTGAGAGTCATCAATAAGGGAAAAGTTCATGCACACTCCTTACTCTACTTTTACCCCAACTACAATATAATTCGGTGTTCAGTATTTCATCAAGAATATCATACTTTCAGCCGATAGTGACTGCAGTATGATGTTTAATTCTGGTTCGGTTTTCACACCGTTTTCGTAATTAATTCATTCTAATCATTTGCTTTCGTTTGTTTTTAAATCTTGAAATTTTCATATTTTAAGTGATTGTTTGTCTCTTAGATTAGGAATCTAATACGGATAGGTCGCTCTGTGTAAAAGCACAAATTTTTTGGAGACCAAAATTAATTTGAAAGCACCATGGGATCCAGGGATGCCAATGGATCTTGCTTGTCAAAAACACACGTGAAATAACTATGAAGGAATATTTTTGTATGTTTTATTGGTTGTCGAACATGCAGCTGTACTTAGAAAAATATTATTGCAAATGCATCACTGTTTTATTGTTAAAAATAAATCTGACGAAATATCGAAATTTGGTGTTAATCAAAAAAGTACGCATTTGAAAAAGCTACTCGTTTTTGGTATTTCGCCTAGATTTCAGTTACAAAATCGTACCAGATCATAAGTAAATATGTATGAATACAGGGTGTTTGGCACTCCGTGTGCCACCTTGTAAGGGGTTATTCCTTGATATATTTGGAGAAAAAAATTGTTCTACAGGCTGGGTCAATTTTCAATATTAGTGGAGATACAGTGTGGTTAAGAAAAGTGTTTTTGACCGGTACCCTCACTCACTTAAAACGTTATATCTTGAAAACGAATAATCACAAGGCAAAGTATTATAACTCGTTTTTTAGGCAATCGAATTACCTTTCATTTGATGTAACATTCTAAATTGTAACTGCACCCAATCTTGAGATATTTACTCGAAAACACAAATTTTTGCTACGTGAACTCTTAAAATTCAATGATCAATGTAGTTTTTCTCAGAAAACCCCATTATAAAAATGTCATTTTAATTTTTTTTTTATGAGCCGTATTATTACCTACAAAAGCTGCATACATGTATGAGTTACGATTAACATTTTGGAAGTAATAGGTAAAAATACATATCGCATAAAAATTAAATATTTAAAAATCAGTGCCATAAAGTGGACCACGTTTAAAAACCTGTTTAATTTGTCGGTAGTGCTACGGTATTTTTATTGCACATTTATTACTATTTAAAGTATGAAGGAAAACAATGAAATGTAAGTGAGTTTCAACATAATTGATGCTTTTACCTGGACGTGGTAGATACTACTGGATGTGGTACTATGCCTTTTTTAATAGTGTGTCTTACAAAATAAAAAGCCTATAAAAGCAAAACTACCTTCATATTTTTCTCAGTTTTAGTTACGTTGCTAAGAGAAGAAGGTGTCAGTAGAATTTAAAAAATTATTTCAAAATGCCTGAGTACTCCAATGAAGAATATGCTGACATGATGGTTATTTATGGAGAGTGTGACCAAAATGCACGAGCCGCGCGAAGGCTTTACCACCAGAGACATCCTCATCAACGGACACCTAGCAGGAGAGTATTTCAAGACGTTTACAGGAGAATTAGGGAAACTGGCAGCGTTAGAACAAGGAGAGTAAATGCAAATCCTGCGCCTTTAATCGCTGTTCAGATTGATGAAATAATACTACAAGCAGTGCAAAATGATCCATCGATCAGTATTCGACGCTTGGCATTGCAGTTTAACATACCTACTTGGAAGGTTTGGAGTATTTTAAAAGTAGAACGCTTCCATGCCTACCATCACACACCAGTACAGGAGCTGCTACCCATTGATTTCCCCAAACGGATGGAGTTTTGCAATTGGCTCCTTGAACGACAAATAGATGACGAAAATTTTTTCAACAATATTCTGTGGACGGATGAGTCCCAATTTACCAGAGACGGTATCACAAACTTCCACAACCTACATACGTGGGCTGAGAGTACACACAAGAAGAGCGGCATCATTTCAGCACAGATTCAGAGTTAATTTATGGGCAGGTGTGATTGGTGACGATTTACTTGGACCTATTAGGCTCCCGCGTACTCTAAATAGCTCCAATTACTTACAGTTTTTATCAAATGATCTACAGGACTTGGTGGATGATATTTCACTGGTTCGATTGGCTTCCATGTTTTACCAACATGAAGGTGCTCCTGCTCATTACGGCCGACAGATCACAGATTGGTTAAATTCCTATTATAGCAATCGCTGGATCGGTAGAAATGGACCGATACACTTGCCTGCAAGATCTCCTGATCTTATTATTATGGATTTCTTTGTATGGGGACGGATGAAGAATCTTGTCTACGCAACGCCAGTAGAAACATTGGAAGATCTAAATATCAGGATCGATGCGGCAGCAATAGAAGTAAGGCAACAGTTGAGGAATATGAATACCAAGAGAACACTCGCCAAACGAGCTTTAGCGTGCATTCAAAATGAAGGTGGCCATTTTGAACACTTATTATAATAAAAATATTTGAAATAAAAACCATTATTAAATTCTTTCAATTCAAGCAAGTAGCGTAGATCAACATGGATATGCACTGATTTTTTAAATATTTAATTTTTATGCGATATGTATTTTTACCTGTTACTTCCAAAATGTTAATCGTAACTCATACATGTATGCAGCTTTTGTAGGTAATATTACGGCTCATAAAAAAATGAAATTAAAATGACATTTTTATAATGGGGTTTTCTGAGAAAAACTACATTGATCACTGAATTTTAAGGGTTCACGTAGCAAAAATTTGTGTTTTCGAATAAATATCTCAAGATTGGGTGCAGTTACAATTTAGACTGTTACATCAAATGAAAGGTAATTCGATTGCCCAAAAAACGAGTTATAACACTTTGCCTTGTGATTATTCGTTTTCAAGATATAACGTTTTAAGTGAGTGAGGGTACCGGTCAAAAACACTTTTCTTAACCACACTGTATCTCCAGTAATATTGAAAATTGACCCAGCCTGTAGAACAATTTTTTTTCTCCAAATATATCAAGGAATAACCCCTTACAAGGTGGCACACGGAGTGCCAAACACCCTGTATAATAAAATAACATGCATCTGTAAAGCATACATACATAGATTATAAAGAGATAGATAGTGTTATATACTCTTGGTGAAATCTGAGAGTATTATAAGCTTAATCTAGCCCAAAAGTTTGTAACGCTTAGAACGAAGCCTCAGACCAAAAAAAGTTAAATATTATTTAGTGCTTGACGTCCGTCCGCCCGTCCGTCTGTCTGTTGATAACTCAAGAACGCCTTGACCTATGATTTTGAAATTTTGAATCTGGATGTTTGGACGAATTTGTAAGGCTAAGTTCGTTAACTGGCAAAATCGTCCTACTCCTTCGGGTAGCTCCAATACAAAAAGTCCTAAGGCACGTGTTAAAGATTACTTTCCGACAGTCTTTGAACGATTTAATCCAGAATTTGGTGTTTTGTATAACATACGATTGACTTGCAGCATATCGTGACTGCAGTATGTTTATGCAATATATGCAAAAAAACTTTTAAAATGCCCCTGAAATAACCAGTTTTGTACGCCAATGCAGCTTTTACTTTGACATTAGTAGCACATGCGTATAAAACAACTTGGTTCTTTTTTATTGTGGCATGGCCAATCCGTAATCTAAAGCCCCCATAGACACGCGAGCATGTCGGCGCAAACATAGGTTTGCGCAAACACTAGCTTTAGCGCATACACCCGCGATCATGTTGGCGAGCCTCGGTTGTTTATTGGATTCCACCATGGAAACAATGTGTGCCTGTGCCGTTCTAGTTACATACTAGTAGAGCAAAAAAAGAAAAGAGGAAACGAAAATTATGGGCGACAAAAATCATTTTATGTCCCGCCTTTTAGAGTTTTTTGTGCCCCGTCTTTTTATTACCCAAATCCTTTTTATTATCCATATACAGTTATTGCTTTAATGATTTTTATTTTCATAATAGGTTTTCCCTATCCTATAAATAGGCAACTAACCAATATGTAAGAGAGATCTTCGCCAACTACAGTGAAATAAAACTAGCATCTTTTATTTCAAAAAATAATTTAAAATATAAAATTTAATCCGATCTTGTATAAAGCTTGTTTATAAAGCGATGTACCTCTTTTGATCCACCGCTAAAATGTCACTCTTTGAGTTCACTTTCACTTTGACGTTCTTCTCGTTAGATGTAATATCTACCGAAAATTCCTGTAAGTTGTGCCTTGTTACAAATCCAATTCACTCTTGATTTTAAAAGAATAGTTTTTAATGTTACTCGCACCGTGTCTTTATTTCGTCTAATTCAAATTTACAAATTTCGAAAACTTTACGGCCGAAATTATGCTGACCTAATGTCGGCGATTTAAAGCATCTTTATCAACAAAAAAATTGATTGCAACTTGATTTCATGCATGCACATAAATTCTTCGCAAGCATGGGAAATTGACTTTAAGTGAAATATGAGGCACATATCTACTGAAACTTGGAATGTGTCTTGCAAGCAAAAACTCTCACACTCAAGCCAAGGTGTATAAGTATTCGTGCCGAGGGCTGCATGGTATCAGGTGTATAAATGTGATGCCTTGAACGATCTCCTGGGGGCACCGGGCGAAACCCCCTTGTAACCTAGCCTTACATCCGTATTGGGAGCTCTGCGGATGCGGACCTTTTTTTTCTCGCCATACTCGTGGGAACAAAATAAACACAGTATCCAAAAACACCGACGAAGTGTCCTCTGGAATTAGCACCCCAGTTGACGTGGTACTTGCTGTGGGCATTGATGGCGAGATGGATATAGAGTGTGAAGACACCCTACTACTCACACCGCCGGACCATCACGAAGAGGGGAACCTGCTCAACCCATCTCTGTGCAGAGGACCGGTAGTAAGCACGAACGACATCAGCATTCAGGAGCCAATGGTCCCAAATGCGGTAGTTGCTCCTGTGGACCTACCACAAATCGAATCAGAGAGGCATTATGAATACTTCTCCGGAGCCTCTAGGAGACGTATCAGTGCGAAAATTGCCAGTGGCGTGGATCCAGAAGAAGCGCGGAGACAAGTCAGAGAACTTGTAGCCAAACGCGATTCGGAAGGTGCCAAAACACACATTGGCAAAAGAGGCAGATATGATGGTAGCACACCAGAACAGATCTTGAAAAAGGTGCAGAAAACCAAAAAAACTGCGGCGGTCGTCGACACGGTTCAGGTTAGCAAAACCAAACCAGTAGTCGTTGACAAGGTTCAGGTCTCCTCGACAAAGACCAAACCAGCCACTACAGTAAGCGCAAAAACAGCAAAAGGAAAGCCGGTGGAAGGACAGAGCTCGTTCATCCCAACGCCGTGCACTTCCAAGCTCTCATATAGAGACGTAACGTCTCAAATGAAAGTAGCTATTACGCACCCCATGCACCCTGCGGTCACTCTCACTGAAGACCAAATGAGAAACGTCAAGCGATCGATCATGGACGAAGTGGACATGATTGAAGCTGGCGGACCGCATCCGCAATTTATTGCACAAAGTCAGACTAGCGGCTGGCTCTCCATCACGTGCAATAACAAACCGACCAGGGACTGGATCATCAGGATCACCCCTATGCTAAAGCCCTGGAAGGATGCGCAGCTCGTTGCGGTAGATAGGTCCGAACTACCGAAGGCAACTACCTGCGTAACTTATGTCCCACCAGGATTTGAATTGACGGGTGACAAGTTCAAGCTCCATCTAGGCAAATAAAACCCAAGCCTCAGGGCCGAATCGTGGCGGGTTCTCCGCATTGTGAAGGAGAAGAATGGCTGACAGACCTTCGTATTCTCTGTAGACGACGCTTCAATCGCTGAGCTTGAATCACTTAAGTGTCGCCTATGTGTAAAGGGAATGATTGATATTGAAGCGCTCAGACAGATGGAGGGGGCCTGGGTGAATCTCTCGGGATGCCGGCAAGCAAGAATCTGCTGGCCGAAACTTGATAGGAGGAACTCTAGCTTCATTTTGTCTCTGGGCAGGGACATTTGCAGACAACTTATAGGGGTCCTAACGGGACACTGTCCCTTTGGAAGGCATGGAGAAAGGCTGGGAATACCCATGGCTGACCTGTGTCGCTGTGGTGACGAGAATGTTGAGCCAACACTGGAGCATCTAGTGTGTGAATGTGATAGTCTGGCGCGCACCAGGCATCGGTACTTGGGGAAATTCTCCTTAACCGATCTATCAGAACTTGCGATGATTCCTTTATGGAGAACTACTCTCTTCATAAGGAAGAGCAATATTTGGAATCAGTAGTATAGAGCCCGGTTTTTATACGAGGGGACCACAATGGATCCACAGTGATCTCTCGTGATGTACTGGGGCACATTGCTTTAGTCCACCCTTCTCAATCTAACCTAACCTAAGTGTCGCCTATTCCTGAACTTTTCAGATATACAAGTGAGGATCAAAAAGGAAGGGACAGAGAAAGTCAACACCGTAAAGGTAGCCCCACAAAATACCACAGGTATCAGGATTGAAACTGCGAAGTGTGCAGATGCCCTGGCCAGAGACATTAGCCCTCAACCAGGACCATCTAAACCAACAGAAGAAGCAGATGATCAGGGCAGAGAAATCAACACTCCACCTGCAACATCACAAGCTCCTATACCCATGGATGTAGAGTCTAGAACTGCCACTAACCTAAATGTTCAGGACACCTACAACACGCCCCAGTCCGGACCGCCACAAGGTCCCTTGGAGTGGAAGAGAGTCCAGCGCAGAGCCAAACCTCACGCAGGCTCCTCCAAAGGCCCAACATCTGGTGAAAAAACTCTCGCTAAAAAGCACCTCAAGCCACAGCGCAACACTCCCAAAGGTCTACAAGCCGGAGGGAAGAAGGCGACTAAAGGCTCAGAGCTAGCGAAGCCGCCAGTGCCGTCGGCATTGCAGAGAAGGATTCAGCGCATCAGAGATGCTGCTCAGGCAGCTAAATCTAACAGGGCCAACCCGACTGCCGATCAATGACCGCCTTCGGGTGCCTTCAAGTGAACCTGCAACATGCGAAAGCATCGTCAGCAGTCCTCTCTCGCAGGTTCACTGAAGCTCACCTTGACGTCGCTCTTATCCAGGAGCCATACTTAACGGAGGACCAGGTAAGAGGATTGACCGTGGGCGAGCTCTCGTATGACTCTACCAATACCGGTAGACCCAGAGCATGTTTACTTTTTAAAAAGAATACTAAATATGTTCCAATTCCAGGTTACTGTACGAAGGACGTTGTAGCGGCCTTTGTAGAGCTGCCGTTCCCGGAGGGCAGGACAGAGATCATCATATGCTCAGCTTACCTTCCCGGGGACTGCACTGAACCAGCGTCACCCGTCATCAGGGACATCGTCGACCTATGCCGGAGGACTAACAAGCAGCTGGTACTTGGCTGTGATGCCAATGCACATCACAGTATGTGGTCAAGTTCCAACATCAATGAACGGGGTGAACCTAAATATTCTCAATAGAGGTAACAAACCCACTTTCATAAATAGAGTCAGGCAGGAGGTCCTGGATCTTACCATTTGTACTCAATTCCTGAGCACAAAAATCTGCAAGTGGCACGTCTCTAATGAGACTTCTATGTCAGATCATAGGCATATCCTATTCAACATAGAATCAAATACCATTTTGTCCGAAACGTACAGGAAGCCACAAACGACGAACTGGGAACTATACGACCAGAAATTGTCGGAATTCATGGCCGGCACCATACATAATATTAAGGACATTGACAGCATGGAAATAGCATCAGAACAAATACGCAATGCTATTGAAACTGCTTTCAACTCATCCTGCCCGGAAAGGTCTAGAGCAAGTAACAGGAAAGTAGATTGGTGGAACCCAGCACTAACTAAGCTCAGATCTCAAACAAGAAAGCTCTTCAATAGGGCTAAAAAAAACTGGTGAGTGGGAATCGTACAAAAGGGCTCTAACAGAGTACAATCACGAAATTAGACGTGCGAAGAGAAATTCGTGGAAATTGTTCTGCCAGGGTATGAACGATTTACCCAGCAGCGCAAGAGTACACAAAATACTATCTAAAGCACACACTAATAAAATGGGCTTTTTAGAGAAACCCGATGGCTCGATTACCGCAAATGGGAAACAGAAGTTAGAACTTTTAGCACAAACTCATTTCCCAGGATCCTCAACCATAGAACCAAGCAATGATGAACGGTACACTGTCCCAAAGCCGAGCAGACCTACCATATTGGACTGGGAAAACTCAGCCAAGATCTTCACTGCCAACAAGGTTAAATGGTCTATCGTAGTTTTAAACCATTTAAATCTCCTGGAGAAGACAGAATATTTCCCGCTTTACTACAAAGAGGAATGGACCATCTTCTACCAACACTGTTATCCATATTTAGAGCAAGCCACGCATGGGGTTACATACCCATATCCTGGCGTAACGTTAAGGTGATATACATACCAAAAACAGGGCGCCGCTCGAGCAATAATCCTAAGTCATATCGTCCTATCAGCTTAACGTCATTTCTCTTAAAAACTATGGAAAAGACTATTGATAGGCATATCAGAGATGGGGCTTTGAAATCTCAACCCTTACACTCCAATCAATATGCATATCAACCAGGGAAGTCTACAACCCACGCCTTACAAAACCTAGTCACGAAAATCGAGAAATCGATTACGGACAAGGAAATAGCTGTGGGTTGCTTCTTAGATATCGAAAGGGCATTTGACAACACTGCCTACGAAAGTATCTACTCTGCTGCACAAAAGCGTGGTATTGATCCAAAAACCTGCAGTTGCATCAAGGCCATGCTAGAAGGCAGGAAAATAACTTCGACTAGCCGACTCAACAGTCACAGTCACAGCTGCGAAAGGCTGTCCGCAGGGTGGGGTACTATCACCCATCCTCTGGTGCTTAGTAGTGGACCTTCTTCAAGACCTAACTAGTCACGGTACAGGGTTACGCTGACGACCTTGTCATCCTTGTTAGAGGTAAATTTGAAGCGACGGTGACTGATCTAGTTCAGAATACCCTAAACCAGGTAACAACCTGGTGCACTAAAGCAGGATTGGGTATCAACCCAAAGAAAAGCACAATTGTTGCATTTACCAAAAGGAGGTGTAAGGACAAGCGATCTAAGCCTACTCTTTTTGGAGAATCCATAGAGTATTCTAGTGAGGTAAAATTCCTGGGTATTATCCTGGATGAAAAACTCACCTGGAATGCTCATTTGGACAAAGTTCTTGAAAGGGCCAGAATCTCTCTCAGGACCTGCAGGAGCATTCACGGCAAACACTGGGGACTGAGTCCAAAACTAACCTACTGGATGTATACCGTCGTTGCTAGGCCCATTATAACTTACGCGGCATCCGTCTGGTGGAAGGAAACAAAGCAGAAAACTGCTCAGCTAAAGCTGACTAAATTACAATGACTGGCATGCCTGGGTATTACTGGGGCGATGCACACCACTCCCACAGCTGCCTTAGAGGTGCTTCTCAACCTAGCACCTCTACACTTAGAAATACAGAAAGAAGCTAGATTCACCACATACAAACTTTTGAGCTCGGAGGACGAGTCAGAGCGCAAAATAGCTTGCCCAACTCTCTCCGCGGAACTCAGCAAGGACCCGATACTAGCGATACCTATTTCTGATTCAATGGTACCGAAATTTAACTTCACAAAGCCATTCAAAGTTGTCCTACCTGAAAGGGAGGATTGGGCCACAAACAAACCCACTCCAAAACCAGGATCCATAATCTGGTACACAGACGGATCTAAAACGGATCAAGGTGTAGGATCAGGAGTTTATGGAGTGCGCCCAAATGTGAAATTCTACTGTAGCATGCACATAACATCCACTGTTTTTCAGGCAGAGACTCATGCTATTGAACTATACATTAGAGAAAATATCAGACGGGGCTACAAAAACCAACGAATATATATTCTCTCGGACAGCAAGGCAGCAATAATGGCACTTCAGTCCGTTCAAATCCACTCCAAACTTGTTTGGAATTGCCTCCAATGCCTGATTGAACTCGGAAATAACAACAGAGTCAGTCTCATTTGGATTCCGGGACACAGCGGCTATGTAGGTAATGAAATGGCCGACTTAATGGCTAGGAAAGGTTCAGAAGCTGACTTCATGGGACCATATCCATTCTGTGGGATACCATTAAGCACAGCCAGAATGAACATCCGAATGTGGCAAAAATCGCAAAGTGCCATTCACTGGGACTTGGTACCGGGCAACAGGCACTCAAAGCCTTTTATGCCAAAACACTCGGAGAAAAGAACATCTGATTATCTAAAATTAAGCAGATATCAGACCCGAACCTTAGTGGGAGCTCTGACTGGACATTGTCACATGAGGAAGCATCTCAATAGGATTGGTCTCTCTGAGACTAAAATTTCCAGAATATGCAATGACGAAGACGAAACACCAGAGCATATCCTCTGTGAATGTGAGGGTTTAACTCGCAAAGGGCTTCGTCACTTCGGTCAGGGTTTCATGGACCCATCGGAATTCCTGACCAAAATACTAGGCTTCATTGAAAGCGCAGGGATCGAAGAGGAATCGTAATCAAACCGGGGGGATGTCACAATAAGCCCAACTGTGGCTGCAGTGACAGAGGTTAACCACACCAACCCCTATTTCCAAATCTATCTATCTATCTATCTAAGCAAAAACTTTACTTTACTGTGGCAACCAAAATGAAAACAATTGAATTTTAATAAAAGTAAAAAGAGAGGAACGAATTACAAAAAAAGAACAAATTCAGGCACGAATTTGTACATGCTCCCGCGTTAAAGGTTAGTTTAACTCTTCCTTGGAATGCTGACAAATGGAACTTAAGTATTGGACGCCTGCTTTTACTGTATCGAGCTCTCTCCAATATGGTTTCATGTCGTAATAGACGACCAGATTCCAGCTGTCCAAAATGAGATCAGCAGATCCAATTCTTTCGGAGTAAAGGCCGGGTGCTGAAGTAAATGGAGTAACCTTGATTGGTGTTCCAAAAATTGGTAATACAAAACTAGTGAGTAGCATCAGGTTTATGACCGATGCCATGGAACTAGGTTTCTTCTTTTTTGACATATATGCGGTTGCAATAATGAATGAATTTGCGTTCAATTCATCTTCTACTTCTAGAGTTCTCTTGGGTTCGCGCGATTGATGAGATGGGTCGTTATTTTATATCATTGAGGCTACCTTCTCTTCTGATTCTGCTTCGACCTCTACTGGGAGTGGTGCCAGCTTCTGAATTAACTGTTTTAAAACTACAGAGGTAGTTCTGACTTCGGCAACTCGAACCGAATCGTCTTTTCCTTTGATCATTCGGATGATTCTACCTAATTGCCATCTTAGTACGGGTAGATTATCATCTTTTATTACGACCATCATTCCGGGTTTCACATTCTCCCTGCACTGTTTCCACTTGTATCGATGCTGTAATTCACTCAAGTATTCAATCGACCACCTTTGCCAGATTTGGTGTTTGATTGCGCATACCAGTTTCCATCTTTGGGAGAGACTCGATCTTCTTACTTGTGCGTGTACATCGACCATGCTGGTAAGCGGTTCGCCTGTCAAGAAATGTCCTGGTGTCAGAGCATTTAGATCATTTGGGTTGGATGACAGTGCAGTTAACGGCCTTGAATTGAGAATCGCTTCTGTTTCGATTACTATAGTTTGCAGCTCTTCGTAAGTCAATGAAGTTGATCCTACATTTTTTAGCAACAGCTGTTTCGCATACTTCACAGCCGCTTCCCAAAGTCCTCCGAAGTGTGGAATTCTTGGAGGTATAAAACAAAAGTCCATTCCTTTGGAGACACAGAAATCCGTTATACACTGTGCTGCCGGATTGGCGTATACCGCTTCACTCAGTTCCTCTAATTGGTTCCGAGCTCCAACGAAGTTTGTCGCATTATCGCAAATTTTTTTTTCACAATGCCCCCGCCGGCCAATGAAACGTTTTAGCGCACCGATGAATCCTTCTGTGGTTAAATCCGTCACTAGTTCCAAATGGACGGCCTTGGTGGCAAAGCAGCAGAAGAGACAGCTAGATACGATTTTTGCGGTCATTTTCCACGAATCTTGAAGTGGGTCCAAAACGGTCCGGCAAAATCCACTCCACTTTTGATGAAAGGCCGAGCTGGTTGAACTCGGTCAGCTGGCAAGTTTCCCACCACGGATCTAGCAATAGTCATTCCCTTTATAGGCCAGTATTGATCACGTACTATTGCACGAAGAGCTTGTGGTACGGCGTGCAAATTGTCGTTGTGGATTTGGGTGATAATAAGTTTTGTAACATGGTGACCGTACGGCAGCAAGGTAGGGTGCTTGATACTATAAGACAAATTGGAATGCTCCAAACGTCCACCGACTCGTAGAACATGCGCTCGGTCCAAAAACGGGATTAAACTGCTGATATGGTTATTATTGCTGAGCTGACTACCAGAATTTAGGATCTTGATTTCTTCGCCAAGTTCTTATCGTTGAATTTCTCGTATAATTGTGGTCAAAGCTTCGTCCATTTCTGACATTGATAACGACTGACCGGCAAACTAGCCGTGTGAATCGAATGATGTAGGCCACAACTCTTTCCAGATGCCGAAATGAATTTTTGTGATCGATGCCGTAGATGAAATGAGATGAGTTTTGTGTAATGGATAGCACAATTTTGGGTTGTCTTTTTTCCATTATGGTGTCTTCGGGAATATGTTTTTCCGGCCACATGCTTTCACTACCATGCAAGAAGAAGGGTCCATAGAACCACAAAGAACAGCCTTCCAGCTTCTCTGGTGCAATTCGTTGGGATAGCAAATCAGCTGGATTATCTTTTGATCCTAGATGCCACCACTGTTCTGTCGCCGAATATTCTTGTATTGATGCGATTCTGTTGGCTACAAAAGTGTGGAAGGATGAATATTCAGGATGAAACCAATGAAGAACAATTTTAGAGTCGGTCCAGAAGAAGCATGATTGACTGGTCAACTTCAGTTCCTTACGAAGACGGTGTATTAATTCTGCGGCTAACTTAGCCGCACACAGTTCCAAACGAGGAATCGTAGTTACTTTTAAAGGTGCAACTCTTGTTTTGACGCATAAAAGTTGTACAGTTCTAGTTCCATCCTGATGTCACGAAAATATATCGCGGCTCCATAGGCCTTTTCTGCGGCGAAAGCGTGTAACTGCTGACTTCTGGGTACTTTACCGTTAAATACGTGGCGGGCAATTTTTATGTTGCTTAGTTTTTTCAACTCTTGGCGGTATGCAGTTCCATCGGGAGTGCAGCATCCCAATCCTGCTTAAGGTTCCATAATCGCTAAATAAATATCTTTGCAGTGATGGTGACAGGACTCACTAATCCTAACGGGTCGAAGACATGAGTGATGTCCGATAAGGCGGTCCTTTTTGTGATCTTCGAAGAATCACTACAAGCAGTTCTAATGCTGGATACATCGGTTTTCGGTAGCCAAGTTTAACCCCAACGTCTTTTTTTGGCTCACTTGGTCGTCTTCAAAGTCTAATTGTAGAGCGACATCTTCATTGGGGATATCTTTTAAAAGATCACTGTGATTGGCACACCACTTGCGCAATTTACTCGTAAATCCGGCTGCTTGGTATTTAATTTATTTCATCTTTTTTACAAATAGCTTCTCGAAGGTTATTCGAGCCAGTCATTAAGTCATTGTAGATGTAGGAGTCTTCTTTGATTGCTTGGGAGCCTAGCTCATATTTGTCAGCTGATTGTACGGCTAATTGCTGCAAACACTTTGTTGCTAAGTATGGTAATATATAATCTCCTCGCTGGGATCCATTTTACAAAGTATTAACTGGTATTTTCGATCGTCTTTGGCTACCATGATTTGATGGTACATTTTTTCGATGTCCGCTGTAAAAACGACACGAGTCACGCGGAATCGCAGCAGAATCGTAAATAATTCGCTTTGAATAGTTGGTCCAGTATGCATAATTTGATTAAGACTCGTATTGGATGTAGTTTTAGCTGGTGCATCAAACACAACACAAAGTTTAGTCGTCGTACTATCGGGCCGAACTACACAATGATGTGGTAAGAAGTAGTGCGGCATTTGAATGTTTGAATGCAAGGTAAACACCTTGCTCATATGTCCCAAATCCATATATTCTTCCATGAAGGCACTATACATAGTTTTCAATTCGGGATTTTTCGCAAGCCTTTTTTCTATTTGAAGAAATCGTTTAAGAGCGATGTCCTTAGAATCACCGAGCATACTAGTCTGGTGTGAGAAGGGTAGACGCACTTCAACACGTCCTTTGGCCGTGTTGCTGGAAATGCGCCTCGCATTTCATCTCCTGGGTGGTCATTTGTGTATTTGTTTGTTATCTTCCAGAATTTTTCCATTTGTTCGGATAACTGAGCATCCTCAATGCTATTTATACTGCACATTGATACGGGTTTTCCTAACGTTCTGATTGTATTTATCTTATCAGCCATGACCCATCCAAATGTTGTATTTTGTGATATCGGTAATCCTTTTCCAAGGTTTTTCTATCCTATCGAAATCAACTTAAGTATAATTCTGCTCTGATCAGAATATCGATTGGACATGGTTTGTTGAAGCTCGGATCTGCGAGTTTAATGTTGTTAGGTATCGACCAATTTGACTTGTCGAAACCATGTAATGGTTGTGGAGATGTTATTTGAGATAGAATGTAGGCTTCTATCTTAGGTGGCATTGTTTACAACTCCTTGCAGAACATGTTGATATGGTGTGGCCCTTTCTCAGACAATTTATGCACAACTTTTCTTTCTTTGCCGTTTGATATCTTGCAGTGGGAGTCAGAGAAAGAAATTTGGCACATGAAAATAGCTGATGACTCTGCTGGCACAAGATACAACTTGTGTCCTTGTCGGTAGCTAATAACGTGGACATTGTGTTTGATCATATTACTCTGCCACCACGTGGTTTGGTCGCAGTGGTGAAGGCCTCCAGAGCTTGAAAACGCAGCTCCAGGAACTCTTGTAACTGCGTCAAGGTTGACACTTCTCTGGGGTGCGTCAACTGTTGCTCAAATTGAGTGCGTGTTGCCTGGTTCAAACACTGCAGTAGGATGAAGACGAGGATTGCATCCCATTCATGTACTGGAACATCCAAGTTTGCTAGAGTCTGGCAACACTCGTTTGTAGTGTCATGCAGAGCTCTAATTGCACTTGCATTTTCGCTAGTAGAAGGCGGTTGGGAGAGCAATTTGTTGATAAGAGAGTTTACTAACAGGCGCTTGTTCGCGTATCTACTCTCCAGTATGTTCTAGGTCGCTTCGTAGCCAGTGTTGCAAAATTAGTTTATTTCGCGTAAAGTTACTTTGTTAGTGATAAATAAACACAATAAAAATGCACAACTTCAAGATTATCAAATTTATTTGTCACAAAATTAGAGGGCACCCGATCTCGAGGAACTCATTGTAAGAGTCAGTCGCTTCAATAATTTCCTCGAGATCGGGTGCCCTCTAATTTTGTGACAAATAAATTTGATAATCTTGAAGTTGTGCATGCAAAACAAAAACCAAAAAAAAACAACAAAAAAATTAAACAATTTTTGCTTCTATGGTAGCTTCTCACCATGAAAAATTCCATTCTTATAAAAAATGGTAAAAAAAAAATAAAACGACGGGATTCGATTCGGCGCTCTTGGCGTTGAATTTCATATATCATAGCGAACAACCAAAAATTCCACCAAATTGGTTGAAATATTGGGTGATCTTCAGTGCCACCTACCTTTAGTATAAGGAGGCGAAGGCAAGAATGTTACTTAAATTATAATTCGCGGTAATGAAATTATTTATTTATTTATTTATAATACAATAAGAGGCATATAAATATACACAATTAGTACTTAAGAACTAGTGACTTAGACCATCATCTTAGTAATGAAATTAGTTTCAACATCGCCTATATAGAATAATCCCAAGCAATGCCACTAGTTGTAAGGCTGTTTCGGAGTTAGGCTTGATACACTCTCTGACGAGTCTATGCCATCCGATGACGAAACAGCTCCTTCAGACCCAGTCCAACACAGTCTTATAAAAAACTGGCCTATCCAGCGAAGGTTTTCCAACTGTCATGCCCTCAGAGACAGCGATTAATCAACAGTCGGGGATTTCGTGTTGGGGTTTCACACCAGAAACTCCACTGACGCCGGAGAACAACAAAAAACTTAAACATCATTTTCCATTTTAAACATTCAAAATGACGTTAAGACGAAACTAACAGCTACACACACATATGAATATTCCAATAGCTGCTTTCTTGCTATAGTCCGGAGAATGAGCAAGAAAAAGCAGCTTTTTAAACATGTTGTCAAGTGTCAAATAGTAAGCGCGAGAAAGCAGCTTTTTGGTTGCTTTGGACACACAAAAGCATACAAAAGCAATAATAATGTAATAGCAGCTATAGCAGAAATCATGAACCCGGACTGAATTAAAAAATTGTTTTTAGTTAGTTCGCTGTTTCGTATGTACGAATACGAAAAAATTGGGAAAATTTCAAATTTATTTAGATTAGATTTAGATTAGATTAATTTTTATTATTCCATATTACATTTTTTATATTTTAAGATATATTAAATAATGCGATGCTCAGACTCTGCAGCCTTTTCAATTCGTGATTATTGTTTAGTTTTCACAAGAAGTTAATGAGTTACAATTTGGTGATATGAATAAATGGGAATTGAAAAAACCTTATGGATGTTACTTAAACTAGAACTTAAAGCTAGACTTAAAACTTAAGATTTAAAACTAACATTAAAAATAACTTAAATGAAGTAATTCAATAGCTTATCTAACTAAGGTATTGCTGATACCAGAGAGAATCAGCGGGTTCTCCGAGTTTCTGCATTTTGAGGCAAACTTAGATGAAATATTAAAAATAATGTGTTACAGTTGTATGCAATGAAACGCGTGCTTTCTGGTACGGAGACCAAGTCGAAGTGCTTTATTGCTAATGCTGTTACGACGTTTTAGCGTCGCAACATTCGGTGTTGCCAATACAACATCCCCTTTCCTTTAGTTAATTATAATTTGGATGACATTAATCTCCGAATCTACGCAACTACATTTCATGATAAATTAAAGTGAAGCTTCCTGCTCTTAAGATAAAATAAAATAAAATAAAATAATAATGAATTCTAGTAAAGCTTCTTCCTCTTAAAATATTGTGTAAATAAAACTTAAAAATAGATAAGCAACTAACTCAAACTTCACAAGCTGCTTTATTCCGTCTTAGATATGGCCAAGGCGGCTATACGTCAGTTTTTTGGGCTTGTTCTTTTTCCGAACTGGACGCGAGGGTGTATCGCTGCTGTTCCTCCGCTGCTCAAGCAGCTCACTGGTTGAAGCTGCTCCAGCTTCATTCCGTTGGTGCTCAGCCGTCGACTCTCCTTGTGCATCTGCATCCGGTTGTTCCAATTGCGTGTGACGTGGCCGCACATGGACACGACTCTTCTGGTACTCGCCGTTGCTTTTGGTTTTTACGATAAATGTATTTGGTTTCATCTCCCTTTTTATCGTCGCTTCCTCCCATTTTGAAGTGCTTGGACTGATTTTCGCCATCACTTTGTCGCCAACTCTGACGACCGGAAGGTTTCTGCATCGACGGTCGTAGAATTTTTTCGCCCGCTCCCGGTTTCGGACAATGTTACTCTTAACGTTCCGCGCCACTTTCGGTGGCAGCGCACTTGGCATCATTGGGATGTTGCATCTCGTTCGTCGGGAAAACAATCGCTGTACGGGACTGTAGTCAATTTTGTTTGGCGTGTTTCTCCATTGTAACAGTAGCAGATAGAAATCTTTTCCATCTTCCTCCGCCTTGCGAATTAGATTTTTGCTATCTTGACAGCAGCTTCTGCCTTCCCATTTGCTTGTTGGTGGTGTGGGCTCGATTGCGACATGCGAACTCCCATCCCTTCGAAAAGGATTCAAACTCGTTTGACGTGAAGTTAGATCCTCCATCCGTGACGCAGACAATTGGGATTCCGTGACGGCTGAAATTTCGCCGACAAATCTCAACAGTCGACTTCGCTGTTAAGTCCCTTAGCTCGTCAATCTCGAAGAAGTTCGAATAATGATCGACTGTTACAAGAAAACGTTTCCTTCTATCTTTTATCTGGATTTCGAACACGTCGAGGCTAATTCTCTCAAACGGGCGGTTTGGAACCTCGTGTGACTGCATTGGTGGATTCCTCTGTGATATTGCGAATTTAGCACAGGTACCGCAGCTACGTACCTTATCTTTCAGTTGATCGTTGATCCCCGGCCAAAAAACTGTTTCCCTCGCTAGCTTCATTGTGTATTCAATGCCCTGATGGCTCGCATGTAGCTTTTCCAAAATCTCTTTTCGGAGCTGCGATGGAACAAGAATACGATTAGATTTTAAAA
This sequence comes from Beris morrisii, assembly GCA_951812415.1. NCBI lineage: Eukaryota > Metazoa > Arthropoda > Insecta > Diptera > Stratiomyidae > Beris > Beris morrisii. The sequence continues at coordinate 78,121,008 of OX638313.1, forward strand.
TTACACCGTCGTAAACTGAAAAATCGTCACGAAAGGTCCAGTATGCTTTAAGCTCGTCCGCCACCTTCCTTCGGTCTTCCGGCCGGCCTTCAATGATTGATTTCTTTAGCTTCTGTAATGTTACTTATTTCAACGTTGCCTCTTTGATTCGTGCGATCTGTGAGTCCTGTATTCTTATCTTTTTTAGTACATTGATTCTCTCGATGAACAACTCTTCTTTGCTGTACTCATTATCGCAGCTCGATATTTGGTAGATGTTGTAGTTTTTTTCTTCCATTGCAGTCTCGTTCGGCGCTCTTGATAAAAAGTCTGCGATGTGCATTTCTTTTCCTTTAACATATCTCAGCTTCAGGTTGTATCGCTGGAGGTACATCAGCATCGCTTGTAATCTTTTGGGTGTATCCGATAGCTGTCTTCGGGCTGCTATCCGTATCAGTGGTTGGTGATCCGTTTGTACAAACACATCGTGCTTTCCGCATATATATTGATCGAATCTACGGCAGGCGAACAGTATTGCAAGGAGCTCTTTCTCGATTTGTGCGTAGTTTTTCTGCGTTTTTGATAAGACTTTTGATGAGTATGCGATTGGCAGTCCTTCCTGCATAATGCATGCGCCCATAGCGAAGTCAGATGCGTCGGCTTGGATCGTGACTGGCTTTCGTGCATCAAAGTACTTCAGGACTGGTACTGAAGTTATGCTCCGTTTCAATCTGTCCAACTCAGATTGACATTTGTCTGCCCATAAAAAATCGACGCCCTCTTTCGTTAAGTTACTCAACATAGTTGCTTGGTCGGACAGATTGGGTACATATCTTGCCAAGTAGGTGATCAACCCGAGAAAACCCACTAGTGCTGCTTTGTCCTTACGTGCCTCCAAGTTTTGTATTGCTGCTATTTTCGTTGGATCTGGCTTCAGCCCTTCCGCCGTGAGTAAATGGCCAACAAATTTTACTTCGGTCATGCAAAGTTTTAGCTTTTCTTTGTTCAGCTTGCAGTTCTTTTCCCTGAGTCTAGTCATCAGATTTCGAAGCGCATTGTTGTGGTCAATAGTTGCTTCATTGACCGTCGCCCCTTTTCCAAATATGAAGATGTCGTCTGCTATCACCGCAATCCCTTTTAGCCCGTACAAGATTTCATTCAGCTTCATGTGGAATATTTCCATCGCGGGGCTGATGCCAAACGGCATTCGTTTAAATCGATACCTTCCGTACGGAGTGAAAAACGTGCAGAGCTTGCTACTTTCATTGGTTAGCTTTACCTGCCAAAACCCTTTTTTGCGTCTACGGTTGAAAATACCTTTGCTTCGTTTAGGCCAGGGAGTATCTCATCGATTGTAGGTATTATGCAATTCGCGCTTTTTAGCTCCCTGTTAAGTTCGCACGGGTCCAGGCATATTCGAATTTTGTTGTTTCGCTTGGCAACTAAGATGTTGCTCATCCAATCGGTGTGTTCACTCTCCTTGCAAATTACGCCCATGCTCTCCATTTCGTCTAGCTGTTTCTTAAGTTCTTCGTTGAATGCAACCGCTATTCTTCTCGGCTTCTGAATTACTGGAACGGCGTTCTCGTCTATTTCTAGCTGGACTTCGCCTTCGAACTGGCCCAATCCCTCGAAAACGTCATGGAACTCGCTGATTACTGCCTCCGCACTCTGTTTATTCGGAAGCTTGTGTGTCTCGTTTATGCTAGTGCATACTTTGATATAGCCCATCTCTATGCTTGCAAGCTTCGAGAGGACTGGAATTTGCTCGAATTCGACGACCTCAAATTTTAGTCTGAACATCTGATCTTTACGTTTGCATGTAATGTTCGTTTTCGCCGACGGCGAAATCCCCAAAATCGCACGTAGATTCGGCTAGCCAATTACATTCGTTGTAGCACCGGTATCTAGCATGCATATAGTAGTGACCGAATTCTCCATGGCGTCATCAATCATCATTGTTACATCCGCCAGCAAGCATTTTTTTTTGTTAGATAGTGCTGAAAACACGTATTCTTCTCCGTTACTGCTTTCGTCGCTTTCTTCGTCTAATGCTCGTACGTGCTTGTACCTTACGACTTTGCTGCTGGTAGATGCTTCTGCTTTACTTCTACACACTTTCGCGAAGTACAGTGAAACTTCTATTACCGGACACCTCCGAAAACCGGACACCTCCCTATAGAGGACAGTTCTTTATTCCCCAATGAATTAGGTATTAAACTCAATACCCCCGAAAAGCGGACACCTCTTTATAGCGGACACTTTTGAATTCCCCAAAGGTGTCCGCTATAGAGAAGTTATACTGTAATTCCTTTTCCCACATTTTCCGCATGTTTTTCCGTATGCTGGACATTCTGAAGGTCTTCGTTCGTGCGAATCTCCACAGAAGATGCAACGACTGTCACCGCGAGCTTTATCTGGCCTGAACTTCACAACTTTGTTGACCTCACTCTCCGTCGTTGCGGCGGGACTGTTTCTTTCTTCTTTCCTGATATCTTTCAGCTGCTTCGTAACGAGCTCTTTTGCTCTACATTTATCGATCGCGTGACTGAGCGTGATGGTAGTATCCGACCATAATTGTTCTCTTAAAGAAGAGCTTTTCACCGAGTAAATTATCTTGTCGAGTAGTAAATCGTTCACTAGCGCGCCGTATTCGCAATTTCTGATTAAGCCACGTAGTCTATTAATGTATGCCTCGTATAATTCCTCTTCGTCTTGCTTCGCTAGGTTGAAGACCGCACGTTCATATCGTTTGTTTATTGTTGGTGTTAGATGCTTCTCTATCGCTTTTAACAAAAAGTCAGCCGTTGATCTCTCCGAATCAGTCAGCGGAAAATTCTCGTACATCCTCAGGCATTCCTCTCCTATTACGGTAAGCAACGTAGATTTTTTCACTTCCTCGGAGCAGTTATCTAGTCCGCTTTAGGGATGTTAAAAAAATTTCGATATATCGAAATTGCGATATTTTTTGAACGATATATCGATAATATCGGCCGATATTGTAAAAAGCGATATATCGATATTGAAATCCGACTATCGGACTCGATATTTTTTTTAAGTATAGTATAGTATAATTTTAGAAATCGAACGGGTTTTTTTGCATTTAATCTGCATTTCTGATTATTTATGAGGGATGCCAGAAACGTTGAAAGTAGAAAAAAAATTTTCGATCACGGAAACCATATCTGTCGAAACTAGGTTCAAGGCACGTGATATACAAATATATGTACGACGAGGCAACCAGGCAACTATTAGAAATACCTGATTGTCCCTGCCTCATCGGTGTCATCCGAAAGAGTTGCGTCGGCAATAAATATTGTGGTGCCAAATAATCGTAGTCGGCTTACTGGAGAGCATATTAAGGAGCGAGTATTCTTAACAACTGTCCCAGAAAAGTACTGGTTCTCATAAGCTTACATTTTAAAAAATCTGCCAACAGTCTGGGCGCAACTTTATTATTTTATGGGTAGAAGTCCGAAACGTATTTAATGATGAGATGCGGTGTTGGGTACTATGCGACTGACAACCTAAAAAAAACCGTTCCAAATAGCCTCCTGGTTCTGAGATATAAAAATTACATTTTTTGAAAAATTGCTATCCCACTTTCGTGCTCCACCTCCCCCCTCAAAAAATTTGGTTTCACTAGACTCCTCTTGTGATCCCATATACCATATACCATACCATACCATACCATCCCATATACATAGAAACTAAATTTTATCTTCCTGGTCTAATTGGTTCGGAAGATATTGTAATCCAAAGTTTTTCACGACTTCACGACTTTGCGTACGGCGGATGGCGTATGGCGTACGGCGTCTACGGCGGACAGACGGACATTTTTTTTTTTTGCTTTTTTTGTGTTTACTAGTCCTAAAACGTGTAAATACAAAATTTCAGGGTAGCAAACTTTTTTGAAATTTCAGGTCGATCACAATACTTTATTATTAAAAAATAATAAAGTAAAATAATAATATAATAATAATAAATAATTAAAATCAAGTTTGCTCTTAATACTTTTTTCGATTTTGCCCCTTTTATCCTTATTTCTTAAAAATAATATATATAAAAATTAACAGTATTTCTATCCGGAAACTTTATTTCGATCAAAAAAGGCATTATTTTGATTTCATAAGTCAACAGAGAAGAATTTTCCGCTTTTCACCTACATTTACAATATTTCAATCAAAAAACTCTCAGATATTGAAATTGAATTTCAGACTCTAAAAATAGCTAAATTTGGCAACTGTGACCGAAGGCAACGAAATCAAATGTCATTTATTTATTAGCTTTCGGTTTGCTAAAAGCTGCGTGTGCCGTATTTTTTGATTAATGTTAATTTTGATGCAGCATTGGAGTTTATTTTTCATTGGAAGAAATATTCGATATATCGATATTTTTCTCCGATATATCGTCAGCCGATATTGATATATTTTTCAATATCGATATATCGATATTTTTTTCCGATATTAACATCCCTAGTCCGCTTGCCACGATATAATTGGCCAACTGAGTCTTAAAAAACTTGAAATTTTGGACTGCGTCGCCATTTCTCATCTCGATTGCTTTTCGAGGCGGAATTGTTGTTGCTATTCTGGTATCAACATTTACGATTGCGATTCACTTTTATTACGAGAATATTCTCTAGAGGCACGAATCACTGCGTATATTTTCCCGGCGAATTCTACTTAGCCTTTAACTACCTGACGCCATGTAACAGTTGTATGCAATGAAACGCGTGCTTTCTGGTTCGAAGGCCAAGTCGAAGTGCTTTATTGCTAATGCTGTTACGACGTTTTAGCGTCGCAACATTCGGTGTTGCCAATACAACATAATGTCGTCAACCGTGGGTAGAATTGCGATTTCATATAATTCCCTAGTGGAAAAGTGCCACGGTTTGTCCAGGATTATTTTTAAACATTTATTTTGGACAATTTGAAGTTTTTTCTTAAATGTTTTTGCACAACTGATCCAAATGGGTGCTCCGTATAAGAGAATAGGTCGCATGACCGATTTTTATAACAGCAGTTTGTTTTCCGTCGACAACTCAAACTTTCTGTTGATAAGGGGATACAATATTCTGATAGATTTCTACATTTTTGTACAGGTTTGATTGATTTGTTCGTGGAACGTGAGCTTTTTATCCAAGTATGCACCTAGGTACTTTATGTTATGGCTCCATTCTATACTTTCTCCCAGAATGTTTATGGTCGGATTAGGTAGGTACCTGGGTGCACGTCTCTTGGTGAAATACGTTGCCTGAGTTTTACTACTATTTATTTTTATGTTCCATTTATTGAGGAATAAAACTAATTCATCTAGCTGAGTTTGCAGATTGTTAATAATGATGTTAGGCTCCGAGGAAGAGGTAAATATAGTAGTGTCGTCGGCGAACGTAGCTAGTTTACAATTTTGTGTAATAGGGATATCGGAAGTGTAAATATTGTACAGTATTGGGCTCAATTGGGAACCCTGAGGAACACCAGCAGGAATGTCTCGAATATTTGAAAGGTCAGATTTAACTTTTACTCTAAACGATCGATCTGTTAAGAATGATTGAATAGTTTTGATTAAGTAAGGAGGAAAGGATAAGTTAATTAGTTTGTAAAGTAACCCATTATGCCAGACAGAGTCAAAGGCCTTTTAAATGTCCAGGGCGATTAAGCCAACTGACTGTTTTTGATTTAAGCTTTTCTTGTGACTCTTAATAATTTTTGGTTAGTTGAGTAACCTTGGCGAAACCCGAATTGATGAACTGGCAGTATGTCGTTTGCCTCCATATGGTCTTTAATTCTGCCGAGTACAATTTTTTCGAATAGCTTACTGACTGATGGTAGTAGGCTTATTGGTCTATAATTATTGGGTAGAGAGTTATCTTTACCTGGTTTGGGTATGGGGAGTATTACTGCTTCTTTCCATCTATTTGGGAAGTAGCCCAGTTTAAGGCAGCTGTTGAATATAGCACTCAGATATACTATGCCTCTTTTAGGGAGGTTTTTAAGTAGCAGGTTAGCGTTATTATCTATTCCTGGGCTTTTCTTGGTGTTAAGCTTTCTTAAGTGGAGTTTAATATCCTTTGGTCTACATAGATCTTTCGGTTCAAACGCAGTAAAACTACTGGAGAAGACACGAAGTTTTTCTTCGACGGTTTGGTCTAAGCTTGTACTCACAGAGCTAGATGGGGTTTGGTGGGAAACAAGAAATTGTTCGGCTATAAGCTCCGACTGCTTGAAGCTGTCGTAAATTTTGCTGTTGCCATCATTAATGTATGTTATGTTGCGTCCTTGCCTTCTGAATACTCTATTTAGTTTCCAGAGTTTATGGGATCCTTTGTCTAGACTTTTAAGCAATTCACTCCAGTTCCGATTTCGGATATGAGCCAATTCCAAGGTTATTCTTTTTATACTCTAGATGAAATCATATAGAGTATTATAAGTTTAATCCAGCCCAAAAGTTTGTAACGCATAGAACCAAGCCTCGGACGAAAAAAAGTTATATATTATTTTTTGTTTATTTGTGGCCAAAAACCTCAAATCCGCCTGACGTCCGTCCGTCCGTCCGTCCGTCCGTCCGTCCGTCCGTCTGTCCGTTAGCACGATAACTCAAGAACGCCTTCACCTAGGACCTTGAAATTTTGAATCTGGATGTTTGGTTGAATTTGTAAGGCTAAGTTCGTTAACGGGCCAAATCGTCCTACTCCTTCGGGTAGCTGCCATACAAAATGTCCTTAAAACACGTGTTCAAGAATATCGGTCAATAACTTCAGAAGGGTTTAAGCTACGACATTGAAATTTTGTATGTGTTATTTTTCCAATAGTTGGAACTAAATACATGATTATGAAGAAAATCCTGTCAGTCCTTCGTGTAGCTGTCATACAAATATCCTGTCAAAATGTATTCACGTAATTTACGAAACTCACTATAACTCAAGTAATCTTTTAGCTACGAATTCGGAATTTTGCACAAATTAGTTTTGAGTGAAAAGGAAGTTCGAGTTTACTAATCAGCGAAATCCTTTTACTCCTTCTGATAGCTGCCATACAAAATGTCCTTAAAACACGTGTTCAAGAATATTAGTCGATAGCTTCAGAAGGGTTTAAGCTACGACTTTGAAATTTTGTATGTGTTATTTTTCCAATAGTTGAAACTAAATATATGATTATGAAGAAAATCCTGTTAATCCTTCGTGTAGCTGCTATACAAATATCCTGCCAAAATGAATTCACTTAATTTACGAAACTCACTATAACTCAAGTAATCTTTTAGCTATGAATTGGAAATTTTGTACAAATTAGTTTTGAGTAAAAACGAATTTCGGGTTTACTAATCAGCGAAATCCTTTTACTCCTTCTGGTAGCTGCCATACAAAATGTCCTTAAGACACGTGTTCAAGAATATTGGTCAATAACTTTAGAAGGGTTTAAGCTACGACATTGAAATTTTGTATGTGTTACTTTTTCAATAGATGGAGCTAAATATATGGTTATAAAGGAAATGCTGTTAGTCCTTCGTGTAGCTGCCATACAAATATCCTGTCAAAATGTATTCACTTAATTTACGAAACTCACTATAACTTAAGTAATCTTTTAGCTACGAATTCGGAATTTCGTACAAGTTAGTTTTGAGTGAAAAGGAAGTTCGAGTTTACGAATCAGCGAAATCCTTTTACTCCTTTTGGTAGCTGCCATACAACATATCCTTAAAACACGTGTTCAACAATATTTTCCGATAACTTTTGAACGCTTCATGCTACGAATTTGAAATTTTGTACTCGTTAATTTTTGAATGGTTCCAAGGAAAAGGATAAATATGTAAGAAATCGAGTGAGTCCTTCCTGCACCTCCCATGTGAAAGTCCTTTAAAAAGGACATTTTTTTTCGATGACTTACCCAGTTCAAGGTATGAAGTTAAACACTGAATATTGTCTTTTAGTTTTGAGTAACAATCTAATAGCAGTCCTTAATAAAGGACATACAACCTGCACACACGTAATTCTACTTTATCCCCAACTACAATATAAATCGGAGTTCAGTATTCATCTAGAGTATTATACGATTCGTGACTGCAGTATGTTATTAAAACATATCAGCCTTTTATATATTAGATTAATATTTATTTATTAGTTTAGTAATATTAAAAACATGAAAACTTTTTTTATACAACTTGATTCCTTTTTAAAAACTCTACAACTGTCATTTTTTAATTTAAATTTTTTTAATTTTTATTTTATTGTGACAAGACCCTTTGCTGTATCTCTCATTTTCCGTAAGAGATACGATGGTTTTTGGTCACCTAAATCAATATTTAGCAACAACTGCTTCAACCGAGTTTCATCAGAGTGTTGAAACTCCTTAATAGTGGTTTTAATTGACTCATCTTTATTAATAAAAGGTGGATCGCGTATTATTTTAGCCACAATATCCAGATACTTTGTGTCCAGGGAAGCAGGGAATGTCTGGTTGGATTTCTAGATTTGGAATTCCCCGTAACATTATGACTGATCGCGGCAGACAATTTGAGTCTATTTTATTTAAAGAGTTGATCAAGATCGTAGGCATCAAACACTATCGAACGGCTTCCTACCATCCACAAAGTAACGGGATGATTGAACGTTTGCATAGAACAATTAAATCCACACTCAAGTGCAACAATGCAAATGACTGGGTAGATTGCTTACCGACAATACTTTTAGGTCATCGTTCGACCATTAAGGAAGATTTAAACGCAACTCCTTCTGAGTTAGTTTACGGTTACCGGGAGAATTTTTTGATGAATCAACTAAGGAGGTTTCTCAAACCGATTATATCAAAAATCTCAAATCTATCTTTACTGATTTTAAGCCGGTAAACACTTTCAATCATAATTCCTGTAGGGAGGATTTCGTTCAGAAAGATCTCGAAACGAGTTCCCATATTTTTCTCCGTAACGATGCGGTTTCCCCACCTTTAACACCACCTTATAGCGGTCCTTACAAGGTTTTAAAGAGGAAACCCTCAACGTTCATTATTGAGATTCGAGGAAAGAGTCAGGAAGTTGCGATTGATCGCATTAAAGCAGCTTTCGTTGAACACGACAATTTCAGTTCACAATTAGATTCACATAATTTTTATCAGAATTAACTTTCGAATTTTAATAATTTAAATTTAGCGGATTCCAATAATATTAATTTACTTGTTGAAACCGGACTCAAATCTATTTTCAATAAAAAATTAGTAGTTTCGAATAAGAATCATAAAAAAACAGTCAATTTCGAACTACAGCCACAAATTAAAATTTTTTCGTGACCTCATCACTGGAGGGGGAGTAATGTGGCGTAGTTACACATCACATTTTATTTCAACACTAGTGATATCACCTAATACGAATATATTCATTACGCGGTACTATAATATCTAAACTAATATTTGAATATTACTAACATCTACTGTATCATATCGAGCTGGTGATTGTTGGAAGTTAAGCTAAAGAAAACATTACGGTATTTAAATTTTAAATGTCAATATGATCGCGAAAATACACTATTATTAGCAGCTTATTACATAATATTTAATTGCTGAAAAAATTTTAACTCCGTATAGACCTATGAACACAAAACCGAAAATACATGAAAATCAAAACTAAAAAAACTAACAAAAAAGTTAAACGTTACGAACTTACCCCATTTACCCTTGCTCAAACTTACGAGGTGCGAAATCACTCGGATTTACTCTACTATCCTTTTCATTGTCCAATATATGTTAGTTATATTTAATTCAATCGGTATTTCCAAATATAACAACACCCACCCTTTCCTCCTTATATAACGCATAGCTTTAGCAATCAATTTTTCCTTTCCTTATTAGGATCCAAATTGCACTAATTTACCAATCTACTCTTCTTTTCCTTATACAATAAATTTCATACATTGTCATTTATATCTTCAAAGCAGACAGTCCTTTCCCTTCCGATAAATGTTGAATTCGTTGTTTAAATCTACCATAATCTTCCCTTACTCATTTACACTTTCCTTGTTTAATGTGTAGGTGGTAGGTGCGAAATTGCACAGGTGTACTTTCCCAAACCCTTTCCTTCTTAAAGTGCCTGCCTTCTTTCTCTAGAATGCGCTCAATATAGTAGTAAATTTATAGTTTTCAATCCTTTGCTGTTCTCGAAAAATATTGAATCAGATTTTATTCCTTTTCACCTTCTCCCGACATCGCCCCCTATAATCACACCTTTAAAATTGTTTTCACTGCTAGAAATCTACTGGGCCAAACTCCTGTAAAATGTCTAAGATCATATCTTGTACTGTTCTTGAGATATCAAAATCTAATTTTTTTAAGGGAATAGCCCTTTACTTTTGTGCTTCACCACCCCCCTCAAAAAGTTCACGTTCACGTTCACGACTCCACTTGTAATCCTATATACAGAAACCAAATTTTATCTTCCTGTTGTAATTGGTTCGGAAGATATTGATGTCAAAAGTTTGTCAACCCCCACCTCGAGACCCCACCACCCCCCGTAATTTTTTTAGATCTTATCTAATCTTCCATTATCCCATATGATAACCACAAAGTTTCAACCTTATGACATCAACCGTTCAGGAGATATGGATTTTAGAATGTTTCAATCCCTGCTTTCAAGCATTTCGGACACATTATTTTTCCCCCCACTCCCACACCCTTCAACCTATATCGACAATTTTTTAAGCAATTGGGTCCACGATCATAGTTCTACATAAGTTTTAAATTTCAGCCTCCTAGCATAAGCGGTGGTGCTGGCGAAGGAGTGGAACGAAAAGAATTCTGATTTTTATTTCTCGAAAACCGCAAAGCATAGAAAGCTAAGAATTGACGATTATATAGAGTCACTGAAGAGGTATCCTAGAAAAAAATTTTTGATAGGAGTAGCAAGGTACGAGGGTGGGGGGTGGTTTTTCATATCTCAGAAACAGCGTATGCTAGAAAGTTGAAACTTAGTATGTATATGTAGAAGTACTACAAGAGTAATTGAAGCAAAAAAAAGTTCAAAATTGCATTGATGTACAGAGCTGGAGCAATGCGGTGTAGGTCACTATGCGACTGATAACCTAAAGAATAAACAGGAGGCCATTTGGAACGTTATTTTTTAGGTTATCAGTCGCATAGTGACCTGCACCGCATCTCAACATTAAATACGTTCCGGACTTCTCCCAAAAAATAATAATGTTGCGCCCAGACTGTTGGCAGATTTTTTATACTCTAGATGAAATCTGAAAGTATTATACATATCCCTAAGTACTATATAAGTTTAATCCAGATCAAAAGTTTGTGCCGCATAGAACCGACTTTCGGACGAATAAAACGTATATCTTATTTCTTGTTTGTCTTATTTCTTGTTTGGCCAAAACCCCCAAATCCGCTTGCTGTCCGTCTGTCTGTCCGTAAGCATGATAACTCAAGAACACCTTAACCTATACTATTGAAATTTTGAATCTGGATGTTTTGTAATACCATGGATACACTTCTTATATACAAATTACTTTATTCAAATCATGATATGCGATACAAGATGGCATGATATACAGACCATACATGTTATACTTTGACATTTAGGTGTCAAAGACAAAATTTCAAGCGTCTATCAATCGTAGTATTGTGCTTATACATATTGTGATATTTTAAAATTAATACGAATTCAACGCAGCAACAACATTGAATGGAATTTTTAATTAATCTGGGACAGCAAAATGTGCATTCCAAATTTTTAGCAGTGAAGAAAAAAATGCTTCGACTGCTAGCTCTTCGTGCCAAACGTCGCAGTACATGTAAGGAAATGTTGAGACGAAAAGCACTTTTATTGCAAGAAATGTAGAAAGTGGACCATCATATCACACACAAAAATGAAAACACGCTCAAATAATTTTAACTGACGGAAGGATATAAAAATCATTGGAATTTTAGTTGATTTCACTTTTAGATGGTGCTAATGGCAGTTAAAAGAAGGCTATATCAGCTAAAATCATCGAATCTGTATACAAGGAAACAGGTTGTTAATTAAAATTGGCGTCACGCGGAGTCTGGCTTGAACAATGGTACCGATTATCTGGGGTCCGTCTTTCAAGAGTGATTGTCCGATTTACAATAGTTGCGTCCACCACAGGGAGATCTAAAACCTGAGAGATATTCCCAAGTTCCGAGATGCTCCCTGGGAAGTGCGACTCCATTAGCAGATCCAAACTTTATTGACTAGATTCCGTTCAGGTTCCGTCAATCCTCCTCAAGGACCCAGGAACACTGGGGTCCTTAGCGAAAATCCTTTGTATTGTTGACGCTTCATTGAGGCATCCAATTTCCTTGCAGAGTTTCCTCCAGGAACTACGTTTGGCGAAGTTTAGCGAAGTTTTAATTTTTTTTTGGCTGAGTCTGTATGCATCCCAGTCCAAATTACTCTGACTTCTTTTAACTTTTTTGAAAAACCTCCTCGCCTTTCCTCTCAAAATTTCAAGATCCTTAGACCACCACTTAGGACCACCCTTCCCACCCCCATTGGAGAAGGGGCAAGACGATCTATGTGCGGCCATTAAGGCCCCCGAAATCACTGCTTAAGCTGCTGTTTACCTGCCTAAGATTGTTACCGACCATCTTTACAAACTTCTCCCAGTTGGTTCTTTCAATGTTTCTAAACGAGTTACACTGCTCGACATCCCAGGATATAGTAAACATAATTATTATATGGTCCTGGAGAAGGATTTCATTCCTGCAACAGACCAGTACCCTACTTCAAACTTCGCGTCATAGCTCGATCTCAGAGTTATGTCCAAAACCTTACTCCTATTTTTAACAACAAAAGTAGGATCAGTACAGTTGCTTTTAGTTTGGTTGGACGGATACCATATGTGATTCAGTTCATGGCGCCCCAAATCACTTAAGCATGTCTTCTCAAAAACGCTCGTATGTACATTATACATCGTTTTCAAGTAAACTTTATTTAAAAACTCTATCACAATACTGTATTATTGAAATAATTCAGTAAAATGAAATATAAAGGAAACAAAATTAAAAATAATAATTTCATTTATTTATTTATTTACGGAATGTAGCCCATTTAGTGAATAAAGGAGCCCATTGGCATTTCGGCCAGGCACAGAAGGCATATGGCACATCGAGTTACAATTGTGTATACATTAAATGTGAATTCAATATGCGTGTAATAGCTACTTAAACTAATTTGGATTAATAAAGATAAAGATAATAAAATAAAAGGTGAATTCAATCTTGCGTCTAATAAAAACTTTGGACTGATGTTTAATTCTGGATGAAGTTAGATCGGTTTAGGGTCATTCCATCAAGAATCGCCAAAAATGACGAAATTTCTGACCTTTCCATTGCCGATTCTTTTGAAAATGTATGTACTCGAAGAATTAGTGAAAAAAAATATGATTTAAATTTTTTGTTTGCCCAAAAACCTCAAATCCGTCTGACGTCCGTCCGTCCGTCCGTCCGTCCGTCCGTCCGTCCGTCCGTCCGTCCGTCCGTCCGTCCGTCCATCCGTCCGTCCGTCCTTCCGTCCGTCCGTCCGTCCGTCCGTCTGTCCGTGAACACGATAACTCAAGAACGCCTTCACCTAGGATCTTGAAATTTTGAATCTGAGTGTTTGGTTGAATTTGTAAGGCTAAGTTCGTTAACGGGCAAAATCGTCCTACTCCTTCGGGTAGCTGCCATACAAAATGTCCTTAAAACATGTGTGCGAGAATATTAGCAAATAACTTCGGAAGGGTTTAAGCTACCACTTTGAAATTTTGTGTGTGTTACTTTTTTAATAGTTGGAGCTAAATGTATGATTATGAAGAAAATCCTGTTAGTCCTTCGTGTAGCTGCCATACAAATATCCTGTCAAAATGTATTCACTTAATTTACGAAACTCACTATAACACAAGTAATCTTTTAGCTACGAAATCGAAATTTTGTACAAATTAGTTTTGAGTGAAAACGAAGTTCGGGTTTACTAGTCAGCGAAATCCTTTTACTCCTTCTGGTAGCTGCCATACAAAATACCCTTAAAACGGGTGTTCAAGAATATTGGTCAATAACTTCAAAAGGGTTTAAACTACGACTTTGAAATTTTGTCTGTATTATTTTTTCAATAGTTGGAGCTAAATAAATAATTATGAAGAATATCCTGTTAGTCCTTCGTGTAGCTGCCATACAAATATCCTGTCAAAATGTCTTCACTTAATTTACGAAACTCACTATAACTCAAGTAATATTTTAGCTACGAATTCGGAATTTTGTACAACTTAGTTTTGAGTAAAAACAAAGCTTGGGTTTACTTGTCAGCGAAATCCTTTTACTCCTTCTGGTAGGTGCCATACAAAATGTCCTTAAAACACGTGTTCAAGAATATTGTCCGATAACTTCAGAAGGGTTTAAGCTACGACTTTGACATTTTGTACGTATTATTTTTCCAATATTTGGAGCTAAATATATAATTATGAAGAAAATCCTGTTAGTCCTTCGTGTAGCTGCCATACAAATATCCTGTCAAAATGTCTTCACTTAATTTACGAAACTCACTATAACTCAAGTAATCTTTTAGCTACGAATTCAGAATTTTGTACAAATTAGTTTTGAGTGAAAACGAAGCTTGGGTTTACTTGTCAGCGAAATCCTTTTACTCCTTCTGGTACCTGCCACACAAAATGTTCTTAAGACACGTGTTCAACAATATTTTTCGATAACTTTTGAACGCTTCAAGCTACGAATTTGGAATTTTGTACACGTTCATTTTTAAATGGTTCCAGGGAAAAGGATAAGTATTTAAGAAATCGAGTGAGTCCTTTCTGCACCTCCCATGTGAAAGTCCTTCAAAAAGGACATTTTTTTTCGATGACTTACCCAGTTCAAGATATGAAATTAAACACTGAATATTGTCTTTTAGTTTTGAGTAGCAATCTAATGGGAGTCCTTAATAAAGGACATACAACATGCACACACGTAATTCTACTTTATCCCCAACTACAATATAAATCGGAGTTCAGTATTCATCTAGAGTATTATACGATTGGCTTGCAGCCGATCGTGACTGCAGTATGTTTTGTATTTGGCTTACTTGAGATTTTATTTCAGGGTTTTTTGTTCTTTGCCATAGTCTTCTTTTCGAGTTACGCTCGGCAATAAGAGATTTGGCATATTCGCTGAGCTTGACAACGCTTTCTTTCCTGGTGATCTTGGGAGTGCAGTTATTTGCTATGGTGAGTATCATGCTGGAAAGGGTTTCCACCATATCTTCAATTTTACTTGAAGACATAAGTGAGAGATTAATATTAGACGTATCGAGTGCATTACCCAGGAGCCTTTGGTACCTCGTCCAGTTTGTTTTCGAATATAAAGTTATCTGTTATCGTTGAGTTTCTAGTATTGTATCTAGTTTTGATTAGGAATTCTACTGGCAGATGTGGGGAAGAGAGTTCTTGCAGCGTCTTAGGCTGACTTAGATTACTTACATTGGTAATGATAATGTCTAGGGTTGAACCGTGTCCCTGATGGGAATAAAAAGTTGGTTCCGTGGGTGGGTGGACTACACTGTTCTTTTTTAATATTTCCTCATATAGTAGTTTTTCTGTTTTGTTCGACCTGGTACATTTCCAATAAGAGTGCTTTGCGTTGAGGCCTCCTGCTATAATGTGATTGGATTTTAACCCGTTTATCAGTCGAAAGTCTTCTTGAAAGAGCTTAAGCATGCAATTATTCATTTTATTTCCAGGGAAATATACTACCGTTAATTTGATATTTGTATCAGTTAATAGTATTGAAATATTTTCTATTACCTTGGTATTCTCCTGCGGAAGTACGACATGTCTAGTAGTTTTGTATATTAAAATAGCTACCCCGCCTCCAGTCTGATTCTCCCTATCGTTCCTATAAATTTTGAACCCAACACAATACAATTTGTCAGTTGGTTTAAGCCATGTCTCACTAACGAGTAAAATGTCTATCTTGTTAAGTTTAAGAAAGTGAAAAGTTTTATTTAAAACTCAAACTGACGTAGACAGCGAATAGTTATCTGACTCGCTGTTTTATTGGCGGCGTCAAGAGGTGCCGTGCTGCCTCATTCTACTTTGTATCTGACTCCAGGTTTAACCTTTCTGAAGTTATCAGCCAATATTTTTGAACACGTAAAGAGTAAAAGAATCACTACCGAAAACGGTGACGCTGCTGTCGGAGAGATGTATTGCGCGTCAAAACGACGTAACATTGCCGAGATGCGACTATCGAAAGACGCAAGAACTGAGACTTTTGCCGCTAAATATTGCCGGAGGTAACCTCGAAATACGTCACGATTGCTATGAAACTTCCGCCTATGCCGAGAACTTTCAAGACGATGCCGCGATCAAGAATTGGGTGTGCTAAAAAACGTCGGGAAATATTGGAGCTTCGCCGATAGATCCGTGAGTTAGGAAGTGAAACTGTTGTCCGCAATGAATGTAAAGCCGAGTTTGGTGAGATTGAGCATGTCATACCGAAGTTTTCTGGTGACGATCCAGCTCATTCGATTCAACATTTCCTCCGTGACTTTGAAGAAATTATGCGGTGAAATAATGCCGATAATCGTTTCAAATTATTAAGTCTGCGACGATCTCTTGCTGGAACTGCTCGCCTGCTTCTATCAACAACATCAACTATAACCTTCCAAGATCTGAAGCAAGCATGATGAGTCGAATACGTTGGAACAAACGGAAGGAGTTTCTTCACGGGTACATACTCGTATTAACAATGCAAGTGATTGCCAAACGATCTGATATATCGCCGTGTCGGAAGAACAGTGACGCAACTGCAAAAAATTCTAATTTTTTTCGGAGAAACAAAATCATTTTTGACAATTGCCCACAAGCCATACGAGCTTATTAATAGTTACTATAGACAGCTTAGATCAAGAGCACGTTCGTTTAAAACAACGGGGAACGATTTTATGCAAGAATAGCAAAGCTACAAAATATTGAAATGTGAAAACAAAAAATTTTCAAAATTCCAGTTGCGTCACTGTTCTTCCGACACGGCGAGATGTAGAAGAGATTGAACTTATTGATTTCCTTATTGACGGAATCGGAAGTAGCGCATCAAACATCATACCTATTATGCCCGGACATTGGACGAGTTGAAAATGTTAGTCAATTGTTATCACCTGAAGTATCTAAACCCAAGGCCGTAGCCAGGGGGGGGGGGGACCGACAGGGTTCGGACCTCCCACCCCTCGAAATTCTCAAATAATTCAAAGTACTGGAAATCAAGCTTGTGTTTTTGTCAATTGTATTGAGAAACACCCTATATAATAATAAGAAATATATAATGTATCATTCTTTATCTATGTACATTTACATTTCCTACGATTGCGATTTGAAATCGGTAGAGTTCGATGTGAAGTCAAGAGTGAATTAATTCTCCATTTCTTGTTTTTATAATTGTCAAAAAAGACAAATGTTTTGGTTTAAACTGCTATACTAAGACAATAAATTAAGCAATAAATACTAATAAACATACTGCAGTCACGATCGGCTGCAAGCCAATCGTATAATACTCTAGATGAATACTGAACTCCGATTTATATTGTAGTTGGGGATAAAGTAGAATTACGTGTGTGCATGTTGTATATCCTTTATTAAGGACTGCCATTAGATTGCTACTCAAACCTAAAAGACAATATTCAGTGTTTAATTTCATATCTTAAACTGGGTAAGTCATCGAACAAAAATGTCCTTTTTGAAGGACTTTCACATGGGAGGTGCAGGAAGGACTCACTCGATTTCTTACATATTTATCCTTTTCCTTGGAATTAGCTAAAAATGAACGTGTACAAAATTTCAAAATCGTAGGTTAAAGCGTTCAAAAGTTATCGAAAATATTGTTGAACACGTGCCTTAGGGACATTTTGTATGGCAGCTACCAGAAGGAGTAAAAGGATTTCGCTGATTAGTAAACTCGAACTTTGTTTTTACTCAAAACTAATTTGTACAAAATTTCCAATTCATAGCTAAAAGATTACTTGAGTTATAGTAAGTTCCGTAAATTAAGTGAAGGCATTTTTACAGGATATTTGTATGGCAGCTACACGAAGGACTAATAGGATTTTCTTCATAATCATACATTTAGCTCCAACTATTGGAAAAATAACACATACAAAATTTCAAAGACGTAGCTTAAACCCTTCTGAAGTTATCGGCCAATATTCTTGAACACGTATTTTAAGGACATTTTGTATGGCAGCTACCAGAAGGAGTAAAAGGATTTCGCTGACAAGTAAACTCAAACTTTGTTTTTACTAAAAATTGATTTGTACAAAATTCCGAATTCGTAGCTAAAAGATTACTTGAGTTATAGTGAGTTTCGTAAATTAAGTGAATACATTTTGACAGGATATTTGTATGGCAGCTACACGAAGGACTAACAGGATTTTCTTCATAATTATATATTTAGCTCCAACTATTGAAAAAATAATACATACAAAATTTCAATGTCGTAGCTTAAACCCTTCTGAAGTTATCAACCAATATTCTTGAACACCTGTTTTAAGGATATTTTGTATGGCAGCTACCAGAAGGAGTAAAAGGATTTCGCTGACTAGTAAACTGGAACTTTGGTTTTACTAAAAACTAATTTGTACAAAATTTCGATTTCGTACCTAAAAGATTACTTGAGTTATAGTGAGTTTCGTAAATTAAGTGAAGACATTTTGACAGGATATTTGTATGGCAGCTACACGAAGGACTAACAGGATTTTCTTGATATTCATACATTTAGCTCCAACTATTAAAAAAGTAACACATACAAAATTTCAAAGTCGTAGCTTTAGGCGTTCCGAAGTTATTGGTAAATATTCTTGAACACGTGTTTTAAGGACATTTTGTATGGCAGCTACCCGAAGGAGTAGGACGATTTTGCCCGTTAACGAACTTAGCCTTACAAATTCAACCAAACATCCAGATTCTAGGTGAAGGCGCTCTTGAGTTATCGTGTTCACGGACAGACGGACGGACGGACGGACGGACGGACGGACGGACGGACGTCAAGCGGATTTGAGGTTTTTGGGCACAAATAAACAAAAAATAATATATAACTTTTTTTCGTCCGAGGCTTGGTTCTATGCGTTACAAACTTTTCGGCTGGATTAAACTTATAATACTCTATATGATTTCATCTAGAGTATAAAAATACCGGTATGCACATATGAGCTTATTTGTTGTGTAGTTTGCTTGTTTTAGGGTTCCGTAGATAGAAAAGAGTGATATGTACGTACACGGTTTTTTAATTTTTTGTATCGTGTACATTTAGTGTGCATATACTGGCTACTATTCAGAGTGTCCGGTACATGAGTGGCAATATTTTAAGGAATGATTCCTTGTTGTATCTTGAGAAAAAACATGTTCTACAAAATGGTTCAGTTTTGAGATATGGTATGGTATGAGATGGTAAAGAAAAGTCTTTTGGACATGTACTCTCCTCATAAAAACTGTTATATCTTCAAAACTAGTAATCACAATTTAACGTGTTATAGCTTGGTTTCTAGGGAATCGAATGATGTGGGGAAGAAAAACCTTCGAAACGCTCGAATGCCGAGATTAGACATTCTTCAATGTCAAGCCATATCTCGTACACGGTTAATGTCATTAAATTGAAACTTAAAGACGGACTGTAGATATACTAGGAGACTAGAAATAACATTTTGAGTGGGAAGAGCAGCGTCCAGGGGTGGGGGTGAAAAACTTTAGATTACGATATCTCATGAACCAATTACGCTAGACAAATAAAATTTGGTATGTCATTAAATGGAGTTTGATAAAAGTAAAATTTTTAAAGTGGTTGGTGGAGCATAAAAGTTGGGGGGATAAGAATTTTTCTTAAGAATCTCGTATCTTATCTCAAAAACCCACCTCCAGAAGTGGGCCTAATAGACCCTTAGTAGGTAAAAAAAAAATTTGAGGTGCGTGTATAAGGAGAGACGGTGAGGAAGGGGGAAAAAGAAATATTTCCCCTTTTTATATCTCGAGAACCCATAATTTTTTTATGGGGTACGAGGGTGGAGGTTGTTTTCCTATCTATAGAATGGCTTATGCTAGAAAGTTGAAACTTGATGGATGTATGTACTATAGATCTACAGGGTGCGCCATCTTTTATATCGGTATGTAAATATTGAATAACTTTCAAAAAAAACAATTGATTTTTATATGTGAGGTATTTTTATTCAATTTGGTCCTTTAGAATTTATTTGGATTAGTTTTCGAATACAACATCAATCAAGTGACTGCGTGTATTGGCCACAGCAAAATGTGCTCGTTTTTTTGCGTGTTTCATTACTTTTTCGAGCATTTCGGGCTGTATAGCGATGATTTCGGCACGAATGTTTGCTTTGAGTCAATGTCGCACACTTTGCTTTTCAAATAACCTGATTAAAAGAAGTCCGGAGGAGTTAAATCTGGAGATCTCGGTGGCCAGTCAATGTCGCCTTGTTGCAGAAACTGAATTGTTTCATTTGCAGTGTGGCATGGCGCACCGTCTTGTTGAAACCAGTAACCATCCAGACTATTTTCACGCATTTGCGGGCAGACATAAGGAGCTAACATCCACCGATATCGTTTTCCATCGACTGTTTCATTTTGTCGGAAAACAAATTTCCGAATGATAGTTTTGGCGCAAACGCCGGCCCAAACAGTCGCTTTTTGATCATGCAATGGCGTTATATGGATCTCGTGTGGATTGTCCGTTCTCCAAATGCGGCAATTTTGCTTATTAACGCCGTCAAAGAGTGTGAAATGGGCCTCGTCGGTCATCAAAATTTGCTTCCAAAAATCAGGTTCAGTGTCAACCATTCGAGCAAATGTTTGGCCGTATTCCAAGCAACATGCACGGTCTGTCGGCAATATTCTTCAGAATTGACGTTTCCAAAACTTGTCCAATCAAGTCAATCTGTTGAAAAATGTCAAAGTTATTCAATGTTTACATACCGACACAAATGATGGCGCACCCTGTACTAGTTAAACAATTCAGTTAAAAAAAATTCATATATCCATTGGCGTACATATGCATATATTTGCACGAATTTCATCATATCTCTTAGGTCTTCTTAAATATTAGATTAATGTTTATTCTACGGATTCCTCACTTAAATGCGTAGAAAGTGTTTTCAAGATTTTTTATATTCGACCCCTAGGGGGTCTGATTAGACATTGAATATCTTTTCACTTTCACAGACCTTCATAATAATCGCCTAAAACCTGCAATTAAGTTCTTTCCTTTTTTAACCCCTGAGAGGGTATAAGTCATAAGAAATTGAATTGGGTCTTACTTTCTCGCGCTATCTTCATATTTATCTATTAACTCCTTTCAGGATTTTTAGATTTTCAACCTCCAAGTGGGTGTTAGAAGGTTGCACATGTTTTCACAAATGCCTGCATATTGCATAGATTTGATGCGATATCGACTTCATTATACTCTAGATGAAATCATATAGAGTATTATAAGTTTAATCCAGCCGAAAAGTTTGTAACGCATAGAACCAAGCCTCGGACGAAAAAAAGTTATATATTATTTTTTGTTTATTTGTGCCCAAAAACCTCAAATCCGCCTGACGTCCGTCCGTCCGTCCGTCCGTCCGTCCGTCCGTCCGTCCGTCTGTCCGTTAGCACGATAACTCAAGAACGCCTTCACCTAGGATCTTGAAATTTTGAATCTGGATGTTTGGTTGAATTTGTAAGGCTAAGTTCGTTAACGGGCAAAATCGTCCTACTCCTTCGGGTAGCTGCCATACAAAATGTCCTTAAAACACATGTTCAAGAATATTGGTCGATAACTTCAGAAGGGTTTAAGCTACGGCATTGAAATTTTGTTTGTGTTATTTTTCCAATAGTTCGAGCTAAATGTATGATTATGAAGAAAATCCTGTTAGTCCTTCGTGTAGCTGCCATACAAATTTCCTGTCAAAATGTATTCACTTAATTTACGAAACTCACTATAACTCAAGTAATCTTTTAGCTATGAATTCGGAACTTTTTACAAATTAGTTTTGAGTAAAAACGAAGCTTGAGTTTACTTGTCAGCGAAATCCTTTTACTCCTTCTGGTAGCTGCCATACAAAATGTCCTTAAAATACGTGTTTAAGAATATTGGCCGATAACTTCAGAAGGGTTTAAGCTACGTCTATGAAATTTTGTACGTAGTATTTTTCCAATAGGTGAAGCTTAATGTATGATTATGAAGAAAATCCTATTAGTCCTTCGTGTAGCTACCATACAAATATCCTGTCAAAACGTCTTCACTTAATTTACGGAACTTACTATAACTCAAGTAATCTTTTAGCTATGAATTGGAAATTTTGTACAAATTAGTTTTGAGTAAACACGAAGTTCGAGTTTACTAATCAGCGAAATCCTTTTACTCCTTCTGGTAGCTGCCATACAAAATGTCCTTAAGACACGTGTTCAACAATATTTTTCGATAACTTTTGAACGCTTCAAGCTACGAATTTCAAATTTTGTACAAGTTCATTTTTAAATGGTTCCAAGGAAAAGGATAAATATGTAAGAAATCAAGTGAGTCCTTTCTGCACCTCCTTCAAAAAGGACATTTTTTTTCGATGACTTACCCAGTTCAAGATATGCAACTAAACACTGAAAAATGTCTTTTAGTTTTGAGTAGCAATCTAATGGCAGTCCTTAATAAAGGACTTACAACATGCACACATGTAATTCTACTTTATCTCCAACTACAATATAAATCGGAGTTCAGTATTCATCTAGAGTATTATACGATTGGCTTGCAGCCGATCGTGACTGCAGTATGTTTTTTATACTCTAGATGAAATCATATAGAGTATTATAAGTTTAATCCAGCCCAAAAGTTTGTAACGCATAGAACCAAGCCACGGACGAAAAAAGTTATATATTATTTTTTGTTTATTTGTGGCTAAAAACCTCAAATCCGCTTGACGTCCTTCCGTCTGTCCGTTAGCACGATAACTCAAGAACGCCTTCACCTACGAGCTTGAAATTTTGAATCTGGATTTTTGGTAGAATTTGTAAGGCTAAGTTCGTTAACGGGCAAAATCGTCCTACTCCTTCGGGTAGCTGCCATACAAAATGTCCTTAAAACACGTGTTCAAGAATATTGGACGATAACTTCAGATGGGTTTAAGCTACGACATTGAAATGTTGTATGTGTTATTTTTCCAATAGTTGGAGCTAAATATATGATTATGAAGAAAATCCTGTTAGTCCTTCATGTAGCTGCCATACAAATATCCTGTCAAAAAGTGTTCACTTAATTTACGAAACTCACTATAACTCAAGTAATCTTTTAGCTGTGAATTCGGAATTTTGTACAAATTAGTTTTAAGTAAAAGCAAAGTTCGAGTTTACTATTCAGCTAAATCCTTTTACTCCTTCTGGTAGCTGCCATACAAAATGTCCTTAAAGCACGTGTTCAAGAATATTCTTCGATAACTTCAGAAGGGTTTAAGCTACGACTTTGAAATTTTGTATGTGTTACTTTTCCAATAGTTGGAGCTAAATGAATGATTATGAAGAAAATCCTGTAAGTCCTTCGTGTAGCTGCCATACAAATATCCTGTCAAAATGTATTCACTTAATTTATGAAACTCACTATAACTCAAGTAATCTTTTAGCTACGAATTCGGAATTTTGTACAAATTAGTTTTGAGTGAAAGGAAAGTTCGAGTTTACTAGTCAGCGAAATCCTTTTACTCCTTCTGGTAGCTCCCATACAAAATGTCCTTAAAAGACGTCTTCAAGAATATTGGTCGATAACTTCAGAAGGGTTTAAGCTACGTCTTTGAAATTTTGTATGTGTTATTTTTCCAATAGTTGGAGCTAAATATATGATTATGAAGAAAATCCTATTAGTCCTTCGTGTAGCTGCCATACAAATATCCTGTCAAAATGTCTTCACTTAATTTACGGAACTGACTATAACCCAAGTAATCTTTTAGCTATGAACTCGGAATTTTGTACAAATTAGGTTTGAGTGAAAACGAAGTTCGAGTTTACTAATCAGCGAAATCCTTTTACTCCTTCTGGTAGCTGCCATACAAAATATCCTTAAGACACGTGTTCAACAATATTTTCCGATAAATTTTGAACGCTTCAAGCTACGAACTTGAAATTTTGTACACATTAATTTTTGAATGGTTCCAAGGAAAAGGATAAATATGTGAAAAATCGAGTGAGTCCTTCCTGCACCTCCCATGTGAAAGTCCTTCAAAAATTCGATGACTTACCCAGTCCAAGGTATGAAATTAAACACTGAATATTGCCTTTTAGGTTTGAGTAGCAATCTAATGGCAGTCCTTAATAAAGGACATACAACATCCACACACGTAATTCTACTTTATCCCCAACTACAGTATAAATCGGAGTTCAGTATTCATCTAGTTATTTTGCTGGTTGCTATTCACTAATATTTTACTCTCATAAGCCTGTATCGCTTATAGCGCTTTCTAGATACCACCGTTTTTATTTAAGAAATCTAAGGGGGATAATATTTTTTTTCACGCACCTCCCCACGTAATTTTTTTCTGGCTACGGCCTTGTCCATATATGTATTATATTAGAACTATATTGCTAGCTGTGATATTTTTCCATACAAAATCAATAAGCACGAGTTGATTTGGAAAGTTCAGAATCAGCTCTTGATTTTGTCTTAAAAATGTAAAGAATCAAGAAAGGGGAGTACAAAATTTTAATACAAATCAAGTTTTTATGAAATTTGAACATTGTAAATAAACTTACTGCAGTCACGATCGGCTGCAAGCCAATCGTATAATACTCTAGATGAATACTGAACTCCGATTTATATCGTAGTTGGGGATAAAGTAGAATTACGTGTGGATTGTTACCTGCGGGAAAAAGAACGAAGGTGTTTCGGGGTTTGCACTGATTGGAAACCTGGGGTCCTTCACGCCCCGGACTACGCGACGACTGTTGACGGCGAGGGAGCATTGGGACGGGGGTGCGCCCGGTCCGAGATTGCTCCGAGTGGGCCGGCAGGGCAAAGTCACCACTGGCGTGGGCACTTGGAGTGGAGGGAGGATGGAAGGAACATCGCCGAACAATCAACAATTGCGTCTTCACAAAGGCCTTTTGGGTCGGGCTACGTTTAATTTTTAGAACCAATTCCTGTTTTTTTGATTAAAGTTTATTTCATCCAACCGAGTAAAGGGAAGAACGACGACTTAAGTGGTTAGTTGAATCGGCCGAGGCCGAACACCATCAAAACAAAACCAACGCCGAATAGCAGACGCCGGCGTTAGATCACACACCAACACATCAGACGACTACACACGACAAGGAACGAGCCGCCCCTTTGTGGAAGAAACCCAGGTTCGCAACCCACCAACATGCGACCAGCGCGACACCTCGATCCACCGGCCGATGGCCGCAACGCTACGACAGAATCCAAGAGCGCGGCACGCGCGAGCTTCCTGGTTCCCGAGGCGGGCATTCACCCAGGATCAACGGGGCCGCAAGCCCTGGAAAGGTTGTGCTGCACGAATGAGCAACCTAGGGAATTGGCAGAGCACGAGCAGTCTCTCGAGGCTGGACCACGGTCGAATAAACATCTTCAACACCAACCGTCAACGTCGGTTTTTTCTTTCTTTTCCTTGCCGCACTTTTCAATTATCATTAACGTAGAGTGTAACGTAAATCTTGCGTCGCCTAACGACCGGCAATCGTGCTTATATTGTGTAAACGACCTGAATAAAGAAGTCGCATTTAATGGTTTAACGGCCGATTTTTGATTCGTTCTGGTGTTTTTTTGTTCTATCCACAGATCTCCGTCCACTCCAGGTGCGTACCTCGTGACGAGCTAGTTGGTTTGGTATTTTCCCCGAAAGAGAAAAAATACCTGGCGCCCATATTCAAAAGGATTTCGCTCCGGTTGTCGCCCTCCCGTCCGCCCGCACCCACTCCGACAGCAGCTGGCCGGCCGCCCAGAGATCGGCGTAACATTTGGCGCCCAACGTGGGGCACGATTTTGGGAGACGCGTGAATCGAATCGAGCGAAGGTGAAGAACCCCAAGGAAGAATCGGTGAGTCATTTTTTTTCTCAGTCAATCATATTCCCGAGACACATTCGTTTTCTTTCACCGGGTACATAAAGTGTGATATAAATCAATTCAGTGTAGAATCAGTTCGGGAAAAACGTGAAAATTTAAAACTTCGTATCAGTTTCGGCTAGGTTTAGTTTAGTTGGATTATAGGGTGGTTTACCCTAACGGGGATCCGCAACGGGAAATTCGCACGAGCGTCCAGTACGCGTGCATTACGGTGTTTTGCAGTACCGGTACAACGGTCCCGGAAAACTTACCGTCTAGGTTATAGGGTTTTCCCAATTTAAGAGGAAACAACAACAAATTTTTATACCAAGTGGTTAGTGTACATCGATAGGGAAAAAGTGGATTTCTCGAATTTTTTTTTCGGTTATCCGAGTGTTTCCTTGGGTGGTGTTCTCGACTAAGCCGCGAAAACTACATATTTGTATATTCTGAGGCGAATTTTAAGTGACGCGGTTCACCACAGACTCTCGGCAGAGCGCTGCGGTTGTTCTTTTGCAATAAAAGCTTTTAACGCATTTTGATTGGCGTATTTAGAATTATTAGGATTCGCGTGGACCAATAAACAACAAAGGGAGTGGCCCTTTAAAGCAAGTTAGATACGGGGTACGATAGCGATCGTACACTAGGCCACCAAACTTGAGTATCCCTTTGGTTTCATTTCTTTTTCCGTCTTTTTTTTTTTTTTCATTACTTGACTATAAGGTTCTGGGATCTAAGAGAGATCTGCTCATTTTGGCGGGTTAAGGTCCTGAGATCTAAGAGAGATCTGTTCGTTTTGCGGGTTTTTCCCCGGTAGACTGTTTCAGGTTCACGTTTTGAACTCGGTTGACGTAAGATCGGCGAGATGGAAATAAACCGACTGAACCGAGAGGAGTTGACCTACGAGATGGCAAGTCGAGCGTTGCCGGTGGGTAGTGTTGAGTCAATGAGGGCCGCCTTGCGTAGCGCTTTGAAACTTGAACAAGATGGAACTAGTCTCATTATACCCGATTATCCTTTCACCGTCGCAGACGACTTGCGTGAGGTTTCGGATAAACTGGTGGAAATTGAAGATCTTACCACCACGATGGTGGGAGGGGTAGGATCGGCGGACTATCGGAAAATCCGTACAAAAATTCATTGGTCTTTTAATAGACTGGAGCGCTGTGAAGCCAAGGGTGACGAAAGGAAGGCCGTTTTAGAGTTGAGAGCAAGAGTGCTGGCGGCATTGACTAAGTTGGACGGGTTGGCTACGGACGAGGCAAATGATGAGTTCGCCCCCCCCCAGCCGGGTCCAGCCGGTGGTATAATCAATTGTTCAACCCCAATTGTCGGACGGAAAGCGGAATCGGTGATAGTCCGTGATGCCATTCCAGTCTCAAAATGGGGTATAAATTTTTCGGGCGAAGCCAAGGGCCAGTCAATAACTTCATTTCTCGAAAGGGTGGATGAATTGCGGGTAGCGCGAGGTGTCTCGAAACCGGATCTTTTCAAATCCGCTCTCGACCTTTTTTCGGGAGTCGCACTAATTTGGTTCCGCTCTATCAGAGCAGACGTATCGAGTTGGGACGAACTCGTACAAGAGGTGAGAGACCAATTTTTGCCTCCCGACTATGACGATCGCCTAATGGAGGAGATTAAACATCGAACCCAGGGCGAACAGGAACCAATTGGGTTGTATATTGCAGCCATGAGAGGGTTGTTCGCGCGGCTATCCGAACCGTGCACTGAAGGCCAAAAATTAAAAATCCTGAAAAGGAATATTCACCCGGGGCTACAAATGCATTTGGCTTTAGAGCTGGCCAAAATCACCAGCGTGGCGGAACTGTTACGGTTGGGCCGTACACTGGAATCTGTACGATCGTCAGTACAAGCTTTCGCTCCTCCTCCATCAAGGCGTACAACCAATCTTTTAGAGCCCGATTTGGCATACATTGAAACCTGCGAGAGCAAACCACCAATGGTTGCAGTCGCCGCTCCACAGTCGGGTCAAGCCAAACGCGGAAACGCCTGTTGGAATTGTAATCGTTCGGGCCATCTAATGACGGCATGCACGCTCCCGAAAAGTTGCTACAACTGTGGAAAGGAAGGGGTGATTCAAAGGAATTGCCCTAAGTGCACAACCCAGTCGGGAAATGCCAGCGGGGCTTGCTAAGGCGCGGCCCAGCAAACCCCAAACAAGACGCCGCGACCGGAAAGTCTTCCCAAGAGTTGCTCCGATGGATTGATTCGGTTCTCCAAAACTCTGGAGCAAAGATAGAAAATCTCTGTCACGGTACGGTCTACTGCCAACTCATTAACCTACTCGATCCTGACCTAATCCAATTGGCTGAGGTAAAATTCAACGCAGAGTCGGATCACGACTTTACCAATAATTGGAAGTTAGTTCAGGATGCGTTGAGTGTGGCCAGAGAAGGGACGACTGTTCCGATTGCGCAGTTGGTTAAAGGAAGATCGCGGGACAATCTTCGTTTCTTGCGGTGGTTCAAAAAATTTTTCGACAACCATGCAATAGGAACAAAGCCCAAGGAGGACACAGTAATACGAAATGAAATCCATGTTGGGTCCATTGCGGCGTCTAATCCGACGCACAAACTCGGGAAGAAAATGAGGTCGAAGAGAGCCTCAAAAGTCTTTAATCCTCAGAAGAAATCGCCTGCTGTTGCAATTTCTGGTGTACCCACGCCACTCATCCCGAAGAAGAACATTGAAAACCCGACGCAGCCTGAAGAAGCAGCACTCCGACCCAGTACAACCAATAAATCGCACGAGCGGATTTTATCGATAAACCCTACCCCAATGGTAGATTATCTACTGGAACGTACTGGCGAGGATGAGCGACCTTATATTCGGGTATCAATCCTTGGAGCTGGTCTAATGGGTCTATTGGACTCAGGAGCCACCCGGACTATCCTGGGAGCTAAAGGTTGGGAACTGGTCCAGAAATTGGGTTTCACGACGACAAAGTCCAGTTCGACACAGGTCGCAATGGCCGATGGTAAGAGAGTCGGAGTTAATGGCTCCGTAGAGGTGCCCATCGCGCTAGAAGGGCGCGTACGAATTCTCCAAGTGCTGGTAGTTCCGACTGTGACGGTCGACCTAATACTTGGAGTCGATTTTTGGAAAGGTATGGAAGTCATACCCAACTTAGGTACGGGTGAATGGCATTTTCATGCAGCCAGTACGAGTGAAGTGAACTCTGTGGCTACGATTCATGCTAGGTCTAGCCTAAATCCTCAGCAACAATTGGAACTGGATGCGTTAGTGAAAGACGCTTTTGAACTAATGGGCGATAAGTTGGGATGTACGACCCTTGTCGAACATGTCATCCGCGCTAAGGGTGAGCCCGTCAAGCAACGATATTACCCTGTAGCACCGCCTGTACAGCGTCACATCGACGCCGAATTAAATGACATGTTGGAAAAAGGAGTGGTTGAGAGATCGTCCAGTCCGTGGTCGTCACCGATTTTACTTAAAAAAAAGAAGGACAATAGCTATCGTTTTTGCATCGATTTTCGCCAGGTGAATAAAGCGACAGAGAGGGATGCTTATCCGCTGCCCTACGTGTCGGCCACCTTGGACAAACTGCGAGATGCCCGATTTCTTTCGTCTCTAGATATTAAGTCAGCCTATTGGCAGGTGCCAGTAGAAAAAGCCTCTCGGAAATTCACGGCCTTCACTGTGCCTAATCGAGGACTTTTCCAGTTCAAACGGATGCCATTTGGGCTGCACAACGCGCCAGCGACATGGCAGCGTCTGATTGATAGGGTTTTGGGACCTGAATTAGAGCCTCACGTATTCGTCTATCTCGACGATATAATCATTGTCACGCAGACGTTTGAGCAACACTTGGAGTCATTACAGGAAGTATTTCGCCGACTACAAGCCGCAGGGCTGGTACTCAGCAAAGAAAAATGCAATTTTTGTAGACAGGAACTGCGATACCTTGGCTACGTTGTGGACCAAATGGGGCTTCATGTGGATCCCGAAAAAGTGGAAGCAATCCTGAGCATTCCAGCCCCAGAGAATGTGCCAGAACTGCGTCGAATTATCGGGATGGTTTCCTGGTACCGACGGTTTATCCCTACATTTTCGACACTCATAGCCCCGATGACAGATCTCCTTCGGAAAAATCGCAAATTCGTTTGGAGCCAAGACTGCGCACAAGCTTTGGCCGAAACGAAGGAAAAGCTGGTATCAGCACCTATTCTTTCCTGTCCAGATTTCGAACTGCCTTTCGTCATACAAACGGATGCTTCCGGTTATGGACTCGGGGCAGTCCTCTCCCAACCGCACCCCGAAGGCGAAAAGGTGGTAGCCTATTTAAGCCGATCTCTCACACGCACGGAGCGAAATTATTCCACTACGGAAAGGGAATGTCTGGCCGTAATCTGGGCAGTCGAGAAGTTGCGGCCATATGTCGAAGGGTGTAAATTTCAGGTCGTGACAGACCATTATTCTTTAGTATGGTTGACTAATCTGAGGGAGCCAAACGGTCGGTTAGCCCGGTGGGCCGTCAGGTTACAACAATTTGACTTCGAGATAGTTCACAGGAAGGGAAAGGAGCACCTCGTACCGGATGCGCTGTCGAGGGCCGTACCGATAGCATCGGCCAACGCCACCACATCTACCGATAAATGGTATGATCTGATGGTAGGGAGAGTTAAAGTCAATCCACAAAAATTTCCATCTTGGCGACTAGAGACGGGGGTTTTGTACAAGCACCGCGAAGTAACGTACCCAGAACTGGCCAGCGAGGAGGACTCCTGGGTGAGGGTCGTACCAAAAATTGAAAGAAGAACCATACTATCAAAATTACATGACTTACCGACTGCAGGACACTTGGGAGTAGCGAAAACATTGGACCGGGTTCAGAGACAATATTATTGGCCAAAAATGCGAGCCGATGTGACGCGTTTCGTAAAGAAATGCCAAGTATGTCAAGCTACGAAACCACAACAACAGCTTCCGGCGGGTTTGATGGTAGCCCGTCCACAGGTGCAACGACCGTGGGAGATGGTAAGCGCGGATCTTATCGGCCCACTTCCGAGATCAACCCAGGGTTATTGTTACATCCTCTCAGTGCTAGATGTTTTTAGTAAATTCCCTATGTTCTTCCCGCTGAGGACGGCCACCGCTAGCAAAGTGAGGGAATTATTGGAAAGGGATGTATTTCTAGTTTTTGGAATACCACGGATTTTAATCGTCGACAACGGCAAACAATTTCGTAGTAAAGAACTACAAGCCATGGCGCAGGAATACGGGATCAGCATCTCCTATACGGCCTTTTACCATCCCCGAGCAAATCCCACGGAAAGACTTAATCGCACGGTGAAAACTGCGCTGAGGGCATACGTTTCTGAAAATCATCGCAAATGGGACGCCAATCTCGCCAAGGTAGCCTGTGCCATACGAACGGCGAAGCACGACACAACAGGACTCACCCCATATTTCGTCAATTTCGGCAGGGAAATGGTTATTCATCGCGACCCTGAAACCAGCACAACCCCCCCGCCTGAAGATTTCTTGGTTGGAGAACCCCAATTAAATCCGTCTCGGGCAGAAGGATTAGCCAGAATGTTCGAGAACATTCGAACCAAAATGAGAGAGGCAGCAGGAAAAGCCACCAAGAGGTACAACCTCCGACATCGAAACGTAGGATACCTTCCTAACGAGCTGGTTTGGCGAAGGAACTTTGCGCTTTCCAATGCAGCTGACTATTTTTCTGCGAAATTAGCTCCGAAGTTTTTCGGGCCCTGTGTGGTGCTCAAAAAGGTATCAGCATGGACGTATGAACTAGGTGACGCAGCCCGGAAACCCGTGGGCACCTGGCATGCTAAGGACCTAAAACCATACACGCCAGACCCAGATTAACGAAAGGGAGAAACCTTTCAACCTATACGTCAAACCTCCAGTTGGGACAGAATCACTGAAAATAAAACCACCGAAACCAGAACCACTTAAAAGCTAGAAATGGCCATCAGGAATTTGAGATTGACTCGTGAACAGAAAGTAGACATAGGAGTTTTGAGATTAGTCGATAAAGTTAACATAAGTAGAAGTAGGTATTACATAATTATAGGGAATCATACC
This sequence comes from Beris morrisii, assembly GCA_951812415.1. Taxonomy (NCBI): domain Eukaryota; kingdom Metazoa; phylum Arthropoda; class Insecta; order Diptera; family Stratiomyidae; genus Beris; species Beris morrisii. The sequence continues at coordinate 78,153,138 of OX638313.1, forward strand.
GTAATGAATAATAAATAAACTTGATAGAATTAACAGGAGTTGAGAATAGTATAAGTAGAGGTAGGTATTAAATATTTATAGGGAATCATAGCGTAAGGAATAATAAACGAACGGGGTGAGTAACTGAATTTAATAGAACATTAGTCAATAAGGCCAACCATTAGCCACAATCATACGATAGGGGAGGCATAGAATACGTCCTATAGACTACAAATCAAACGTGAGCGATCTCGCGTCATGGGCGATAGACTAGTTTCCGTTTTCACTCATATAAGGAGTTTTCGGTGTAAACTCCTGGAAGAAAGGGTGGGATTGTTACCTGCGGGAAAAAGAACGAAGGTGTTTCGGGGTTTGCACTGATTGGAAACCTGGGGTCCTTCACGCCCCGGACTACGCGACGACTGTTGACGGCGAGGGAGCATTGGGACGGGGGTGCGCCCGGTCCGAGATTGCTCCGAGTGGGCCGGCAGGGCAAAGTCACCACTGGCGTGGGCACTTGGAGTGGAGGGAGGATGGAAGGAACATCGCCGAACAATCAACAATTGCGTCTTCACAAAGGCCTTTTGGGTCGGGCTACGTTTAATTTTTAGAACCAATTCCTGTTTTTTTGATTAAAGTTTATTTCATCCAACCGAGTAAAGGGAAGAACGACGACTTAAGTGGTTAGTTGAATCGGCCGAGGCCGAACACCATCAAAACAAAACCAACGCCGAATAGCAGACGCCGGCGTTAGATCACACACCAACACATCAGACGACTACACACGACAAGGAACGAGCCGCCCCTTTGTGGAAGAAACCCAGGTTCGCAACCCACCAACATGCGACCAGCGCGACACCTCGATCCACCGGCCGATGGCCGCAACGCTACGACAGAATCCAAGAGCGCGGCACGCGCGAGCTTCCTGGTTCCCGAGGCGGGCATTCACCCAGGATCAACGGGGCCGCAAGCCCTGGAAAGGTTGTGCTGCACGAATGAGCAACCTAGGGAATTGGCAGAGCACGAGCAGTCTCTCGAGGCTGGACCACGGTCGAATAAACATCTTCAACACCAACCGTCAACGTCGGTTTTTTCTTTCTTTTCCTTGCCGCACTTTTCAATTATCATTAACGTAGAGTGTAACGTAAATCTTGCGTCGCCTAACGACCGGCAATCGTGCTTATATTGTGTAAACGACCTGAATAAAGAAGTCGCATTTAATGGTTTAACGGCCGATTTTTGATTCGTTCTGGTGTTTTTTTGTTCTATCCACAGATCTCCGTCCACTCCAGGTGCGTACCTCGTGACGAGCTAGTTGGTTTGGTATTTTCCCCGAAAGAGAAAAAATACCTGGCGCCCATATTCAAAAGGATTTCGCTCCGGTTGTCGCCCTCCCGTCCGCCCGCACCCACTCCGACAGCAGCTGGCCGGCCGCCCAGAGATCGGCGTAACATATGCTGTATGTCCTTTATTAAGAACTCCCATTAGATTGCTACTCAAAACTAAAAGACAATATTCAGTGTTTAATTTCATATCTTGAACTGGGTAAGTCATCGAAAAAAAATGTCCTTTTTGAAGGACTTTCACATGGGAGGTGCAGGAAGGACTCACTCGATTTTTTATATATTTATACTTTTCCTTGGAACCATTGAAAAATGATAGAGTACAAAATTTCAAATTCGTAGCTTGAAGCGTTCAAAAGTTATCGAAAAATATTGTTGAACACGTGTCTTAAGGACATTTTGTATGGCAGCTACCAGAAGGAGTAAAAGGATTTCGCTGATTAGTAAACCCGAACTTTGTTTTTACTCAAAACTAATTTGTACAAAATTTCCAACTCATAGCTAAAAGATTACTTGAGTTATAGTGAGTTTCGTAAATTAAGTGAATATATTTTGACAGGATATTTGTATGGCAGCTACACGAAGGACTAACAGGATTTCTTTCATAATTCTACATTTAGCTCCAACTATTGAAAAAGTAACATATACAAATTTTCAAAGTTGTAGCTTAAACCCTTCCGAAGTTATCAGCTAATATTTTTCAACACGTGTTTTAAGGACATTTTGTATGGCAGCTACCCGAAGGAGTAAAACGATTTTGCCCGTTAACGAACTTAGCCTTACAAATTCAACCAAACATCCGGATTCAAAATTTCAAGATCCTAGGTGCAGGCGTTCTTGAGTTATCGTGTTCACGGACAGACGGACGGACGGACGGACGGACGGACGGCCGGTCGGACGGACGAACGTCAAGCGGATTTGAGGTTTTTAGCCACAAATAAACAAAAAATAATATATAACTTTTTTTCGTCCGAGGCTTGGTTCTATGCGTTACAAACTTTTGGGCTGGATTAAACTTATAATACTCTATATGATTTCATCTAGAGTATAAAAATATTTAATTGCGAAGAATATGTTTTATAAGAAATTGTATTGTTCATAATTTCAAATCAGCAGCACTTACATAATTTTCACAAAATAAGATATGTAATGTGAAAAATAGTGTTACATTTTTTAAATGTTCCAACTATTTGAATTAAAAAAAAATTAAATACATACTGCAGTCACGATCGACTGCAAGCCAATCGTATAATACTCTAGATGAATACTGAACTCCGATTTATATTGTAGTTGGGGATAAAGTAGAATTACGTGTGTACATGTTGTATGTCCTTTATTAAGGACTCCCATTAGATTGCTACTCAAAACTAAAAGACAATATTCAGTGTTTAATTTCATTTCTTGAACTGGGTAAGTCATCGAAAAAAAATGTCCTTTTTGAAGGACTTTCACATGGGAGGTGCAGGAAGGACTCACTCAATTTGTTACATATTTTTACTTTTCCTTGGAACCATTTAAAAATGAACGAGTACAAAATTTCAAATTCGTAGCTTGAAGCGTTCAAAAGTTATCGAAAAATATTGTTGAACACGTGTCTTAAGGACATTTTGTATGGCAGCTACCAGAAGGAGTAAAAGGATTTTGCTGATTAGTAAACTCGATCTCTGTTTTTACTCAAAACTAATTTGTACAAAATTTCCAATTCATATCTAAAAGATTACTTGAGTTATAGTGAGTTTCGTAAATTAAGTGAAGACATTTTGGCAGGATATTTGTATGGCAGCTACACGAAGGACTAATATGATTTTCTTCATAATCATTCATTTAGCTCCAACTATTGGAAAAATAACACATACAAAATTTCAAAGACGTAGCTTAAACCCTTCTTAAGCCCTTTGAAAAATATTCTTGAACACGTGTTTTAAGGACATTTTGTATGGCAGCTACCCGACGGAGTAGGACGATTTTGCCCGTTAACGAACTTAGCCTTACAAATTCAACCAAACACCCAGATTCAAAATTTCAAGATCCTAGGTGAAGGCGTTCTTGAGTTATCGTGTTCACGGACAGACGGACGGACGGACGGACGGGCGAACGGATGGACGGACGGACGGACGGACGGACGGACGGACGGACGGACGGACGGACGGACGGACGGACGTCAGGCGGATTTGAGGTTTTTGGGCACAAATAAACAAAAAATAATATATAACTTTTTTTCGTCCGAGGCTTGGTTCTATGCGTTACAAACTTTTGGGCTGGATTAAACTTATAATACTCTATATGATTTCATCTAGAGTATAAATATTACAATATTAAATTAAAATCCAGTAACGTGTAAACTGTCATTATATTGAATTGGCAAATTCAGAATCAGCTGTTAACAACGATACTGACTCTGACACGTGCCGCTAGCAATATAGTTTACAAATACATATATGGCCTTGTCTAAACCAGGGTACTTTTATCACTACCGGACGTAATTCAGTCACTTGTCGGACATAATTTAGTTGCCGAGTCAACGAAGCAACCTACTCCGACAAAATCCGTAGCCGCGAGTAAAATTACGATACAATAAAGAGAAAATTTTATCGCAAAATGCAGGAATTGATTTTTGCGTTCTTTTAGATACAGCCTACTTAGAAATAATTTGTTGCCTAACCGTGACTAAGGTTCCCAGATTGGGCTATTTACCGCGATTTGGGCTATTTAAATTTTCAATTCGCGGGTACAAATTTCAAAAAACTACTTATAGCTTTTTGGGCTATTCGGTCAACGCAAATTGTGTTAGTTTGCTACTTTACAACAGAGGCGATTTAAGAGGAAGAAATAAAAATATAAAAATTAGAAAACTGAATTTTAGCTGTCTCTTGGGTTAAACCTGCTAGTGTTACCGGCTCAAATACAACGCTTGCAAACTACGTCATATCAGAAATCCTGTTCCCACTAAATTTTCGGTTCTCGGTTCTCTCTAATGAAAAATAATACTTCACACGATATCCATCTGGTGTTTGCAAACTATAATAAAATTCATTTAGAATCGGTTCATTATATGTTTACTTTCTACAAAGGAACCACTTTCTTTCAAGTTAAGGACACTCATCGAAATATAACATTCAAGAGATAATAGATTTACCAATATTGATGACTGTCGTAGAGTTTCATTTTTTCATAATTTATCAATTATTATTTTTGCTGGATTGGTGGGTTAAAGACATGTGTTGCAAAAATTAAAATTATTGTTTCAAAGTTATTGTTACAAAGTTATTGTTGCTCTGGTAATCCGAACTACTCACTTATTATTGGTATTAAAGTTTTCAGCGAAAAACAACAACCTTGCAATATCGTAGAGAGGTCCATAATTTGAGCGCGGTATTTGGGCTACAAGTCTTCGTGCGGGTTTTGGGCTATTTCATAAGCTCACTCGGCGGGTTCTGGAGCGAACTATCTGGCAACCTTAACCGTGACTGTGATGCAGCGAATTTAATTGTTTTAATGAAGCCGATATGCCTGCCATATTTAATATTAAGATTGCTTTTGACGGCGTTGATGTTTATATTGAAAATATATTAGACAAGGTTAGCCATGTTGAATTGAATTGATTGATTGTGGAGTCTTACGTAATGCCTAAGGATGTAAGCCTAAGGATGATTCAGCCATCCGAGTATGAAATGAATATTCGTCTAACTACTGACGTCCCATTTCACTGTGCTCCTCCACGTCTTTCCTTTCCGTAAAGAACTGCATTTTAGTATTACATTAATGAATTGCAACGAGATGGAATCATTAGGCTTAGTAATTCACCATATCTATCTGCAATTGTTTTTACTAAAAAAAAGAAAGGGCAGAAGAGCATGTGTATTAACTATCGTGGACTAAATAAAATGGCAATTCGGGACAACTACCCATTGCCTTTAATTGAGTGGTTCAGTTTAAGAGTTGCCTAACCGACAATTACAGCGAAATGAGATATCGAACTCTAAACTTAGACGTAATTTGAAAAGTTACTCTCAAAAAGAAATAATTTCTATTTTGTTATACTGTCAAGCAATGTATGCTGATACTATGTTGAATAAATATGGAAATTGGAACACATAGATATGGTTATTGTGGTCAAACTGAAAAAGCCTATGCATCAAAAAATTCAATGTGGCTTCGGCAACTCTTCCACTCAAACACTCAATTGTAGATTGCCTAGAGTATTTAGAGGGTTCACTCCCCCATATATCCATTTTAATTTTAAAAAAAATATCCAACTCTTGAAAATCTTGAAAACTCCCGAAACAAACAATCCAATTTTATCGAAAAAAAAATCCAACTCTTGAAAATTCTTGAAAACTTCCGAATCAAACAATCCAATTTTATCGAATAAAATATCCAACTATCTCCGCCGACGATTGAAAAAAAAACCTCTTGAAAACTCCAAGACCAGACCAAAACTGCTTTCACGGCTAATTCTGTAATTTCTCAATGCAGTTGGAATTCATAAATTCCCGTAAAACCTATTTGTTTACGGTCAAATGAATTGACCCCCTTGTGGCTTGTCATGGGTGTAAAGAACCCTACAAAAAAAAAACTGAGGCGAATTTCGCCACATCATTGTTGCTTGGTTTTCTCCGCTCTGCTTGGCTCGTCGTGGCTCTGCTTGGCTTGCTCCGCTCTGCTTGTCGTAGTGGCTATGCTTTGATTAGAAGCGCTGTCCTACTGACATCTGATTGGCTCAGCCTACTCTAAGCGGATTTACAAAACCTCATGCCTTAGCGCAGTTTCAACGTCCTCATACAGTTCGAATTACCTCATACCTTCGTGTCAAGTGGAGACTGGTCAGTGATAGCCGGTGACCCAGCTTTTCGACGTTCCAAAGCTATATTCATAAGTTTCTCAGGCGGATCAATAAAACCACAACCTTCGTCACAAAAGACTCGCTGCCCACTGGGGGTGAGTGGGTGCCTTCTGGTTGTTCGCTTGTACATTTATATTCGCAGGTACACACACCGACCGCGAATCATAACTACAGTAAAATTGTGTCAAGTTTTGAGAGCGGACATTTGTATGTAATTTTGCGTCCTCACAAAGTCCACAAAACTAGTGGCATACGCTGACGATATAGACATCCTCGCATGATCTTTCCCTAGTGCTAAGGAGGTATTTGTCAATCTTGACTCCGCTGCAAAAGAAATCAAGCTGCTCATTAACGAACAAACAAGAAAGAGTGCCAATTAGACAAAATATAACAATTGCGGAGTATAATTTGAAACAACTTTATATATATATCTTCGGGCTAATCTAGCAAAGGACGGCAATGAAATGGACGAAAATCAATCGATGGATCGTGCTAGCAAATAAAACATATTATCCGGTACTTCCAACTTCCGGTAATCCGACAATGTGCACAGGAACAACAAACTGCGAATATATGTATATAAAACTAATATACGACCTGTGCTCTGTTATGGCAGACATAGACGTTAACGTAAACTTCCGAAAAACCAGTTAACGCATTCGAAAGAAGGGTCCTTCGAACAATTTTGGGCCCTGTGAAGAATAGAACGGAAAGGCGAATAAAATACAACCAAGAGTTGAATTAACTCTACGATGCAATAAGCGATAAGCTTCAACGTTCATCATACCCCGTAAACTGCATGTAGAGCGAATGTAAGATAGAAGAATCCCTAAATGAACTCTTAAAGGCGAAGCGAGTGGTAATATGCTAGTGGGCAAACCACGCAAGCAATGGGAAGACTCGGTTGTTGAAGATAGCAAAGCCATCTTAAAACATGGCAGCTGGAGGACGCGGTTTTCAGATCAAGACTATTGGAAGTGAAGACTTCAGGAGGCCAGGACCTGATTTGGGCTGTCGCACCATTGATGAGCTCAATGGGCTTGGAAGCTACGAGTCTTTAAACGATCTCGCGCCAGGCCGACGGCATATAAACGGATTTTAATTTTTTATTCCTTTTTTGGTGTCTGCTTGTAATTTTTTTTTAAATCGCTCACTACACTTTATTATATTAAAATAATAAAGAAAAGGATTGAATTCATAAGCTGATAGTTAGAACCTGCTTATATGCTTCAAATTCTTTGACGTGCCTTCGTTTCGAATTGAATCATTATTATTGTTCGTAGAGAGTGTAAAATATCGAGCCTCTTCGTTATTGATTCTGCAACTTGTGGGGAATTCTGCAGTAAAATAACTTCTCAAGTAATCAAACGCCTTCTCCAATAATAATATACAGAATACTTTTATTTATCAATTAGTCAAGCTTATATAATAAAATATTGCTTACGTGTAAAACTAAGGCTAATTCACTTTGGTCTACCAATAATCGTGGCCGAAAAGTGCATACTCAGCGAGGTGCATAAACATGAAAATAATTGATGACCTACATAATTGGCTGCTCATGTACATTATGCATACTCTGTGAGTTGCATAAAAAGAAAAGCAAATACTTTTGTGTATAGAAATGAATCGATGCGTCGCCATCGATCTAGATTGGGCCTGGGGTCGAAAATATGTCGATTATGGGGAATCGTTAACATTCTCCTGAGCCGTGCTGTAATGAACCACAAAATCATCCGATGGTCTCTGGTAGTACGCTGTTTTGGTTGTGGTAGTTTAGCAGCTGGTCTAAAGTTTGCTTTTAAGTGTTGGACGAGGAGCCAAATTAACACTGCCATTATTATACTGATGGAGGATATCCCACAACGTAGTGATGAATGTAATGGGAGGAAGCACTTGATGGTTGAGATCATAGAGATATATATACTGGAGATGACAAGCAGCGATTGAGTTGAAGGCAGACGTCGTCGTTTTCACTCGCACGCAAAACAACAACAACAATTGACATAACGACCCAGTTTTTTCTCACTCACATTTGTATTATGTCCCGCTCTTGAAACACGCTAAACAACAACAATTTGATATAGCGACCTGTTTTGTCTCACTTCTCTGGCTTCAAAGCGCTTTATACAAAACCGGTGGCTTGTCGTCTCCAGTATCTCTACAAACAAACAAACAAAAAAGAAAATAATTATCTAATTATAGATAATTTGACTATTATGTCCTTTCGTGATTATTTAGATCAATAATTTCGAAAATTAAAAAGAAACAAAACTGCAAACCTACAACTCGATATGAACCGATTTTATTTTCCGGATGGTGCTTCCGATTTTGTGATGAGTCAAGGTGCGTTTCCATCTCCGCCGTTTAGCGTCGCCGACTACATTCTACATACATAAAAAACTAGCTCTGTGACGCGCCGAGGCAATCGTCGGGAGTTGACTCAACTTCAACTTTTTCGGCGAGAGCCGATACTAATGTGCTTTCGATAGAGGTTGGTTTGGATCTAAAAACTACGTACCTATGGTAACGAAAAAAATACTTTATTATTAAAAAATAATAAAGTAATTTAAAAGTCAAAAATGTACGATAAGCGAATAAGTCTATAGACATCCGGTGAAAATTGAAAAATCTAGCACTGCCATTCAGGCGCATGACTGATGACATTTTAGCGTCGAGTCGACCGTTTCGCCGCAGATGGAAACGACGATGTCAAAACTATGACGGGACACCCGTGTCGGCGACGCTAAACGGCGGAGATGGAAACGCACCCTAAGGGTGCGTTTCCATCTCCGCCGTTTAGCGTCGCCGATTCGGGTGTCCTGTCACACTTTTGACATCATCGTTTCCATCTGCTGCGAAACGGTCGACGCGACGCTAAAATATCAGATTTATTATTTGTTAATAATAAAGTTTTTTTTCCGTCACCATGGGTACGAAGTTTGGATCCAAACCAACCCCTTTATCGTAGGCACATTAGTATTGGCTCTCGCCGAAAAAGTTGAAGTTGAGTCAACTCCCAACGAATGCCTCGGCGCGTCATAGAGCTCGTTTTTTATGTATGTAGAATGTAGTCGGCGACGCAAAACGGCGGAGATGGAAACGCACCTTAAGTGTATATTATGTCCACGAACCATGCGAAATTAATGTCCGATGGAAAACATTAGTCCAGGCGGGCGCAACGGCACACTTTGCTTCGAGTGTTTAATCGCGCCCGTCACACACTCAGAACTTTCGTGTACGTGTTACAGACACTATGAGTAGCCGTGTATTTCGAGAGGCGCCAAAGTCACACTTTCTGGTTGCTGTTCTGTCGGTTAGTTCCATTTATTGTTCTTGGTTCATGTTTGGGATAGATTTAGGTTTTCGTTCACGATTAAATATTCAACGAGCAAGCTGAGTTACTTACTTTTCGTTGAAAGGGGCGAATTGAACAATTTAAGAAGATAAAGTTGGTATATGTGCCGCTTAAAGAAACAGATTTCACGAAAATTAAGTATATATGTATATTTCATCGGAATTTCAATCTAAATAAGTCTCGATCTTCAAAAATATTACACAGTTACTTAACAAATGGGCTGAAAAGTTCGTAGGCCGACACATAGATAGCGTGACTAGAATTAAATTCATATGATTTTTAGTTTTAGTTTAGTTAACCTTAAAACGACACGTGTATAAATTTGACATTTGTCGGACAATTGGTTCGTGAGATATAGCATTGTGAGTGAATCAACTTTTGGTGTTGTAAAAAAAAATGCATTGCTTCATTATGAAAAAAAATACTGTGGCTTGATAAACATTATTCGGACTCTGCACCAGGAAAATCAACCGTTGAGAAGTGGTTTGCTAAATTTAAACGGGGCGAAATGAGCACCGAAGACGCCCGTGGACGCCCGTGGACGCCCGAAAGAGGCTGTAACGGACGAAAACATAAAAAAGTGCAGAAAATAATTATGAATGACCGTAAAGTGAAGTTGATCGAGATAGCTAAGACTCTGAAGATATCAAAAGAGCGTGTTGGACATATCGTGGCTGAATATTTGGACATGCAAAAGCTGTGTGCAAAGTGGGTGCCGCGCAAGCTCACAATCGAGCAAAAGTTTGAACGTGTCCTTGACTCGGAGCAATGTTTAGCGATATTCAACCGTAATAAGAACGAATTTTTCCGTCGATATGTGACAATGGATGAAACCTGGCTTCATCACTACACTTCAGAGTCCAATCGACAGTCAGCCGAGTGGACTGCACGCGATGAACCGAATCCAAAACGTGGAAAGACACAACAGTCGGCTGGCAAGGTTATGGCATCAGTATTCTGGGATGCGCGAGGTATAATATTCATTGATTACCTTGCAAAGGGCCAGACCATCAACAGCGATTATTAGATAGTGTTGTTGGAGCGTTTGAAGGATGAAATCACGAAAAAACGGCCCCATTTGAAGAAGAAAAAAGTGCTGTTTCAGCAAGACAATGCATCTTGCCACAAGTCAATGCAAACGATGGTAAGATTTCGCGAATTAGGGTACGAATTGCTTCCCCATCCACCGTATTCTCCAGATCTGGCCCCCAGCGACTTTTTCCTGTTTGCAGACCTCAAAAGAATGCTCGCTGGAAAGAAATTCAGGACTAATGAAGAAGTAATCGCTGAGTCTGAGCCCTATTTTGAGACTAAAGAGAAATCGTACTATATACATGGTATCGCAAAATTGCCTGATCGCTATAATCGTTGTATCGCCCTCGAAGGCAACTATGTTGAATAATAAAATCGAATTTTATCAAAAAAATTTGTTTTACTATGTTAGCCCACGAACTTTTCAGCCCATTTGTTAGGGTTGTTCAGGTAATTATTGGAAAATGGATATTCATTTTCTTCTACAAAAATATGAAATTTTATTCATCGAATAGTTAACTCAAATCAAAAGATTATTTTGCAATCTCAATAAATTAGTTTAGCATCCTTTTTTTACAAAAAAAATGTGGAAAAAGTTTTAAATACTGGAAATTGACATTCCGGTATGCAAATTTTTAATTTTGGCAACAAAAGAAACGAAAAAGAAACAATGATTCAGGACATATTAGTTGCCTTCCTTTTATGCGAAATGAATCATAATATTAAACATCATTCATATTTTGTTGTTGTTATTAGTATGCAATCCAGTATAATGAATAGAATGAATTTAGATTTTTGATGTCTAAAAAATTTATTTTATTTTTAGTAATTAAATTTTTCCATCATTTGATTTTGTTTCAAAATGAAGAAGCGCTCAGCCCATTGAATGCACCGGGCGCTAAAATACCTGGGACCCGGTATGTCCTCGGATACTCATGGAATTGTGTTTTAGCTCGCACTCCGGTTGGATTGTGAGTATCCTTCTCCCATCTCCTTGTAAAGTAATGCTGGTGATGTAAGTGCCGCAGATAACATCAAATGTGTGTTGTCGAATCAATGCGTAAATCCATGTCTTGCTGTGGTAAAGTTGAATCCAAAAGTCGGATGAATTGGTTGTTGATAGGCTGTAGTATCTTTAAACGGGTTTCTCGTGGTACCATTTCTCACCGGCTTGTGTCGGCGTTCCTGTGCTAAATCGGATGATCTTGGTTGCAGAGGAGGATGTTCTCTTCGAAACTTTGGCGTTTGTCTATCTCAGACTGGGACAACGGATAGTGATGACTTCTTTCTAATGTTGTAAGTAGATATTTTGTGGAAGGTTGGAAGAAAAAGAAGTGATTCTTGTGTAGAAAGGTGTGATGCGGAAAAGTTGAAAATACTCAGAACGGGTGATTGGAATCTTGATATTGAAAATCACGCTTGACTGCATTATTCTCGGGGTAATAGCTATAGCCTTGTAAATTTCAATTTCACCACTGGTTTTGCTGATGGGAACCGTTAATGTCGGCGGAAGAGCTTCTTGTATTATGATCAATTGCTAGTGTAGTTGGCGTGGTGTGAGGATAAGCGCAGTACTTATTCCGTGCTGTAAATCCGTTAGAACATTCCAGAGTGCGGTTTGAGTACCATTATGGGCTTGAAGAGAAATCGTCGTATATAGGCATGATTTCGGATCAGTGTTTGTAAGTAATGTTCATTGTTACGGTTGGTTGGTTGGTTGGTTTACGTGGAGGCCTGTCTGCCGAACAACAGGGCCCAATTAGCACAGGAAGTGCCGTTTTGATACCACAACTCGTTTAACCTGGTCGTTGAGGGCTGATGAAGTAGATACATAGTTTTACAGGGACCTGGGGCTTGAATGGATTATCATATCCATCCAGAGCGGTTCAAGAAGGTAATCAGTTCTCTATTGAAGAAGGGTTTGCCTAGTGCGCGAAGTCTGGCTCTAGCTAGGGCGGGACACTCGCAAAGAAGATGGATAACAGTTTCCCTCTTATTTGCATCCCCGCAACTGCGGCAATTGACGTTAAAGGGAATACCCAGTCTGGTCGTGTGGTCGCCGATCGGTCAGTGACTCATGCTGACTGCCGTTACTCTGGAGACGTCCACACGGCTCCTGTTCAGGAGTTCATCTGTTCTGCTCCGGCATTAGGATGGCCATATCTTCCTAAATATGACGCAGTTGGTCAGTCCTCTCCATCTGGAGTTCGCGTTTGTGAAAAAGTGGGTGGGTATTTGGCGCTTCACAGTTCCTAGTGGGACCTGAATGGATTCTACGAGAGAGCCCTGAAGAGCAGAACCTTGCCTAGCTAATTCGTCTGCCCACTCGTTTAGGTCGTATGCGACGAGGTTCCATTCGCTGCTTATTAATCTTACTTCGCCTAAATTTTAGAAGTAAATGTCTGGATGATTGTCGAAGGCTTTGACTTCAATGGGGTTGCTTACCTTGCCGAGTATTGATGGAACGAATAATACGATTAGTGCTATTGCAAGTAAGCTGGTATGACGTGCCCTCTTTGGTTGTAGGTTGGGCTCAATCCTTCTATCATTTTGATGCAGCCAATTCGGATTGATCGGTAGAAATCGCCCCTTATTTTAGACTACAAGACGTTTTATTGTTGATCGGTTCGGTGGTTCGCCTATGTTTGTTGGGGCAATCCTTCGGTTATATAGTGATGGATCTATTGTTTGTTCATCGGTTTTAATTGGTAATGGACACACTCGATGAATGGCTCTCCGAAGTTCTGTGGAGGAGGTTTTGATGTCCAGGATTCTGCTAAGTCCACCTTGACCCATTATTGTGCGCAACACTCGTCCCATCCGCCATTGCAATGGAGGGAGATTGATATCCTTTAAAAGGACTAGGCTTCCTGGACTGATATCCTTGCTAGGATGTTGTCATTTATACCGGTTCTGGAGCACTGGTAGGTATTCCTTAGACTAACGACGCCAGACTTCCTTGTGAATGGATCTAACCAAATTCCATCGTGCTACAAGGTTACTATTTCTTGGTTTGGCGTCGTTGTAGGGAGTAGTAAGAAGAGGTTCTCCGATTAAAAATTGGCCGGGTGTCAAGGCTTGCATGTCGTTGGGATCAGTAGATAGTGGAGTGAGTGGCCTCGAGTTGAGGACGGCTTCAATTTGAACAATAACCGTAGATATTTCTTCTGCTGTGAGATGTGCACTGTGCATTACCTTTTACTTTATTATTTTAATAATAAAGTATTGTTATCGATTTTTAAAAAAAAAAATTTGCTACCCTGAACATTTTTTTTTATACGTTTCATGACTAATAAGCACCAAAAAAGCAAAAAAAATTTTCAGTCCGTCTGTGCGCCGTCCGCCGTACGCAAAACGTTTGAGGGCTTATAACTCCTAAACCCTATAAGCTCTTAAATTGAAATTTTTTTCTTTAATGGACTGGGTACGCCCTTTCAAGTGATCACTTTTTGGGGGGTGTGAGAATGAGGGGGGAGGTGGGGAAGCGTTTTAGACGAAAAATTTTGGTTTCTAGATCTCAGCAACCGCTTATGTTAGGAAGCTGAATAGAGCTTCAATAGTGAAACCATTTGCAAAAAAATTGTTGATATGGGTGAAGGGGTGTGGGAGTGGGGGGAAAAATAATACGTCAAAAACGCAAAAAAGGCGAGATAGAGACATTCTAAAATCCATATCTCCTTAACGGTTAATGTTACGAAATTAAAACTTAATAATCAGCTGTAGGTATACTAGGAGAATGGATTGGAAACAAATTTTTGAGAGAGGGCAGTGACGTACGGGGGTGGGGGTTGAAAAACTTTAGATTACGATATCTCACGAACAAATTGCACATAAAATTTGGTCTGTGTATAAAGGTTAACAAATAAAGTTTGCTGAAAGTAAAATTTATTTAGGGGGTGGTGCAGCATGGAAGAGGAGGGGGTAAGAATTTTTTTAAAAAACCACGTCTTATATCTTAAGAACGGTGTAAGATAGATGCTTAAAATTTTTACCAAAAGTAGGCCTAATAGACCCCCAGCAGGAAAAATAATTTCAGGGATGAGGGTGTAGAGGGTGAGGGTGGGGGAGGGTGGAAAGTAAAAAGTTCCGATTTTTATATCTCGAGAACCTATAATGATATAAAACTGAAACTTAGTATTTAGATAGAACTATAGTAGTAGCATGTTGGAAAAATATAATTGTGTATAGGGGTGGTATGGTACCGGGGTGGGGGGTGTTTTTCTTAACTATAGAACGGCTTATGCTAAAAAGTTGAAATTTGGTATGTATATGTAAATCAACTAGAAAAGTAATTCTGATTAAAAAAAAATTCAAATATCTATTGGCTTTCGGAAGTGGGGAAAAAAATGATCAGTGAAAATGGAATGCATATATTTTTACGATTTTCGTCATATCTATTAGGTCTTTCCAAATATTGAATTCATTTTTTTTGTACGGATTCTTCATATAAATACCTAGAAAGCGTTTACAGGATTTTTTGAAATTCGACCCCCAAGGTGGTGTAAAGGGGATGTATACATTTTCACGAATTCTGCCGTATCCCTCAGGTCTAATTAGATATCGAATAACTTTTTACTTTCCCGGGCTTATTTAATAATCACCTAAGACTTGTTTTCAAGTTTTTTCCTTTTTCAACCCCTAAGAGGGTAAAAACGGGTTGAGCACTTTTGCACGAATTCCGTCATATCTCTTAAGAGTGATAAGACATTGGATTGGTTTTTACTTCCTCGTGCTTTCTTTAAATATATATAAAAACCCATTTAAGGATTTTTGGATATTCAACCCCAAAGTGGGTGCAAGGGATTTGCATATGTTTTCACAAATTCTTACATATTTCTAAGTTCTAATAAGATATCGAATTCATTTTTACTTCCTAAGGCTTCCTACATAATCATCAAACAGTTGACTTCAGGATGTTTTTTATTCAACTCCAATTTCTCAGGATTGATGAGATATTAGATTGGTTTGTACTTCCACAGACTTTTTATATAATCGCCTACAAACGCATTTCCGATTTCATGTAATGGCCCAAAACCAAATCACGAACAACCTTCTAATGGCGTAACAACTGATATAGACCTCGTCCCGGAGTATGACCCAATTATGTAATTCATATGTTATATGTGGCAGCGGCGTAAGTATTCTAGCGCGACCCCATTCTAACCGCTTCCCGAATTTTTTTTTAGGTTTTCATTCACATAGTAAACTACACCGCATCTCAGAATTAAACTTGTTCCGAACTTCTACCCAAAAAATAATAAAGTTGCGCCCAGACTGTTGGCAGGTTTTTATACTCTAGATGAAATCATATAGAGTATTATAAGTTTAATCCAGCCCAAAAGTTTGTAACGCATAGAAC
The DNA here is from genome assembly GCA_951812415.1 of Beris morrisii. Lineage (NCBI taxonomy): Eukaryota > Metazoa > Arthropoda > Insecta > Diptera > Stratiomyidae > Beris > Beris morrisii. The sequence continues at coordinate 78,169,049 of OX638313.1, forward strand.
TAAGCCTCGAACGAAAAAAAGTTATATATTATTTTTTGTTTATTTGTGGCCAAAAACCTCAAATCCGCTTGACGTCCGTCCGTCCGTCCGTCTGTCCGTGAGCACGATAACTCAAGAACGCCTTCACCTAGGATCTTGAAATTTTGAATCTGGATGTTTGGTTGAATTTGTAAGGCTAAGATCGTTAACGGGCAAAATCGTCCTACTCCTTCGGGTAGCTGCCATACAAAATGTCCTTAAAACACGTGTTCAAGAATATTGGTCAATAACTTCAGAAGGGCTTAAGCTACGACATTGAAATTTTGTATGTGTTATTTTTCGAATAGTTGGAGCTAAATGTATGATTGTGAAGAAAATCCTATTAGTCCTTCGTGTAGCTGCCATACAAATATCCTGTCAAAACGTCTTCATTTAATTTATGGAACTTACTATAACTCAAGTAATCTTTTAGCTATGAATTGGAAATTTTGTACAAAGTAGTTTTGAGTAAAAACGAAGTTCGAGTTTACTAATCAGCGAAATCCTTTTACTCCTTCTGGTAGCTGCCATACAAAATGTCCTTAAGACACGTGTTCAACAATATTTTTCGATAACTTTTGAACGCTTCAAGCTACGAATTTGAAATTTTGTACACGTTCATTTTTAAATGGTTCTAAGGAAAGGGATAAATATGTAAGAAATGAAGTGAATCCTTTCTGCACCTCCCATGTGAAAGTCCTTCAAAAAGGAAATTTTTTTTTGATGACTTACCCAGTTCAAGAAATGAAATTAAACACTGAATATTGTCTTTTAGTTTTGAGTAGCAATCTAATGGCAGTCCTTAGTAAAGGACATACAACATGCACACACGTAATTCTACTTTATCCCCAACTACAATATAAATCGGAGTTCAGTATTCATCTAGAGTATTATACGATTGGCTTGCAGCCGATCGTGACTGCATTATGTTCTAAGTAACCCTTTGCTGATTTTACAGCAGCTTCCCACAGTCCTCCAAGTTGTGGGGACCGGGGTGGAATGGGCCTCTATTGTATTCCGTTATTTAGACAATGGTTGTTTATTAGGGTCTGCGTTTCGTTTGCAGCTAGTGTTTGGTGAAGATCCTGTAGTTCTGAACATGCACCCATGAAGTTCGTGGCGTTATCACTGTAGATGGTATTTGGGATCCCTCGTCGTCCGATAAATCTTTTTAGTGCGCTTAAAAACGCTTGAGCAGAAAGATCCGATACCAGTTCCAGATGAATTCACTTCGTTGTGAAGCATACAAATACTGCTATGTAAGATTTTGTTGGTTGCTTACCACGCATTTTGTAGCTGTGCTTATATGGGGCCCATGAAGTCGATGCCTACATTCATAAATGGACGAGCCGGTTGTATACGCTCTGCTGGAAGGTTGCCCATTAACTGCCCGATATTTGCATTTGTGGACGATGGTTTGAGCCAATTGCTGCCCTCGCAACGGCCAGAATTGCTGTCTTGTAAGTGCAAGTAGTGTCTGCGGTGTAGTATGTAGTTGTCTTTGATGGATTTGACTCATTAACAACCTTGTGGATACGTGTGACGATGGTAGCAAGATCGGGTGTTTTGAGTTATACGATAGATTGGATGATTGAAGTCGACCTCCAACTCGTAGAATTCCGCTGTCATCCAAAAAAGTTGTGAGAATTACTAAACGGCTTTGTCTGGATAGCAGGCCTTTATTTTTAATAGGGTTTCATTCGTTAGCAAACTCGGTTTTTTGGATTTCCTTCAGAATAACGTGCAAAGCTTCCTTTAATTCGACAGTTGTTAACCAGCTAGGGTGCTCCCGAATTTCCTGGTTGACTCTTAATATGTTCTGTTTAAAACGTAATATACGAGCCACAACACGGTTCAGGTGATCAAATGAATTTTTGTGGTTGATCCGATATATGAAGTGTGGTTCATTGTTGAGTGTGCTAGTCAGAATAGTTTTCGGGGGTGTGACGTCGTCTGGAATTGTCTCCTCTTCTATATGATGCGGGATCGGCCAATTGTCTTCAGATGTTTGAAGAAATTCCGGTCTGTTAAAGCACAGCGTAGATTTGCACAGTTGTTCTGGTAACATCCCTCTTGATACAATGTCGGCCGGGTTGCTTTTTGTGTGAATGTATTGCAAATCACATCCCAGCAAACAATTTCACAAGCGTTTACTAAAAACGATCGTTTCGCGATATGTATACCAAACATGTAAAACATGAGCTGCTCATAAAACAATAAACGAACGATAAGCATACAGCGATAAGCGCACACAATGGCCCATGAAAAGGATGTGCGGTATCGTAAATGCCTAAATTCCCTTGAATCTCGTTTTTTGTCTTTTTTCTGTTCTACTTTCCACCCTTGCAGTTCGCATCAAGACTCTCAGTCGCCAGTCGCAGGTCTCTGCTATTATGTAAGTGAAGTGAAGTTTATTTTTTTAAAGAATTTAGTTTAGTGAAAAGTGACCAGCATTAGATTTATATGTAAGTACACATAAAATTAATTTATAAATATTTTGTATTGCTACAATAGGGTCATTCCATCAAGAATCGCCAAAGCTATGACCTTACCATCGACGATTCTTTTGAAAATTTCGTCATTTTTGGCGATTCTTGATGGGATGGCCCAATAGCGTTGTACAATAGATCAATTATTGAAGTGCGTTTAGTATTTTTATTCAATACAGTTTTTGTTGTTAAGTCGTAAGGTTCAATTTCAAATTTCCTATTTTCAGGTTTTGATATTATGCATATTCCACTTTAGATATATGTAATTATGATATGCCGAGACCTTCGCAATGAAGCTAACGACTTATTTCGTACGTTGGGAATTAATTATTCTACAACCTCAAATTCCGATCCCAATCCGAGTCCACTTCAATCTGAAGCAAATAATTTCGATGAAATTGGTCTTCATAGTTTACAATCCGATTATTTTCAAACCCAAAATAGTTTGGATCAAGTAGAATTAAATTCTGGCAATGCTGAATACCATACATATAGCTCTGATAGCACAAGGGATACTTTTAGGCATACGAACAAAAGTTGTTCAGAAGAACTTGCAGAATGGGCTGTAAGGCATAGAATCACCTCCACTGCAGTTAATGATTTACTCGCGATTCTAAAAAAATATGTCAATGATCTTCCAAAAGATAGTCGGTACGCTGAAGTCAACACCTCACGATGCTATCAAAATTGCTATGGGTGCCGGGGAATACGTACATTACAGTATTAAAGACGGCTTTACTGATTTTTTAAGTAGTTGTGACTTTCAAAGTAGTGAAATTGAGTTAGATTTTAATATTGATGGTCTTCCAATATCAAAGAGCTCAAAAAATCAAGTTTGGCCCATTTTAACAAGTGTTGTCGGCACAAAAAAGTCTTCATAGTTTGAGTCTATGGAGGTTACTCAAAGCCAATAGATTGCAATGAGTTTTTACGTCCTACTGTTGAAGAACTTCGAAACATTTTATTAGACGGATTTGTATACATATACTAATAAAAGTTATGTAATAAAATGCAGGACATTTATCTGTGATTCCCCAGCAAGAGCTTTTATATTGGGTATAAAGCACCACAATGGGTACTATAGTTGCACAAAATGTACCCAAAATGGAGAACACTTCCAACGTAGAACAATTTTCAAGTTCCAAGAACATACTCTAAGATCGGACGAATCGTTTCGATCAAGGTCTCAACCTGAATACCATCGCCAAATAGATCAACTTGTTTTAGAACTTTTGCCAATAGGTTGTGTTAGTCAATTCACATTAGACTACATGCACGTGGTTTATCTTGGCGTCATGAAAACTTTACTTTCTATCTGGGTAAAAGAAAAGAGGGAAATATTTTCCTTACATATGTCGAAAATAAATGAGTTGAATTCGAAGATAGTGTATTTAAAAAATTAAGTTCCTTCTGAATTTGTCAGAAAACCACGGAGTTTAAATGAGTTCGATAGATGGAAAGCTACTGAGTTCCGTCAATTTTTACTATACACCGGCCCAGTTGTATTGCAAAATATCTTAGACCAACCACGATATTGCCACTTTCTGAAACTGAGCCTTGCCATGAGAATTTTGCTACATCACCAAAATTGTTATGTAAATAATAACTGTGCAAGGCTTATGCTAAATAGTTTTGTTACTGACATGCCCGAATTGTACTCCCCGAAATATTTAACTTTAAATTTCCACAATCTGATCCATTTACATGCAGAGGCATTGCGTTTTGGGTCTTTAAAACATTTAAATGCTTTTAAATATGAATATTATCTCCAACATATTAAAAAATCTGTTAAAAAGGGTAATCATGTAGTAACATAAATATATAATCGGTTAGTAGAAGATAGTGTACATGCTTTAAAAGCATGTGATCCAAAATTTCCAACTTATGGAAAATTTAATGGTAATTCATATCGATTCATCATTACAAAAAACTTCAAACTAGCATTGAATTACCCAAATAATTTTTACTCGGTTTCCGCAGATGTTTTTCAAGTAAAAAAAATAACAAAACCAATTGATTCAAATTCTGTAATACAAGGTTTAGCCGTATTAAATTTACAAACGTTATTTGAATTGCCCTTAAAGTCCACTTCTTTCAATATCAAACATTCTACTAGTCTAGTATTTTCCAAAGATTTGATTAATCATACTATAGACCAGATTTCTGATAAAATTATAATGTTTTCCAACTACGAGAATACATCATATGTATTTATTCCATTCATTCATACCTAAATAATTATCCTCAGTACCTAATTAAGTATATCCATGATTGCAATATGTCGGAATCACCAACAACGCAAACCGAGGCTTTGGACTACCGCAGGTTTTTGAGGATGAAAGGTAACAGTAAAAAATGTTGAATGTACAGAAAATGTACATTCAATACTTGTAATATATATGTTTTCTTATCTTACTGATATTTGCAGATGGAAACGTACCAACAACTTCAACGGAAATTAATTTCAGCAATGAGTTCAACGATGAAAGGAGTTCGTTCTGTTAAGTATTAAACATAACTATATAAAACTCATATGCTTTCGTTTAGATATTCCTGACGAAATACCGGCTTCGCCATCTGCAATAGCTCCAAAACGAAATTTGATCACCCAAAAAACGAAAACTTCAGGTATAATTATCTCTGAGGAAAAATTCCAACGATACATATCTTTCATTGCTGAGAAAAAATCTGCCAACAGTCTGGGCGCAACTTTATTATTTTTTGGGTAGAAGTTTGGAACGAGTTTAATTCTGAGATGCGGTGTAGTTTACTATGTGACTGAAAACCTAAAAAAGAGTTCGGGAAGCGGTTAGAACGGGGTCGCGCTAGAATACTTACGCCTCTGCCACATATATCATATGAATTATTTAATTGGGTCATACTCCACGACGAGGTCTAGTCCTAGTATAATATCAGTTGTTACGCCATTATAAGATTTTTCGTGATTTGGTTTTGGGCCATTACATGAAATCGGAAATGCGTTTGTAGGCGATTATATAAAAAGTCTGTGGAAGTACAAACCAATCTAATATCTTATCAATCCTGAGAAATATGTCGAAAACCTTACGTCCTATTGGAGTTGAATATCAAACATCCTGAAATCAACTTTTTAACGATTATGTAATAAGCCTTAGGAAGTAAAAATGAATTCGATATCTCATTAGAACTTAGAAACATGTAAGAATTTGTGAAAACATATGCAAACCACTTTGGGGTTGAATATCCAAAAATCCTGAAATAAGTTTTTTGATATATATAAAGAAAGCCAGAGGAAGTAAAACCAATCCGATGTCTTATCACTCCTAAGAGATATGACGGAATTCGTGAAAACGTGTTCAACCCGTTTTTACACTCTTAGGGGTTGAAAAAGGAAAAAACTTGAAAACAAGTTTTAGGTGATTATTAAATAAGCCCGTGTAAGTGAAAAGTCATTCGATATCCAGTCAGACCTGAAGGATACGGCTGAATTCGTGAAAATGTATACATCCCCTTTACACCACCTTGGGGGTCGAATTTCAAAAAATCCTGAAAACGCTTTCTAGGTATTTATATGAAGAAGCCTTACAATAAAAATGAATTCAATATTTGGAAAGACCTAATAGATATGGCGAAAATCGTGAAAATATATACATTCCATTTTCACTGATCATTTTTTTTGTCCCCCTTCCAAACCCCAATGGATATTTGAGATTTTTTTTTAAACAAAATTACTTTTCTAGTTGAGTTACATACACATACCGAATTTCAACTTACTAGCATAAGCCGTTCTATAGTTAGGAAAAACACCCCCCACCACCATGCCATACTACCCCTATAAAAAATTATATTTTTTAACCATGCTACTACTATAGCTCTATATAAATACTAAGTTTCAGCTTGATATTATTATAGGTTCTCGAGATATAAAAATTATAACTTTTTACTTTTCACCCTCCCCCACCCTCACCCTCTACACCCTCATCCCTGAAATTTTTATTTCTGCTGGGGGTCTATTAGGCCTACTTCTGGTAAAAATTTTAAGCATCTATCTTACACTGTTTTTTTAAAAAAATTCTTACCCCCTCCAAAAATGCTCCACCACCCCCTTAAAAAATTTTACTTTCAGCAAACTTTATTTGTCAACCTTTATATAGAAACCAAATTTTATTTCTCTAGTGCAATTGGTTCGTGAGATAACGTAATCTAAAGTTTTTCAACCCCCACCCCCGTACTTCACTGCCCCCTCTCAAAAATTTGTTTGCAATCTATTCTCCTACTATACCTACAGATGATTATTTAGTTTTAATTTTGTGACATTAAACGGTTAGGAGATATGGATTTTAGAATGTATCGATCTCGGCCTTCGAACCTTTCGGACGCATTATTTTTCCCCCCACTCCCACACCTCTTCACCCATATCAACAATATTTTTGCAAATGGGTCCACTATCGAAGCTCTATACAAATTCCAAGTTTTAGCCTCCTAACGTAAGCGATTGCTGAGATCTAGAAACCAAAATTTTTCGTCTAAAATACTTTCACTACCTCCCCCCTCATACTCCCACCCCGCAAAAAGTGGTCACTTCAAGGAATCTACCCAGTCTATTAATAAAAAAAATTTCAATTTAATAGTTCATAGGGTTTAGGAGTTATGAGCCCTCAAACGTTTTGCGTATGGCGGACGGCGCACAGACGGACTGAACATTTTTTTTGCTTTTTTGGTGCTTATTAGTCATAAAACGTATAAAAAAAAATGTTCAGGCTAGCAAATTTTTTTCTTTTAAAAATCGATAACAATACTTTATTATTAAAATAATAAAGTAAAAAAGAAGAAGTGTGACTGCGATAACACTTTGAAAATGGCGATTGAAAGGCAGGAAAAAATTCTGTTGCGTCTGACGGAAGAGGTAATAAATTTACGAAAAGAAGTTAGAAGCAGTAAAACTATCAACAAAGAAAATGATTTTTCAATTGGCATACCTAATGCGCCGTTTGAAACGAAGGCTGCATTTTTAGAATTCGAGCAAGAACTGCAACCGGACAAAACAAAATTCGATGATCTTGTAAATAACAACTTATTGCGTAAATTTTTAATTTTAATCGAAATCTCTTTCTCAAAAAAAATTTTTTGCCAAGGAAAATTCCTAGACCCCAAAAAATTTGTTCAGATGAACTATTCGAAAATGCTGACCGATATCGTTGCGGAGCAGTTCCGTTATAGAGGTACTGCTGAAAAGGGGTGTGTCAGGTCTCTCAGTGTGACATCTGCTTTAAAACGTAATATGATTTAATAAATTTAGCGGGACACAATATTATAATCATAACTTTCATAGATGCATTCCATATGCGGTACAAAGAAGCAGGTGAAGATATTTTCGACCAAGCGGCCAAGAAGTACTTTCAGTATGCGAAAGATCGGACAAACAAGAAGAAACCATATGATGCAAGACGATCAACAAACCCGGCTACAACCTGCTCTTAACATCATTTCTGTTCTAAGATTAAGTAATTTAAGTTAAACTTTATTTTTTTAACAATTTTATAAAATTAAATAAATATTAAATTATAATAATAATAATAATAATAATAATAATATTTATTCGGTGCTGATTTCGAGTATAAACTTATGTTATTAATAACTAGAGATTAGACAATAGTCTTTACATCTTTACTTTTGCGGGGTATTTTTTACATACAAGTATTTCGAATTCTTTTGAAATTGGTGTATCATTGTGATAGGAAAATTTAGACAAAAACCTATTTCTATTCACTTATATACTAACTTAAAAAGAAACCAAAAATAAAAAATAAAATAAAAACAAAAACAAAAATAAAATAAAAATAAAAAATTGAAACTATAAGTCTAATTATTAGTTCACGTAACCAGAGGGTTAACAGATATTGTACATTTTTCGAGAAAGGTTAGCTGAAATTTATTGGCTGTGTCCGTGATCTTGGGAATGCCTGCTAAGTAGTGAAGGTGAGCGGTAGAAAAATAAAATGGTTTGTCCAGTATTATTTTAAGGCATTTGTTCTGAAGTGTTTGGAGTTTTATTTTGTGAACTAAAGCACACTGGTTCCATATTGGTGCTGCATATAATATGATCGGCTGCATAACCATTCTATAGATCAATAGCTTGTTGTCCACTGAAAGTTTCGATTTTCGATTAATAAAGGGGTAAAGTGCATGGATGCTTTTGGATATTTTACTTGAAACGTGTTCGAAGTGGCCCTGGAAAGATAATTTCGTATCAAGATTAAGTCCAAGATACTTAATATTTTTTGACCAAGTGATGGGTTCTCCAAGTATGTTCATAGTGGGATTAGGTAGGTTACGTGCAGCTCTTTTCTTGGTGAAATATATGATTTGCGTTTTACCCGGATTTATTTTTATTTTCCATTTGTTATAGTATGATTGCAGCAAATCTAACTGAGTCTGAAGGTTATGCAGGATGATATTAACATCATTGGATCTAGTGTAAATCCCGGTGTCATCGGCGTACATCGCAATTTCACATTCAGGGGATTTCGGAAAGTCCGCAGTGTATATGTTATACAAGGTCGGGCTCAAACAAGAGCCTTGTGGTACACCTGCTAGGATTATGTAGGAGTCAGATATACTGGATTTCAGTTTTATGCAAAATTCACGGTTATTCAAAAAAGAGGTAATTAGTTTCACGAGGTATATGGGGAAGCCGAAGTTCGTGAGCTTGTGCACAAGACCATCATGCCATACAGTGTCGAAAGCTTTCTCGATGTCTAGGGCAATGAATCCAGTGGACTGTTTTGCGATGAAAGATGATTTTATAAATGTTGTGACACGGTGAAGCTGGTGATTTGTTGAAAGTCGTGGCATAAAACCAAACTGGAAATCCGGTATTATTTCATTCGAAAAAGCATTTAATCTGGTCAGTATTATCTTTTCAAATACCTTACTTAGAGTAGGTAATAAACTAATAGGTCGGTAGTTTGTTGGAAACTTGGAGTCTTTTCCAGGTTTGGGGATTGGGATGATCAGTGCTTTTTTCCACGCATTAGGAAAATAGCCGAGTTTAAAAGAGGCATTTACAATGAAGTTCAGCTTAATTATTGCCTTTTTAGGAAGATGATTGATTAGAATATTTGGTAGGTTATCAATACCAGGCGCTGTGTTTGATTTTAGCTTTTGAATGATTTTCCTTATTTCCAAGGGCTTGCAAAGGTTAACTGAAAGGAGGTCAAATGATGAGTTATTCAGGTTCTCCAAAGTGAGTTCCACAATTCTCGCATTTTGGTCATCGCCTAGCGCCTCACTCAAACGATGGTGTGAGGAGAAGCTTGCAGCGAGTAATTCGGCTTTATCGTTATTACTGTAGTGGACTTTGTTATTTGGATCAGAAAGAGGTGGAATATATCTATTTTTATTTTTTAGTGTGTTATGTAGCTTCCAGAGTGGTTTCGATCCTTTCCCGAGTCCCGATAGTTTTGAACTCCATGATAAATTTCTGATCTTGTTTATGTTATCTTTAATAAGTTGGGTGAGAGAGTTACATAGTGTTTTAATATTGCGAGATCGGGTTCTTTGCCATTGTCGTCGCACAACATTACGAAGTTTTATTAGTAATTTAGTAGACTCATCGATTTCTGGAGTGAATGGCTTGAAAGGAAATTTAGGTGTGGATAACTCAGATGCGTTCCATATAGTAGTAGTGAACTCATTGATAAGCGAGTCAATTTCTTCATGGTTAGAGATCTCAGAGAGGTTTTGGCTACTTAAATCAATTGATCGTGATAAAATGTTGCGAAATTTTTGCCAGTTGGTTTTTTTGTAACATGAGATAAATTTCTGCGAATTATCAACAACAATATTTTTAATAATTGAAAATGATACGGGGAGATGGGGTGATGAGAGTTCATTCAAGGTTATTAATTGCGATAGAGGGACAACGTCATTACTCAGAACTATATCTAAAGTTGAAGCATAGCCTTTTGGTGGGTAGTATGTGGGTTCCGTAGGTATATGAACAAAGAAGTTTTTCCTTGTCATAAGATCATACAATAATTTACCTGCTTTATTAGCTTTAGCGCAATTCCAATGGCGGTGTTTCGCGTTAAAATCACCGCATACTACAAAACTATGCCTTAAATTTGTTAGTCGATCGATATCTGTCTTAAAAGTATCAAGCTTTTCAATGTTAAGCTTAGTTCCGGGGAAATAAGCTGCGATTACTGTAGTATTAATGGCATCAATTGTTATGGCGATTGATTCAATTACTTTAGTGCCAAGATCAGGGAGAACAGTGTGTTTAATTGATTTTTTTATAATTATCGCGACACCACCTCCAGTTACGTGCTCCCTATCGCGTCTGTAGATGTTAAAATCTGGGTGGTACAATTTGTCACTGTCTTTGAGCCAAGTCTCGGTCACAACACATAGATTTATTTCATTTTCTACTAAAAAGTCGAAAGTTTCAATTGATTTACTTCGGATGCTTTGGGCATTCCACAGAAGCGCTTTTATATCGTTCAAATTATCCATAGAGAAATTTAACGGCCAGTTCAACTAATACATTATACTGGTCTTGTTTGGTATTGCATTGAGCAAGGTTAGTTATAAGCTCCGTCGACAACTGTATCATCTGGGTGGATGTAAATAAATCAGAGTTAGTGGTATGTGTAATTGGAGTGGCTTGGCGCAAAGATGGTAACAAATTTGTATTTATATTTCGCTTCAATGCGTTGCTAAAATTCAGGTTTGTATTAGGTGTTACAATGTTTGGGTTGGAATGAGTTAGTTTAGGGAATTTTTCTGAGTTACTTAAGTCTATAATATTGTTATTATTATTATTGTTCCTTCTGGTCATCTTAGTAGGTGGTCTGGTTCGGGCGGCCATATATTCCGAACGCTTTTTACATGTTGCATTGTTTGCCAAGTGGTTAAGGCCACAGTTAGCACATTTGATCTCCTCGGGCTGAGAAGCTGGGCATTCTGTTTTGGGGTGATTCCTGCTGCAGATCATACATTTTGGGTTCAAAAAGCAGTTGGATGAACCGTGTCCAAAAGCCTGACAGTTGCGGCACTGTGTAGGTCCAGATCGTCGGTGAGAGTAGTAATTCCAGTTGACTACAGTATGCATGACGGTCTTGATGCTTTTGAGCTCAGGTAATTTGATTGCACCACGTTTGAAATAAAATATACGCATGGTCGTCGTACCTTTTATTTATTGAGAATTTTTTCACTTCAAGACAATCGATCTTGTGCTCAGTGAGGATATGTGTTTTAAGTGTTCCGCAATCCATATCGTGCAACCCGGAGAGTACAATTTTAACGGGGCGAAGGTCGCCACGGCTATGTGTGTAGAAATTCACTTTTTTTGATACTAAATGCGCGTGAAGTTTTTCATAACTGTCTGTGGTATTTACCAATACTTTTTTTTCGAGTGAAAAGTGAGCCAGTTTGTAGTCGCTAATATTTAATTCCTTTAAAATTGCTTCGATTGTCTCCCGAGGAAGATTCGGGAATTTAATAGGTGGAATTCTTAATTTAGCGATTTTAGACGCGGTAGTAGCACTTTCACCAGAATTTTCACTTTCTTGAGGTAGCTCACCAAGTAATTGGAAACGGTTCGAACTTTTGGCTACAGCCATGTTGTTGGGATTTTTTCGCGGTAATTTTAGTCGATCTCTTATTAACATTCCGGGAGGTGAATCCTCCCGGGGCCGTTTTTTCGAATTATCACCAGACAGATTAGTTTTTAGTATGTTGCAAAAAAAGAAAGAAAAATTAGCTTTAAACTTATCACAATCTTTACGGATTTGCTGCCAGAACGATTAACGTAATGAAGTCGTCTTCTCGCGATGGATGTCGGATTATGACTGAAATATTAAATTAATTCCTTACCATAAACAAATTTTATATGTTATTTAATGAAAAACTTCTCTGAAACGGTTCGGTTCTGATGATGCGATATGTCATAATTACCTATACAAACATAATGCTTAGATTCATCATCTTTCTTTCAGTCTTTCATGTAAGGAAAAAAAAATTTTTCTAATTTAATTCTAACTTACTTTGAAATTATAAAAACTCTTTTTTTTAATTCATAAAAACGATCATTTATAATTCATAAGAGACTCATTTTTAACGAGTATATAGTGTGTATGTACTCGCTGAAACCACATTTTTTCTAATTCACCAATGAGTCGTAAAAAATGACTATTTTCGGATGGCCATTTTGGTATGCCCAATGAGTCGTTTTTAATTCATTTCCGGAATCGTAAACGAGTGAAATTATGACTCTTTTATGAATTAATTACGATACTTTTTGTTTGCTGGGATGCTTCAGTTTTTGTTTGAATGTAGGAGATTCGATGCGCTATGAATGGATCCAGTTTATTAGATGTCGAGCGTATCCAAGCCAACACTATCTTTGAATCTGTTCAGTATTTGATTTTATTAATTTTACTTTATTATTTTAATAATAAAGTATTGTTATCGAATTAAAAAAAAAAAATTGCTAGCCTGAAATTTTTTTCCACCTTCCATGACTAATAGTCACCAAAAAAGTAAAAAAAATTTCACTCCGTCTGTACGCTGTACGCCGTCCGCCATACGCAAAATCGTTTTAGGGCTTATAGCTCCCAAACCCTATGAGCTATTAAATTGAAATTTTTTTCTGAATAGACTGGGTAGGCTCCTTTAAGTGACCACTTTTTGTGGGTTGGGGTTGTGAGTGGGGGGGGGGGGGAGGTGGAGGTTTCCGGAGACGGAGACGGAAAATTTTGGTTTATAGATTTCAGTAACCGCTTACGCTAGGAGGCTGAAACTTGGAATTTATATAGAGATTTAATAGTGGACCCATTTTTAAAAAAATTGGTGATATGGGTGAAGGGGTATGGGAGTGGGGGAATAATAATGCGTCCGAAACGCTCGAAAGCCGAGATCGAGACATTTTAAAATCCACATCTCCTAAACGGTTAATGTCACGAAATCAAAACTTAATGAACATCTGTAGGTATACTGGGAAAACAAATCGAAAACAAATTTTTGAGAGGGGGCAGTGGTGTACGGAGCGGGGGGTGAAAAAGTTTATATTACGATATCTCACGAACCAATTGCATTAGAAAAATAAAAATTCGGTTTCTGTATTAAGGGGTGGTGGAACATGGAAGTGGAGGGATAAGAATTTTTCTAAATAATCACGTCTTACATCTCAATAACAGTGTAAGATAGATGCTTAGAATTTTTATCAGAAGTAAGCCTAATAGACGCCTAGCAGAAAAAAAAGAAAAATTTGGGTGTGATTGTGTAGAGGGTGAAAGGAAAAAGTTTAGATTTTTATATCCCGAGAACCTATAATTATCAAAAACTGAAACTTGGTATTTAGATAGAACTATAGTTGTAGCATGTTGGAAAAATATAATATTTATAAGGGTAGTATGGTACGGGAAAGGGGGGGGTTTTTCCTAACTATAGAACGGCTTATGCTAGAAAGTTGAAACTCAGTATCTATATGTAAGTCAACTAGAAAAGTAAAATGTTAAAAAAAATTCAAATTTCCATTGGCGTGGAAATGGGGCAAAAAAAATTATCAATGAAAATGGAATGCATATATTTTCACGGCGTTCGGAAGGGGATCAAACAAAATGTTTTCACGATTTTCATTATATCTATTAGTTCTTTCCAAATATTGAATTCATTTTTATTATTCGGATTCATCATATAAATGCCTAGAAAGCGTTTTTAGGATTTTTTGAAATTCGACCCCAAGGTGGTGTAAAGGGGTTGTATACATTTTCACGAATTCAGCCGTATCCCTCCGGTCTGATTAGATATCGAATAACTTTTTCCTTCCACGGGCTTGTTTAATAATCACCTATAAATAGTTTTCAAGTTTTTTTCTTTTTTCAACCCCTAGGAGGGTATAAACGGGTTTAACACGTTTTCACGAATTTAGTCATATTTCTTGGGAGTGATAAGACATCGGATTGTTTTTCACTTCCACGGGCTTTCTTTATTGTATATCTAAAAACCGATTTTTGGATATTCAACCCCATATGTTTTCACAAATTCCTACATATTTCTTAGTTCTAATGAGATATCGAATTCATTTTTACTTCCCAAGGTTCCCTACATAATCGTCAAAAAGTTGATTTCAGTATTTTTATATATTCAACTCCAAGAGGACGTAAGGCTTTCGACATATTTCTTAAGATAAGATATCAGATTGGTTTTCACTTCCACAGACTTTTTATATAATCGCCTACAAATGCATTTCACGAAAATAACGAAAAACGTCCTAATCACGTAAAAACTGCTGATTACACTACGACTTAGACCTTGTCCCGGAGTATGACAAAATTATGTAATTCATATGTTATACGTGGCAGCGGCGAAAGTATTCTAGCGCGACCCCATTCTAACCGCTCCCCGAACTTTTTTTTAGGTTTTCAGTCACATAGTAACCTACACCGCGTCTCAGAATTAAACGCGTTTCGGACTTCTACCCAAAAATATTAAAGCTGCGCCCAGTTTTATTTGGTTTGCTTATAATTTTATTTATGGCTGCCGTTTATGTTAAGGTAGATAAGATTTTGCTCACTCTAGTACTATGTTTATATATGTATACTAGTTGACCTGGCAAACGTTGTTTTGCCTTAAACAAATCTTTTTTTTTTTCTTAATAATTTTACTGAAATTTATTTCAACTACGATAGGTGGCGTCGGAGTATAATATAAGAACATGCAATATGACGATGTCTACATAGAAGAATTATATTAAGATCAAATAAAAGGCATACCGTTATTTCCAAATAAAATTTTATTTTAATATCAAAGTAGAAACATTATTTAATGATTAAAATTAAATGTAATTGAAATTGAAATATTTTGTTTGAAATCATCGTTTTTATAGCGAATCATAATACGGTATGCATAAAAAGTCATGGCACTCACATTTGCAATTCTTCACCTGAAGAATAAATGAGAAAAGATTAATTTGTTTGTAGTTTGTTTAAATACATGAAATTGTAACCTGTTTGTGGATTGGTTTGTTTGATATTAATGTGGTAACCATAATATCCTCCCCAAAAAATCAACAGATATTGTAACTCGTCATATGACCAATATGAATCTTGTATGATTTGAATGTTATTGTCGCTAGACATAGTTCCAATGTCTCGTTGTTCAAAAACGTCTCCCACAATAACTGCTACATTAACCATTGGAACATTGAATCTGCGCGTTTGTTCTCCCAGAGGAACTTTATCCGCTTTCATTACAGTCATAGAGATACATCATATACACTGGAGACGACGCTTCACCGTTTTTGAATAAAAGCGCTTTGAAGCCACGAAAGTGAGATGCAATAGCGGGCAAGTATCAAATTGTTGTTGCTTAGCGTATTTCAAGAGCGGAAGTGAGATAAAAAAGTGGCCTAGTGTCAATAGTTGTTGTGTTGCCTGTGAGTGAATGCGACGACGTCTGCCATCAACTCAGTCGCTGCTTGTCATCTCCAGTATATTACATATCTAAGAATATAATCATATAATTGTCACTAAGCATTCTTTCTGATGCATGTTTAAATAATCGAATGAGTGCACTTTTTAGGTTTGAAACGTTTCCAAAGACGTGACGGTAGTCTGTTCTTGGGTTCGTTCAATATGATTATATTCCCATCGAAATTTCACTTGTTCATCTTCATCACCCCAAAAAAAAATTCGGAATTCCATTTTTTTACGAAAACAATTAAGTTCATGATGCACTTGTCCTTGACTTTTAAATGTGGAATTGCAATTCCGACCTTGGGTATCAGTGTTTGTAATAATTTTCGCCCTAAATGATGTTCTGAAAAAATGGTTCCGGCAGTGAATTTAGTGTTAGCAGTGCAACTTATCTGGAACAGCACATTCTAACTGACTCATTTTTAAACTTAAGCGCGTGGCAATGATTTCATACAACAGTTACCCAATAGCAATTTTCTGAAGAGCACTGTAATTTATATCGGGTTCATAAGCGAAAGCCATACAGTTGAATGAGTCCAACGTTGCGACGCGGGTTACAATATCTTCTGAACCAATTACACCAGGAAGAAAAAGTTTGGTTTCTGCATATTGGATTACAAGTGGAGTATACTTAATGTAAACTTTTTGAGGGGGAGGTGGACCACGAGGGTGGGGGGATAGAAATTCTTCAAGAAAACCGTACGAGATATGATCTTGAAAATTTTCTAGGAGTTGGGGTCAGTAAACCTTTAGTAGTGAAAACATTTTTGGGATGTGGGTGTTGGGGGTGAAGGTGACGGTAAAAGGGGGTAGAAAAGTAAAGATTCTGATTTTTATTTCTCGAAAACCGTAATGAATAGAAAGCTAAAAATTTACGACTATATAGAGCCACTATAGAGACACCCTAGAAAATAACATGTTTGATAGGGGCAGCAAGGTAAAACGGCTTATGCTACAAAGTTGAAACTTATTACGTATCCACATTTTCCCGAATTTAGTTAAAACTTTTAGACAAATCGAGCTATCAAAGCAATTTTACTTCTGCGGGCTCTTTATATAATCGCCTAGAAACCTTCTTCCTAATATTTCGATATCGAAGCCCTAAGGGGTTGTAAAGTGGTTGATGTTGTATCCGTAATAATAAAACGTATTGTCGAAAGTTTTAAATATTTTATTCTTGCAAATTGTATATAAGAGTAAGCACCGTCGCTGGATGAAGAAGAGAGAGGTCGTAGCTTTCGTGTTCTGCAGGTGGCAATCGCAACCGGGTGCGTTCAATGTAATAAGCCGGGGCGCATTCTATTTATTGCAATATCGCTATTTACCACAGTACATATTCACGAATCCCGATATATTTCTTAGGTCTATTGAGATTTGGAATTCACTTTCACTTCTAAAAGCTTTGAACATAGTGGCGGAAAAACCGATTTAACCCTGCGTCTACACTGATAATTTGTCTGGCAATGACAATGGCAATATTGCCATTGAGTTAAATGTCGAATCGCAAGGAGTAGGCATTCGATTGCCAGGCAATATTCATTTGAGAGAGTGAATTCGAAGTGTGAAGTTGTGAAGCAAAGCAATCATAACTTCGAAAACTATTGATTAATTCAATAGTTTTTTATTTAGTCCACTTATTTTCACTCATTTGCGATCGAACCAAAGAAACGTAAGTCTACCTGTTGACAAGCGACGCTAACTTCTCAAAATTGACATGGCAATGCTGAAAGCAATATTGCCATATGCGTTAGGTGCGTCTACACTATCAATTTGTGTATGGCAATAATGCCGTTGCCATTGCCATTGCCAGATAAATTGTCAGTGTAGACGCAGGGTAAGTATATTTCAATAATAAACCCCCTGGGGGTGTAAGGTATTGTTTAAGTTTTTACTGATTCCGAAAATCTCTTAGGTTTAGGGCCATTATTACGATCGTCAGATAAACTCTAACTGGCATTTTAACCAGAAGTTTTGTATGAAAATCTGTCAGTCAAAGTTCCAGTTAGAACGTAACTGAACATCGTAGGAACGGCCCTTAATGTGATCGAATTCTCTTTTACTTCTATGGAACCATCTCTTGATAAAAAATATGTAAATAAATAAAATAATCTGCTCAATAATCAATCTGGTCGCAACTTTATTATTTTTTGGGTAGAAGTTCGGAACGCGTAGTGGTCTACACCCCATCTCAGCGCTAAACGCGTCCCGAACTTCTATCTATAAAATGATAAAGTTGCGCCCAGACTGTTGGCGGATATAATTATATGGAATGAGAAAACATGAGACGATTTTCTTATTTTTGTTTTTTATTTCATATTTTTTTTTGTTTAGTTTCGGGTTCTCGCGCAATCGGCGGTGTGCAAGTAATTTTTGGTTGAGTGCGAGTTATGTAATCCCCTCCACGTGCACTTCAATTATTAATTCAAATTCTCACGCTTTAGAAACGCAAGTTCATCAATTATTTCGGCCAGGCCCAGAGGGCATATGGCACGTTGAATACAATTCGTTACATAGTTTTAAATACTAATAAAATCAAAATCAAAATCAATTCACAAGGCGATAGCAAGAGAAGCAAATAGAAAAGCCAGAAATAATAATAAAATGCAAATCAAAAATAAGAAGCATGAGTGAAACAAAAGTATGAAATAATAGGAACAATTAAAATCAAAAATAAGAAATGAAAATAGAAAAATCAAAATAAAAATAAGGTTGGAAATCAAACAATATTAATTGTTTCTATTACTATCCTCTAATTCGATTACCTCGCTCCTTTAATTTGTATTGCCTTATTTTTCATAGCCCTACCTTAAACTCATTCAAAGTGTACTTAAAGGTGCCTCTTTTTCGTTCTTCTGATACATAATCCATTATTTAATTTCTTATACTTCTTTCATTGTACCCTCACTCATTTAAAACGTTATATCTTGAAAATGAATAATCACAAGGCAAAGTGTTATAACTCGTTTTTTAGGCAATCGAATTACCTTTCATTTGATGTAACAGTCTAAATTGTAACTGCACCCAATCTTGAGATATTTACTCGAAAACACAAATTTTTGCTACGTGAACCTTTAAAATTCAGTGATCAATGTAGTTTTTCTCGGAAAACCCCATTATAAAAATGTAATTTTAATTTAATTTTTTTATGAGCCGTATTATTACCTACAAAAGCTGCATACATATGCATGAGTTACGATTAACATTTTGGAAGTAACAGGTAAAAATACATATCGCATAAAAATTAAATATTGAAAAGTCAGTGCCATAAAGTGGACCACGTTTAAAAACCTGTTTAATTTGTCGGTAGTACTACAGTATTTTTATTGCACATTTATTACTTTTTAAAGTATGAAGGAAAACAATGAAATGTAAGTGAGTTTCAACATAATTGATGCTTTTACCTGGACGTGTTAGGTACTACTGGATGCGGTACTATGCCTTTTTTAATAGGGTGTCTTACAAAATAAAAAGTTTATAAAAGCAAAACTACCTTCATATTTTTATCAGTTTTAGTTACGTTGCTAAGAGAAGAAGGTGTCAGTAGAATTTAAAAAATTATTTCAAAATGCCTGAGTACTCCAATGAGGAATATTCTGACATGATGTTAATTTATGGAGAGTGGGACCAAAATGCACGAGCCGCGCGAAGGCTTTACCACCAGAGACATCCTCATCGACGGACACCTAGCAGGAGAGTATTTCAAGACGAAGGTAATAATACGGCTCATAAAAAAATAAAATTAAAATTACATTTTTATAATGGGGTTTTCTGAGAAAAACTACATCGATCACTGAATTTTAAAGGTTTGACGTAGCAAAAATTTGTGTTTTCGATTAAATATCTCAAGATTCGGTGCAGTTACAATTTAGTCTGTTACATGAAATGAAAGGTAATTCGATTGCCTAAAAAACGAGTTATAACACTTTGCCTTGTGATTATTCGTTTTTAAGATATGACGTTTTAAGTGAGTGAGGGTACCGGTCAAAAACACTTTTTTTAACCACCCTGTATCTATACTAATATTGAAAATTGACCCAGCCTGTAGAACAATTTTTTTCTTCAAATATATCAAGGAATAACCCCTTACAAGGTGGCACACGGAGTGCCAAACACCCTGTATATATTTTTATACTCTAGATGAAATCATATAGAGTATTATAAGTTTAATCCAGCCCAAAAGTTTGTAACGCATAGAACCAAGCCACGGACGAAAAAAAGTTATATATTATTTTTTGTTTATTTGTGCCCAAAAACCTCAAATCCGCTTTCCGTCCGTCCGTCCGTCTGTCCGTTAGCACGATAACTCAAGAACGCCTTCACCTAGGATCTCCAAATTTTGAATCTGGATGTTTGGTTGAATTTGTAAGGCTAAGTTCGTTAACGGGCAAAATCGTCCCACTCCTTCGGGTAGCTGCCGTACAAAATGTCCTTAAAACACGTGTTCAAGAATATTGGTCGATAACTTCGGAAGGGTTTAAGCTACGACTTTGAAATTTTGTATGTGTTATTTTTCCAATAGTTGGAGCTAAATATATGATTATGACGAAAATCCTATTAGTCCTTCGTGTAGCTGCCATACAAATATCCTGTCAAAATGTATTCACTTAATTTACGGAACTTACTATAACTCAAGTAATCTTTTAGCTATGAATTGGAAATTTTGTACAAATTAGTTTTGATTAAAAAGAAAGTTCGGGTTTGCTAATCAGCGAAATCCGTTTACTCCTTCTGGTAGCTGCCATACAAAATGTCCTTAAGACACGTCTTCAACAATATTTTTCGATAACTTTTGAACGCTTGAAGCTACGAATTTGAAATTTTGTACACGTTCATTTTTAAATGGTTCCAAGGAAAAGGATAAATATGAAAAAAATCGAGTGAGTCCAGCCTGCACCTCCCATGTGAAAGTCCTTCCTTTTTTTCAATGACTTACCCAGTTCAAGATATGAAATTAAACACTGAATATTGTCTTTTAGTTTTGAGTAGCAATCTAATGGCAGTCCTTAATAAAGGATATACAACATGCACACACGTAATTCTACTTTATCCCCAACTACAATATAAATCGGAGTTCAGTATTCATCTAGAGTATTATACGATTGGCTTGCAGCCGATCGTGACTGCAGTATGTTTTTTTTCTATTTTATTTACATGTAAAATATTTTGTTTGTAATTCGTGGCAATTGTATAATTTGAAAAGATATTTTGTTCAATTGTTATTGTTATAAATAAATAAATAAAGATTATACAAATTGAAATAATGAAAAGAATTAGAAGCGTAATCGTAATTCATGTTGGAATAATGATAGTATGAAGGAGTGGGTGGAGGGTTATATTTGGTGTAGGAGATGTAGATGATTTAGGAGTTGAAGGAGGAGATCTGGGTTCAAAGTGGAGAGAAGGGTGCTTAATGGAGGTACGAAGTAATTGAAGAACTGCCTGATATTGTCAGCGGCCTTTGGCATATATGGCAGCCTGGCTGCGGCGTTCTACTGATGTGGTACTGGTGGGTCATTCTCGTGTGACCTATTCGGACTCTGGTCAGCGTGACCGAGTCCCTTCGTTCCTGGTCCGTTCTGTATGTAGAAGGGTGCGGGTCTCGCCAATGTTTGGTCAAAAATGTAGAGTTGTGAGACCATTCTACCACCCGCTGTTGGACGAGTGATACTCTGACCGTACGTCGAGGAAAACTGATGAAGGCTGGAGGTGTTTCTTTCTCGTGTGCGGAGATCGGCAGCCTACACAGCCGGTCCGCCATTTCATTGCCGGAGATGCCAACGTTGGCCTGCACCCAGAACAGTTTAGTACCGGCCGGGTTGGCCGATAGAAGCTCTTTCGTGATGACAAGAATTGGCTCTGTGGGGTTGGGATTCAGCACTGCATTTACCGCCAATTTGGAGTCGGTAAAGATTACTGTTGGTGCTGCAGCCATCCAGGCTGCTTCAGCCGCTTTCCATATGGCGAAAGCTTCAGCCTCGAACATGCTGGAGTCTGGATGAAGTTTGTAACTTTGCTCGTTCGATGGGGCGTTGGCAGCTGGTTGAAGAGTGACCACGGCGGCCGATGTCTGATCTATGGTCTTTGATCCATCCGAGTAGGCTAGTGCATATCCAGGAAAGTCCTCCAGATGCCATCTGTGCAGCAGCTGGTATACCAAAGCAGGTGTGTGGGATTTATTGGGGTATCTGGAATGAGCAGGTTGGGAGAAGGAGGGACGGGTGCGGAGAGGATAGTGGATTGCGGATGGGCAAGGGTATATTGGGGCAGAGTTCCATGAGGGCTGCGCGTGCGCTCCAAAGCGCTGACGTAAGTGTCCTGTTGTGTGTCCAATCTTCAGTGGTCGTATCTGAGCTGGTGATGGTGTGTTGGTACGGATTTCTTGTGTCAATGCAGCATTTGGCCGCAAAGTTAATTTGCGCTTTTTTAATAATGGTTTTGATGCTATCACATCCGGACTCTGCGGGAAGCGCGTCTATCGGTGAGGTGCGGAAGGCACCTAGGTCAGCTCGGATAATTTTGTTGGCCGCTACCTGCAGCTTTTGTATGTTGGATTTGGTGGTGACCGCGTAAATGGTTATTGCGTATTGCAAATAACCTCGTATCAGGGTTTGCGCGACATGCAGAAATGCAGCTGTGCTGGCTCCCAAGCATTTCGAAGCGAGGGCCCGGACCAGATTGAATATCTTACCGAGCGACGATACAACGTTGTTTATGTGGACATTCGACATAAGCTTGGAGGAAAATGTCAAGCCGAGTATCCTGCTGGTGGGCAGCGGACACAGCAAGACCTCGTCTATTCGCGCGTCGGAGACGGACGGTCTGATTTTTCGCGATATGGTAATGAGTTTCCCTTTGCGGTAGGGCATTTTGGCACCTGTTCTATTGCACCATGCGTCGACTTTAGTTCGTATCCGTCTTAGGGTGTCGTTAAGGAGGGGGTGGAAGGAGGTGAAAATAATGTTATCGGCATATATGAAATGTTTGGTGTGGGGGATGTCAGACAGAAGTTGCGATAGCTAATGTGTGTAAGTATTGAAGAGAGCGGGCGATAGTGGAGATCCTTGCGGTAGAACTTTATCGATTCTATAGTGATTGGATGTGTATCCATTGACTGTCACCATTATGGATCGAAACGGAAGGAAGTTATCGATCGTTTGGATGAATCTGGTATCAATTCCCAGATAGATAGTTGTTTAGTAACTACGGTTTTGATTACCCGGTCAAAGGCCTTCTCGAGATCGAGGGAGAGGAGATAATACTCCTGTTTGTTAGAAAAAGTCCGTCTGGCATAGTGTTCGAGCTCGAGCAGGAGAGAGGTTGTACCTCTCCTCGGTCTAAAACCGTGCTGCTCGTCCGACAGTACACTCTCCAGTAGGATCCCAAGCCTCCTGCCCAAGATCTTTTCAAAAACCCTTAACAGGTAAGGGAGCGGGGAGATAGGACGAAGATCCTTGGAAGTTAGTGTTGTAGAAGAAGAAGTATATCGCTTACGAAAATGGATTTAACTTTTCTCCATGCATCGGCTAGATTTGTGCTGGGATCTATTGAGCGGGCAAAAGAGTTTCCGTTCTCTCTTTTTGCAACTTTAATCTTTTTCTTAACGATAGCCGCCTCACGACGGTACGTGACTAGGTTTGTGTGCGTCGGGTGCCTGTAGAAATTTGTCCAAGCTCTGTTCTTGGCTTTTATGGTATTCAGCGTGGTAGAGAACATTGAATGGGGTTAGATACAGGTATTGAGGGAGCTACTGCAGAGCTGGTGGTCATATCCTTCCGGGTTAGAGTGGAGTTCCCATGTCAGTAACTGAGCAAGCCTGGAGGGGGCGAGTGTTAAGTCGATGGCTGTCGGGGTTGATCTGGCCGAGATGAGAGTGGGCGAGCCATCGTTGAGGAGGATAATGGATGCGTCCTCATTACAGTCCGCCACCAACCTCCCTCTGCTATCCCAATGCTCACCCCCCATAGAGAACTGTGAGCATTGAAATCACCACCATATATGATGTTACCGGGAAGTTGATCTGAAAGTCCGGACAGGTCAGCATAGGAAAGCCTTCGTCCGCACTCAAGATATGCCGACACCACAGTCAGCTCAACCTCAAATCTGACCGTGACAGCACAAGCCAGAATGTCAACACTCGGCTCCACCTGTGCAAAGGCTATAGATCTGTGAACCAGGATAGCGACACCTCGTTCGCTGGGTGTTTAAACCAAAATAAGAATAGGCTCCGAACCGTGATGGTTCTTCGCCCAGGAGGATATTAGTTTCTTGCAACAGAATTATATGGGGATGGTACCGGGAGATGAGGATGTCTAGGTGAGGACGATTGGCGTAGAGACCTCTGACATTCCATTGAATGATACATAGGTTACGGGAGGGGTGAAGAGGAGGTGGAGTCAACGGTACAAGGTTTGGGAACATTATAGCTGAGCTTCTGGTTCAGACTCGTCCGATACCTCAACAGACTCGTTGAGACTTAGAAGTGAGCAAGAGGACGTTGTTTGAGTCATGGTGTTGTTCGCGATGGTCTGAAGGACTGATCGTAAGTTGGGGGTAAGGCCTGATGATAGAGTTTCAATGATTCGTTGTTTTTCCGGAGTGGCTAGCACTCTGGATATTGATTGTATTTGGGGGTTAGTGGCGTGAGTGGAGTGGTGTTGGCTGATGGGCGAATGGTCGGTTCTTGGTGAGTGGAGTGAATAGCAGGTTTGTCATTAGTAGGGGCAGAGTTGGTAGTGGGTGGTGTGGGGGATGGGGTTTGTAAAGTGTGCGTGGGGATGGCAGTACGTTGCGGAGCTGGGGCGTTGGAGGCGGAAGGCTGGGTGGTGCTGGGTAAGGGGATTGCAGGTGCGGCTAGCTTGGTAAGTTGGCGAACGGGTGGGATTGAGTGGGTCCTTGCTACCTGAGAATAAGATGATGCGGTGTTGCTCGGATTGTTTTCAAAATAAAGCTTTTTAGCTTCGTACTGAGTACATTTCCTCTGTGTCCTAATTTTAAGTATTTATTTTTGTTGTATAAATGTTGGACATGCCTTTCTTGCTGGGCTGTGGCCAGGCGCTTGACATATCACACAGAAGGTACTAGTGCATTTGATTTCATGGGGAAGCGCCACTGAGCAAGATTCGCAAATATCTACTGTCGCCTCACGTGATTTTTCGTGTTTCCTAGTTTTTGGCACGTTCGGCATCGGAGGGGGTTCGGGAAATATTCCCTCACCTCGACCCTCTCAAAACCAATATTTAAATGTCACGGAAGAGTGTATAAATCAAACGTTATGATGAGCAGGCCAGTTGCAGTGTTTGCTAATGGCTTTTTTAGTTGAACTACCTCAATAACATTTTGATCTTTTAAGCCCTCCAAGATGTCCTCCTGGGAGAGGAATCTCGTCGAGAAAGCGTAGACCATCCCCTTGGATGTGTTTAACCTTCCATGGAAGTCACACTTGATGGGAATATCGTTGATCTTTGCGGCTTTGATGAACTTCTGCGCAATGCCTTCATTCTTTGCGAGGAGCAGCAAACTACCGTCTCTCAAGAAAGAAGCATTACTATACAACGTGGAGATTTGATCAATCCCCTTTTTCACCACGAACACGTTGTATTGTTGAAGGGATTTGTCGGATGTGCTAGGCTGAATGACTATAAATTTGGGAGAAGGGATAGAGTATTCGCCAGATGACGTAGTAGTTTTTGCTGATATGTGCCTTTTATTCTTGGGTGAATTCTAGGGTGAGGAGAGGAATTGGGGGAGTCGGGGGGTTCCAACCTATTCAAGCTGGCCATGCCAGCAGGTGTAGGGGATTTTCTGTCCTGTTGCGTGTATTCTTAGGTCAGGTGCAAAAGTACAAAGTTAGCTTATGGTGTGGCGGAATTCGCGAATTGACAATTAATTTTAAATAGTTCGTGTGCCCGATGAAACATAGGGTAAACATTTCAGGAGAAGTACTACGTTTTATTAGTCCGAGAATGGTACTTTGTTTCACTTATTGTCTGTGAAAGGCGTCACAGAAAAAACTGGGCCGTCGGCTCTAACCTCCAAAGTTATTCACTGTGTTTTTAATGTTTTCTCACTTTAAAATCTGTTTATGAGACCCCTCAAGGGGAGGAAATCACTGTGCGGGGTGAAACCACTCACAAATTGGCTCAAAATCGCCTACACTCGATGTGTTATTTACACGTAGCGCGTAACACTCTCGGGCACGTCAGATTCTACTGACGTTTACGATGCGGAAAAGCCCGAAATTAACTTTCTGAAAAATTTACAGGAAGTGATAAATTCGATACATCAGTAGCTCATCAGTTCTGTAATCTTTAATGAGAAATTAATCTAGATGAAATCTGAGAGTATTATAAGTTTAATCCCGCCCAAAAGTCAAAGCTACGACTTTGAAATTTCGTATGCGTTGGTTTTTCAGCAGTTGAAGTTAAGGGGTAATACCTAGTCGAAATTTTTTTTTTTCCATTTTTTTTATTGGCTTAAATGGTGTAAAAACATGTCAAGAGTGATGTCTGACATCATTTTTTATTGAAAACAAATTTTAAGTGGTCATTAAAGACGAATTTTCGAAGCAAGGCGGAGCGCTTGAAAATGACAAATTGAGTTTCGGAGTGAGTTTCGCCCCTTTTACTCGTTACCGGCGGTGCAAAGGTACACTATATAGTTTCTAAATGAGGTATAGATGGCATTAATATGTAGTTTTAAGCAAATATTGAACATACGTTGTCTGTGTAGCCAAGCCTGTATCTTTAAAATTTCATGTAGTAAACACATTGTGAAACTTTAAACTCGTTTTTCTCGAAACCATGTTTTCAAAAACGGCTAGCAGTAGAACTCGAGTAATTTTTATCCGATCGATATGAAATTTTGGCTGCACCTTCTTAGATAGATTATCTAGTCTAGTACACACGTTTTTTGAGTTTCATAACCAATTACGATTTTTATAAACAAATTGGGGTCGATTTATTAGTTGAAAAATCGAAATTTTTTTTCAAAGTGCCCGCAAATTTTCAAAAATTAAAATTTCTGAAAATCCATGTGTACTTAGACAGCAAAACTCGTGCATATCATGAAAAAATTTTTTTCATTGTTCCAGATACGTTCGTTAAAGACTTGTGCTGCTAGCCGCGGGACGCTTACAAAAAATCGACCTTCGTTCCGTGCACTGCTCAGCCGCCATTTCTTCAGAAAAATTAAAATAAAAAATGTTTTTTGTAGTTCAAGATAAGTGTAATGATCCCTCAATAATTCGCATTAATCGATTTTTTAATAAAGACACAAAAAATTCACAAAAAACCGTCTCATTTTTTGCTTCCGACTAGGTATTACCCCTTAAATGAATGAATATGAAAGAGTGCAACATTAGTCCTTCGAGTAGCTGCCATATAAAATTCCTGTAAAAATATCTTCTCGCAATATACGGAACTCATTATAACTTAAGAAATCATTTTGCTACGAAGGTGAAATTTTGTATAAATTGGTTTTGAGGCAAAATGAAGTTCAAGTAAGTAGTCAGTAAAATTCCTTTGCTCCTTAGAGTAGCTTTCATACAAAAAGTCCTTAAAACACGTGTCCAAGAATAGCCGATAACTTCAAAACGGTAAGCTCCGACTATAAAATTTTGTGTGTATTGATTTTCCAATTGTTGGAGTCATAGACATTAATTTTCAAATGGTTCCAGGTAAAGGGATAAATATGCTAGAAATCCAGTGAGTCCTTTCTGTACCTCCCATGTGAAAGTCAATGAAAAAGGTAAATTTTACTTTCAGTGACTCGCCTAGTTCCAGATATGACATTGAACACTAATGATATTGTCTTTTTGTTTCAAGTAGCAACCAGATGGGATTCCTTAATAAAGGACAAACTACATGCGCACTTCTTATTCTACGTTATCCCCAACTACAATATAAATTAGAGTTCAGTACTTATCGTATCGTGACTGCAGTATAGTAGTAAGGGTACGACTTTCGTATCTTATGCACTACGTGTGAAGTGGACAATCGCAATAGACTCCACCTGCGTAAAACGTGTTTTAGTATGGACTTACTATGGTCCAAAGTTGTACCTTTTGAAGGGCGTGGTAATGGGTGCAATAGTGAAGGCAAAAGTCTGTGGTGTGAGGAGGTCGGTAGTAGCGATCATTTTCTCACTCTGGCCTGATGAAATGTATTGACTTGGATGAAAATCTGAAACTTACGTAAACTCAAGTAACCTTTGAAGAGAGTAAGTAAGATTGGTTGATGAAGCTGATATAGTCATGCGTGCATCACGTGGGGATTAAGTCAGGCCCTATTTGTGGTGGAGATAAGCCGCAATCTAGTTGGTTTGTAGAGATTTTGTTCGGGCTCAGTGTGTTGGGGGGTAACTGCAAGTCTTGTTCCAATTCGTTAGTTGCAAGATGCATTTTGATTCTTCTTTTCACCATGCGGTGGCTTAGGATGTTTGCTAGTTAACTGGAAGCTCGGTTCCAGGTAGATAATTTGCGAGAACCCGGTTCTTGTGTGTTGCTTCAGGTTTAACTTTTGTCGGTAGAATGTAGGTTACAAGTGTGTTCTTTCTTTATGTAACGTGATAGACCTAGGTGAGGATGCAGGATGCGTGACACATGTTACTAGGTGGCTGGAGCCTCGGTTCCGAATAATTCATTACGATAGGCAGGCTTGTACATGTTATGTAGGTAATTGCTTGTGGTAATTATTACTTTCACTTAATGATATGATATTGATAGGGTGATGATCAAGAACCTTTATGTACGTTTGTTTGTTGATATTTTTCTCCGTAGGTTATTGATATGGGTATTTACCACCTTGACTTTGTGAAGTGGCAGTAAGTAGGTCACAAGTGCAATTCTTCTTTTCAGAATCAACTGAGAAGATTAACAATTAAGACATAATAAAAAAATTAAAGCTTATGAGTAAATTAATGCTTTATTGATATGTATTTATATTAGATTATTTTTTTTTATGATGGTTCTGATTATACCTTTTACATAAAATAGGTTTTAGCAATTCATTCATTTTTGAAATTCGTTGCTGAAATCTAAATCGATCTATTGCGTAGATTTACCAATTTCCTTTCCTACAACTTCTATATGTATATTCCCAGGCAATCATGTGTTTGATCGATACCTGATCACAAAAACTGACATGTTTACAATCTACAGATGACATTGTATATGTTGAGTAACTCGACGACCAAGAAAAAAATCACAATTATCAGCAAAAAATATTTCAACACGACACGTAATGATGACGACCAATGTGATTTTTTAACGGGCTTTTCATATGGGCCACAAACACCTTTACCGCTAGCAAACACACATTCAGGAGACATGCTTAGATGTTCAGCTTCCACATCAGAAGGTGATGAAAGTGCACTTATTATCAAGATGCAGAAGAAGCACTTGGTGTAATCCTTCAAGTTGGTGTAAAAAAACGCTTTTTACCAGTTTAAGAACTTTTCTCTAGTAGTAAAACAGACACTTTTGACATCCTCGCTCAGTACGTGCAAATGAGAGAAGCTATACCACCACAGGCGCAAAGTGTCGGTGGCTGAAATGACAAAATCGTGTGTTTTGGATTTTGGCGGCCGGCGGACGGTCTGAGTGCTAGTATGTGGGTGTGTGAGCAGTAACCCCCGCAGTAGTAAGACAGGCACTTTTGTATCCTCGCTCAGTACGTGCGGATGAGAGAAGCTATACCACACAGGCGCAAAGTGTGGGGTACTGAAAGCTAAAAGTTTGAGGGTAAATCAGGTGTTTTTTGTGCGGGGAACTGGTTTTAGCGATGCGCGGGTCGCTGTGGCGATATGTGCGTGCTAGTGTGTGTGCGTGATGGCATGGGCGTGATGATGGATCAGGTTTTCAGGGGTGCTGATTGGTCGGGGGCTTGTTTTGCGCGGGATGACGTGATCAGAGTGAGGAGTTGGGGTATATTTTTTGGATAGTGAGGAGTATATGGTGGCTGTAGTCGCACATGTGGAAGGACACTTTCGATCGTGTGAAGAGTTTGCGAAAAAACAGCTGAAGTACGTGCAGGTACGTTGGTTCGTTGTCGGGTTGATTTTTTTGTATCTTCCAGAGGCACGATGTGCGTATGTTTTGTTTTCGGTAATTTCGTATTCTTTTCAGGGTTCGGAGGTGCATTAAGATTGAAGTTGAATGTGATACATACGTTATTGTTGACTTCCATTATGCACCAGATTTCGTGTGGCGAATAATTATTTCGCATCGTTTTGTGTGTTTTTTATGATAATATGTCCGACGCACGTAATGTGTTTCCGAGTCAAGTTCGAGGTGATACTGTTTTGTGATGATTTTTTATATGGGTGAATTACCGTGGGATTTTTTAAAAAAAAAAGTTTCCGGTTTGTTTTTGTGATTATTCTTATGACTGATTAATGTGGGTGAGGTGTTGGGTGATAATGATCGGAATTAAAGTACAAGTTTTCATTTCTTATTCTTTGTTCAATTTGATATAGAATTTACACACAGTGAACAGTTTGATACAATTATTATACAAGAGTTTTAACTTTATTTTGATAGAGTTTTTATTTTTTATTGGTAGTGGTATAAAGGTGCACATTTCACAAATTGATGAAATTTTATTTTTTTAAAAAACGTATTTTAAGAAAGCCACCACGTGACTCATCGACCCCATCGAACATTAGATACTGATCTGACGATTGGTTCAGATCGTCCACCTAGCGCTGGGTCTTAACCCTGTCGGAAAAACGTGGCGGAAGAAAACCAAAAATTCCATCATCGAGATGGACCGCCAGCCTAATTCCATACTTGGTTTTCATCAGGCGAAAAAACTTGATGTGATGCTCCTTGGCGACTTCCAGGGAGCTAACGGACGTCATAGTGTCTCCATCTCCCTAACAGCCGAAGCTAATAGTTCGAAAGTGTTCTGAAAAGTAAAAATTATAATTATTGGTAAAAAGTAAAAGCGGATGTTATGAAACTCACCATATTTGACTCGATGGTATCGTAAGGAGATTATGATTTCCTCTTGAGGATTACCGGCTTATGTACCAATGGGATATAGGAAGAACAGACAAGAATTGGAATTATTCCAAAGTTGGGCAATGATCTAAAAGGTGAAGTCCTCGCATAGCCTTGGACTGGTTAAAAATACAGAGTAAATATATAGAAAATGATCAGAATATCATTATTTTCGTACAAATCTGTTGGCACACCTGGCAGCACTGTTTTGGAGATGATACCGTCTCCACACTGCTCGACAAGAAGACATAAAATGGCATATACTTAGGTACCATCGTGAACCCACAAGAATGAAAAACTGAATATTATTAATAAAGTGTGTTGTTTATTTGAATCATATAGTTTCTCATTTCAAAACACAACATATATTTGTGGCGACGAGGATTATTAAAAAAAAAAAAGTGCAAGTGTTGTGCAAGCCCAGAGTACACGTAGAAAAGATCCAAAATTTTTCACAACGTGGCGTCATCTTGCATAAGCATTTTTATTTTCAAGGCGTCATCTTGCATAAGCATTTTTATTTTCAACGATGGATCCTAAGTATATCGAAGCGTTAAATACCATTCTGCAAAATCAGAATGAAGCAATCAAACAAATTGCACAGCATATCGGCGCTGATCATTTAGCCATAACCTCAAAGTCAGCAGCTTTTCTTTCAACTCACATCAGTGAATTTTGTTACGATGCTGATTCGGGAGTGTTCTTCGAGTCATGGTATGCCAGATTCGAAGAATTTTTCAAAGAAGATGCCAAGACAAAAGTCAGACTTCTTCTAATGAAGTTACACACTTCAAATTTCGACATATATGCAAATCTTATTTTGCCGAAGACCCCAAAAGACTTTTCGTTCGACGAGACTGTAAAAAAGCTCACAGAGTTATTTGGGCCACAGAAATCGCTTTTCCATCGTCGTTTCGAATGCCTTCAAATCGAGAAAAACGACAGAGAAGATTTCATCTCGTACGAAAGCAAAGTGGACAAATTGTGTGAAAGTTTTGCGCTGTCCAAACTAACTAGCGATCAATTCAAAAGTTTAATCTTTGTCATCGGTCTCCATTCCAGTCGAGACAAGGAGGTGCGAACACACATTTTATCGAAAATGAACGCAGCTGACGAACAAGTCATGAGCATTGACAAGCTAATATCAGAATGTCAGACTCTCATCAACCTCAATTCTGATGTCAATCTAGTCGAGAAACTAGATAGTCAACCAGCGAAACAGCCAGCTGTCAATCTATCAAACACGCTGGCACAAAAAAGAAGTTCAACCAGACGTCGCATTCTGTAAACAACAAACTGTTATACACATATACACATTATATACTACAACAATCCAGCCAAAACTCCGAGAACACCGTGTTGGGCATGCGGAGGGATGCATTTTTCGGCCGAGTGCTCATTCAAAAACCATAAATGCCAAAATTGCAAGCGGACTGGACACAAGGAGGGTTATTGCGGGTGCTTTCCTGACAAAGCACAATCAAAACAGATGAGTACACAATTGAAAAATCAAAATAACAAGCAGAAATTTTAATTGTCAACAGTGTCGAGGGATTCGCACACAAACGTAAATTCATCACCGTACTCATCAACGGCGTCGAAGTCAAACTTCAAATGGACTGCGGCTCAGACATAACCATCATATCAGTGACAATGCGGGAGCGTATCGGTAAGCCCCGGTTGTCTAAACCAATTTTTGGTGCGCAAACCGCAGACAAAAGCAGACTGAAAATCACAGCACAATTCAATGGCGACATCAGCTTCAGGAATGTCGTAAAAACAGGAACGTGCTACGTTGCACCAGACATCAACATTTTCGGGATTGATTTCATGGACAAATTCAATCTATGGGATGTACCACTCAGCATGGTTTGCAATCACATTTCCGCCGATGATCGCTCAGGTCTGGTCGTACAGTCATCATTTCCTAATTTGTTTTCGGGAAACTTGGGTCTTTGCACAAAAACAAAAGTGAAGTTGCATCTAAAGCCAGACGCAAAACCAATTTTTCGAGCAAAACGACCTGTGGCTTTTGCGGCGCTACCACTAATTGACGATGAGCTGCAGCGGTTGCAGAATTTGAATATCATCACACCAGTCGATTATTCAGATTGGGCCGCACCAATAGTTGTCGTCAAAAAGAAGGAAGGGAACGTTAGGATTTGTGCAGACTATTCAACTGGTCTGAATAACGTTCTGGAATCAAATCAATTTCCATTACCTCTTCCAGTGGAAATTTTCACAAGAATAGCGAACGGAACAGTTTTCAGTCACATCCGACGCATTCCTTCAGGTAGAAATTGAAGAAGAGTCACGCAAGCTACTCACGATCAACACGCATCGCGGACTTTATCAATTCAACCGACTACCTCCCGGTATAAAGTCGGCACCGGGTACTTTTCAACAAATCATGGAAAGTATGGTAGGAGATCTACCAGGTGTTGCAGCTTACATGGACGATATTGTCGTTTCGGGAACAGACATGTCAGATCACAATCATAGCCTGACACGAACACTCGAACAAATTCAAGATTTCGGTTTCCGCCTCAAAATTGAAAAATGTAAATTCGCCATGAGATCAATTCGATACTTAGGTCATGTCATTGACAAAGATGGGTTACGGCCAGATCCCGCTAAAGTGGAAGCAATCACAAACATGCCTCCACCAACAGATGTAGCGACCTTGCAATCATATTTGGGTGCTGTGAATTATTATGGTAAATTTGTAAAAGAAATGCATCAACTTCGACAGCCACTCGATGCACTTTTGACCAAAGATGCGAAATGGGATTGGACAACAGACTGCCAGAAATCGTTCGACAGATTCAAAGAGATTTTGAAATCTGACCTTCTGTTGACACATTTTGACCCCAATCTCGAGATCATCGTAGCAGCTGATGCATATATCATCGGTTTCCAGATAGTTCAGTCAAGCACATCTATCATGCTTCACGAACATTGACCAAAGCAGAGCAGAACTACAGTCAAATTGAAAAGGAAGCTCTTGGGTTAATTTTCGCAGTAGTTAAATTTCACAAATTTATTTTCGGAAGGAAATTTTTACTCCAAACCGATCATATACCGCTACTATCGATTTTTGGCTCCAAAAAAGGCATTCCCGTCTATACAGCGAATCGACTTTAGAGGTGGGCATTAACGCTACTCATGTACGATTTTGATATCGAGTACGTATCCACAAAGAGTTTTGGATACGCAGACATATTGTCACGGTTGATAAATTCTCACATCAAACCGGATGAAGAATTCGTTATTGCATCAATTCAAGCGGATCATTCATCATTTACCTGTAACTCACAATATGATCCGGCGAGCAACTGAAAACTCAGCCATTCTTCAAACAGTCATCCTACATGTCCACGATGGCTGGCCCGCTTCATCCAAGCAAATAGAAGAAACATCTGTCAAACAATTTTTCCAACGACGTGAAGCATTGTCAATTACGAATAATTGTTTCATGTACAGTGATCGTCTCGTCGTGCCGGAAAAATTCCAAAAACATATTCTTCAACAACTACACAAAGGACATCAGGGAATGCAGCGTATGAAATCAATTTCGCGAAGCTATGTGTTCTGGCCTGGACTTGATCAACAAATTTAGGAGATGGTGCGGGATTGCAACCAGTGCGCAAGTGCGGCGAAATCACCAACAAAAACGTTGCTGGAATCGTGGACCGTTCCTGATGGCCCTTGGCAACGTATTCACATTGATTACGCCGGTCCAATTTACGGATACAATTTTTTCGTTATCATCGACGCGTATTCAAAGTGGCCAGAAATTACGCAAACTCTAGCGACAACTTCAACTAAAACTATTAGAATGCTGGAAGAAGCCTTCGCCCGTTATGGTGTTCCTAAAACCATCGTATCGGACAACGGTACTCAATTCGTGTCAGCACAATTTCAAGCTTTCTGTGAGTCGTACGGTATCAAGCACATTCGTACGGCCCCATTCCATCCACAATCAAATGGGCAGGCGGAACGTTACGTGGACACACTGAAGAGAGCTTTGAAAAAAAATCAAAAGGAAGGAGGAAATCGAGGAGGCGTCACAAATATTCTTATCTACATACCGTTCAACGATAAACTCAACAACGCCAATGCAGAAATCACCAGCTGAATTGATGCTTGGACGTCCTATGCGAACAACCTTTGACTTATTGAAACCGTTCAAACAAGTTGAAGCCAGTAATGATGATCGCAAACAAAAACAGAATCAACAATTCAACAGGCAGCATGCAGCAAAAAATCGACAGTTCCGCGTTGGAGACTCGGTTGACACCAAAGTATTCCGCAATAACAAATACCGCTGGTGCACGGGAACCATTATAGAATGAATCGGACAGGTGATGTACAAAGTTCAGCTACGCAACTCAACCCGAATTGTACGTTCGCATACAAACCAAATGCGCTCGCGACTATTGCGAGATTTATCAACTTCATCTGAGATCGGACCAGAACTCTCGCTTGATATACTGCGAGCTCAAGACACTACTCATCCAACTTCGGATGTTCAGAACGAGCCTTTGTATGATGGGACATCGGACGTGCAATCATCCAACAACCAATGTCCTCATCCAGTTCTTCTGGTTCGGAGGTCAGTCAGACGTCGCGGAGTTCCGAGACGGTTAGAGGACTACCAACTAAATTAGGGGGAGACGTTGGCAGACCTGGCAACACTGTTTTGGAGATGATACCGTCTCCACACTGCTCGACAAGAAGACATAAAATGGCATATACTTACGTAGCCATCTTGAACTCACAAGAATGAAAAACTGAATATTATTAATAAAGTGTGTTGTTTATTTGAATCATATAGTTTCTCATTTCAAAACACAACAAAATCCAAGAGTCTAGCATTTGCAACAAAGTTGGTAATAGCAGAGTAGGCTATACACATGTCATGATTGGGAATAATGTAGGTAGGTAGGTAGTGGTGATTTAGGTAAAACAATTTTTAACTTGGCACGTACGTGTTCTGCATACTCATGGTAGATAACCAAGTCGGTAGAAGATAATTCGGTTCTTAATAAGTGCAACACTGTAGATTGCACCATCATGGTATTCGTCATTCTATAATTGTATTGATAGTACAATGATGCAAGAATACCGAATATGTGCAACATTGTAGAATCCGCTATCATGGTACATGTCTTTCTATAATTAATGTGGAAAGTGCAA
The DNA here is from genome assembly GCA_951812415.1 of Beris morrisii. Classification (NCBI taxonomy): domain Eukaryota; kingdom Metazoa; phylum Arthropoda; class Insecta; order Diptera; family Stratiomyidae; genus Beris; species Beris morrisii. The sequence goes on from OX638313.1 coordinate 78,205,213, forward strand.
TGATCTGGCACAAGAATTCTGCTAAGATAAGACTGAATAACCTTGGGAGCTAGTATAAAAGTCGTGTTTCAGCATGTTGGGGGATATTGTTATCCCAGAATTGACCAAGCGAACAGAGGAGAATTCATGGGTGAGTAAAATTTTTTAAAATAAAATTAAAAATTAACAATTCCTTTCTCTCAGACTACAGAAAAAAATTGGAGATCTATAGATAGTTATTGAAGGTATGCGCCTTGACGAGAAAGATAGCTAAGGCAGTCGAGAAAGCCCCGGAACCAGAGCTTGCATTGCAGACGTGTGAATCTTCCCCAGTGCCGCCATCTAAACCTGCGAATCGAATTAGTGATTCTTCCGCTGCTGCAGTTCAAACAGACCCGAGGCAGACGCGTGAATCTTCCCCAGTGCCTCCATCTAAACCTGCGAATCGAATTTGCGATTCTTCCGCTGCTCCAGCTACTTCATCAGCTGCGGTCCCACAGTCCCGAAACGAGCCTGTGAACACGAAAAATAAACGGAAGCGGTACGTGGAAAGCGACACGCCGAGGTTTTACATGACGGGCTAGGAGAGAGAGGGTTAAGGATCAATCCGTGCAATCCTATTTGGCGTAATGTGTCTTTTTTGCGCAGTTCCTCATTAAAGAGAAAAGAACATATTGGCAATAAAAGTTAAGATAGTGAAAAGATTTTTTCATTTATGGTATTAGACGTTTTAAATATTAAGTACTTAAGTATTTTTAAGCGTAGGTTACGACTCTTCTTTTCTTTGCTAAAATTTTAGTTTTATATTGTAGAGAGAAAAAATGAATAGTGCAAGCATAATTCATTTAAGTAGCTCCTTAAGTCTATGACATAATATATTTGTAGGTAGTTTAAATATTTTAGTGAAGGAAATGAAAGAAAAAAAGTTCTCCTTCACCCTTTCCGACGAAAAATTTTAATTCCTCGAGTTGTTAACTCAATTTTCGGCTTTATACAGGGTGTAACTAGTACTGAGGTTCAAACGAAAATGGGAGATAGAGGAACTTGTCCTGAGTAGAAAATCGTTCTACACTTACTCCCGTTTTTGCACCGTTAAGGAGATAGCGCGATTTTAAGGACGAAGGATTTTCATAGTACCTGTGATCACTGTTTGATCTCTAACTTCTGCTGTACTTAGCGTAACGTAATAATTCTAGGCTCGTTGGAAAGGACACAAATTCTTCTTTCTAATTGCTATCAACTGTGTCAATCAGTGTTATACTTTTTGAGAAAAATTCATTTAAATGACACAAAAATAATAAAAAATTAAAAAAAAATACAAAAAAGTCCTGTATTCTCCAAGAAGGACCTGATTAACCACCAAATTTTATTACATTTTCGGAAAGCCCATAAAATTTCACTATACGTTTGATAACAGAATTTCTTCTCCTTAACGGTGCAAAAACGGGAGTATGTGTAGAACGATTTTCTACTCAGGACAAGTTCCTCTATCTTCCATTTTCGTTTGAACCTCAGTACTAGTTACACCCTGTATAGTATCCCTTTTTCAGACGAGGGTTTAAATGAGGCAGTTTCTTTTCTAAACAGCAAGAAAAAGCTAAATAACTTCACCTTCTCAGAAATAGAGGAAGGAATAGTTATATCAAAAAATCTGGCTGGCAACAGGTTAGATGTAGGCTCTAGAGTTCTACAGCGAGGGCTGCAGGATGAAATTTCAGTTCAGACTGGTGGGGGTGTAGATAAAGAGATTGCAGTTTTATCAAGGCAGGAGACCTTTTATAAAAAGTTCAATCTTAAGGGAGTTAAGATGGTCTTTCGACTTAAAGAGTTCAGAGAGAACGCTGAGGATTCTGTCAAAGAGCTTGACAGCATGTTCGATAGGATGATAAAAAATTTGGTCTCCAGTTTAGTACAGGGCAGCAAAATAAGCTTGTCTATTGATCTTCCAGATTCCCCTGACCTAAAACCCATTTGGTCCAGTTTAAGACCTGTAAGTGAACTAAGTGGGGCCTCCATTATTGGATTAATTTCGAATGTAAATCAGTCCAACACTACTTTTCTCTCAGATGGGGTCATGCAGATAAAGGCGGATATCATAAATTTTCCCTTCGTCGGAGGGAGGCTAGATGCCAGAAATTCGTCAGAAAAAGAGATTCTGGCTAAGAGGTATAGTGTAGTGGATGTCGGAAAAGACTGTGACTTTAATTATCTCCCACGGAATTTATGTTACGCGATTGAGAAGGACTCGAGGAGATTCAATCGCAAAAGTCAAGCTTTGATTGTCAAAGTTCTGGATAATTTGTCGAAGAAGCTATGTAGAGATGCAAAGGTTGTGATTACCCAATGTAAGGTTGTATTTTGTCCGATCTTTATAAATTTCAGTTTTTGTTGTTTTTGACGATCTGAAGAACCCAGAATCTTTCTTGTTTAGACCCCCGTTCGAAGACAACTCTTTAAAGAAATTTTACTTCTACTATTCCAAAGACTTGGAACACATTTATGTGATAAAGTCCCTTACCGGCTTCTTCAACAGGCCATATGCATGCACCCTTTGCGATAAGGTCTTCTATGTGAGACAGCATAAATGTGGTCAAAAATGTCCAGACTGTCAATCATTTCCCCCATGTCAGTTTGTGGAGAAAGTTAGGGAATGCAGAGAATGTAATCGTGGGTTCAGAGGTGACAATTGCTTTGAGAATCATTTAAAAAATAAAGTTGAAAAAAAGAACGTGTGTGAAAGCTTCAGGATATGCGATCAGTGTGGCAAGTTCATAGTTCTCGATAGAAGACGAAGTGGTAGCCACATTTCCAACGAGGCCTTATGTCAGATCTTGTGGAAAATTATGACATCAGGCCATCTATGCTATATTAAGCCTCCGAAGAGGAGGATTGATAATAAATTTATGTTAATAATTTTTGACTGCGAAAGTACTCAGGATACTTCCTATGGTGATAATCCTACGACCTTAATCCATATTGTCAACTTAATTGTTGTTCAACAGGTATGCTACAACTGTTATAAAAATCCTGATATAAAAGAAGAATGTGATGTCTGTGGTGTAAGGGAACATATTTTTCAATACCGAAAGAATGATCGATCGATCATCTGTATCCAACATTTATTGTATATCCCATAATTCGCAGGGTTACGATGGGCACTTTATAATTTCGGAGTTAATGAACAGAAAGATGAAAATCGAGCCTATAATGAATGGTACTAAAATAATGAAGTTAACTTGTGGGAGAGTATCTTTCATAGACTCTTTAAATTATCTGGCATTCCCGCTTGCCCATTTTCCTAATGTATTTGAAATTAAAGATCATGTAAAGGGCCATTATCCATTTTACTTCAACACAGTGGAAAATATTGATTATGTAAGTGAATACCCGGCACGTGCATTATATGGGTATACTGCAATAGAAAAAGTGGAAAAAGACAAGTTCTTCGCATGGTATAATGCAAATGTAGCAGGTATTTTTGATAAGCAAGGAGATGTTGAGATATTGCGTGAGTGATGTCAATATCTTGCGCTTGGACTGTATTCGGTTTATGAGGGAATTTCTTAATATTACTAACGTAAATCCGTTTGTAGAAGCCTTAACTATATATATAGCCTCGGCCTGTATGCTTGTCTTTCGGAAAAACTACCTGAAGGAAAATACAATAGGCATAATGCCGAAACACGGCTACTACAAATTTCAAAATCAATCACTAATCGCTTCTAAATGGCTTGTTTGGGAGACTAGAAAAATACAGGGAGAGATAATATCCGCTAATAACAAAGACGAAGTGAAGCTAGAGAGGGGGGTATGTATGTAGACGGGTTCAATCTAGAGACCAACACGGTTTATGAATTCTTTGGTTGCTTTTATCACGGCTGTAGAAGCTGTTTTAGAGTGCAGGATATGAGTACTAATAATGGCGAAGGTCGCGAAACCATAGCTCAAAGGTATGAGGCCACACTTAGGAGAATTGAAATGATTAGGCGTAATGGATATAAATTGAAATACATGTGAGAGTGCGAGTTCAACAAGTTTTTAAAGTCAAATCCTACAAAAAAATTGAGTTGGAAAGACTTACTGTGAATATAGCGGATCCATTAAATCCTCGTAATGCTATTTTCGGTGGACGTACTGAGGTGGTTATACCATAAAAGTAAGGTAAATGAATTAATTAGATATCTGGACTTTACAAGCCTGTATCCATACATAAACAAATATTCCCCATACCCCATAGGTTATCCTGAAATATACAGAGGTGGAAATCTACCTGCTAACTCAGAAATACTTACAATGCATGGGTTTATCACATGCGCCATTCTTCCACCAAATGACTTATTCCTCCCGGTATTACCTTTTAAAAAGAGTTTAAAACTATATTTTGCCCTATGTAGAACTTGTGCATCTGAAAATAGAGTATCAAGATGTCAGCATAATGAGAGCGAGATGGAAATTACTGGGACATGGGTTATACCGGAAGTAGACTTAGCTGTAAAGAAAGGCTATGAGATTAAAGTCGTGTATGAGGTTTGGAAATATAATCACACCGTGTACGATCCTGATACAAAGACGGGACGCTTATTTACGGAATACGTCAACACCTTCTTGAAGATTAAACAGGAAGTTAGTGGTTGGGGGAGTGAATGTACGACAGAGGCCGAAAAAATTAATTTTATAAAGTCATATCGTATAAAGGAGGACATTATCTTAGACAAAAAGGAAATCATGTCGAATCCGGGTAAACGTAACACCGTGATAATATCTATGATAAAAAGCGATAACAGCTTATGTCGAGATAAGAAAAAATCATTTTTAAAGTTTTCAATTGCATTTTTTTAAAAAAATTGCCATTGTTTGATAGATTTTTATCTCATGTAATATATTATTATTGTGTTGTATTATTAAATTCGATAAAATAAGATCTCTTAATATATTTTTTATTACTTTATTTATCAATTTTGATACACGTAACTGCCTAATTATTTTCTAGACTTAAGCTGTTATCGCTTTTTACCACATGTCTAAATTTCTTTTGGGGTAAATTCGCTCAGAGGGAAAATCGTACAAACACTAAGGTGGTAAACAATTTCAAGGACTTCTGCGATTTTATACATACACCGGGAATAGAAATCTGCTCTGTTGTGTTTCTGCGTCTCAGAACACATTTCATCTATTCACTCATTAGTATAATAAGATAGCATTTTGTAGAGCATGCATTCTGTAAGATAAGACAATCAGAGTAAACTTCTTACAGATTGGCATGACTCATATCACTAGCATTTAAAGTCATTATCATGTAAAGTCATTAGCATGTAAATTCATTAGCATGTAAGTGTACATGTAAATACTTAGTCATAAGCCAACTAGTGATAAGAAAAAATGTATAAATTAAGCGAAACTTCAGAAATAAAGTCAGTTCATTACGAACAGTTCTCAAGTCAAAGACGTAATTCTTTTCTTGTTATAAAATATACAATTCTAACGGTTTATGTGCCCTTAGAATAGCGCCAAGAAATAATATATATATTTTAACGGTTTACGTGCCCTTAGAAATATAATTATTTTCAAAACGCAAAATTCAAAACAAAATAGTTTTGAACATTTCTGGAGGCCCCGGCGAGATTCTTACATCAAGTTGTCATCACATCCTGATCCAGAGTAGCAGAACATCAAGTGAGTCATCATGCAATCATTAGACGAGTTATCTGGAGAATAGGGAAAGATCGGAGAGGAAATCAAACGCCTCTTCACGAACTACACGAAGGATTCGTCAGAGAGGAAAACTCTAGCATATTTAGAGTTGAAGCGGTCAACATTGGAGCATCAATGGGATCGCTTCGAAGTCAATGACAACAACATCCGCCATGCTTACTTCGTCAAATCCTACTATGATGCAGTAAAGGTAGGCTACGAAAACATGATGCAGGATATTGAAGCAAGAATATCCAGCATCCGCAGCAAAGAATTACCAGCTACTACTTCTTCTGAACACGAAGTTACAGACGAAGCAAAGGCAAGCGCTGTCGATATTCCTGAGGAATTGGGTTTTAATCCACCTATCATACACACAGTGGCAGCAGTTGAAACGAGGTCTACAACAGGACCAACCTTAAGGAAACAACGTGCTATCCTGCTTCAGCTGGTTAAGATGCTTTCGACATTGCCACCATTAATTAAATCAGCCTCATCTGCCACAATTTTGGAGGCAAAAAATTGAAACGTTTGAGCGACATCTACAGATAGCTCAACAACTCCATGAAAAACTTTGGCATGAATCAGACGATCCGAGTTACGATTCTGAAGATTTTTTCGCTGTTGAAGAACAAGTTGAGAATAAAATGATTGAATTTCATCAAGGATTAAATAACTGTCAAAATTTAAGCCCGCAAGTGAGACACGAGGAGCAATCCGCATCGAGTGACATTTCCCCACTAATGAAATTGCCGAAGATAGTGCTGCCTACTTTCGACGGTAACTACCTACAATGGAGACAATTTCATGACTTATTTCACGAATTGGTAGATAAACAACGGATTGCGAATTGCCAAAAGATGTGGTACCTGAAGACAAGCCTTACAGGAGAGGCGGAAAAGTTAATTCGTCATCTCACCACATCTGATGCCAATTACTCCGCGGCATGGAAATTAGTCAAGGATCGTTTTGAGAATACAAGGCTCTTGACAACTGCATTTTCGGATAAGCTTTTATCACAACCGCTTACAGCAGCTGAGAGTGCGGTATAAATAAAAAATCTCCATGACACGACACAAGAATGTCTTCTTGGATTGCAGAATCTTGGAGTCAACATTGAGAATTGGGATCCGATCATTATCCATGTCATGTTGAAGAAACTTGATAGAGTTACACACACACTCTATGAACAATCCATAGAACAACCCAGAAAGCTGCAACCGATGAAGCAGTTCTTGAACTTTCTGGAAATGCGCTTCCAGTCATTAGAAGCGCTTGGACACAAAAATCGATTTGCAGATCATCAGCGAAAATCATCATATAACAGAACTTCAACTTCAACAATTGTAGCAGAAACTAATTGTAGTCTATGTAAAGGCAGTCATAGACTATTCTCGTGCGCTAAGTTTCTGGCTCTTACAATCTCAAAACGCTTTGAGCATGCAAAAAAGGCAAAATTATGCATCAATTGCCTTGGGCTTGGACACAATTCTTCACAGTGTCTTTCCAGAGCATGTACAAAATGTGCTAAAAAACATAATACGCTACTTCACATGGGTGAAAAACAAACAACTGCCGAGGTCAATTCATCTCATGATAAGCAACACAGTCAATCTTCATCATGTCATGGTACATCAGCAATAACACTGCAGGATCCAGCAGTATCGTTATCAGCAGTCACCTGGATGAAACAAAAATTCTACACATTGCTAAGTACAGTTCTCATCAACATCAGTGATCGTGAAGGGAATCAAGTTCAATGCAGAGCTATACTAGATTCGGGATCTCAGCTGAATCTAATCACAGATAGACTAGTTAAAAAATTACAATTAGTGGAATACTCAGATCACATGTCCATTGAAGGAATCGGAGAAAAACGACAAGTATCTCGAAAACGAGTCAATATATCCTTGCAGTCTCGCATCAATGGTTTCACAGCACGCCTAGAGGCTTTTACGCTCCAGGATATCATAACTCCACAACCAACGCAATTCATTGACATCAGCTCTTGGCCGTTACCCAACAACAGCATATTGGCTGATCCAAAATTTAATAAACCCGCGAAAATAGATCTGTTGATTGGAGCAGAATTATATTTTTCATTGCTTGCTATTGGTCAAATAAAATTAGGCAATGATTTGCCAATATTACAAAACACCACCTTCGGTTGGATAGTTGCTGGGCGTACTAATCAAGCCGCCGAAAACATTGCATCTTGTGGCGTTGGAGTACATAATAAAGCCCTCGAAGAGCAGATTGAAAAATTCTGGCACATTGAAGAAAAAACTGGTTCCAGTAACAATATGACAACAATGGAACGACAATGTGAAAACTTCTTCACTCAAACCACTGCTAAAGCCAGGGATGGACATTACATTGTACGATTACCATTTGGCATCGAACCTTCGAAATTAGGGGAATCAAAGGATATAGCATACCAAAGATTTTTATCGTTGGAAAGGAAGTTCAGCAAAAATCCTGAACTAAGAGTGCAATATAAACAGTTCATGGACGAGTTCATCAGACTTGGTCATATGAAGGAGATTCTCGCACATAAAGTTGAGAAGCCATATTACTTTCTACCACACCACTGTGTACTGAAACCAGAAAGTTCTTCAACAAAATTGCGAGTAGTGTTCGACGCATCAGCCAAAACATCTACCAATCTCTCACTAAATGACATCCTAAATACTGGTCCAACAATTCAAGATGAAGTTTTTTCTATTTTGCTGCGGTTCAGGATGCCGAGATTCGTGTTCAAAGCCGATATCGAAAAAATGTATCGGCAAGTTTGGTTAAACGAATCAGATAGAAGATATCAATTGATTTGGTGGAGAGATGACCCGAAAGAACAAATGAAGTGCTTCCAATTGTGCACAGTTACATATGGTACCACTTCTGCATCATATTTGGCGACAAAATGCCTTCAGTACCTCGCGGATAATCAACCAGATGCAAATTCACCAGTTTCGAAGGTCTTGAAACATGACTTTTACGTTGATGACGTTCTGACTGGAACTAATAGTCTCTCCGCAGCTCTTGAATTACAACAACAACTTCAAGACACTCTTAAGACAGCGGGCTTCAAACTAAGAAAGTCGTGCGCTAATCATCCACGGCTACTGCAAACCATTCCACTAGAGGATAGAGAAATCGAGCTTCATTTCGAGAACAAAAACGAAGAGCACGTGAAAGCAATTGGACTTACGTGGCTACCTAAATCTGATGAGTTCTCTGTCAGAACATCTTGCAATGAACAGCGCAAAGTTACCAAACGCGCAGTTTGCTCTGATATAGCTCATCTTTTTGATCCATTGGGTATAATGGCACCTGTGATTGTTATCGCCAAAATATTCCTTCAAGAATTATGGAAATTAAAATTAGAGTGGGATGCAGCACTTCCTCAAGAAAAGTATACAACGTGGGTCAACTTCCGAGAAGGATTAAAATCGCTGAACGACATCAAGGTTCAACGACATATATATGCTCATCGAAGTCCAAAAAATATGCAAGTTCACATATTTGCTGACGCATCAGAAAAGGCATATGGAGCTGTTGCCTATATAAGATCAGTGGATAGAGATAATATTATCATCGTACGATTACTATGCGCAAAATCTAGAGTGGCCCCGACAAGCAAGACTACGCTGCCTCGATTAGAGTTATGTGCGGCCAAAGCAGCGGCAGAATTAGCACAACGAATAAAAACTGATCTAAATCTATCCAAAGAAATGATTTACTTATGGACTGACTCTGAAATCGTCCTGGCTTGGATAAGTTCAACTACATCATCATTTCACACGTTTGTAGCCAACAGAATTGCCCAGATTCAAGAAATTACCATTCCATCACAGTGGAGACATGTAAGGTCAGAAGACAACCCTGCAGACATTCTGTCCAGGGGCATTGTTCCAGAAAGGTTAGCACGTTGCAGCATTTGGTTTTACGGACCTAAATTTCTAAATGGATCTGAATTAATTTGGCCAGCACCCTATTTGAATAGCCGAACTGATTACAAGGAAGAAAGGAAAAGAACTGCTGCTACCGCATTGCTATCAAAGCCTGTCATTTCATAGATAGCATCGATCATAAAAATTCTTTCCGCAAGCTACAGCGCATTGTAGCTTTTGTGCTGAGATTCATAAACAAGTGTCGAAATCCATCTCAGCAAATCAATAAGTCAACAACTCCCAACTTACATGAACTGGAAGAGTCTCGTATTATTATCCTCAAGACAATCCAGAACGAGAAATTCGCATCAGAGCTACATCAACTTCGGCATTTCGGAGAAATCAACAAAAATAGTGCTCTTATCACTCTGAGTCCGTTTCTAGATGAGCAAAACGTACTCAGGGTCAGAGGAAGATTAGAAGCATCTAATTTAACGCAAGAAGCAAAGCATCCAGCTATATTGCTATATGATCATCAAATCACAAAATTGATTATGATTGGAATTCATAAAGACAATCATCATGTACCACCTCAAGCACTTCTCTACATAACAAGAGAACGATACTGACCAGTTAAAGGTAAAACACTTGCCCGATCCATCATTCAACATTGTATTCAATGCGTTAAGACGAACCCACAGTTGTTAACACAAAAAATGGGTAACTTACCAGCTCATCGCGTTCAACCGTCTCGTCCATTCATTAATACGGGAGTTGATTTTTGTGGACCGATTATGACTCACTACAAACTTCGCGGAAAACGGCCACAAAAGAGTTACATTGCAGTGTTTTGTTGCTTTGCGACAAAGGCTGTGCACTTGGAAGTCGTTACAGACCTCACAACACAAGAATTTCTCGGTGCATTAAAACGATTTATGGGGAGACGCGGACACTGCAGAAATATTTATTGTGACAACGCCACGAATTTTGTTGGCGCTAAGGCTCAACTTGAAGAGCTAAAATTAATACTCGAAACAGAACAATGTCGAGAACATATCATTTCAACGTGTAGCGCCCGCAGTACCGATTTCCATTTTATCCCACCTAGAGCTCCTCATTTTGGCGGCTTATGGGAAGCAGCAGTGAAAGCAGCCAAGCATCGATTACGTCATACATTAGCTTCAGCATCTTTGACTTATGAGGAATTAGAAACTGTAGCTATCGAAGTTGAGGCACTTCTAAATTCGCGAACACTTACACCAATGTCATCAGATCCTAATGATCTAATGGCACTAACTCCGGGACATTTCCTTATCGGAGAACCACTAACCAATTTCATCGATCCTCATGCGACATCGCGAGACAGTAGGCTGATATCAAGGTGGAAACAGGTGACAAAAATAAAGTCAGATTTTTGGAAGAGATGGTCCGTTGAATATCTCAATCAGCTTCAACAAAGACATAAGTGGAAAACAGAGTGTCAAAATATTGCTCTTGGCACCATGGTCATTATAAAAGACGACAACCGTCCTCCAATGCAATGGCCACTGGGACGAATTATCAAGATCATCAGAGGTGAAGACGGACTCGTACGAGTGGCAGACGTTAGTACAGCCAACGGAGTTTTTCGAAGACCCATTCATCGGTTGGCTCCTCTTCCAATGGCAGAAGAATCAGCTGATCCAAATATTGAGAACTATCCCGAAAATGAGCAGCATCATGATACAAAAATAACGGGAAATCCATCGAGCAAGTCAAAGCAGACTTACCAACCACCAAGGAAAATACAGCGACGATCACTTGGATCAGCAATGGTCTCCCTGTTACTAACATGTTTATTTCCAATAATGGCACATTCCGCAACGGTTCAAATAACACCTTTTGACTCTCAGCCAGGATTATACTTTGAAAATCTCGGTCCCACGAATCTAATTTCCGGCAAATGGGACATTATAGCATTTTATGATATGCAGCCATTTTGGAAAGAATTTGATGCTTTAAAGGGTTACGGTCAGCTACTTGGAACAGCATGTCAAGCAATGATACAAAGAGAATCTTGCCAAAAAAATAGTTTACAACTTGCGCCATTTAACTGAGGAACTACAATCTAACAACAAACTTTTAGTTCCAATTGTAACTACAGCTAACACTAGAAGCAAAAGAGGAGCGGTGAATCTAGTGGGAAATCTTGCAAACGCACTTTTTGGGGTATTAGATTCCAATTATGCTGAGAGTATGTCCAAAACAATTGAAACCATCGAACGAAATGAAGAACATCTAGATAACTTAATAGTCAATCAAACATCGTTACTCGACACGACTATCAATGTCATCAAAAGGAACGAAGAAGCAATTGATAAACAATTAAAGGAAGTGGACTCTTTCATGGTCAAGATAATAACTAATATGAACAATACTGAAGAACAGTTATTTCAAGAACAATTGATAAATACTTTTGCACTTGCTACTACACAAGCTCTAATGTCGGTATCCAATTTCCAAAGGATTCAGGCAGCAATATTAGATGTCCTGGTCAACACCCATCACGGCAAAATTAGTCCTCAACTTATGACACCAGATCAACTGAAAGATGAGCTAAGCAAAATTAAAAACAATTTACCAGCTTCCTTGAAATTGCCTGTGCGACAAGACAATATATTGGAATACTATAGCCTAATGACAATTGAAGGTCGCCCAACACAGAGGCATATACTATTCAAACTGACATTACCATTACTAATGATCGACGATTTTGAACTATTTAACGTGGTACCAGTTCCAGTATTAGTAAATCACACATTTATGGCATTACGTCCATCGGCTGCATACTTGATTATTAACCTTCATCGCGATGAATATTGTCCATTAGATAATCTTCAATCTTGGACAAAGACAATTGGACAAAGATATCTATGCGATCAGCAACAACCTCTGTACAAGAAAGGATCTATAAAAGGTGCATGTGAAATAGATCTCCTCAATCGGCTACCACACTCATCAACTTGCCATGTTATGGAAGTCGGCAAGGGACCACATTGGACAAAACTGCATAACATAAATCAATGGATGTACGCGTTAGACCATCCAACGACATTGAATGTGGTTTGCAAGGAAAACATCACCCAAATCACCATCCGAGACTCAGGAGTAATAAAACTGCTTGGAGAATGCATAATCAAACAACAGCTACTAGTGTCATTTACGGAAACAGCATTGTCGTATCTTCCGTTTAGTAATTTGACGGACGCTATTAAACTTCATCGTCCCTCACTACTTCCAGCTATACCGCATGATTATCAGCTGAATTTAACGGAGTTAGATTCAATACGAAAGGAATTGAAGCAGATACGTCTCGATGTGCCACTTATTTCACACGTCCATTTTTTCAACATCCTTCTTCTTGATTGTGGCCTTTATAACATGGTCCGCATGGAAGTATCATTCAAAGTGTCGCAAAACGGTCCAAGCCAATGAATTAATTCTAACGCCACGAGTCACGGCTACTAAAAAAGACCACAGCAACTCCGATACCAACGATTTCGACATAAATTTTAGTGATTAACATTTGTACTATTATTATTATTATTATTAATCTTAAGACATTTAATATATAAATTTTTATACATTTTTCAATTATAATTTTAATAAATTTCATAAAATTCGCATCTCTGTTGAATCTTCTATTCAACGGCGGGGATGATGTTGAGTTTCTGCGTCATGACTCAGAACACATTTCATCTATTCACTCATTAGTATAATAAGATAGCATTTTGTAGAGCATGCACTCTGTAAGATAAGACAATCAGAGTAAACTTCTTACAGATTGGCATGACTCATATCACTAGCATTTAAAGTCATTATCATGTAAAGTCATTAGCATGTAAATTCATTAGCATGTAAGTGTACATGTAAATACTTAGTCATAAGCCAACTAGTGATAAGAAAAAATGTATAAATTAAGCGAAACTTCAGAAATAACGTCAGTTCATTACGAACAGTTCTCAAGTCAAAGACGTAATTCTTTTCTTGTTATAAAATATACAATTCTAACGGTTTATGTGCCCTTAGAATAGCGCCAAGAAATAATATATATATTTTAACGGTTTACGTGCCCTTAGAAATATAATTATTTTCAAAACGCAAAATTCAAAACAAAATAGTTTTGAACATGGTCGTTATTACCAGTATCTGAAGATACTTTGTGGATCACATGGAAAAACATAGAAGAGAATTTAAATATGTTACCTCATGTGAATACACCAATAGCTGCCTAGACGACGTCATTTGCCAGACTTAATCTCTACGACGCATTAGAGAAGGTTGGTGATAGGATACTTTATTGTGATACTGATAGTTTAATTTTTGTAGATGATAAGACTTCCTCTATACCCCTCACAAACTTTCAAACTTTCTAGGTTATTTAGCTAAAGAGATTGAAAGTTTCGGTTCAGATGCTGTTATTACAGAATATGTAAGTACTTACAGTCTTAAAATGGAAATAGGGGATCAAGTTACGCAAAGTGTAAGGGGACAACACTTAATTTTAAAAATTCCAAAAGAGTGAATTTCGAATGACTAAAATTTTTGGTAACTGGCCTCAGTGGATGTGACTCAGTTTTTGTAACGAATAATCGAAAGATTAAGCGTAAGCGTGTGATACTCATTTTCCTAAGAAACCCGACAATCGCTCGGAGAAATCATCATCACCCCCCACATTTTTGAGATTAAAAGCAACCATCATCTTTTTGCCATACGACGAGCGATTGTCGAGTTTCTTGGGAAAATGAATATCACAAATTTGTATACAAGCGTAAGTGGAAATATTAATAGAAAGAAAACCGACTCTGTGAATATCATTCCTTTTTGTTGGATCCGACACCTTTTTTTTACATTTTTTAAAATGTTTTTTTTTATATATCACGATTTTTTGTTGTTTAGGCCTACTTCTGCTAAAAATTTTAATTTAAGCATCTATCTTATCTTACACCGTTCTTGAGATATGAGACGTGATCTTTTAAAAAAATGCTTACCCTCTCCACTCCCATGCTCCACCTTCCCCTTCAAAAATATCACTTTCAGCAAACTTTGTTTCGACCTTTATACAGAAACCGAATTTTATTTCTCTAGTGCAATTGCTTCGTGAGCTATCGTAATCTAAAGTTTTTCACCTCCACCTCCGTACGTCACTGCCCTCTCTCAAAAATTTGTTTCTGGTCTATTCTCCTAGTATACCTACAGATGAGTATTAAGTTGTAATTTCGTGACATTAACTGTTTAGGAGATATGAATTTTAAAATGTCTCGATCTCGCCTTTTGAACGTGTCGGACGCATTATTTTTCCCCCACTCCCACACCCCTTCACCAATATCAACAATATTTTTGCAAATGGGTCCACTATCGAAGCTCTATATAAATTCCATGTTTCAGCCTCCTAACATAAGCGGTTGCTGAGATCTAGAAACCAAAATTTTTCGTCTAAAATCTATCTTACACCTAGAGATGGCAATTAAAATGAACTAATCGATTAATCGATCATTTGATTAATCGAAATGTAATAATCGATTTACTATTAAACATGTAGAAAATAATCGATTAATCGATTAATTTCGCCTTTATAACCTTAGATAAGGTAACTAAGGATAGGACACCCTGGTGTAAAAGCACGTATCAAATAGAGACCAACATTTTTTTGACAGCACCATGGGATCCAAGGATGCCAAGGGATCTTGCTTGTCAAAAACACACGTAAAATAATTATGAAGGAATATTTTGTTGTTTGTTTTCATTGGTTGCCATGGTAACCTTGAACGTTATATTTGGGGCCATCGTTACAAACGTGAACATACTTAGAAAAGAAATATTTATTAAAATATCCACATCTGTACAAATGCTTTGCATCTAAAGAAATCTTTTCTCATTAAATTATTATGGTACTAGAAAAATTGTTAAAAATAAGCCTGACGAAATATCAAAATTTGGTGTTTATCAAAAAAATACGCATTTCAAAAAGCTACTCGGTCTGGTATTTCGCCTCGATTTCAGATACATAATCGGATCATATGTAAATATGTATACATATATATAATAAAATAACATGCATCTGCAAAGCATACATACATAGATTACAAAGAGATAGATAGTTCTACACTCTAGGAATCTGAGAGTATTATACTCGTAAGTTTAATCCATCCCAAAAGTTTGTAACTTTTAGATCGAAGCCTTAGACCAAAAAAAATTTAAATACAATTTTGGGCTTATTCGGGGCCAAAACCTCTTAATCCACTTGACGTCCGCCCTCCCGCCCGTCTGTTCGTTAGCATGATAACTCAAGAACGCCTTGACCTATGATCCTGAAATTTTGAATCTGGATGTTTAGTCGAATTTGTAAGGCTAAGTTTGTTACCGGTCAAAATTGTCCTACTCCTTTGGGTAGCTCCAATACAGAAAGTCCTAAGACACGTGTTGAAGGTTACTTTCCGATAGTCTTTGAACGATTCACTCCAGGAATATGATGTTTTGTACAACATTGTATGTTACAACAATAGCTTTAGGTAAAAGGATGAATATACTAGAAATCGAGTAAGTCCTTGCTGCACCTCCCATGTGAAAGTCGTTGAAAAGGGAAAAGTTTGCTTTCGGTGACTCATTGAGAGCCAGATATGAATTGAACACTGATGATATTGTATTTTAGTTTCGAGTAGCAACCAAATGAGAGTCTTTAATACAGGACAAACTACATGCACGTTCTTTATTCTACTTCATCCCATTTACAATATAAATCGGAGTTCAGTATTTCATCTAGAGTATCACACGATTGGCTTAAAGGAATGTTTAGCTATATATATGCAAATAACTTTTAAAATGAGGCCAACTGGCCACAATCACAACAAATTAATCGATAAATTAAATAATTAATCGAAACCAAGAGTATCAAATGATTAATCGAATAACCGAACGATAATAATCGATTATTTCAATCATTTGATTAATCGTTGCTATTTCTACTTACACCGTTCTTGAGATATGAGACGTGATTTTTAAAAAAAATTCCACCTTCCCCTTCAAAAATTTTACTTTCAGTAAACTTTGTTTATCGACCTTTATACAGAAACCGAATTTTATTTCTCTAGTGCAATTGTTTCGTGAGCTATCGTAATCTAAAGTTTAGCATATACACATTTTAGCATATACACACTTTAATCGTGTGTACTGCAATCTGGTGGTAGTAATTTTCAACGGAGGTTTCAGTTCGCATAGTGACGTCATTGGCGTCTGACTTGAAAATAATGAATGATATTATAAATTCATCTGAGCTTTTGCCAGTTTTCACGCATACACATGCGTGAAATGTATGGCGAGTATCTAGAAAGCTCTCATGTACACAGCATACAGATAAAGCCGCCGTGTACATGTGAGTTCTGTACAGTAAAGAACGCCCGTTCGGTGCTTGGGGTTTTTAACCCGACAAGCACATTCGACCGAACGTCCTGATTAGCGCTGTGGAAAAGAAGCACTTGCAATTCACTTTCGATAAAAGGGTTGTCGTCGAAGATCATTTTTCATTATCTTACGGCTTCAAAAGAATTGAGTTAGGAAACTAGAATAGTAAAAATTGTAGCATTAATAACACGCTTCAGTGTAATTATTCTTAATTTGATATATGTGCCTAAATATAAGTTGAAAATATTGTTTTTTCCATTAATATATATAAATAGGTAAAAATAAACTGTTTTTCACTTAACAGCTTCGCGTCTTACCGAAAACATGAGTAAATTTATAATTGATATCCAGTTTGTTACAGGAAATTATGGTCAGTATTTTGCTAAAGAGCTTGCTATACTGCCTTTTGGGTCAATATACCCAACGTTCCATCTCCTCCTTCCCCCTCATCCCTATCAGGAGCTGAACATAAAGGCGGATCGGGAACAGAAGTATGAACGAGTAAACATCAATGGTTTGCACTGGAATGATGGCGATACATGTTATAATAGTCTACCCGACATTTTGAAGGACCTTGCTAGCTCTCGTATATACGTAAAAGGTCTTGTGAAGGAGAGTTTCATCAGAAGATACTTACTAGACGCTGAGATAATACAGCTTGAAACGCCGAAATTAACCGAGCTTCAACACTTTCAAGCTCTATGTAAAAATCATAACCAAGCTCGAGCTACTCGTTGCGCCATGCAGAACTGTGTAAGCATATATCTATATATGCTGATGAATAAAGTTTATTTATAAAAGTAAACAGATACTTTAGTATAATATTTTTATTAGCAAATCGTTATGTTAAAAATAATTCTTGCATTACAAAACTACGGAATTTCATAAAAAAGTCGAGAATAGTTAATATGCACATATGAGGTGCGTGATGGTATAAAAAAGTCTGCACTCGATAATGGTATTTATTTTTTTTATTTATTAGATGAAGCCCCCTTATGCAATAAGACAGCCCATTGAAATTTCGGCCAAGCCTACAAGGGCATATGGCACATCGCATTACATATTTTGAATATTGATAGTATTAATAAAACAGATAAAAATAAAGCAGAAAGAGATAGAAATCCGCAAAATATAAATGTATATAAAGATATATAAGTGAAAAATGTAAATAATAATAATAGATATCCAAGCTAAGATACAGAAATTCATGCTTACTACTAATTAATTCATGCTTATATCTAATGAAAAAAGAAGAAGTACAGTGTAAAAACCAGAATGAAAAATAAACATACTGCAGTCACGATCGGCTGCAAGCCAATCGTATAATACTCTAGATGAATACTGAACTCCGATTTATATTGTAGTTGGGGATAAAGTAGAATTACGTGTGTGCATGTTGTATGTCCTTTATTAAGGACTCCCATTAGATTGCTACTCAAAACTAAAAGACAATATTCAGTGTTTAATTTCATATCTTGAACTGGGTAAGTCACCAAAAAAAAATGTCCTTTTTGAAGGACTTTCACATGAGAGGTGCAGGAAGGACTCACTCGATTTCTTACATATTTGTCCTTTTCCTTGGAACCATTTAAAAATGAACTTGTACAAAATTTCAAATTCGTAGCTTGAAGCGTTCAAAAGTTATCGAAAAATATTGTTGAACACGTGTCTTAAGGACATTTTGTATGGCAGCTACCAGAAAGAGTAAAAGGATTTCGCTGATTAGTAAACTCGAACTTGGTTTTTACTCAAAACTAATTTGTACAAAATTTCCAATTCATAGCTAAAAGATTACTTGAGTTATAGTGAGTTTCGTAAATTAAGTGAAGACGTTTTGACAGGATATTTGTATGGCAGCTACACGAAGGACTAATAGGATTTTCTTCATAATCATACATTAAGCTTCAACTATTGGAAAAATACTATGTACAAAATTTCAAAGACGTAGCTTAAACCCTTCTGAAGTTATCAACCAATATTCTTGAACACGTATTTTAAGGACAGCTACCAGAAGGAGTAAAAGGATTTCGCTGACAAGTAAACTTAAGCTTTGTTTTTACTCGAAACTAATTTGCAAAAAATTCCGAATTCGTAGCTAAAAGATTACTTGAGTTATAGTGAGTTTCGTAAATTAAGTGAATACATTTTGGCAGGATATTTGTATGGCAGCTACACGAAGGACTAATAGGATTTTCTTCATAATCATATATTTAGCTCCAACTATTGAAAAAATAACACATTCAAAATTTCAATGCCGTAGCTTAAGTCCATCTGAAGTTATCTACCAATATTCTTGAACACCTGTTTTAAGGATATTTTGTATGGCAGCTACCCGAAGGAGTAAAAGGATTTCGCTGACTAGTAAACTCGAACTTTGTTTTCACTCAAAACTAATTTGTACAAAATTCCGAATTCGTAGCTAAAAGATTACTTGAGTTATAGTGAGTTTCGTAAATTAAGTGAATACATTTTGACAGGATATTTGTATGGCAGCTACACCAAGGACTAACAGGATTTTCTTCATAATCATGTGTTTAACTCCAACTATTGGAAAAATAAAACATACAAAATTTCAATGTCGTAGCTTAAACCCTTCTGAAGTTATCGACCAATATTCTTGAACACGTGTTTTAAGGACATTTTATATGGCAGCTACCCGAAGGAGTAGGACGATTTTGCCCGTTAACGAACTTAGCCTTACAAATTCAACCAAACATCCAGATTCAAAATTTCAAGATCCTGGGTGAAGGCGTTCTTGAGTTATCGTGTTCACGGACAGACGGACGGACGGACGGACGGACGGACGGACGGACGGACGGACGGACGTCAGGCGGATTTGAGGTTTTTGGCCACAAATAAACAAAAAATAATATATAACTTTTTTTCCTCCGAGGCTTGGTTCTATGCGTTTCAAACTTTTCGGCTGGATTAAACTTATAATACTCTATATGATTTCATCTAGAGTATAAAAAGCGTAAGTAAATTCGTACTGTGAATAATAAAATAAACTGTCAAAAGCAAACTACTAGAGTACATGCTTTATAATAAATGATTCATGCTTAATACTAATATAAAATTAAAATTAAGTAAACTAAAGAAAAGCAACAAAAACATAATGCAAAATAATACAGTGCAAGTTAAATTCTATGTAGTGCAGTTGAAAATGGTAAAATAAAAAAATAATAATGAAAGAAAAACAAATTAATTCACGCAGACAAGTTAGCATACAGCTGAAAGAATTACTTACTTACTATGTATCATACTTAATACTATTGTTATGTGTTTTGTTATTATTTAATTCAATTATTTGTTGTATTGTGTTTTAGTTAATTCCTTGAAGCGCAACTGGTACTTGTTATAGACGTTTCGTGAACTTGTGGTGGTTAAGAAGCTGGAGGAGAGCTGAGGAGTTTGTTGTGGATAGGAGGAGATGTAAAGGAGGAGGTGAATTCTGGAAGAAGCGGCTTGTGATTTGGCAGCTATGCAATATGTGCTCCATTGTGAGCGGTCGCTGGCAGTTGAGGCATCCTGGTTGTGGAGTCCTGGTCATGTAATGCTCATGTGTTAGCCTGGAGTGGCTAAGTCGGAACCGGGCCAAGACTACAGCTGTTCTTCTTTCCATCTGGTAGCAGTAAGTGGGTGGTGAGACGGTTGGCCAGTGGCTAGCTAAAAAGGTGGTGTTGGTGAGCCAGGCGTCTTGGTTAGCTTGACGTAAGTTGTTTCGAGCAGTCCGTCGCACGAGGCTGATAAAGCTGGATAAGATCTCATGGTGCGATGCAATTGTTGTTTTGGCCAGCTGGTCGACTTGTTCATTGCCCTTGATGCCAACGTGTCCAGTAATCTAAAATAGCTTCGTCCCGGCAAGATTTTGTTGGAGGAGGCTCCGCAGGAGCCGAATCATCGGTTCGATGGGGTTTGGGTTATTGACTGCTTCTACTACCGAAATTATCGACGGCTTTTCCTCTTGGAAGGCGGTTTTGGCTGCTAAGTAGACCGCATATGTTTCCGCCTCGAAAGCATTCGTGTCCGCATGTAGTTTGACCGTCCGCTGTGTCGAGTAGCTTAATGTAGCTGGTTCATATCTTACTATGGCGGCTGACGTTTGTATCGTGGTTTTAGAGCCGTCTGTATAGTACCGCGTGTGATGTGGTAGCTTCTCAATGTGCGACCTATGAAGCTGCTGGTAGCCGAGGAGGGTTTTTGGAGGGTAGCAGGAACTGTTGCCTAGGTTTCTGGATGGGGGGGAAACTGTATGATGGAGGAAGAGGGGAGTGCAGGGGGGCCGGAATATTGTAACATAGTTCGATGAGGGTAGACCGTGCTTTCCATAACGCCGATTTAATTGAAGTCTGGCTCGTACCGTCGATAGAAGATAACGTATCGTTGGAGATCGTCTGATGATGTGGGCTGCGCTTATCGAGACAGTTTTTGGCAACGAGATTTATCTGCGCCTTGGCGATGAGTGTGTCGACGCTGTCACAGCCCGCTTCGATTTGTAGCGCTTTGACCGGGGTGGTGCGGTATGCTCCTAGTGCGGCTCTCAACATTTTATTGATCGCCACTTGAATTTTGTTAATGTTTGCGCATGTTGTCGTCGCATAAATAGTGAGGCCGTATAGTACATGGCCACGGATGAGTGTGTTCGCCACATGTAGAATGGCGGCAGTGCTTGCTCCCAGGCTTTTGGAGGCCAATGCGCGAATCAGGTTGGTGATCTTGCCGAGAGCGGTTACAACTTTATGTATTTGTACATTCCACTTTAGTTTGGTAGAGAACGTGAGGCCGAGTATCCTACAAGAAGACAACGGCGGCAGCATGTCTTCGTCTGCTATACTATCGCTGATGTTGGGGACTCTTTTTCTCGAAATGGTAATGCGCTCACCTTTGTGGTAAGGTAATTTGGCGCCCGTCTTCATGCACCAGCAGTCAATGGTCGTACGTACTCGTCTCTGTATGTCATTAATGTGGGGGTAGGAGGAGGAGATAATGATATTGTCGGCATATATATAATGTGAAATGTTGGGGATATCATAGAGGAGTTGTGATAGAGAGTGAATGCACACATTAAAAAGCACCGGAGATAGGGGTGAACCCTGGGGTAGAGAATTATCTATGTTGTGGGTACTAGAGATGTAACCGTTGACTCTAACCTTTATGGAGCGGTGAGATAGGAAGTTGTCGACGCACTGAATGAATCGGGAGTCGATTCCCCAGACAGATAGTTGTCCTATAACTACGGTCTTGATTACCCTGTCAAAGGCTTTCTCAAGATCGAGGGATAAGACGTGACATTCCTGTTTTTGGTAGAGTGCCAGTCTAGCCTTGTGTTCGAGTTCGAGCAAGAGCGAGGTTGTACCTCGCCCTGATCTAAAACCGTGTTGCTCTGGCGACAAAACACTCTCCAGTAGGGAGCCAAGACTCCTACCCAAGATCTTTTCGAAGAGTCTAGACATGCAAGGGAGCAGTGAAATTGGACGAAGATCCTTAGAAGATATAGCCGAGGCTGATGGGACGGAGCTCTTGGGTATCGGAACCTGGACAGCCCTCTTCCACGTATGTGGAAAAGAGCCCAGCACCATTATTCGATTGTAAAGATCCACCAGCCTAAATTTGAGACTCAGGGTGGACTTCTTAATCATATCGTAAGAGATCCTGTCATGTCCGGGGGCTGATCCCTTACTTGAACTAAGCACCGAACTTAGCTCCGCAAGAGAGATTGGGTAACCAATTACTCTGTCTGGGTCTGGAGATAGGACCGAGATGGAGGAAAGGGCCGACAATTTGTTGGCAAGTTGTTGTGGGGTGAAGTTCGTATCTGACGAATAGTTGGTCCAGGATAGAGCGAGGTGTTCGGCGATATGCTGGGAGTTAGTAAGGGTACCTAGAGGTGTAGTTAAGTTGGGAAGCAGACTTGGGGGTCTGCCACCAAAGATCGATTTAACTTTTCTCCAAGCATCAGCTAGATTAAGGCTGGGATCAATGGAGCGAGCAAAAGAGTTTCCACTTTCTCTTTTGGCAGCTTTAATCTTTTTTTTTACAAGTGCAGCCTCACGACGGTACGTGACTAGGTTTGTATCCGTCGGGCGCCTGTGAAAGTTTTTCCAAGCTCTATTCTTAGCTTTTATCAAGCTAGCGATTTCCTGGTTCATCCAGCGGGGCTGAGAACTAGGTGTAGGGTTAGATACGGGGATGGAGGTAGCTGCTGCAGCGCGAAAGATCCGGGTGAGCTTAGCTGCTTCCTGGTTCACATTACCCGAAGCCGGGTATCTCTTTGCCGTTTCGTCCATAGCCACTCGATACTTTTCCCAGTCGGCACGTGAAGTGACGTACCTGGTGGTTGGTCTAGCGTTAGCCAAGCCTTTAGTCGATCTGATGATAACTGGCAGGTGGTCACTGCCCTCTGGGTTGGCATGGAGATTCCATGTTAGAGACCGAGCGAGCCTGAAGGATACGAGTGTTAAGTCGATGGCTGTCAAGGTAGATCTGACCGAGATGAGAGTGGGCGAGCCATCATTGAGGAGAACAAGGGATGCGTCCTCCATCCAATCCGCCACCAGCCTTCCCCCTACGATCCCAACGCTCCCCTCCGCATAAGGGGCTGTGGGCGTTAAAATCGCCACCAAATATGGTGTTCTCGGGAAGCTGATCTGACAGATTGGACAAATCTGCACTGGTGATCCCCTGTCCACACTGTAGATATTGCGACACCACCGTCAGCTGAGGGACAGATCTGATCGTGACAGCACAAGCCAGAATGTTAACTCTCAAGTCGACCTGTTCGAAGGCTATAGAGTTGTGAACCAGGACGGCAACACCGCCATGCCTGGTGTCTCTTAGAGTGTTATAACCAATATAAGAGTAGGGTCCGAACCTCAAAGGTTCTTCGCCTGGAAGGATATTGGTCTCTTGCAACAGTAGGATGTGGGGTTGGTATCGGGCGATAAGGATATCTAGGTGTGGACGATTGGAATAGAGGCCTCTGATGTTCCACTGAAGGATACAGAGGTTACGGGAGGGGTGAAAGGGAGGCGGAGTCAACGGTAGCACATTTGGGAACATTAAACTGAGTCTTCAGACGAACTGTCAGAACGACATTGTGCAATCATACTGCTCGGGGGAATTTCTTCAGGGTCTGACGAGCCGTCGGAGAGTATGTGTGTATCCATTTCGTTTTCGGAAGTCGATTGGATAGTTGCTGATTTTATTATTTTGTTGTTGTTACCGTTTTTTTTGAGAGCAGCGCGAGGTTCAGGGATCAAACCTTCGCTGATCACATTGATGGGTAATTGCTTCTCGGGGGTGATGAGAGCAATTCTTGTATTCTTCGGAGGTAATGTGGTGGTCTGATCATTTTTCGCGGTGTATAATATTTGGGTTCCTATTGGGGAGGAAATAGTGTTAGCGGATTGTTTGTTTGGTGTGTTATTGTGGGATACTGTGGGTGCGGCGATTGGAGAAATTGTACTAGTTGAGGGGGACTGGCGGTTAGTATTATTAGTTTGCGCAATGGTAGGGGGGGTTAGAATGTTAGCGTTGGAGGGTATGGCTGTTTTGGTGGGTTGTAGAGAGGGTGAATTGACCTTTGCAACTTGGGCGTACGATGAGCCCGAGCTTGAAGGGTTATTTTTGAAGTATAAGTTCTTGGCCTCGTATTGGGTGCATTTTCTGTGTATCCTTATTTTCAAGATTTCTTTCTGCTGAGTGAAAGAGGGGCAGGATTTACTACCTGGGCTGTGGCCTGATATATTGCAATTAACGCAGAAAGTGTGCAATTGGTCTCATGCGGGAGCGTCGCTGAACAGGTATTGCAAGCGTCTAGAATCGCTTCACAGTGGTTCTTTGTGTGACCAAGCTTCTGGCATTGTCTGCACCTGAGGGGGCTTGGGACGTATTCCCTTACCTCTACCCTCTCGAAAACCATTGTTGACATGTGCCGGTAGGGAGTAAAGGTCAAAGGTAACAATTAGCAGTCCAGTAGGGGTGTTAGTAATTGGTTTCTTTAGTTGAACTACTTCTATTACCTTTTGCTCCTTAAGATCCTCTAAGATGTACTCTTCGGAGAGGAATCTTGTACATAATGCGTACACCATCCCTTTTGAAGTGTTCAGTCTACCATGCAGATTACACTTGATGGGTATTCCGTTTATGCTTGTAGTTTTTAAGAATTTTTGGGCGATTGATTCGTTTTTCGCAAGAAGTAATAGACTTCCGTCTCTTAGGAATGACGCGTTGCAGTACAGCGTAGAGATCTGGTCGATTCCTTTCTTCACAAAAAAAACATTAAATTGTTGCAAAGATTTACTAGAAGTGGTTGATTGAACAACAATAAATTTTGGTGATGCCTTAGTGGGTTTTTGTGTCTGTGGAAGAGTGTCTGGGAACTGAAAGGTATATTCGGCGGACGAGTTAGTTGGTTTGACAGATCGCTGCCTTTTGGTTTTGGGCGAATTTGAGGGAGAGTTGGGGGGATCGGGGGGTTCCGCCAGGGCGGCAAACTTATTCAAACTGGCCATGCCAGCAGTTTGGAGGAATTGTCGGTCTAATTTTGTTCGTAATTCGTCAGATGAAAAAACAGAAGTTACCTTTAATCAACACTTAATTGCTATTTGAAAGCACTAAAAGTTACGTTCGCGTTGCACTTGATATTGATTGGCCTAAATTGTTCGGCACTAAAGAGAATTAAAAGAAACTTGGGCCGTCGGCCCTAACCTCTAACTACAGTTCTTTGTTACACTATTGTTTTTATAGTTTCGAGGGTAAAAACCAGGCCCACCGGGGGTGTAACCACGCACGGGGAGTCGTAATAACAAGAATTCGCGATGAAAAACGCCAAATGTCCACTCCGAAAAAGCTTACTAAGCGGCCGCGGATCGGGCACGTCAGCTGTCACTGACGTTTAAATCGCCAATGTTTGTCTCGATAATTGTAATACATCTTTTTCCTTACATTTAGTGGTGTAATGGTTAAAGTAATCCCTCACGCTTTCAGAAGCGTTGTTGTTATGAAACATGACGATATTGAAGAAATCCATCCTTTCTTACAAATTTAAAAGGTTCTGGGATGATAGTCGAATACTACTTTCATCGATCGGTATCACGAATTCCTTTTTTAAACCAGCTTGAACCGCTTGAGTAGCCTCGTCATTTTCATATTTCAACATGATCAGATGATTGTACAGTGAAGTCCATCCGGAGTAGTTCGTTGACATAGGGAAGCGTCCAGGATAACTGAAGATTATTTTTGCCTCTAAAGTGAACGGGTCGAAGCCTAATACAACCTTCCGGTTTTGGCAGCCGTCCTGATAGTAGGTTTAGTTCAGTAGAGTACCTTCGCCAGGTACCTCGGACCTTTTCTGCTTGCATGGTTTCTTAATAACTGATTCATCCGATGGGACTGATTTTTTCTTTTGTTAGACCGTCGCTGTTGCATGCCATCCTCGATTTTTATAATAGGTGAAGCCATATTGTCCGGAAGATTTTTAGAGAAAAACTGAAAGTCGTGTGTTTTAATCTGATGCTTTTATACTCTCTGTCTCCGATTTACAATACTGGCTACTAAAAACCCCACCATTCTGTGTAGCACCCGATGAAAATATATGGTGGTATAAATTAACTACCTTGGCGTCATTATCTTTAAAGTCTTTGACGAAAACTGCTTAAGAAATAACTTTAGATAATTCCCCTTGCAACGAGAATATATGTATACACAGCAGTAGTTTCCGCAAGTCGAGGAGTATACACTTTGTAATCGTCTTTTGTTATTTATAAAAACCTTAGAGTTGGTATGCAAAAATCTTTTAAAATATTTATTGTTGGGGTATCTACCAAAGGAGTAAAAAAATTCAGCAGGGCCTGTCCTCGAAAAATAAAATGCTACCCAATGAACGCCTTTTTTGTCTGCGGGGTCGGTATTTGCAATAACACATGCTGGTTTTTTAATTTTATAATGTAAACGATCGCAAGGGAATACGCCTTTGAATAATCTTCTTGTTGTTGTGTTTTTCCTTAAGGCATTAACAAGTTCGATCGTGTTCATATCTGCTCTTTCGAAGCGATAGCATCAATGTCAATGATCTTGGTGTGACTGGTGTAACTTGGTGTAACTTTCTAAGAATTCCTTTGTTGTTGCGCTATAAACAAAAACGGTTACAAATTTCGCTAATGTCATAATAAGATTTTCATCCAAACGCTTAAGTTCCAAATTCCCAAATGCTCCTGTCTGATCTGTTGTGCTAGCCGATGATGTGGGATATTTATATGTTATTTATTTCGAGAATAATTTATTTTGTGATGAGAAACCGGCAAACGAAACCTTTTTAAAGAAGGTTAGATTACC
Source organism: Beris morrisii (assembly GCA_951812415.1). Classification (NCBI taxonomy): domain Eukaryota; kingdom Metazoa; phylum Arthropoda; class Insecta; order Diptera; family Stratiomyidae; genus Beris; species Beris morrisii. Next base: position 78,232,548 of record OX638313.1, read on the forward strand.
TTCATTAAAATATTGGACATTTACAACACAATAGGTCATCTTTGTTGTTCTACCCCGTCTGCTGAGTAATATTAAGAGTGCGAGATTAAAAGGTTATATTTATACTTTTCAAAAATCAGTATGAACTCCACGAAGTTTGTCTATTTCAAGACTTCCATCATACTCGGCATATACTATACAAGTTACACTTTTTTCCAGCGCTTTCTTAAACCTTCCTTCGATCCTCACTGTTCCTTGGTTTAATAGGCTGCCACAAGATGATCCGTATGAATTGTCTGCAGTTAAATCGAACGCCATTAAAAAGCATAGATTATCGAAGAATTTCTTTGAGATTTGATTACCTTTGTCGAAATAATGAATACCTGTTCCCTTAAATAGTTCAAGGTATCCTCGTGTACTTATAGGTTTTTCCTGAGAGTAATCAAACTCTAAAGCCTGGTTTGGAACTTGGACTCCATTGATGGATAAATTGAATCGTGTGATATTATTGTGTTTAAAGTTGAATGGATTCTTCGTCTGTTTACCGCTGTAGGCATCATTATCTATCATGCAGAAAATTATCAAGTTCGGTAGCTGTTCTATTATAACATTATCTAAAGATAATGTTGAGCTGTTAGCTGGTAATGTATAACTCTTCACCTCGACACGCTTGTACGGGTATATCACGTTGGAGCGTTGAAGAATAGTTTCATGTGCCATTAAAATATTGGGATTAACAGTTACATGATTCATATACATCTATCAACTATAATTTTAATTTGCGGCGAGTTCCCGTCATCTTTTGAGTATAGGTAAAATTCGGGTTTTTCCAGAGAAAGTGAGAGTCTTAAATCTACCCCATTCATAAGTAGCTTATCTTGATTAAACAAATCACCACGAATCTTTCCCATAAGCTCTACTTCAGTACTTTTCGAAAGCAATTCAGATCGTTTGAGATATCCTTCATTAAATTCACTAGGACGCCCGCTTTTGCTTTCATCTTCAATCATTTCCATACCATCTTGATCGAGGTACCACTCTACAGATTCTAAATGTGTTGTTGATGCATCTCTGCCGTAATTCAATAAGTTTTCAATGTAAGCTCTGTAATGGTAATTGTTGTCAGTTTGCGCAATCGGTCTGCCATTTAATTGTATTGTACATTGTCTAAAAAGTGATTGCATTAGGTTGTTAACTACACCGATTGGATCACTTTCCTTTTCATGTTCAACCCCTTTAGCATCCTTAACTTTGCTTTTTTCTTTTCCAGTGTAAAATTCTTCTTTCCCACCTTTTGCCTTAATTAGCTGAACTTTTAAGCGAAGGTAGATACAGGATAAATCGCGGTACGTGTCCCCATGTCCTAGCGAGACGAATTCCAGAACTGAAGAGTTATCAAGAGAAGCTATTGGTTTGTATGACACCTCTTCTGTTTTTAAAATATTGGCCTGTATCGGTGGTGCTTTAAATAAATCTAATTCAGATTTCATACATTCTCTGTACGAGGCCATTCTCCTTACTTATCGAATATATCCAATACACGCTTACGGTTATTATTCTTAACCTTTTTATTTTTACTGGTTGCTCGTTTTTTTCAATAGATTTTCTCTTTGATTTGGTACGTTTTCCACGTTTAGGAGTCGTTTTTAACTGTGCTGCCGAAAACGGATTTGCCCTTTTTATAGCCATGTGCCTTTTCATACCCTCACCACCCATACTGTCAAAGAGTTTTTTCACACCCTTTTGCATCAGCTGTTGAGTAGCAGCCTGTCCTTGCTCTTTTAAAATATTTTTGAGAGGTTTACTCCGCACCTCTGATAATATTGTTTTTCCAGTCTTTATAGCTTGCTCCTTTATAGTTTTTACACTAGAGGAAACTAAAGGTCGTAAATAACGCATTAATCCACTGAAGATGCTGCCAATACCTCTTCCACGCTGGTATATAAGTGGAGATCGATAAAGATCCCCTATATCCGACAAACCAGCGCCACTTTGAATTAAATAATACCTTGTATAAGATGAATTCATACCGATTTGAATGTGCTATGAAGATCCTTATTCACGTTTGAATATTTATACTTTATTGTCTTTTAAAGTGAAGCATCACATATGATCACAAATCTGCTCTTTATTTCGAGAACAGAATCCTCTAATACGGCGATTCTTTCGAAAGTATCATTCTCCTTCTACTCTTCTACTGAAGCCTTATCAAACTACTCGCCACCTCCTCAATAAGGAGACTAGCATCACGCTTCTCCGGAGGTTTGAAAGAATATATCGGTAATAAATCCGGATAAGTCAATTTTGAGGATGGGGAAATAACTGTTGACACCGATTGCCGGTGGAAAGGAACTGGAAGACAAGGCAAACGTCGCGGAGCGATGAGATGTTGGAAATGTGGACAAGAAGGACACTTAAGGTTTGATTGTCGGAAGCCGAAGAGAACACCGAATTATTGTTCGGATTGCACTGCCGAACAAAGGAATACCAGAGGCGCAAAGCTACAGAGCCAATTAGAAGAGACAGAAATTGGCTGGCGAAATCAACATTAGTGTATTGTCATGCAGAGTAGTCAACAAGACAAAGAGGTCGTGGGGAACTTGCGACGATTAAAAGTTTGTGATCGACAGTAGGCAAAACATTACCAAACTCGGGACAAAATCTGCTCGAGAACTAATCACCAGAATGCAGAGTATTGTCAACAAGCGAAATCTTCCAGCTACAGAGATAGCGATCTAGTATTGTTACACAGCACTCGAAGACAGAGGGAAAGATCGTCAAAACATCAGTGCAACTGTAAAGGATGGCATCGAATCAGCACGCAACTAAAGGAGGGAGTACCACGGACCAAAATGAAAAATGACGTCATTGACGAGGGAGCTACTCTGTTCGGGACGAGCAGAAACTAAGGAGGGAGTAATGTTACGTGTAAGTCTGGCCACCGCGCAACTCGATCGATTACGAATAGGGAAACAGCAACAACCGAATACCTAAGCTGCAAAGTAACCCAATCAAAAGCCTAGTTGAGTAAATAAGGAGGGCGGAGCAACACGATTATATCTCCCCTCTAATCGAATGCGCTCGAATGTATTAGAACAGCCTAGAAGATCAAATGGAATGCTCTCAAGCTTTCCAGAACCTTCTACACACACCACCGAACGAAGATTCAAAAACAGTCTCGACTACAGACAAGTGGTATAAAAGCAAATAAAGCTTTCAGCGAGGGACATATAATTTTTATTACGTCGACTGTGACAGCCAGCTTGTATACGCGACCGTGTTGGTAGAGAGCGAAAGTGATCGAATCAAGCAATATAGATAAGCGGGCGGTATTGCCATATAGTGCGAATAATTGTGCGAACAGAAATTAAAGTGCGAAGAATAAATAATCACTTGTTTTTATTTTAACCGAATTGTGTCTTACTTGAAATCCCGGCGAACCCCTAGCTCGCAACAATATTTATTATCGTTCTAGGAACAAGAGCTTAAAAAGAATCCAGAAACAGTTTTCTTCAAAAGAGTTTACCCTAAATGACGATAAAGTCATGAGTTTATATCATCATTTATTTTCTCCGAACCTTGCACAAAGGTGAGGGATTTATTCCAACCAAAGTTGTAGATCAGAACTTGAAGGTATAAAAGCACCAGTCTAAAACAAGCACGTTTCAGTTTTCATTTTAAAACCTTCTAACGAATATGTTGTCAGCTAATGTAAGAGCAGAGTGTAATAAGTCTAGCAAAAGAAAAAAGTCAGCCGATCTCCATGAAAATACTAATATGAAAAAAAGAAAAGTCTATGATTCGCGGTGAAAACGCATTACTGAATTACACCTACCATCTGGATGATACTCAAAATTGAAAAGTTGTGATTAGATTTGACCCGTTCACGTTTGAGGTGAAAATAATTTTCAGTTATCCTGGACGCTTTCCTGTGTCAACGGGGTATACCGGGTCTTACAAGTCACCCAGTTAAAGAATGAAGTTGAGGAAACACCAGGTAACCAACTTGGATTGCTGAAGGAATACAGAATACCTGTGGGAGAATACTACACCCAATATGTAGACAGCTGTAAGCAGAAGGATGTGTTCAAGTTATCAGCCGAGGACTTTTTCATACCAGCCCGCAGCTCTTATGTTCACGTAAATTACTCTCAACTTTTTCATGAGCTTCCTATCTTTTGTAACACTAATATTATCTTTAGTGTAACGGTTTTGTAATAAAAATAAGAAAAAATAAAAAACATCGTCTTTTTATTTAATGCTTCCATTTATTAACAAATGCAGGTAAGTGTTGATACAGTTTTGTACAGCACATCTGTCGGTTGATCCTTCACTGTGTACTTTGCAGCATACTTGAAATTTGTTTAGATCGCCTAATCTAGGTATTTCAAGTTGTTTTATATCGGCGCTTGGTATGTATTTTCTGAGAAACTTCTCTTTCGTTTCGCCCTTGATATGTATTTTACTATCTGCATAATTCCTCAATACCTCCGGAAGAGAGTTGTCACTTAAGTTTCCATCACACTACTTTTAACCATTTATATTCTCCACATCAAATTGATGTTGTCTGCGAGCTTTCGGTACCATCTCCTGATATGGGTACGGGGGTGTAATGGTGAGACTGAACCAAAAGGTAGGATAGCAAGTTTCTTAATAAAGTATTGTAGATTATTGCCACATACAAGTTGAATATCAATAATTATTTCACTCATGTTCACTGTCAGACCGTCCCGAATAGAAGAAAAAGATGATTTTGCATTGCTTATTTATATGTTTTTTAAAAACGTTATAAAAAGTAAAATTATATTATCTGCTATTTCTCTTACATACAAATATAAAATTACGTACAAATCTAAAATTATATTCAATGGTATTTCACAATTCTTTTAAATTGCTTAGTCTTATTTTCTTGTATCCATATGGATACGAAAAATTGCCTGCTTTTACTACTCTTGTCAAAAGTGTACTGAAAATGTTTTTTCTCTATTGAAGAGATGACAACTCCCGGTCGTGCGTAGCACTGACATAACCGCCTCCAGTTAGAAAATTAACAATATTTGCATTGAGTTGCATGATATCATCTGAGAGAAAAGCACTATTGGATTGATTGACATTGGAAGTCAATCCAATAATATATTCGCCGCTTAACTCTTCAACCGATCGCAAGCTAGACCGTATTGGCTTTATATGAGGTGAATTTGAAAGAGTAATTGTGAAGCTGATTTTACTATCACGAGTGGAACTGGTAGCAACCTCTTTGATAATATTGTCAAATGCTTTTTCTAACCCTTTTAAGGGATCGCCATGAATAATATCGGAGTCTTGCAAACGAAAGTTAATTTTCACACCTTCCATGTGAAATTTCTTAAAAAATACCGTGTTTTTAGACAGCACTACATAACCCTGATTTAAACCACTTCCACACTGAACAACCTTTCAATTGAATGATTATACTGTGTAGAGGGCCTTTCAACCAGGGGGTTGTCTTCTTCTTTTTCTTCAATAAAGTCAAAAGCTGTCTTCAAAACATCATGCGAAAATGAGATGTCATATGCTCTCAAAAAACAGACAAGTAATTTTTGTAGGAGATATTTCTCCCCGTCTGAAAAATTAATATTACTTAATTTTAATTGCTTGATTAAAATACTTAAAGTACTTAAAAATAATTCGGAACCTAAAGCTAGACTAGATTCTAGTTTTTTAATGATATTTTCAGCATCCATTTTTCGCTATTTTCTGTTATTTTTATATCTCGAATATTTTTATTCTTTTTCTTCTCTTATTTTTAATACATCTTTCTACAATTTTTATCTTATTGCACTATTAAAAAATTACTTCACTCTATCAAGCAGTGGCGTGGCGTCCATGGAAGCAAGGGAAGCATTGCTTCCCTTACATTTTGCTGAAAAATATTATATCTAAAATGCGTTTTCTATATCGCGCAGAAAAATCGCGAAAAAAATTCATGGTTCAAACATTTTCTTTGACACAGTCTACGGGGTGGGTGGTGGTTTTTTAAATCTCAGAAACGGCTTATGAAGAAGAAAGTTGGAACTTAGTACGTACATATATGTACGTATGCTATTCAAGAAATTAAAGGAAAAAAATTCAGATTTTTATTGGCATAGAGGTTGAGTAAAACCAATGTCCGTGAAAAGGGATTTTTCCACATTTTCACGATTTCGTTATATATATTGGACATGCCGTTATAGATTTTATTTCTGCGGGTTCTTTATGTAAGTACCTAGAAATATTTTTTTCCAATTTTTCGATATCCAACCCATTAGGGGGTGTAAAGTGGTTGTGTACTTTTTCACGAATTTCCATATATTGGGATTAATGAGATATTCAATTCACTTTTATTTCTAAAGGCTTTAAATTAAATTGAAGAAAAATCTGATGCAAGCATTTTTTGATATTAAACCCCTGGGGGTTTTCACGAATTCCGAAAAACTTTTATGGTTAATGAGATCGAACTCGGTTTTACTTCTATTGACACTTCTATTCAGAAAAATACGTAAATAAATAAAAAACATACTGCAGTCATGATTGGCTGCAAACCAATCGTATAATACTCTAGATGAATATTGAACTCCGACTTATATTGTTGTTGGGGATAAAGTAGAATTACGTGTATGCATGTTGTATATCCTTTATTAAGGACTGCCATTAGATTGCTACTCAAACCTAAAAGACAATATTCAGTGTTTAATTTCATATCTTAAACTGGGTAAGTCATGGAAAAATATTTCCTTTTTGAAGGACTTTCGCATGGGAGGTGCAGGAAGGACTCACTCGATTTCTTACATATTTATCCTTTTCCTTGGAACCATTCAAAAATGAACGTGTACAAAATTTCAAATTCGTAGCTTGAAGCGTTCAAAAGTTATCGAAAAATATTGTTGAACAGGTGTCTTAAGGACATTTTGTATGGCAGCTACCAGAAGGAGTAAAAGGATTATGCTGATTAGTAAACTCGAACTTTGTTTTTACTCAAAACTAATTTGTACAAAATTTCCAATTCATAGCTAAAAGATTACTTGAGTTATAGTAAGTTCCGTAAATTAAGTGAAGGCATTTTTACAGGATATTTGTATGGCAGCTACACGAAGGACTAATAGGATTTTCTTCATAATCATATGTTTAGCTCCAACTATTGGAAAAATAACACATACAAAATTTCAAAGACATAGCTTAAAAGCTTTTGAAGTTATCGGCCAATATTCTTGAACACGTATTTTAAGGACATTTTGTATGCCAGCTACCAGAAGGAGTAAAAGGATTTCGCTGACTAGTAAAGTCGAACTTTCTTTTCACTCAAAACTAATTTGTACAACATTCCGAATTCGTAGCTAAAAGATTACTTGAGTTATAGTGAGTTTCGTAAATTAAGTGAATACATTTTGATAGGATATTTGTATGGCAGCTACACGAAGGACTAACAGGATTTTTTTCATAATCATATATTTATCTCCAACTATTGGAAAAATAACACATACAAAATTTCAATGTCGTAGCTTAAACCCTTCTGAAGTTATCGACCAATATTCTTGAACACGTGTTTTAAGGACATTTTGTATGGCAGCTACCCGAAAGAGTAGGACGATTTTGCCCGTTAACGAACTTAGCCTTACAAATTCAACCAAACATCCAGATTGAAAATATCAAGATCCTAGGTGAAGGCGTTCTTGAGTTATCGTGCTAACGGACAGACGGACGGACGGACGGACGGACGTCAAGCGGATTTGAGGTTTTTGGCCACAAATAAACAAAAAATAATATATAACTTTTTTTCGTCCGTGGCTTGGTTCTATGCGTTACAAACTTTTGGGCTGGATTATACTTATAATACTCTATATGATTTCATCTACAGTATAAAAATGTGCCAATACTCTGGGCGAAACTTCATAATTTTTTTTATAGAAGTCCGGAAAGCGTTTAATGATTAGATGCGATGTAGGTGACTGCGACTGGCAACCTTAAAAAATAACGTTCCATGTAGCCTCCTGGTTCCCGTTCGTGATTGCTGGGTGCTTTTATATTAGTAGATATTCTACGTTTCGATATTGTGGACCTTCGTTCGCAGGTTCTAACAGCTCTTTTGTAGTGCCATTATCGTCGAATCTCTCTTCCCTCTCAATGTCATTTTCCCATGTTTTATTATTATTGTTATTTTTACTTTTTGCCTCTTTTTAGTTTTTAGTTTTCAGTTAAATTTTTTTTTTTTCTTTTTTTCCTTTTTATTCTTTCTTTATGAGTATATCTTTTCTATTTCATTTCTTTGAATATTCTTTCTTTTTATTAATGCTTATCTTTTTCTCAGTTATTAAATATAAATTAATTTCTATGATAGGTTTTATTTGGTTCATTAAAACTGTAAACCTCTGTTTCAATATAAATTAATAAATAAATAAATAAATGTTAAAAGTAGCTAATGGAGGAGGTTCAATTAATACGCAGTAAATTTGTAGGTAGAATAATAATAATAAATTTTGGATAATAACCAATTGCTTCCCCTTGTTGAATTATCACGCCACGCCACTGCTATCAAGCTGTACCTTCAGCTTCGGTTCCTGGGTCTCGAACCAGCATGGACTGATCGGGTAAATTTTCCGACCCGACCTCCTCCTCACGATCTTGGGTGTACGTCTCCTAGTTATAACAGATGATAACCCATTTCCTTTATAATCGTCTGTGGTAGTTGTAGCACTTCTACTAGTGTTATCCTGAGGGTAGTCTTTCTGGTCAGATGAACCAAATTCCGTATCTAAGACGGAGTTTGCCTTCAGCCTTCTCCAATCCGTGATTGCACTGAACAGTATTGTTTCCCTCGAACTCGACGATACCTCTGTCTAACTTGGAAGTGATTTTACAATAAAATTGTTGGATTATTTATACTAGACATTGTGAATACACATACCTTATTTCTCTTGCAGTTTCAAATTTATCTAATACAGATCACTTGCATCGTTTGAATCTTTTCATTAAATCGTTACAAAGTTGTAAATCAATAACCTACAGAGAAAAATATCAACAAACAAAAGTGCATAAAGGTTCTTGATAATCACCCTATCCATATCATATCATAAAGTGAAAGTAATAGTTACCACAAGCAATTACCTACATAACATGTACAAGCCTGCCTATCGTAATTAGTTATTCGGAACCGATGCTCCAGCCACCTAGTAACATGTATCACGCTTCCTACAACCTCACCTAGGTCTATCACGTTACATAAAGAAAGAACACACTTGTAACCTATATTCTACCGACAAAAGGTAAACATGACCAACAACACCTGGAACCGAAACATCCTAAACCACCGCATGGCAAAAAGAAGAATCAAAATGCATCTTGCACCTAACCAATTGGAGCCGAGGCTCTAATTAACAAGACTTGCAGTTACCCCCCAATACACTGAGCCCGAACAAAATTTCTACAAACCAACTCGATTGCGGCTTATCTCCACCACAAATGGGGCCTGACTTAATCCCCACGTGATGCACGCATGAATATATCAGCATCATCAACCAATCTTACTTACTCTCTTCAAAGGTTACTTGAGTTCACGTAAGTTTCAGATTTTCATCCAAGTCAATACATTTCATCAGGCCAGAGTGAGAAAATGATCGCTACTACCGACCTCCTCACACCACACACCACTATTGCACAGATTACCACGCCCTTCAAAAGGTACAACTTTGGACCACAGTAAGTCCATACTAAAGCCAGAAATACATGTGCAGAATATATGCACGCAGCACTGCACGCATCTCTGCATGTGAAACAGACGTGCAGAGTTTTTGACAAATCTCTTGGTTGTATTTGTCATAAATCACCGCATTTTCTGATAGTCGGTTTGAGTTTGAGTTTATTTTAATTGACAAAAAATGATCTTAGTTTTGATCCCTCAAAAATTAATTTTTGTAATTTCGACTGGTTTTATCGAATAAAAATTGCTTAACTTATAAGAAGTTCGATGAAACGCTCCTCCATTGCTACTCCACTCCACAAGTACAAAATTACAACGAAAAAATTATCTCACGCCCCTTTTTTATTTGTCTGTGTTTGTAAATTTCAATATTAAGTTGTGGCAATACTGCCGCTGCGCAGCAAAAGTAGAAGTAGAGACATGTTGCAGCGCTCTGCTGCATGCAGAATAAACGTGTGTTTCGTCGCATTTAAACTCAAGCGTTCTAAATCCGTTTTTCCGCGCTGCATGCAGAAATATGCACATGTATTTCTGGCTTAAAACACGTTTTACGCAGGTGGAGTCTATTGCGGTTGTCCAATTCGCACGTAGTGCATAAAGGCCGGTACTCAGCTCGAGCGTAGCGAAATTTCCAGTGCATTTGATATAGGAAGCTTAAACTAAGTGAAATTTTCACCCAAGAATTCCCAAAAGGCAGTACTCACCTTGAGCGTTACGCATGGTGAAAATAATATCTCTCCGCTGGGAAATTATTGGGACATTTCCGTAATGTCACTTTAACGCTCAGTTTTTCTTCGGGTGCGAAAATCACTTCAGTCTTAATTTTGACACTTCCGCGTGAAAATATAAGAAACATTGCTTTCGAAACTATTTAGTTTAGTGCGAAAAATGGAAATGGAGTACAAATTTATCATTGATGAAGAATTCGAAGGAACAATTTGTACTTCGACTCCAGAACCGAAAAAAACCAAAAGAGAGCGAAATTCTCAGCGGAAATTAAAAAAAAAATTGCAGCTGCGGTTAAAGTGAGGCCGGCGATTTGGAATTTAAATAATCCCAGATACCAGAATGTCAATGCCGTAAATGCTTGCTGGGGGAAAGTTGCTTCCCAAATGGATTTAGAAGGTAAGCCTGGTATAAGTTCTGTTATTATTCGAATGTTATTTCTTACCGTATCGTTTCAGCGAATGAATGTAAAATTATATGAAAGGGTCTGAAGGATGGCATGCGTTACCGACAAAGGAAAAATTCTAAGGTGGCAAAATCTGGAATGGCTGCAACAGAAGAGAGTGAGATACACCCGTACGTCGACGATGATGCAGTCGTAGACCGGGAATTCGCAGAGTGCTTGGCCTTCTTAAATGAAGCCAATACATCCTCTAAACAACCGTAAGTTCTTTATATAAATAAAATGGCAGCTTTAAAAGTTATTTTCAATTACTTTAGGACTGCTGAATTTGGCCCTGGAACGTCTTCGTCGTTGAAAGGCAGTGAGGACTTGCTCGAATCAAATAGTGGATCCTCGTCCAATTATTATTACGTAAGAACTATACAACGTTTATTGCATGATCATTGAAAATATATAATTTATTTAACTTTCCTCACAGACTAGTAACACTAAGAAAACCGAGGCATCAACAATTGCAGCAAATACTGCGAAGTTAACAGACGCCATTACAGCAGCTTATGCTCGACGTGAGGACAAGGAGAAAGAGCCACGTCTAATGTATATGTCCATATACAAGATCATGGATAGGATGCTGTCGCGATTGCCGAAGAACACCGTGGAGGATTTGAATATGGAAATAACTTCAATGATCTACCAATAAATTCGAGAGGATAGGAACAAAGAAAATGATTCAAACAAAAATTAGATTTGAATTCTTCATATTTTTATTGAATTTCTTTTATCTAAGTGTGTAAATAAATAAAACAAAATGAATTCCTTACAAAAATGTTGATTTCCTTTGCCATTCTACTGCGCCACTATCTGAATTCACATATGCTTTTAAGTGATCACGAATATCTTTTGCTTTTTTATTGATTCGACCTGAATGGCTGATATCAACACTGTTGCTATATAGAGAATTAATATTTATATTTTTCCGCCAGGAACCTTCAACTATTTTTCCGTTCGCATCAACAGAGTCTGCCAAGCCAGGAGAGCAGTACGATTCTTTATTTGTTCGAAGTAAGTGGTTATGTAAAAAGCAACACGCCGCCACAATTTTTTGGGCCCGATCTGCATTACAGAACATGGTCCTTCGTAGGCATATCCACTTGACACAAAGTATACCGAAAGCGTTTTCGATAAACCTTCTTGCCTGGCTCAGTCTATAATTGAAGATTGTTTCTTCCTCACTTAATATGGCCGATTTACGCGAGATGTATGGCTTCATAATCCTTTTTGTTAAGGGGAAAGCATCGTCGGCGACAGAGAAAAAGGGTATTTGCCTATTTGCAATTGGTGCATCAGGCGGCAGTTGCAATGTGTCCGGTAAAATAGCTCCGCCAAACTTACTTCCCGCGAAAACGCCAGCATCTCCTTCGCTTCCATGCGCTCCAATGTCTATACTGGTGAATTTGTACTCGGCATCGCAAGCTGCCATTAGAACTATGCTGTGGAATCCCTAAATGAGAAAAAACATGTTCGTATATACATTATTCACTTTAAGGGAAAGATAGCGCACTCACCTTATAATTATAAAATAGGCTTCCTGACTGATTTGGCCGCTTGATAGCAATATGTTTGCCATCAATATCACCCAAGCAGTTGGGAAAGTTCCACTGTGCTGTAAGGACGGAAACTTTTTGAAATTTCCATCCACACCAATCGCCTAAGGAACAAGTACAAGGAGAATTAAACAACATAGGATTAAGTACATGAAGTATAACTTAGGATTACGGAACATCATGAATTGCCAAGAACATAGGATTAGGTACACAAATTAAAGACTCGGGGTTACATAAAAACACGTAACAGAGAACATAGAACCCGAAATACATTAAAACAAAGGACATAAAACACAAACAAAGCTGAAACACAGCACCAAGAATTGGGGATCTACCTGGAAAAAGGTCAGCGGGGTCACAAAAGCGTCCCAGGCGACGCGATGCGACAGAAAACCCGCCGACAAGTATACGAAATCCCAGCGGGGCTATATACCGAGATAAGCATACACCGGCCGCGAATTATAAAAAGGCAAAATTTCTCCCATACGAAATTTATTCTATAACATAATTCATGGATAGCGAATGTTTGTCACTAAATATATACGAGAACGAATCGATCAGTGGTCAGTCGGTCGGGGAGTCAGTCGGCAGTACTCATGCTGTGACGAAGATAGTGGAGTTGTACTTCCTTTCTTTGAAACAGTATTGAGAAACTGAGCTCGATCGATTCAACTTGTGCTATTGCTCTTGTGGAGTTGTACTTCCATCAATAAGCAAGTCTGAATCGAACGAAGAACTGAGCAAGGAAGACGACGACGACGAAGCAGCGCAAGTCAACGCAGCCAGGCGTAGCAGTGCAGGAAGCCAAGTGACCACGACGTCGAAGCAACGCAGTCAGTGCAGGAAGCCAAGTGACCACGACGCCGAAGCAACGCAGTCAGCGCAGGAAGCCAAGAGACCACGACGCCGAAGCAACGCAGCCAACGCAGCAGGACGCAGTAGCAGCAGGAAGCCAAGAGGATACAACGTCGAAGCAACGCAGCCAACGCAGCAGGACGCAGTAGCAGCAGGAAGCCAAGAGGATACAACGTCGAAGCAACGCAGTCAGCGTAAGCCAACGCAACAGGACACAGTAGCAGCAGGAAGCCAAGCGGAGACAACGTCGAAGCAACGCAGTCAGCGCAAGCTAACGCAGCAGGACGCAGTAGCTGCAGGGAGCCGAGAGACGACGAGCAGAGCAGAACAAGCCACGACAAGCAGAGCAAGCCACGCAAGTAAGCCACGCAAGCAAGCCACGCAAGTAAGCCACGCATGTAAGCCACGCAAGTAAGCCACGCAAGTAAGCCACGCAAGCAAGCCACGCCGAGCAGCGGAGTAAGTCAAGCCACAAGGAACTACGCGACGTTGAGCGAGGTAGCGACAATCCCAGCAACGGAGCGAACCAAGTGGCGATGAACGAAGCAGCGGGGTAAAGTCAAGCAGTGGCAGGCCAAACGGCAGCGGTACGTAGCGAACCACGACGAGCAGAGCAGAACAAGCCACGACAAGCAGAGCAAGTCACGCAAGCAAGCCACGCCGAGCAGCGGAGTAAGTCAAGCCACAAGGAACTACGCGACGTTGAGCGAGGTAGCGACAATCCCAGCAACGGAGCGGACCAAGCGGCGATGAACGAGCAGCGGAGTAAAGCCAAGCAGTGACAGGCCAAACGGCAGCGGTACGTAGCGAGCCACGACGAGCAGAGCAGAACAAGCCACGACAAACAGAGCAAGCCACGCAAGCAAGCCAACGCAGCAAGCCACGCCGAGCAGCGGAGTAAGTCAAGCCACAAGGAACTACGCGACGTTGAGCGAGGTAGCGACAATCCCAGCAACGGAGCGAACCAAGTGGCGATGAACGAAGCAGCGGAGTAAAGCCAAGCAGTGACAGGCCAAAACGGCGAAGCAAGCCACGCAGCGACATACCATGCAGAGAAAAGCCAAGCAGCGAAGGACGACGCGATGTTGGGCCCGGTAGTGACAATCCGAGCAACAGAGCAGACCGACCAGTGATGAGCCAAGCAGCGAAGGACCACGCGACGTTGAGCCAGGTAGCAGCAAATCAAGCAACGAAGCCAACCTAGCAGCGACAAACAGAACAGCATAATGGGCATGTTGAGCAGAGGCGGCGATCAGTAGCGAGTCAAGGCGAGTAGAGCAGACGCGCGGAGGCGAACAAGAAGGAAACCAGGAGCGGAGTTGAATGACGCAACGAGCAAGAATTATTGAAACGTTGGTTTAAAGTAGAAAATATATTATAGTTAGAGAATAAAGTGAAGTCCTAATATCAAATAAATGTTTTGTAACGGATCCCGGCACCCGATGAGCCTACCCCGGAAATTCGAGTCGTTACAGTGCGTTAAAATTGTTTCCTATTTGTACCCATTCTTCACTTTTGATATCATCCATCTGTTGGCCAAAGAATTTACAAATCGCCGTACAAACTAAATCAATTATTATCCCGAAATGTTGCTTGCTGATGCGATATACTGATGCACAATGTCTTTGCAAGGTTCCACTTGCCAAATATTCTAGAACAGCTGCCAGTTTGGCTTTAGGTGGTATCGCGTCTTTTCTTGTTTCGATTATCGGATGTAAATACTCTTCTAGCAAACTGTACAGTTCCGCAAAATCTCTTTTTTTGGAGTCTTCACCATGTCCTCGAACTGTACGAGAAATTTAATCAGTACACATTCTAAACTACTTTCAAACAAAATTATACACTTACATCGTTTGCAAACCGACCCTTCTCCTGGCGCTCCATTAAATATTTATTAATTCGCACTTTTCGCTTTCTCTTCGCTTGCTGTATTGTTGTATCCACAACAAGCGCAGCTCCTGCTAGCAAAAGGGTATCAATTTCGTCGCTAGAACTACTTGAATAACTCATTTTTATACTCTAGATGAAATCATATAGAGTATTATAAGTTTAATCCAGCCCAAAAGTTTGTAACGCATAGAACCAAGCCTCGGACGAAAAAAAGTTATATATTATTTTTTGTTTATTTGTGGCCAAAAACCTCAAATCCGCCTGACGTCCGTCCGTCCGTCCGTCCGTCCGTCCGTCCGTCCGTCCGCCTGTCCGTGAACACGATAACTCAAGAACGCCTTCACCTAGGATCTTGAAATTTTGAATCTGGATGTTTGGTTGAATTTGTAAGGCTAAATTCATTAACGGGCTAAATCGTCCTACTCCTTCGGGTAGCTGCCATACAAAATGTCCTTAAAACACGTGTTCAAGAATATTGGTCGATAACTTCAGAAGGGTTTAAGCTACGACACTGAAATTTTGTATGTGTTATTTTTCCAATAGTTGGAGATAAATATATGATTATGAAAAAAATCCTGTTAGTCCTTCGTGTAGCTGCCATACAAATATCCTATCAAAATGTATTCACTTAATTTACGAAACTCACTATAACTCAAGTAATCTTTTAGCTACGAATTCGGAATGTTGTACAAATTAGTTTTGAGTGAAAAGAAAGTTCGACTTTACTAGTCAGCGAAATCCTTTTACTCCTTCTGGTAGCTGCCATACAAAATGTCCTTAAAACACGTGTTTATGAATATTGGCCGATAACTTCAGAAGGGTTTAAGCTACGACCTGGAAATTTTGTATGTGTTATTTTTCCAATAGTTGAAGCTAAATATATGATTATGAAGAAAATCCTATTAGTCCTTCGTGTAGCTGCCATACAAATATCCTGTCAAAACGTCTTCACTTAATTTACGGAACTTACTATAACTCAAGTAATCTTTTAGCTATGAATTGGAAATTTTGTACAAATTAGTTTTGAGTAAAAACGAAGTTTGAGTTTACTAATCAGCGAAATCCTCTTACTCCTTCTGGTAGGTGCCATACAAAATGTCCTTAAGACACGTGTTCAACAATATTTTTCGATAACTTTTGAACGCTTCAAGGTACGAATTTGAAATTTTGTACACGTTCATTTTTGAATGGTTCCAAGGAAAAGGATAAATATGAAAGAAATCGAGTGAGTCCTTCCTGCACCTCCCATGTGAAAGTCCTTATGAATTGGAAATTTTGTACAAATTAGTTTTGAGTAAAAACGAAGTTTGAGTTTACTAATCAGCGAAATCCTCTTATTCCTTCTGGTAGGTGCCATACAAAATGTCCTTAAGACACGTGTTCAACAATATTTTTCGATAACTTTTGAACGCTTCAAGGTACGAATTTGAAATTTTGTACACGTTCATTTTTGAATGGTTCCAAGGAAAAGGATAAATATGAAAGAAATCGAGTGAGTCCTTCCTGCACCTCCCATGTGAAAGTCCTTCAAAAAGGACATTTTTTTTCGATGACTTACCCAGTTCAAGATACGAAATTAAACACAGAATATTGTCTTTTAGTTTTGGGTAGCAATCAAATGGGAGTCCTTAATAAAGGACATACAACATGCACACACGTAATTCTACTTTATCCCCAACTACAATATAAATCGGAGTTCAGTATTCATCTAGAGTATTATACGATTGGCTTGCAGCCGATCGTGACTGCAGTATGTTTAGGTTTCACTTCTCCACTTTAAAATTTTCAATTTAATTTCAAACTGACAAACAGCTGATTGTCGACCAAACTGACAAACAGCTGATCGTTCGCTTCCAGCAATGTCCCGACTTTAAACAAAAAATTTTCATACCCTTTTAAATGCGCGTGAAATGCGTGGTTGTAACAATTTCACTACGCTCGAGGTGACTACCGGCCTTAAGATACGAAAGTTGTACCCTTACTACTCAGTATATTTATACTCTAGATGAAATCATATAGAGTATTATAAGTTTAATCCAGCCCAAAAGTTTGTAACGCATAGAACCAAGCCACGGACGAAAAAAAGTCATATATTATTTTTTGTTTATTTGTGGCTAAAAACCTCAAATCCGCTTGACGTCCGTCCGTCCGTCCGTCCGTCTGTCCGTGAACACGATAACTCAAGAACGCCTTCACCTAGGATCTTGATATTTTGAATCTGGATGTTTGGTTGAATTTGTAAGGCTAAGTTCGTTGACGAGCAAAATCGTCCTACTCCTTCGGGTAGCTGCCATACAAAATGTCCTTAAAACACGTGTTCAAGAATATTGGTCGATAACTTCAGAAGGGTTTAAGCTACGACATTGAAATTTTGTATGTGTTATTTTTCCAATAGTTGGAGCTAAATACATGATTATGAAGAAAATGCTGTTAGTTTTTCATGTAGCTGCCATACAAATATCCTGTCAAAATGTATTCACTTAATTTATGAAACTCACTATAACTCAAGTAATCTTTTAGCTACGAATTCAAAATTTTGTACAAATTAGTTTTGAGTGAAAAGAAAGTTCGACTTTACTAATCAGCGAAATCCTTTTACTCCTTCTGGTAGCTGCCTTACAAAATGTCCTTAAAACAAATGTTTAAGAATATTGGCAGATTACTTTAGAAGGGTTTAAGCTACGTCTTTAAAATTTTGTATGTATTATTTTTTCAATAGTTGGAGCTAAATATATGATTATGAAGAAAATCCTATTAGTCCTTCGTGTAGCTGCCATACGAATACCCTGCCAAAACGTCTTCACTTAATGTACGGAACTTAATATAACTCAAGTAATCTTTTAGCTATGAATTGAAAATTTTGTACAAATTAGTTTTGAGTAAAAACAAAGTTCGAGTTTACTAATCAGCGAAATCCTTTCACTCCTTCTGGTAGCTGCCATACAAAATGTCCTTAAGACACGTGTTCAACAATATTTTTCGATAACTTTTGAACGTTTCAAGCTACGAATTTGAAATTTTGTACACGTTCATTTTTGAATGGTTCCAAGGAAAACGATAAATATGTGAGAAATCGAGTGAGTCCTTCCAGCACCTCCCATGTGAAAGTCCTTCAAAAAGGAAATTTTTTTTCGATGACTTACCCAGTTCAAGATATGAAATTAAACACTGAATATTGTCTTTTAGGTTTGAGTAGCAATCTAATGGGAGTCCTTAATAAAGGACATACAACATGCACACACGTAATTCTACTTTATCCCCAACTACAATATAAATCGGAGTTCAGTATTCATCTAGTTTCTTAATAATTTTATTGAAATTTATTTCAACTACGATAGGTGACGTTGGAGTATAATTTAAGAATATGCAATTTGACGATATTATAGATCTGTAATGGCCATTAATTCTTCGCGTCTCAAGATGTTGTTTGTCAGGAGCTCGCGCAGCACGCGTTGCAGCCACGCGATTCGCAAGCTCTTGATTGCATTTCGAATCTTAGGGTAGATAGGGTAGGTACTCGTGGCTGCCCGTGAGACTCGTCAAACCTTTTAGAGCTTGCAATGAAGCGTTGGTTTCTCGAGACCTCCATTGCGGCAAAGTCACTAAGGCAGTTGAAGAAGTAAGCTCATTGCGAATGTTGCTTCGGTGTTAAATTTGTTCGGGCCCCTCTTTCTTGTCGGAGAGGTTGAGCATTTATTGCCAATGTTTCACAAAATCAATATGTGCTTATGCGCACGTCGTAAATACCTGAAACTATGCTACTCAAATGTTAACAAAGCACAAACGAAATCGACCAACAAATGCAAAAGTTAGAATACAGCGCCATCTATCGGAAGTCAACATAATTATAAACATTTCAATAATCGTAGCCAACGTACGTTGCATATAAGAGTGATCATCCATTCCGATATGAACAAATGTCAGTAAATACGAAAAACTATATTTAGGGTGTTTTTTTAGGTGCATGAGAACTATCGATATCGATAACTGTGGTTTGACAGCTGAGAATGTCAAACTGTGTTGACATTTCTGTTCAGTAAGGTTTGGCAAGTCATCATGAATCGTTTAATGCCAGAACAACGCTTTCAAATTGTGGAAATTTACTTTGAAAAAAATAAATCTGTTCGCGAAGTTCATAGAGCACTTCGTCCATTTTACGGTCAACATAATCGGCCTATTGAGCAAGCAATTCGTGCAGATATTGATCGTTTTCGCACTAATTTTACTCTTCTCTTAACGAATCACCATTACATCCATTAAAATTTACTGTTTGATGCGGTTTACATGCTGGCGGCATCATCGGTTCTTATTTCTTTCGAAATGAGGAAGGAGCTGCCGTTACGGTGAATGGCCAGCGCTATCGAGCCATGCTGACTGAATTTTTGTTTCCAAAAATTAATCAGCTAAACATCGCCGACATTTGGTTTCAACAAGATGGCGCAACTTGACATACAGCGTGCTTAACAATCAATTTATTGCAAAATCAATTTGGTGACAACTTGATTTCCAGAAGTGGTTCTGTTAACTGGACCCCTCGTTCATGCGATTTAACGCCTCTGGATTACTTTTTATGGGGCTATATTAAGTCATGCGTTTATACCGACAAACCAGCAACTCTTGAAGCATTGAAAGCCAACATTCAAGTCACTATTGACGCCATACGGCCAGATTTATTGGAAAAAGTAGTCGAAAATTGAACTTATCGAATGGACCATGTAACTCGTAGCCACGGCGGACATATGACAGAAATCATATTTAAAAAATAAATGCCATGAAATTATCTACCAGAATATAATAAAAAAATTTCATTCCAACAATATTTCTGTCTTGTATTATAATTTTAAGTTCTCACGCGCCTAAAAAAACACTCTTTAGTTTGTCGTAAATGTCTCGACTCCACAGCCACCTACCGGGTTCAAATTTTTTCAATGAATTTAGTTTTATTCAAGTAATATACAGGGTGTTTGGTACTCCGTGCACGACCTTGTAAGGGGTTATTCCTTGATATATTTGGAGAAAAAAATTGTTCCACAGGGTGGGTCAATTTTCAATAACAGTGGAGATACAGGGTGGTTAAGAAAAGTGTTTTTGACCGGTACCCTTACTCACTTAAAACGTTATATCTTGAAAACGAATAATCACAAGGCAACGTGTTATAACTCGTTTTTTAGGCAATCGAATTATCTTTCATTTGATGTAACAGTCTAAATTGTAACTGCACCCAATCTTGAGATATTTACTCGAAAACATCAATTTTTGCTACGTGAACCCTTAAAATTCAGTGATCAATGTAGTTTTTCTCAGAAAACCCCATTATAAACATGTCATTTTAATTTTATTTTTTTATGAGCCGTATTATTACCTACAAAAGCTGCATACATATGTATGAGTTACGATTAACATTTTGGAAGTAATAGGTAAAAATACATATCGCATAAAAATTAAATATTCCAAAAGTCAGTGCATGTGCATGTTGATCTACACTACTTGTTTGAACTAAAAGAATTTAATAATGGTTTTTATGTTTTATTTAAAAAAATTTTGTTATAATAAATGTTCAAAATGGCCACCTTCATTTTGAATGCACGCTAAAGCTCGTTTGGCGAGTGTTCTCTTGGTATTCATATTCCTCAACTGCTGCCTTACTTCTATTGCTGCCGCATCGATCCTGATATTTAGATCTTCCACTGTTTCTACTGGCGTTGCGTAGACTAGGTCCTTCATCCGTCCCCATACAAAGAAATCCATAATAGTAAGATCAGGAGATCTTGCAGGCCAGTGTATCGGTCCATTTCTACCGATCCAGCGATTGCTATAATTGGAATTTAACCAATCTGTGATCTGTCGGCCGTAATGAGCAGGAGCATCATCGTGTTGGTAAAACATGGAAGCCAATCGTACCAGTGGAATATCATCCAATAAGTCCTGTAGATCATTTGATAAAAACTGTAAGTAATTGGAGCTATTTAGAGTACGCGGAAGCCTAATAGGTCCAAGTAAATCGTCACCAATCACGTCTGCCCATAAATTGACGCTGAATCTGTGCTGAAATGATGCCGCTCTTCTTGTGTGTGGATTGCTCTCAGCCCACGTATGTAGGTTGTGGAAGTTTGTGATACCGTCTCTGATAAATTGGGACTCATCCGTCCACAGAATATTGTTGAAAAAATTGTCGTCATCTATTTGTCGTTCAAGGAGCCAATTGCAAAACTCCATCCGTTTGCGGAAATCAATGGGTAGCAGCTCCTGTACTGGTGTGTGATGGTAGGCATGGAAGCGTTCTACTTTTAAAATACTCCAAACCTTCCAAATAGATATGTTAAACTGCAATGCCAAGCGTCGGATACTGATCGATGGATCATTTTGCACTGCTTGCAGTATTCTTTCATCAATCTGAACAGCGATTATAGGCGCAGGATTTGCATTTACTCTCCTTGTTCTAACGCTGCCAGTTTCCCTAATTCTCTTGTAAACGTCCTGAAATACTCTCCTGTCAGGTGTCCGTCGATGGGGATGTCTCTGATGGTAAAGCCTTCGCGCGGCTTGTCCATTTTCGCGACACTCTCCATAAATTAACACAATGTCAGCATATTCTTCATTGGAGTACTCAGACATTTCGAAATTATTTTTTTTATTCTACTGACACCTTCTTCTTTTAGCAACGTAACTAAAACTGATAAAAATATGAAGGTAGTTTTGCTTTTATAGGCTTTTTATTTTGTAAGGCACCCTGTTAAAAAAGGCATAGTACCGCACCCAGTATTACCTACCACATCCAGGTAAAAGCATCAATTATGTTGAAACTCAGTTACATTTCATTGTTTTCCTACATACTTTAAATAGTAATAAATGGGCAATAAAAATACTTCAGTACTACCGACAAATTAAACGAGGTCCACTTTATGGCACTGACTTTTGAAATATTTAATTTTTATGCGATATGTATTTTTACCTATTACTTCCAAAATGTTAATCGTAACTCATACATATGTATGCAGCTTTTGTAGGTAATAATACGGCTCATAAAAAAATAAAATTAAAATGACATGTTTATAATGGGGTTTTCTGAGAAAAACTACATTGATCACTGAATTTTAAGGGTTCACGTAGCAAAAATTGATGTTTTCGAGTAAATATCTCAAGATTGGGTGCAGTTACAATTTAGACTGTTACATCAAATGAAAGATAATTCGATTGCCTAAAAAACGAGTTATAACACGTTGCCTTGTGATTATTCGTTTTCAAGATATAACGTTTTAAGTGAGTAAGGGTACCGGTCAAAAACACTTTTCTTAACCACCCTGTATCTCCACTGTTATTGAAAATTGACCCACCCTGTGGAACAATTTTTTTCTCCAAATATATCAAGGAATAACCCCTTACAAGGTCGTGCACGGAGTACCAAACACCCTGTATATTGCGAATTTAAGCCAAATCATACCATAAATACGAAAAATTTAAATATCTCGACTGCAGTGCCCCCTACCGGAAGCAAAATGAAGAGGCACCTTCCTGCAGACCATACTAACATATGGTCCAAATATGATGTCAAAGGGAGCAGCGGTTCTCGAGTGTCAGACGCCCGCACCCTGAACGAACATTTTTATATATTAAGAAGATACCCAACTGAACAGTGAGAAAAGTTTTGTGTTCGTACGCACTCAAGAACGACTTGGCCTAGAATTTCGAAATTTTGAGTCTGCATGTTGGGTCCAAATTATTAGGCTATTTTCGTTAACGGACAAAATGGTCGTACTTCTTAGACTAGCTTCCGTAAATCTCCTGTAATAATGTCTTCAATCGGTCAGCCACGAATTTGGAATTTTATTCAAATTAGTTTTGAGTAAAAACAAAGTTCGAATTTAATAGTCTGTGAAAGCCTATTACACCTTCCGGTTGCTCCCACAAAAAAATAAGACACGTGGTTAACAATATTTTCTGATAACTTTTGAATACTTAAGGCTAGGAATTTGAAACTTTGTATGTGTTTGTGTCCACCTCCCCTGAAAAAGGAAATTTTTTCTTTCGATGATTTTCCTAGTTCCAAATAATGTTTTTTAATTTCGAGTGCCAGCCAAACGGGAGTCCTTAATAAAGGACAAACTACATGCACACTCTTTATTCTACCTTATCCTTAACTATAATATAAATCAGAGTTTAGTATTTTTGGTGAATGTTTTCACAGTACTTTTTTCAGCCGAAAATACACGTTTTCCGGGTTCAATACTGTTAAATTTATTTTTGTGTGACGTTTCGGACTCGACTGAGTCCTTTATCAAACTGATCGAAAATATCTTTACAACTGTTTTCTCAAAAAAAACAGGTCCACTCATCGGCTATTGCGGAACATGCAGTGGTAGAAAACCACTCAATCGATTTTAACAACGTTGAAATATTGGCCAAGACAAAACACTACCACCAAAGAATCGTACGGGAAGCGATTGAGATAACCAAACACCCACAAAATTTTAACCGAGACGCTGGAAACAACATATCTTCACTTTGGCTACCTGCTCTACGTTTTGGAAAAAAACATTGTTTATCAAAAATCATCGATCCCAAAAACCAATTAAGTATAAATTTCACAAATATCCCCTTTTAATGAACCCCCGCCCTTTTAATGTTTTTATGACTACCCTGGTTAACGTAATTTCCCCTTTGTTTTTAATTGACTCGCCTGTTGAAAAATTGTAACCTTTTTCTACCTGCTTTCATATAAAAAACAGTTGTAAAGATATTGTCCATTACTTTGATAAAGGACAGTCGAGTCCGAAACGTCACACAAAAAAAAATTTAACAGTATTGAACCCGGAAAACGTGTATTTTCAGAATTAAGTATTTCATCTAGACTGGCTTGCAGCTGGTCGTGATTGCAGTATATACTTTTGTTGCTACGAAATACGACCGTCATGTTTGACTCGTAAACGAATGAAAGGCTACCACAGAACTAACCCTCAGATATAAGAAATATGTTGGAATTTGTGCAAATGTGTGCAACTTCTTTACAGTACCTCGGGGGTTGGATATCAGAAAATAATAAAATCAGTTTGTTTGGCTATGTGAGAACCAACTCATTAGGTGAGAATATAGAGACAAAACTGCAAGAGTTCGTTTTCTCATTTCATGTGCCACAGAACTGACCCACAGATATAAGAAACGTGTAGGAATTTCTGAAAATGTGTGCATAATTTTTTTGGATAAAATTTGGACGGTGGAACACCAGATTTTCCACTAGTTTCATAGGCTTGTCGCTAGATGGCGTTGTGGGCGCTTGAATGAACAATTTATCTCCGAATTACCATTTCGCAATTGTAATTGGAATGATGGAATAAATGACCAATTCGAAAATTACATTGTGACAGACGTGATGTGGAATTATCATTCGAATAGGAATGATCTTTCGAATGCGTCGTCTGCTTAGGGTGTTAGAATATCTCAATCTCGGCCTCGCATTGTTTACAATACAATATAATCCGAAGTTCAATATTTCATCTAGAGTATCATACCATGGTCTTGTTTTATTACTCTTTGAACTAACAAACTAACGGTCATCATTACGATCTTCAGTTAAACTCTAACTAGAACATCGTAGGAATGGGCCTCATTAACCGTTTAAAATTAATTATAGTATTTAATTGTGATGTGAATGAATTTATTTTCTCTGTTTCAGATAGTGTTTAACCGCAAATTTAAATTAAATAAAATAAAATATAATGCGGTATGGCACTACATGGGTGGCGTCTTTATGGAGTGGCAGGGATAATATTTACTTACATAGTTGGAATATTATTATTATCAGTTATAAACATGCAAAGCCCGCGTATTGTTTTCTCTAGAACGACTAGTAGATTGGGCGAAGTACGTATCTGAGAAAGAGTTAAAAATACATTTTAATTTGATGTATCTCTAGATTAACAGGTTTCGTAGACGCGAATTAAATGGATTGAATATAAGAGAACCAATTAAGTGGTGTACTCAATTGGGATTTCTAGACAAAAATGCTACTTCCTTACAACCAACAGTTGCATCAGAAAGTATTTTCTCTAAACAGGAGGAAATTGCTCCGAAATACAAACACATTTACAAGCGTGGGAAGCGGAAACAAAAAGACATTACCAGTTGGATAAAAAAACCCTTTCAAGGCAGAAATAATGAACTAGTTAAGGATCTTACAGCATTGGCTTCATTTCCAGGAAGCGGTAATACGTGGTTGCGGTACTTATTACAGCAGTCGACTGGCAAGTACAAAAATTGATTTATAATATTACATTACCAACTTATTCATTTTAAAAATTGCTTGCTTTAATTTGAATTTGTAGAATTGTAAATAACTAGCTTTTTATCTCCTTATCGATCTCGACTACGTTAATGATATGTGTTTACTATTTCAGTATCTAGGTATTCGAATTCAGAGTAAAATCTTGATTCTTGAATTAAATATTAAAATGTTCGATTTCTTAGTTTCCTTGGGTGTTTCGGTTCTAGCGCTGCACTTAAAATGAAATGTCACGCATTTTTAGCATATAAAAATGGGTGAAACTGATATTACATCATTCAAGCAAGCGCATCTTCTTCAAATGCAATTATGAAGAAATTGTTTCTGTCCCGGCTAGGGCTAACTGGCCATCACTTGAAACCTCATCGGTCAACATTGCCTCGATCAGTTTTATACTATTGTGAATTCGGTAATAGTTGATTGAGCTCGTCCTGCACTCTTGCTCTCAACGCCGTTCCTATCCCAATGGTATAATGCTTCTATCATTAAGCTTTTAAAATATAAGGATAAGGCAAGGCGTCTTTATAATAGATTTCGCACTACGACTAATGAAATTCGTTTCAGTGATCTCCGCAAATTGGTTAAGAGAGAAATTAAGCACGCCTTTAGATTATATGTCTCCAACCTAAATACATCTCTTAGTTAGGGCAACGACAAACTATTTTGGACATATGTGAATTCGCCATGTAACACGACTACCATTCCTTAATTCGTAACTCATCTAAGTGATAAGGCTACGATACTGCGCTCTATCGCAAAATTATTTTCTGTATACAGTGAGCGAAATTGATTTAGCCGCACCCTAGTTGTGCAATCAAATTTGCGAGTTACGCCGTAAAAGGAGTAAATAAATAAAAACAGAGATTATTGTAATTTATATTTATTATTTTAAGATCATTTCAGAAGGTTTATATATCCAAGTAATTTCATCGCTTAAACTAAATAACAAAATCAAAACTAAGCAACTCTATTCTAGAGCGAAATTGATTTAAACGCAGTCTTAAAATTCAACCTATACATATATATACATTTATTTTTTTTCCCTTAAATTAAGAGACTCAGAGGCTATATTGGAGCGGTGGAAAAGTTTATTTAAAATAATATTAAAAACGTATATTGTTTGCTTTAGCGAAGTTAAACAGCACTAAAAGAGGTTTGTCGTTATTTTGCATGATAGAGACTGCGATGATGTCCCGTATAAACAGAGGAGGAGTGAAGCCTAAAGTCGCCAGATATGCAAGAAGACATGATCGGCAGTCTCATATTGGTTGCAATCGGTTGGCTTGCATTAATTCCTAGTCGGTTCATGTTGGTATTGAGGCCATTGTGATTAGCCATGAGTCGGGAGAAAAGAATTACCATTGAGTGGCTAGGTTCTTCCAGCAGCCTTTGGAACCATGCATGTATGTAGGATTAAACACGATTTTAAATAACTGAGAGATGATATAATTCAATATATGAAAATTAAATAATAGTTCTTTAAATAAAAATTATACAATTAAGAAATGAAATAATTCAATAGATGAAAATTAAATGATTCTTTACGACTTTGGCTACGTCCGTCCACGTCCACGGTTGCTTTGTTAAGAGGAAGAGCCAGCTGCCACAATTTATTAGTTGCCGACTAGTAGTGTGGCCCGATGGATCGGCGTTGCCAACCCAATCCCACATTCGGCCGTCCTGCGCTTAATCTGCCCCAGATTAAGCCGAGTTTTCATCATCGCTGTCGTTGTCATCAGATCTAGCGCAATTCCATGCCTTCATATGGTCAGCGCTTGTTGATGTAAGTAGAGGACCTTCATGTTCACCTAGCTTCCGGACTTCATATCGGTCAAAACCCTTGACCTTGGTGATTTGGTAGGGTCCTAAGAACTTTGGCCTGATCTTCAAGCCCGTTCCGAATTGTGTTCGCTCTATCGCTACTAAATCGTCGACTTGGTATTGAACTGCTGCTTTGCGTTTTTTGTTGAACTGCTGTTTGTTCTCTTCCTGGATCTTCCTAATATCTTTCTTAGCTTGCGCGCGAAGTTCTTCACGAGACTCCTGAAATGATTCAAGAAACTCTTCATTAATTATATCTAAGAATTTTGCGTCTTTTTCTGTTTTCATTTTAACCCCTGTGAGTAATTCGAATGGCGTTGTTTTTATAGAGCGGTGGTAGGTACTATTTAGGATTCTTTGCAGTGAACTTATATTTTTGTACCACTCCTCAGGTTTATCCAATGATAGTTTCGTCAACACCGATATAATGGTACGATGTACTCTCTCTACTTGTCCGTTACCCCTTGGTATTCCCGTCGTGATACTATATAGCCTACTATCTCGTTGCTTGCAGAAGTTGCGAAACTTTTCAGATGTAAAAGCACCGCCTTTGTCCGTAATAACGCGATCTGGGTAGCCGAATACCGTGGTAAGTAGTTCAAGTTTCTGCAAAACTTCCTCCGTATTCAGTGTTTTCGTTGGAAATAGCCACGTATATTTGGTAAAAGCATCAACTGCAGTTAAAATATATCGGTAGTTTTTATTTGTCGTTGTCATAGGTCCTAGATGATCTAGATGTATTGTGTCAAGCGGTTGATCACCCTTAGGAATGGGATTTAATAAACATTCCTTTTTCCCTTCTTTGCGATCCGCAAGAATACACCTTACACACCCATTAACACATCGTTCAATTCTTTTTGTCAAATCCGATATGTAATATTCCTTAGTAATTATTTCCTCCAATTTCTTTCGTCGGAAATGTCCATTCTCGTGTGCAGCTTTGACGATATGATCCTTCATTCCATCCGGTACTACGTAGACGAAGTTTCCGTTCGACTCCTTACACAAAATCCCACGATGCATCACGTAGTTTTTATATGGCCCTTTATTCAACAGCTCTACGATAGCGGTTAAATTTTCGTCTTTCACTTGACAGGCCTTCAGTTTTGCTAATAAAGTTGTATCTTCGTTAACACACATTACTATAGCGGCTCGGCTAGTGCATCCACGTGCTGCATCTTGATCCCAGCCCGGTGCTCCACCTCGTAATCGAACTCTTCTAGTAGAAGTGCCCATCTAGCAATCCTTGTAACTAGTTCCTTTTTGTTCAATGTTTGTTGAAACGCCTTACAATCAGTCACGAGTTTAAATTTCTGACCCAGTAGATAAATCCGAAACTTCTTTATAGCCTCAATAATGGCTAGAACTTCCAACTCATAGCTGCTGTAATTTTGTTCGGCAGTCGACGTTTTTCTACTAAAATAATGAACCGGATGTAAGTCGTTGTCTTCGGCAGAACGTTGTAGTAGGATAGCTCCGTACCCGTATTTACAAGCGTCTGTATGTAGTTCAGTGCTCGCTCCATATTTGAAAATGGATAAAACTGACTTCGACGCTAGGCGTTGCTTGATCGTCTCCCATGAGGATCTCTGTTCGATACCAAAATGAAATGGAACATTTTTCTTTAGTAGATCACTCAACGGTCGTGCAAGAGTTGCGAAATCCTTTATGTATTTCCGGAAGTAGCTAGCTAATCCCAGGAAACTTTGTAGTTGCTTTTCGTCGTTAGGTACAGGGTAGTTAACAACCGCCTTCGTCTTTTCCATCGATGGAGAAATCGTGCCCTTTTGAATGGTATGTCCTAGATATTCAATTTTAGTTTGCAAGATCTGACATTTTTTCCACTTGATTTTCAAGCCATATTTTGCAGCAACACTGAGAGTAATTTTTAGTCTTTCTACTGAGTCTTCTATTGTACGCGATGGAATGACTATATCGTCTATATAAATCACTACAATGCCTTCATTAATCAAATCTCGGAACACGTAATTTATAAACTTCTGAAATACGTTCGGCGAGTTGCACAGCCCAAATGGAGCCCTCAAAACTTCATATTGGCCCTTCTGTGTAACAAAAGCAGTAAATCTTCTACTACTCTCTTCGACGGAAACGTGAAAAAAGCCGTTCTCAAGGTCCAGCACTGTAAAGTACAACGCATCGGCTAGTTTGTCGATTTGATCTTCAATGACTGGCAATGGATATTTGTCCTTATAGATCTTTTTATTGACTCGGCGATAATCAATACACATCCTCGTTGTACCGTCCTTCTTTCCTACTAAAACTACAGGGCTAGCATAATCAGAAACACTTTCCTTGACAATACCGTCCTTCATCCAGTCTGCAACCTGCTTATCAATGAAGTCTCTTTCTATCGGATGAAATCGACGCGGGGGTTGACTCACGGGTACGTCATCCGTCATCACAATTTTTAATTGTACAGGTGACTGTATGCACCGATCCTTGTACGGGTCGTAATTAATAATGATGTCGTTTATTTTCTCCTTCACCGCCACATCTGCGACATGTATTTCCGGAAGATTAACTTCGTTAACGTCCAATTGAAAACAATTTGCAAGCTCGCACTCTGCTTCCTTTGACAATGATCCACTCGTAATTGGTCTCATAACTCGAATTCCATCCGTGTTTATTAAAATTTCGGCGCGCGTTAAAATATCCACTCCTATTATAAGATCGGGTGACATTGCGTTATCCGGCACTACATGTAATTCCGAACTATCAAAATGAATATCGTCAATCGTAACATTTGTAACTATCACACCGATCGTCGTAAGTTTATTATTACCGATACCGGATATTGAAATTCGCACATTCTTATTGCAATCACTATTTATCGTGTTTACTATATTCTCTTTTATGAGTGACGTTTCACTACCTGTGTCCAAAAGGCCATTAACTGTCAAACTATCATTAAGTTGTATTAACCTACAAGACCCGTTTTTTTTCACTATGTTCGTAGAACTGACTAAAATATCCTCAGTCATCGGACAGTTTGGTCGCTTATGTCCAAATTTGTTACACTTGAAGCACTTTGGGCCGCGAGCTTTTTCGGGACAATCGTGAAATTCATGCGCTACCGAACCACAATTATAAAAATTTTTTTTCGCTTTTTGATCTTTCCTATCCACAGCACTAATTTTTCCATTGTCTTGTCCCTCGTTACGTTTATTTGGAATATTTCGTTTAAATTGTTCGTATGTTTTAATTTTTATTTTAAAATCGCTTATATTTTCTGCACCGTACAACATAATTTTATTCACCTCTAAGTCCGGAATGCCTGTAATCACGTACTGCATAATCGAAGCTTCGTCTACGTTAGCTTGGTTACCTATTCCAATCATGGTGTAAAGGTATTCCTGGTATGTCTCCGTTTTCTGCTTTTTCCTACGTTGCAATTCCTGATGAACTGATGCGCTTGAAACTCTCGGTTCAAATTCTCTGATGAGAGAAGATTTTAGAACACTGTATTCAAATGCTCTTACCTCGTTATCGACGAATAATTTTGCGGGACCAGTTAACAGCTTTTTACAGTAAATTAATCGCTGTACATTATTCCAATTGAACAGCTCACAGTAATTTTCAAATTCGATGAACCATTTAGTCGCGCTACCGTTATCGCTTCCGCTAAATTTTTGCATGATTCCTTCAACATCCCTCGAATCGTGAAAAGTGAAATGCACGGCAGAAGATGCGACGTTTTCGTCGAAACTATTACCGGCTCCGGATGTTGAAGACCGCTTGAGTTGACTGCGTCGTCCCATTGTTCGATCAATTATTATTTTTTTTTTTATACTCTAGATGAAATCATATAGAGTATTATAAGTTTAATCCAGCCCAAAAGTTTGTAACGCATAGAACCAAGCCTCGGACGAAGAAAAGTTATATATTACTTTTTGTTTATTTGTGCCCAAAAATCTCAAATCCGCTTGACGTCCGTCCGTTCGTCCGTCCGTCCGTCCGTCCGTCCGTCCGTCCGTCCGTCCGTCTGTCCGTGAACACGATAACTCAAGAACCCCTTCACCTAGGATCTTGAAATTTTGAATCTGGATGTTTGGTTGAATTTGTAAGGCTAAGTTCGTTAACGGGCAAAATCGTCCTACTCCTTCGGGTAGCTGCCATACAAAATGTCCTTAAAACACGTGTTCAAGAATATTGGTCGATAACTTCAGAACGGTTCGAGCTACGACATTGAAATTTTGTATGTGTTATTTTTCCAATAGTTGGAGCTAAATATATGATTATGAAGAAAATCCTGTTAGTCCTTCGTGTAGCTGCCATACAAATATCTTGTCAAAATGTATTCACTTAATTTACGGAACTTACTATAACTCAAGTAATCTTTTAGCTATGAATTGGAATTTTTGTACAAATTAGTTTTGTGTAAAAACGAAGTTCGGGTTTACTAATCAGCGAAATCCTTTTACTCCTTCTGGTAGCTGCCATACAAAATGTCATTAAGACACGTGTTCAACAATATTTTCCGATAACTTTTGAACGCTTCAAGCTTCGAATTTCAAATTTTGTACACGTTCATTTTTAAATGGTTCCAAGGAAAAGGATAAATATGTAAGAAATCGAGTGAGTCCTTCCTGCACCTCCCAGGTGAAAGTCCTTCGAAAAGGACATTTTTTTCGATAACTTACCCAGTTCAAGATATGAAATTAAACACTGAATATTGTCTTTTAGGTTTGAGTAGCAATCAAATGGGAGTCCTTAATAAAGGACATACAACATGCACACACGTAATTCTACTTTATCCCCAACTACAATATAAATCGGAGTTCAGTATTCATCTAGAGTATTATGCTGCAAGCCAATCGTGACTGCAGTATGTTTTGTATATAATATTCACGTAACTGTTCCAGGCTTGAGTAACAGGCGTTGTTCGTACGCCACGCGGTATCCGTATCCCGGTTGAGCCCCCAAATGTAGGATTAAACACGATTTTAAATAATTGATAGATGATATAATTCAATATATGAAAATTAAATAATAGTTCTTTAAATAAAAATTATACAATTAAGAAATGAAACAATTCAATAGATGAAAATTAAATGATTCTTTACGACTTTGGCTACGTCCGTCCACGTCCACGGTTGCTTTGTTAAGAGAAAGAGCCAGCTGCCACAAGTTATTAGTTGCCGACTAGTAGTGTGGGCCCATGGATCGGCGTTGCCAACCCAATCCCACATGTATTGAGATCATTAGAATTATGGAGTGACAGTATCTACCCATGGTGTTTTCTTGCCAGTGTTTTTGCAACCTATCTAAAAGTCTTTGTTTCGGAGTCGTCATGAAGTCTTCTTGAAGCGGATTCGAGAAGAGCGTCTGTGTGCGAGGTAAGGACGCCCCTTCGCGCGCTAGCCTGTCTACTAGTTCATTTCCCCGGATACCGCAATGTGATGGAACCCAGCCCAGTGTTACTTTGTATCCAACACTATCGAGTTGTAAGAGGACCTTCTTGCATTTGAACACGTATGTATGGGAAGGCTTGCCAATGTTGCTTATAGCCAGTATTGTTGACAGACTGTCGGATAAAATTAAGTAGTTTCCCGGGGAGTGATACAGTTGAATATTGCGTTACGCCATATATACAGCGATTGCTTCCGCGGTTCTGGCAGTTTGAAGCTCATTTGGCAGGACTCATTAAGATAGAAAGCTCCACCTGTCCCCTCTACTGATTTCGAGCCGTCTGTGTAGAAAGTTATTGGCTATTCTTCCAAGGATCCAATGAAAGACGCGAATAGATTGCTCGCTACATAAGGGAGCATGGTCCTTGGGATTCCTTTAACTATTTCGGTCATATCTAATCGGGTTGTAGGTGTGTACTGAACTACTTTCAGGTCGTGCTGAAATCGGTGTGGCATTTGTGATTTTCTAATATTTAGCTCGCATGCTTGCTGATAGACCATACTCAATGCGTTCAATGGTTTACGTACCCTTAGTTCGGATAGACTTTCATGTAGAATGGGAATATCCAATACATTCGTACGAATAAAGAATTTTTCGACCAGTGAATGCAACCGAAAACGAAGTGGGGGTACGCCGGCCAAAACCTCGAGAGATGCGTTGTGGGTTGTTATCATTAAACCGATACACGCCCGAATTGCTCGGCTTTGAATCCTCTCTAGCTTTCTTATGTGAGTCTCAGCAGCGCCAAAAAACCCGATAATACCATATTCCATAACCGATCTTACAGTAGATTTATAGATGGTTAGAAGGCATGATGGGTCTGCACCCCACCATGATCCTGAAACTGATTTAATAAAATTTACCCGCCGACTACATTTCTTCGTTATATGGTCTATGTGGCATTTCCAGGTCAGCTTGGGGTCAAAGTAAACGCCCAGATATTTGAAAAATGGAGACTTCGCAATTATTATGTTGTTAATACTTACTTGAAAGTTCAGAGTTTTCCGCTTCCAAGTGAAAATCATTAATTCAGTTTTTTTTGCTGAAAAACTCTTCGAGTTGCGTGCAAGCTAGTTGAATGCTGGTTTGAATAGTGTTTTGATCCTTACCAGAAATGAAAATAACTGCGTCGTCTGCATATTGCAGGAGCGAAATATCAGCGGGTTAAACAGTTTATATTCCTGGTGTACAGACAGTACAGCAGGGGTGAAAGAACCGAAACCTGTTCAAGTCCGAGGAAACCTGTTCTGCTATCAATAGTTTTTCCGTTAACTGTAAACATGAAATCCCTCTTATGCATTAGCGTGTACAAGAAACGGGCAACCGAAGTTGGGACTCCAAGATCAATCAGAATTTGATAAAGGACATTGATAAGCACTTTGTCGTATGCCGCTTGGATGTCTAAGAACACTGCTACACATATTTCCTTCTTCGCAAAGGTGTTATAAATGGAGGAACTAAGGGAGGCAATGCAATGGTTTGTACTTTTACCTCTACGAAACCCGTATCGGGATGGAGAATACTTATTGTTATGCTCTGCCCACCATTCTAGCCGAGTATGAAGCATTTTTTCAAGAGTTTTCCTGACACACGAGAGAAGACAGATCGGTCTGTATGTTTCAATATCAGTAAGAGACTTCTTGGGCTTTGGAATAGGAATAACTCGGCAGCTATACTACTCCTCCGGGCAGGTACCTGCTCTGAAAAATTCGTTGAGCAGTGAGAGCAAAACCTCCTTTGCATTAGTCGACAGTTTTCGTAAGAGTTCATAACGGATATTATCAGGACCCGGGGAAGAGTTATTACAAGCAGCGAGAGCCGATTCGAATTCCTTCATAGAAAAGGACGACCCTAAGAAATCATTGTCAGGATAATGTATGCTTGCCGTAATTGGGTTCTCTGGCGGCATAGTTGGGACAAACGGCGGTGCTAGGTTTGATGCAAATGAGTCGATCCAGGTGGAGCAGTCTGCAATTGGAATACTGGTGTTAATTCTTCTGTATCTTCTACTCATTGACCATAACGTGGATAAAGAAGTCTGGTTGGATAGAGAGTTGCAGAAGTTTTTAAACGATTCTCTCTTTTTATGGGCAAGAAGATGGTTAAGTTCGTTTTCCAGTCTCTGATATGTGATGAATGCGGTGCTGGTGCCACACCTGCGGAACATTCTGAAAGCTTCTAACTTTTCGCGGTATTTCAGATGGCAATCTTGATCCCACCAGTCTTTGGAAGAATGCCTTCGTTGTGCTGAGTGTGTGGTAACTCTACGTCGGGTTTGTGCCTTTTCAGAGGCGTTGGTAATCAGGAAAGTGAGCCTGCTGTATCTCATCCTAGGGGATTCCGAGGAGATGACAGAAGGAAGACCTGCTGTAATTTCCTCGCTATATAACGTCCAGCATATAGACTTTGTGCAGTCTGGAATAAGGAAGGGGAGTTGCGGAGTGTGTGAAAATGCGAAAGTCAGGTGGATAGGTAAGTGGTCACTGCCCACAGTATTATCCAAAACTCGCCACGAGGATCTTGACGCCAAATTTGAAGACACAATGGATAGGTCGGGTGCACTCCGTCTCTGAGGCGGTGAGGGAATTCTAGTTGGCGACCCGTTATTTAATGCCACCAGTTCTGCATCATCGAGAAACGGTTCCAGAATTCTTGCCCTCCTGTCTTCAGGCACAGGACCCCACGCAAAACTGTGTGCATTAAAATCACTCAATGCTATTATTGGCGTCTGTTCAGGGTGGAATATTGATCTTATGCTACTGATATCGTCACACCGGGTGAAATATATACGGAGGTGACATACACTGTTCTGTTGTCTAGGAGGAGGCAGCAGCATACACATTCTAACTCCGTAGAAAAATTAACCACTCTGTATTTAATGCCGTGTCTAACTCCAAGCAGGACTCCACCGTATCCGTCCAGCCGATCTTTTCTTTCCAAATGATACCCGGCAATAGCTAGATGTGTTGATGGCATCAGCCATGTTTCACTTAGTGCGAAGACGTCGATATCATAAATTTCTAGCATATGGCGAAATTGATTTATTTTGAGGACTATACTGCGACAATTCCATTGCAACAAGGACAGAGTGTTCCTTCTATGGGATCTATCCATTTTGGGGAACTAGCGACGAAAGTAGTGAGATAATAGGTAAAAACTTCGAACGGATGGTTTCTATAAGTGTGGTAATTATGGAATCAATAAGAATAATCCATGGTTGTGATAGACCTAGCCTTTCGCATAATTGAAAGATGATATCACGGAGTGAATATTCGGACGCAGTTGGCCTGAATCCGGGAGGAATATGCGAAGCCGTTGCTTCACTGTTTCGCTTAGCATCTGGTTTTTTTTTACGGTCCGAAGATGGACTGCGACTTCGCTTGCGGCTCCCAACACTGCTGGTGCGAGATTGCCCGCTGGTTGATGGGCGCGGGCTTCCGGGGCGTGACGGAATAGTTACGGGGTTCGTCTTCTTCGGAAGTGACGGGAAGGCTCTTGGGGTGAGGAGAGGCACCTCTGGTGGTTGTTATGCTGTGGGAAGGGGGGTAGATTGAGCTAGTGCCAATGCTTGCGCATATGACAATTTTTGGGTAACTTTTCTCATGTTTTGGGCCTTTCTGTTAACTGCTGTGAATTTTTCACAACACTCCGAACCGGGCGAATGTTCAGTACTTCCGCAATGGATGCATTTAGGATCATTGGTGACACACTCCGTGGTAACATGTTCATCACCGCATTAAGCACAGCGGACGCAAAACTTCTTTGTATGGTTGAAGCGCTGGCACCAGTTACAGAACATTGGCTTCCTTTTTTGGATCCTTACCGGGATAAGTAAGCCGCAGTATTCAACGTAGTCAGGCAGGGTTTTTCCGGGAAAGTGAACTCTGACCAGTGGAAATGGGGTACGGTCTTCGACTTCCGCACCTTCCCTGGGCTTGGACAATCGGTGAGCTTCTACGACTTTTAGGTCTGGAATGTTTACATTTTTAAATTTTCCGCGACCCATGTTAAAATTTTTGTCTACAGGGAGATTGTTTGCCTGCTGGCGGTCACCTAAAACCACTTTGAGCTTCCCCTTGGCGATTTTCGTTGCCCATTTCACCGAGTTGTATTTTTGGTGAATGTAGATAGATACCCGTACAGGTTTTAGGGGAGAATCGATTTCCCGTATGTAAACCACATATGGACCGGAATGATTGACGGGGTATTGCTTTACCCTATAGGGTGATGCCACTGATCCCACCTGCTCCGGCATATCGCCGCTACGACTTTTCACGTGTCTTACACTTGAACCCAACGAGACCAACAACAACAATACAAACCGAAAACCGAGAACAATGGGGCACTTAGCTGAACAAAATTTTTGGTTTATGATACTGTTTGTTGCACTAAAGCACTCACTGAGCCACTTGTTGACCGGTTAAGGTCTCACGGTGAACTGTATACATATACAGGGTGTTTGGTACCCCGTCCACGAATTTAATTTTTACGCGATATGTATTTTTACTTATTACTTCCAAAATGTTAATCGTAACTCATACATATGTATGCAGCTTTTGTAGGTAATAATACGGCTCATAAAAAAATAAAATTAAAATGACATGTTTATAATGGGGTTTTCTGAGAAAAACTACATTGATCACTGAATTTTAAGGGTTGACGTAGCAAAAATTTGTGTTTTTGAGTAAATATCTCAAGATTGGGTGCAGTTACAATTTAGACTGTTACATGAAATGAAAGGTAATTTGATTGCCTAAAAAACGAGTTATAACACTTTGCCTTGTGATTATTCGTTTTTAAGATATAACGTTTTAAGTGAGTAAGGGTACCGGTCAAAAACAATTTTTTTAACCACCCTGTATCTCCACTGTTATTAAAAATTGACCCACCCTGTGGAACAATTTTTTTCTCCAAATATATCAAGGAATAACCCCTTACAAGGTCGTGGACGGAGTACCAAACACCCTGTACAGGGTGTAACTGGTACTGAGGTTCAAACGAAAATGGGAGATAGAGGAACTTGTCCTGAGTAGAAAATCGTTCTACACATACTCCCGTTTTTGCACCGTTAAGGAGATAGCGCGATTTTAAGGACGAAGGATTTTCATCGTACCTGTGATCACTGTTTGATCTCTAACTTCTGCTGTACTTAGCGTAACGTAATAATTCTGGGCTCGTTGGAAAGGACACAAATTCTTCTTTCTAATTGCTATCAACTGTGTCAATCAGTGTTATACTTTTTAAGAAAAATTCATTAAAATGACACAAAAATAATAAAAAATTAAAAAAAAATACAAAAAAGTCCTGTTTTCTCCAAGAAGAACCTGATTAACCACCAAATTTTATTACATTTTCGGAAAGCCCATAAAATTTCACTATACGTTTGATAACAGAATTTCTTCATATTTGCAACAACAAGTGAGTTCCCTGCACATGTTGGAAATACTGCTAAACATAGAATTTACCGCAAAACAGATGCAGTAATGAGCAACTATGTTAACAACACACGTATTGCTCTTATGTGTGGAAATTATGTTACAGATAAGTAAAAATATGACAACTAATTAGATAGCGTCCATTTAAGTAAATTAACTAACATCCATTTAAGTTAATTAAGTAATATCCATTTAAGTAGGGCGTGGAGTTTACCTGCTCCCTTAAGGAACAGGAATGACTTCGTCCTACGTAGATTTTTCTGCGATAAAAGCATCGGGAGGAAGCAGCAGCAAACAGAATGTCATAGACATCATTACGAGCAACATGGCAAGCAATAGGAGGTCTTTTACAACGGAAGAAATGGCAGACATGCACTTCGTGTATGGGTTGTGCGACGGGAATGCTAGGCGAGCCGAAAGAGTTTACCGGGAACGGTATCCGGACAGATCTCGGTACCCCCATTATCGGATGTTCATCAGAATTCATCGGAACCTTCGTGAACGAGGTACACTGTGGCCACGGAGGAGCGCATACTGCGCATCGCGGCTAGGGACCCCACGGTAAGCACCCGGCGCATCGGCCATCGATTAGGCATCAACCACATGCAAGTGTTCCAAATTCTGCAAGGAGAAGGACTGTATCCCTATCACAATACACCGGTGCAACAACTGTTGCCCGGTAATCGTGAACTTCGGCGAGACTTTTGTCGTACCATGTTACTGCGAGCAGACGAACATCCAGCGTTTTTCGGAAGAATTCTCTGGACCGACGAATCGCAATTCACCCGCGATGGTATACAAAATTTCCACAATATGCATGTGTGGGCACGTGAAAATCCCCATACCAGCCGAAATACGTCCCATCAACATCGCTTCAGTGTGAATGTTTGGGCTGGCATCATCGGCAGAACTTTCATCGGTCCGGTATTTCTTCCCCCAATTCCCAATTCCACCAATTATGCCGAATTTTTGGAGGAAACTTTACCAGACCTCATAGAGGATATACCACTCCGTGTACTGGTCAGGTTTTGGTACCAGCACGATGGAGCGCCAGCGCATTATGGTCCTAATGTCCGTCGGTGGCTCGACGCGAATTTTCGGGATCGTGGCGTCCCATTGCATGGCCTCCACGATCTCCCGACTTAACTCCCATGGACTTTCATGTCTGGGGGTATTTGAAAAGCATCGTCTACGCAGAGGAAATTCATACACGAGAACAGCTCATTTCCCGTATCACCGAAGCATGCGATCAGTTACGAGCCCAACTACTGCGTGTGAACCCCACCAATGCCATTCGTCGGCGGTACCACTTCTGCTTGCTCCACAACGGCGGACATGTTGAAAATTATTTGTAACGTAATAAACTAAATAAACGTAATAAACTATAGTTCAACTCTTTTATTTCGTCCTCACTATTATTAATCATACTCCTTCGGCGAATGACGGGTGTCGAACCAGATTTACTTGAAGGGAACGTGCTTGATAACTGTTAGCCCCGCTCCTTTACAATTCAACCTATGAAGAAATTCTGTTATCAAACGTATAGTGAAATTTTATGGGCTTTCCGAAAATGTAATAAAATTTGGTGGTTAATCAGGTCCTTCTTGGAGAAAACAGGACTTTTTTGTATTTTTTTTTAATTTTTTATTATTTTTGTGTCATTTAAATGAATTTTTCTCAAAAAGTATAACACTGATTGACACAGTTGATAGCAATTAGAAAGAAGAATTTGTGTCCTTTCCAACGAGCCCAGAATTATTACGTTACGCTAAGTACAGCAGAAGTTAGAGATCAAACAGTGATCACAGGTACGATGAAAATCCTTCGTCCTTAAAATCGCGCTATCTCCTTAACGGTGCAAAAACGGGAGTATGTGTAGAACGATTTTCTACTCAGGACAAGTTCCTCTATCTCCCATTTTCGTTTGAACCTCAGTACTGGTTACACCCTGTATATGATTTCATCTAGAGTAGAAAAATAATAAAGTAAAAAAATACGAATAAAAATTATCCTAAATTGTCCTACCGTTTGAAAGTGCGTAGCTCTTAAACCCCTTGAGATATTAAGTTTAAATTTGTATGATAAGTAGAATGGGTGAACCCCTACGAGTGGTATCTTTTGGATGGGTGTGAGGGCGGAGGAGGGGGTAGCGTTTTAGATGAAAAATTTTGGGTTCTAGATATCAGGAACCGCTTATGCCAGGAGGCTGAAAGTTGGAAGTTATGTAGTACCATGATTGTGGACCCATTTGCAAAAAAAAAGTGTCGAGGGGTGTGCCAGTAGGGTGGGGGAACAATGCGTCCTGTTCTTATTATCACGATTCGCTTATTTTAGAAACGCCACGCGATGGTTTCCCAGGTACAAACCTGTGAGACCTTAAATGTTATTTTGGTACTTAACCAAAACAACCTACAAGTACCGAATTTATTGTTATGCGTTAGAAATTTAACTATTTGTTTGAATGTTGAGCTAAGACTGAATACTTTATTTCGGTTGTACCTCTCAGTACGATTTTTGTTTATAATGCACATTCTGCTTTTTGCTAAAAAGGCGAAAGAATGTTCCCATGTAGTCTGCTAAATTTGACCCGTTAACACGTTTGATGATATCGTATATCGAACAAACTTGTCGTTATGGTTTGTACTGCGACACCTTCGCATGCGTGGGAAAGTACATGGTGCTTGGGAACATTCTTTCGCCTATACATTTGGTATCAATATAGATGGTGTTTTTTTGTTGTTCATCTGATGCCTCGACTGGTCTTTAACATTCTCCCCCGCGTTGGACGTTGAGTTCAACAATTTCCGCTGCTTCTGGTCCAACGCTGAATTGCTCACGTGGCTGTTGATAAATATGTCTTGGAGCCGGAAGTGGAGGGTTACGACGAGGTTTTGGCCAATGTCGCCACAGGAGGTAACAGCTGATGACGATGGCTGCGCCGACTGCTATGTAACTCACGCTGAGCTGATGGACGCCGTGATAGTTTAAGATCGCAAGGTCTTCTGTAGTGCGTAGCCGACTTATCTTCGCTCGGAGCTCATCGAAGTCATCAGAGAGATTGAAGTGTCCTTGAGGTTTATACGACAGTTCAACCGCTTCGAAAGCTTTCACAAGATTCGACAAATTTTGAGACGAATCGAATGATGTAGTTAATTCGGAGGAATAAGGAGTGTGTGCTTGAATCGTGGTCACATCGTCCTTGACACGGCAGTCATCTTTCAAGTTCAGGACCCCTGAGCCAGAGAGCGTTTTTTGCACAACTCGTGATCCGCATTCAATATTAATTGTTGTTTGCTCTTTCATCACGTATATCCACTGATTTGAACTAATAAGTTGAGTCCATACGTTTTGTGCTCTGGAGATCTTATACGCTTGGAACGACGGTGAGTTCGTGATTAACCCAATTTCACAGTCGCTGATATTGGGTCCCCTTCGGAATAGTGGATGAAGTTGTTTACATAAAGGACCGGATTGTGGCAAGGTTGAGCATGTTAACATTTCTTGTTCTGTCAAGGGATAATATTCATTGTGATGTAGACTGATAATCAAAAATTGAGACGTTGGCTCAATGATCAAGAATGAACCGTTCACAGCGATCGGGACCGGCACGATCCGCAGCATGTTAAATGATTCGTATGAAGGCAACGGTAGTTTGATCCTGAAGATCGTTTCAGTTTTTGTATTACGAACTTCGACCGACTTCAGACTGTATACTTCCAGTAGAGTGCTTATAGTTGCTGGTAAGCGCAATGTCGGTGGCAGGTTCTCCTTTATGAAAGTCAGTTGACGTCGTAACTGTTTTGGTGTCAACAACGTCGGATTCACCTTGCCATGATGGGTGTCTATGATCACGTCTAGCAAGGTAGATTGAATTCGCTGATAGTTGTTGATTGCCAAAATTAAGCGGATCGAGAGTGCATTGAAGATTCCCAAGATTCGTTGATCTTGAACTTCCGTGGTGATTTCGTTTAGTCGGAGAATGGTATGATTTAAGTACTGCTCAAATCCCTGAAGTTACTGCTCCATCATGTCTGTTGATTTCTTGATGTGATTTGTCGTTGAATCAATGATAGACGTTTGATCTTTTATCAGCGCTTGCACATGTTGTTGATTGTCTTCCAGGGTTTTTATAATTTGAGACATTTTTTCGGCGTATTCTGAGTCTAATATTCCGAATAATGAACGAGCGATATTGCCAACAATGTCAAGTGGAGCTCGTTTGTATCTTGGATGGTAATCGTGCGCAAGCAGTTCGTTGTTATTTTCTAGTTGTTCGACAGTCGCGGAAAATTCATTGTTGACTTGCTTGCAAGTCACAGAGTTCTTCATTGAATTGCATGTTTTGGTTAACGTGTCGATTCCATTTCTTATGGTTTGCAACTCTCTCCAATATAGTTTCATATCGTAATATACGACCATGTTCCATTCGTTAGGAGCCAGGTACGTGGGACCCATACCTTTGAAATACAATCCTGGTGACAATGTCTGTAGCCAGAATCGGTAACGTCAGGCATCAGTAGTAGGCATGTGGATGATATAGTTCGTCGCGGTCGCTTGGCTGGACTGCTGATTGTGGATTTCTGCACATTTTTGGGTTGGTCTGACCGCTGTGGAATATCTCCTTTGAACTTGGTCTTATTCCGAGCTTGCGAGCATTCAGGACCCTTGCTGTCTTGTAGTTCCTTTTCAACTGGAAGTGGTGCTAGTTTGTGTATTGGTCTTCTCAGTACTCCAGCTGTTGTTTTCACATTCGCGACTCGCACCAATCCATCATTTCCCTTGATGGTATTAATTATTCTTCCTAGCTGCCATTTGATGGGTAGTAGGTTATCATCTTTCAAGACGACCATTGTGCCTGGTGCAACGCTGTTACAATGCTGCCTCCATTTTTGACGCTGCTGTAGTTCGCACAAGTATTCTTTTGACCATCTCTGCCAGAACTGCTGCTTGAGTTCTGATATTTGCTTCCAATTTTTATGCAGTGGAGCACTTGACGCGTGTGCGTGCGGATCGACAGTGCTCGCAAGCGGTTCTCCGATTAAGAAGTGCCCTGGAGTTAACGCTGAAAGGTCGTCTGGATTACTTCACATTGTTGTTAAAGGTCTGGAGTTGAGAATTACTTCTATTTCAGTCATTATTGCTTACAACTGTTCATAGGTTAATGACGCGGCTGTGATACTCTTTTGGAACAAATGCTGACTGGACAGCAGCTTCCCACAAGCCACCGAAATGAGGCGCTCTAGGTGGTATGAATTTGAAGTCAATGCCCTTGTTGGTGCAGAATTGTGTGATTGTTTCTTTGGCATTTGCATTGTGTATTGTTTTTATAATTTCCTCGTACTGGTTCCTTGCTCCCACGAAGTTGGTAGCATTATCGCAGTATATGATACGGCAATTTCCACGCCTGCTCACAAAACGTTTCAAAGCCGCGACGAAGGAGTTTGTATTGAGGTCGCTGACTGCTTCGATGTGCACGGCCTTTGTAGCGAAGCAGCAGAAGATTGTTGCGTAGCATTTTTGCGGCTTATTCCCTCTTATGTTGAAATGGAACCAGAAGGGTCAGCACAAGTCCACGCATGAATTGATGAATGGTGTTGATGGTTGAACTCGGTGAGCCGGAAGATTTCCCATGAACTGACTTAGAAATTTTGGACTAAACTTATTGCATCGCACGCAGTTTTGTACTATTG
This sequence comes from Beris morrisii, assembly GCA_951812415.1. Classification (NCBI taxonomy): domain Eukaryota; kingdom Metazoa; phylum Arthropoda; class Insecta; order Diptera; family Stratiomyidae; genus Beris; species Beris morrisii. Next base: position 78,276,369 of record OX638313.1, read on the forward strand.
ACCTGGCGACAGTTTTCCCTTTGATAGGCCAGTACTTCTGTCTCGTTGTTGATAACAATGCTTGAGGGCCTATGTGGTGATTGTTATGGTGAATCTCAGTTATTATCAGTTTAGTTGCGTAATGATGATACGGTAGCAAAATTTGGTGGCGAGCGTCATAGGGCAGATTGGATTCTTACAGTCTTCCTCCTACTCGTATCAATCCCTTCATATCTAGGAATGGACTCAGACTATGTAGACTGCTGTTTGCGTTTACACAACTACTTTTTTGTAATTGACTCAGATCTTCTGCTGTTGAACTTGCCTCGTGTTAACAACTAATGCCTTGTTTAGTTCGTCCACGCTGAGGTTGTTCCTTTTACGCATTTCTGGAAGTAGTCCTATGTTTTCAATGAACCTCAATACGTATGCGATAGTTCGCTTCAGATGCTCAAATGAATTCCGTTGGTCTATATCGTCGATTATTAAGATTTCATTTACGGCCGATAGCGTAGCCTTCGCCTGCCGTTTTTCTAAGTAGGTGGTTAGATCTGCAGGTTTCGACGGCCACGAGCTTTCAGGTGCATGGAGGAATAGTGGACCGTACCACCACAAACTGCATTCCATCAGATGGTCTGCTGTAGTCCCTCTCGACGCCAAATTGGATTGTGCGCTGTAGGTACGTGGAACAATTGATCCGTTGTGCTGACTTCTTGAATTGACGCTATACGATTGGCTACGAATGTATAATGGGACGACGATGATGAATTCAGCCACGCTAGAAAAATCTCGGAGTCAGCCCAAAAGTAGCTGCGATGGCTCCAACTCAAGTCTGCTGCTAGTCTTGCGGCACATAGTTCTAACCGGGGTATTGTTATGTTTCTTTTTGGGGCTACCTTTGATTTTGCGCATAATAATCTTACTGTAATGCGTCCGTCCTGAAGAACTGATCTTATACAGGGTGTAACTAGTACTGAGGTTCAAACAAAAATGGGAGATAGAGGAACTTGTCCTGAGTAGAAAATCGTTCTACACATACTCCCGTTTTTGCACCGTTAAGGAGATAGCGCGATTTTAAGGACGAAGGATTTTCATCGTACCTGTGATCACTGTTTGATCTCTAACTTCTGCTGTACTTAGCGTAACGTAATAATTCTGGGCTCGTTGGAAAGGACACAAATTCTTCTTTCTAATTGCTATCAACTGTGTCAGTCAGTGTTATACTTTTTGAGAAAAATTCACTTAAATGACACAAAAATAATAAAAAATTAAAAAAAAATACAAAAAAGTCCTGTTTTTTCCAAGAAGGACCTTATTATCCACCAAATTTTATTACATTTTCGGAAAGCCCATAAAATTTCACTATACGTTTGATAACAGAATTTCTTCCTTTCAAGTAAATCTGGTTTGACACCCGTCATTCGCCGAAGGAGTATGATTAATAATAGTGAGGACGAAATAAATGCACTTTCTTCAACTCCTCGTAGTAGTGGTTTACAAAATACGGCTCCTCAGACAACTTTTCTCGAGAAGGAACTAATTTCATGTGGTTTGCTTGTATCGTTTTCCACATGCCTTCGGTGCGCTCAATCCTGTTCGCAAAATACTCCTCTGTTTTGCGCTGCGTCGGATCCTTGTTGAAGTTGATGAGCAACCTTTGCAACTGGTTGCCAACTATGTCCTGTTTGCCCAAGACATCCTGTATGGTCAACGCCATCGATAATTTTTTCATTTTATCATTTATGTTAGTTTTCTGAACACTGTTTTCACTTTTATTTAGGTTTTCTGAACACTTTTTACACTCTAGATGAAATCATATAGAGTATTATAAGTTTAATCCAGCCCAAAAGTTTGTAACGCATAGAACCAAGCCTGGGACGAAAAAAAGTGGCACATTATTTTTTGTTTATTTGTGGCCAAAAACCTCAAATCCGCCTGACGTCCGTCCGTCCGTCCGTCCGTCCGTCTGTCCGTTAGCACGATAACTCAAGAACGCCTTCACCTAGGATCATGAAATTTTGAATCTGGATGTTTGGTTGAATTTGTAAGGCTAAGTTCGTTAACGGGCAAAATCGTCCTACTCCTTCGGGTAGCTGCCATACAAAATGTCCTTAAAACACGTGTTCAAGAATATTGGTCGATAACTTCAGAAGGGTTTAAGCTACAACATTGAAATTTTGTACATATTATTTTTTCAATAGTTGGAGTTAAATATATGATTATGAAGAAAATCGTGTTAGTCCTTCGTGTAGCTGCCATACAAATATCCTGTCAAAATGTATTCACTTTATTTACGAAACTCACTATAACTCAAGTGATCTTTTAGCTACGAATTCGGAATTTTGTACAAATTAGTTTTGAGTGAAAAAAAAGTTCGTCTTTACTAGTCAGCGAAATCCTATTACTCCTTCGGGTAGCTGCCATACAAAATGTCCTTAAAACACGTGTTCAAGAATATTGGTCGATAACTTCAGAAGGGTTTAAGCTACGTCTTTGAAATTTTGTATGTGTTATTTTTCCAATAGTTGGAGCTAAATATATGATTATGAAGAAAATTCTATTAGTCCTTCGTGTAGCTGCCATACAAATATCCTGTCAAAACGTTTTCACTTAATTTACGGAACTTACTATAACTCAAGTAATCTTTTAGCTATGAATTGGAAATTTTGTACAAATTAGTTTTGAGTAAAAACGAAGTTCAAGTTTACTAATCAGCGAAATCCTTTTACTCCTTCTGGTAGCTGCCATACAAAATGTCCTTAAGACACGTGTTTAACAATATTTTTCGATAACTTTTGAACGCTTCAAGCTACGAATTTGAAATTTTGTACACGTTCATTTTTAAATGGTTCCAAGGAAAAGGATAAATATGTAAGAAATCGAGTGAGTCCTTCCTGCACCTCCCATGTGAAAGTCCTTCAAAAAGGAAATTTTTTTTCGATGACTTACCCAGTTCAAGATATGAAATTCAACACTGAATATTGTCTTTTAGTTTTGAGTAGCAATCTAATGGCAGTCCTTATAAAGGACATACAACATGCACACACGTAATTCTACTTCCGTATTCATCTAGAGTTCAGTATTCATCTAGAGTATTATACGATTGGCTTGCAGCCGATCGTGACTGCAGTATGTTTTTTACTGTTATCACTGCAATCACGTCGGGGTCACCAAAATGTTTTTATTATCGCGATTCACTTATTTTAGAAACGCCACGCGATGGTTTCCCAGGTACGAACTTGTGAGACCTTAAATGTTATTTTGGTACTTAACCAAAACAACCTACAAGTACCGAATTTATTGTTATGCGTTAGAAATGAAACTATTTGTTTAAATGTTGAGCTAAGACTGAATACTTTATTTCGGTTGTACCTCTCAGTACGATTTTTGTTTATAATGCACATTTTGCTTTTTGTTAAAAAGGCGAAAGAATGTTCCCATGTAGTCTGCTAAATTTGACCCGTTATCACGTTTGATGATATTGAGGACACCGTCGTGTTACTCACATTAAACCCTAGTCCTTGTAGAGTATGCCAGCCTTCCCTTGCTACAATCGTCCGTGATGCACCTGAGTCCAACAGGCCCAGCATCGTAATTGCATACAATGTTATCCGCAGGTACGGCCGATTGTCACCAGAGCCGCACTCGAGGGCATAATCAACATGGACATGATCTACCTCTCCAGAGACGTTGGGATCAGATTCCACTTCACTCACCACCTCGATTAGAGCACGCTCACTAGTGTCGACACCGCCTTCATCCGTTTTGTCAATTATTACCCCTTTTCTTCAAGGGGAAATTCTTGGAATTGGCCGAGGAGCAACAAAAGAAAACTAAGCAGAATCACGGAATCGAACCAACGTCCCGCTGCCTTCAAGGCGTCTGCTCCGTTACCTCAACCACCGTACGAGTATTTTCTCCTGACTCCACGAGCCTACTCCAATCACGCGCCGAGCTTCGCTCAGTCGAAGAAGGGCCTATCCGAAAACTACTTTCTTACCGGGCGCCACCCAATTTATACTTCGAGGAAAATTGGGAAACCTCTCCGCTAAACAAAACACAAACGAATTGATAAAGGCAAGAAATCACAAAAAAAATATATATATTGAACAAAAATAATCCACGTTTCATAATAAGCAAAATAATAAGAAATAAATTATAATTAAAGAAATAAATGTAGAGATAAATGTAGAAAGAAATGAAACCAAAGTATGTGCGTAAAACAAACAGCCAATCCGCTGGATCTTCTCCAGTGGGATCCTCTACGTCCCGTTTGGTCTACGAAATCTACGCGAGAAAAACCTAGTGAAGGGAGGGAAAATACCTGGTTCCTTGAGCTTTCTAGCTACTTCTTACTAAGTCAACGACGCGCACTCCGACCCCGCCGTTACTGCACGTTCGTTATGACCTTCCGCCTTGCCAATTCCACTCCCGTCGAACTTCGCCAACTCCGTTCTTATCCAGCCACTAACTCCTGCACGTCGGTCTCTTTTTTCCTTTGTTTCCTTTGTTGCTATAACGCTCCACCGTTCCAAAACTCCCAACAAGCCACCGACTTCCTGAACAAACTCCGTTTTCAAACACCAATCCAAGTTACAACGGCCACTTCCAAAAAAATACTCCACCGTTAAAACAAACTCCGAACGGGAAACCAAAATTCAAAGAAAGAACGTTCTTCACTGTCCACAGGTAAATCCACGTTGTTTTTCCCATCTGTCAGGTGTTGACAGGAAAGACTATTCCTCGAGGGTTCAATTTGGCGTCCGAATTCTGGCCGGCCTCCTACATCAGTCGTGATCCTTTTATCCCACCAGCTGCCGGAATTCACGTACGGCAGCTGAGTCTGTGGGGATTTCTGACCGTACGGCGGAATCAGCAACGTTATGATTTGATGTCTTGTGGCTGGCTTTGGTGCAGTGCACGGCGGTATCGGAGGTTGGGAAAACATTGAGCGGAGCTCGCGAATTCGCATTTCTGTCTCCCCACCAGGCTTCCTTCCGGCTTGGAAGTCTAAATCTGTTCGCGGGGAAACGTAGAGGGACCCAGTTCCCATCGCAACATTGGGGCTGAGATCAAACTGATCGGTATACTATTTTTTAATTAAATTTGAAACCTAATCCTAACTTAGCCGCCGCAGCATCCTCGGTTGTGCCTACTTCGGACCTGATTCGGTCGCTCTTCATGCCTTCCGCTAAGTGCTGACCTGAAAAGGAAAGCAGAAGGTATCTAGAACAACCAGGACTTGCCCGTCCATTTACATGTAACAACATGCTGAAATGAAAATGCAAGTTTTCCGGGTTCAATACTGTTGTTGTTTATTTTTGCGTGTGCAAAAATAAACAACAAAAGTATTGAACCCGGAAAACTTGCATTTTCAAATAACGTCTCATATTTTAAGAACACTTTAAGATAGATGCTTATATTTTTTATGGGAAGTAGTCCTGATAGATCCATAGCAGAAAAAAAATGTTTTGTGGGTGGTGGTGTAGGGGGTGAAGGTTGGAGAATATTATTAAGAAAAAATTCCGATTTTTATATCTCAAGAACACACGTGTACTGGTCAGGTTTTGGTACCAGCACGATGGAGCGCCAGCGCATTATGATGCTAATGTCCGTCGGTGGCTCGACGCGAATTTTCGGGATCGATGGATTGGTCGTGGTGGTCCCATTGCATGGCCTCCACGATCTCCCGACTTAACTCCCATGGACTTTTATGTCCGGGGGTATTTGAAAAGCATCGTCTACGCAGAGGAAATTCATACACCAGAACAGCTCATTTCCCGTATCACCGAAGCATGGGATCAGTTACGAGCCCAACTACTACGTGTGAACCATACCAATGCCATTCGTCGGTGATACCACTTCTGCTTGATCCACAACGGCGGACATGTTGAAAATTATTTGTAAACGTAATAAACTAAATTAACTAAATAAACGTAATAAACTATACTTCAACTCTTTTATTTCGTCCTCACTATTATTAATCATACTCCTTCGGCGAATGACGGGTGTCGAACCAGATTTACTTGAAGGGAACGTGCTTAACAACTGTTAGCCTCGCTCCTTTACAATTCAACCTATGAAGAAATTCTGTTATCAAACGTATAGTGAAATTTTATGGGCTTTCCGAAAATGTAATAAAATTTGGTGGTTAATCAGGTCCTTCTTGGAGAAAACAGGACTTTTTTGTATTTTTTTTTAATGTTTTATTATTTTTGTGTCATTTAAATGAATTTTTCTCAAAAAGTATAACACTGATTGACACAGTTGATAGCAATTAGAAAGAAGAATTTGTGTCCTTTCCAACGAGCCCAGAATTATTACGTTACGCTAAGTACAGCAGAAGTTAGAGATCAAACAGTGATCACAGGTACGATGAAAATCCTTCGTCCTTAAAATCGCGCTATCTCCTTAACGGTGCAAAAACGGGAGTATGTGTAGAACGATTTTCTACTCAGGACAAGTTCCTCTATCTCCCATTTTCGTTTGAACCTCAGTACTAGTTACACCCTGTGTACGGACGGCTCCAAAACTGAAGGTGGGGTAGGTGGAGGTGTTTTCTCTGACATGCTTAACATTAGCAGCTCCTTCCGCCTTCCGGACCACTGTAGTGTCTTTCAGGCGGAGCTTATGGCGATCAAGGAGGCCTTGCCCTGGTTAAGGTGTAATGTAATATCTACTAGGGATATTAGCATTTTCACAGACAGCCAAGCGGCAATAAAATCCTTGGAATCGGCCTCGACAACATCAAAGGTCGCCGCAGAATGTTGATCATCTCTTAAGGAGATGGCTGAACAGTTCAATATTCTTCTGTGCTGGGTGCCAGGACACAGAGATATTCCAGGGAACTGCATGGCTGACGAACTCGCTCTTCGCGGTACCACCCTTCAGATTATGCCGGGACATCGGAATCTGGGTGTGCCTCTCTCTACATGTAAACTGCAACTGGGATTGGACTCAATTAAGAAAACCAACTCAAGATGGGCAGATGGTGTTACATGTCACACTGCGAGACAGATCTGGCCGGAGCTGGATCTAAAACGCTCCAATAAGCTGACTTTGCTCAAAAGGGCGAATATCAGCACCACAGTCGGTGTCCTGACTGGACACTGTCTTATTGGTCGACATGCCAAAAGACTCGGCCTCTTCTCAAACGACTTCTGTAGAAGCTGAATGCGGAGGAGGAGGAGACAAGCTCATCTTGGAGCTTACTTCTTCAACTGTCTCGGTGATCTTGCCGCAATGGAGGTCGCGAGAATCCAACGCTTCATTGCAAGCTCTAAATGTTTCGACGAGTAGGACCGGATTCGATGATCCTGTGGTAACACAACGGACCTTTCAGGTCTAAGTGTGTCCGTGTTCTCACATGCAGCCACGCGTACCTACCTACCTACCTAATTATAAGCAGCTACAATATTAATATAAATCATGAACAGTGCGCAATGTTTAATAGGGTCACTAGTAAAGGATTTCAAACTGAGCTAGTAACTGATTAAGTTCGGTATCCCCTTTCTTCTCCACAATTCCTTCCTACTCTTCTCTCCTTCGCACCAAAAAAATACGGAAAAATATTTGACAAAATTATACCGCGGCCAATTGGATTCAGTTTTTTCTCCAAAATTAGCTAAAAATAGCCGTCAGCCGTGGGCAAAAAGCCGTGTCCAAAAAACCTCAGATTGCCATAGTGCAGTGGGATCATAACGGACCCATATTGTGATTTATGTGCTTGCTATCTAGCTAACCTAACCTAACCTAGCCACTGGTCTGTGTAACTGAAATGAAAAGATCTTTCGGCCGTTTCCAATGGCTTCAGATATCTTATAGTCTCTCTTGTCATTGCTATTACATTAGCTGAATAGTTTACTTTACGCAAATAAGCTCAAGATTAGTAAAATTGTCAAACTGAATTAATTCAGACTGCCATGACGAGTGAACCGTAATCTTACATGGGCTGCTTGAAGCATTTCTGACCAGTCCAGAAGCACTTCTGACCAGTCCAGTCCAGGCGACAATATCATAATGCCCATCAATGAATTTCAATTCCAAGTAGAAATTGGATTATTTAGACTTCATACCTCCGACATTTTGGTGATACATTAGGATGCTACTAGTATTTTAATAATATAAAGATTAATGACTAGAATCTCGCGACGATTGTGGTTTGCTCATACGTACGGGAACAGTAGTGGCGATGTTCGCATCAGCTAGGACACTTCCAAATTCGCTGCCACATCCATGTTTTTTGGACGGTACGAAAACTTCTTTACATGAATCTAAACTAGCTTAAATTTATGATTCTAAGAGCTGCCCATATATTGTATCTACTTTCAAGTTACTTTCAAGTAAGTAATTAAATCACAGATTGGTTAAATTCAGATTATAGCAATCGCTGGATATGTAGAAATGGACCGATACAATGGCCTGTGAGATCTCCTGATGACTAGGTAGGTAGGTACGCGTGGCTGCCCGTGAGAACACGGACACACTTAGACCTAAAAGGTCCGTTGTGTTACCACAGGATCATCGAATCCGGTACTACTCGTCGAACCATTTAGAGCTTGCGATGAAGCGTTGGATGCTCGCAACCTCCATTGAGGCAAGGTCACCGAGACAGTTGAAGAAGTAAGCTTCAAGATGAGCTTCCTTCTGGCTGATAGAGCTGGACAGATACAGAGAAGGTGAAGGACTGTCTCCTCCTCCACCTCATCCAGGCAGCTTCTACAGAAGTCGTTTGAGAAGAGACCGAGTCTTTTAGCATGTCGACCTATAAGACAGTGTCCGGTCAGGACACCGACTGTGGTGCTGATATTCGCCCTTTTGAGCAAAGTCAGCTTTTTGGAGCGTTTTAGATCCAGCTCCGGCCAGATCTGTCTCGCAGTGTGACATGTAACATCGTCCGCCCATCTTGAGTTGGTTTTCTCAATTGAGTCCAATCTCAGTAGCAGTCTACATGTAGAGAGAGGCACACCCAGATTCCGATGTTCCGGCATAATCTGAAGGGTGGTACCGCGTCGAGCGAGTTCGTCAGTCATGCAGTTCCCTGGAATATCTCTGTGTCCTGGCACCCAGCACAGAAGAATATTGAACTGTTCAGCCATCTCTTGATGATCGACATTCTGTGGCGACCTTTGATATTGTCGAGGCCGATTCCAAGGATTTTATTGCCGCTTGGCTGTCTGTGAAAATGCTAATATCCCTAGTAGATATTACATTACACCTTAACCAGGGCAAGGCCTCCTTGATCGCCATAAGCTCCGCCTGAAAGACACTATAGTGGTCCGGAAGGCGGAAGGAGCTGCTAATGTTAAGCATATCAGAGAAAACACCTCCACCTACCCCGCCTTCAGTTTTGGAGGCGTCCGTATTTATGTGGGCGGACTCTTCCGTTCGTACCGAATCCCTTTTCCCTTTCTGGTTGGGATTGCTGTTAGGAAATTTTTCTCAAAATCATGACTGGGAGGGGTGTAGTCGGTGTTTTGAGGAATGTTATTGAAGTGATTCAAGATTGTTGAGTGACCTGCATATATGCCAGTCCACTGTGTAGAGGCCCTAAGTCGAATGGCTGCATTGGCTGCAATTTGCTTGCCAAAAATGTTTAGAGGTGGCAGACTGAATAGCATGTCTAGGGCTGGAGAGGGAGTTGTTCTCAGGGCTCCACTGATGCATATGCATGCTGATCTCTGTACCTTCCCTAGGGTGGTGCAGTTAACTGCTTTGTTTAAGGCCGTCCACCAGACAATAACACCATACATAAGTATCGGTCTGATGACGGACACGTAGAGGCAATGAACTATCCGGGGTTGCATACCCCATTTTTTGCCGATGGCCTTTTTGCACGAGTAAAGCGCAACTGTTGCTTTCTTTACCCGTTCCTGAATGTTAGGTTTCCAGTGAAGTTTCCTGTCCAAAATAAGACCCAAATATTTTGCACTATCGGTGAAAACTAGACTAGTACCATTCAGAGAAGGAGGGTCTACGTGAGGAATTTTATATTTCCTGGTGAAGAGGACTAATTCTGTTTTGCGTGGGTTCACACCCAACCCGCATTCAGCTGCCCATTTGGAGAGGATAGAGAGAGCATTTTGCAATATCTCACTCAGCGTGTTGAGGTGCTTTCCCGAGACAGCAATTGCAACATCATCCGCATAGGCAATCAATCTGCAGCCCGCCCCTTCCAGTCTCAATAGTAGTTTGTTGACCACTAAATTCCAAAGAAGAGGGGAGAGCACACCACCTTGTGGTGTACCTCTGCTGACAAACCTTCGAGAGGAGGACTCGCCCAGCTTTGTGTTCACAATCCTGGATGTTAACATCAAATTGATCAGCGCGCCAAGCGAGGACTCCACCTTCAGGATAGAAAGTGCGTCAGTGATTGCCTCTGGTCTGACGTTGTTGAAAGCTCCCTCGATATCGAGAAAGGCAACCATGGTGTATTCTTTAATACTAAGAGATTTTTCTATGGTGCGCACGAGCGAATGTAAGGCCGTTTCGACCGACCTCCCCTTCCAGTACGCATGTTGGAATGTTGACAGCAGTCGCTTGTCAATATTGTCGCGGATGTATACATCCATTAGTCTTTCCAGTGTTTTCAGAAGAAAGGATGATAGACTGATAGGTCTGAGGTCCTTAGGGCAGACATGAGAGCCTTTCTCAGTTCATATTTGTATTTACGAAGTGATCCTTTATAGGAGTCCCAGTCGCAAACATCTTTCGTGCTTTTGGCTCTGTTAAACAGTTGCCTACAGCATTTTCTAAGAGCCCCGAGTTCTTCGTTCCACCATGGTTTATGTTTTCCCCCTTGGCCTGCTCTCAGGACAGGAGTTCGACAATGCCTCGTTTAGGGCGCGCGTAAGAGTGGTGACCAGACCTTCGAGATCAGTTGAGCTACACGGTTGGAGTGGCGGTAAGGGAGGGAGTACGCCGCTAAGAGTTTCCCTGTATTTGACAAAGTCGGTCCTCCGGTAGTTCCTAAAGGCCGGTGGAATAGGTTTGTAATCTTTCAGATTAAATTAGAGGTAGCGGTGATGCGAGAAGGAGTTTTCTTCAGAAACCTTCCAGTTGCTGACCATGTGTGAGATGTTTTCGGAAACCAGGGTTATGTCTAAGACTTCTTGTCTATTCCTGGTTATAAAGGTAGGGTCTTGCCCTGTGTTGCATAGAAGAAGGTTAGTGGTTAAAAAGTAGTCAAAAAGCAACTCGCCTTTTTCGTTTGTGTCAGTGCTACCCCAGACTGCATGATGCGCATTTACATCACACCCTAGCATGACACCAGTATTGAGCTTACTAGCTTCAGTGATTAGACCGCTCATAATACTTGGTGGCAGTGGACCTTGATGGTCATGGGCCAGATAGGCCGAGATCAGCCAGTGAATCTTATTATTCAGTTCAAGGCTGACTGTGACGATATCAGGATGACTGAAGCTGTGTAGCAGAAATATATTTAAACTTTTTTTTGCAAGAATGCATGCTCTTGGCTTGCCATTATTCCTTACATAGAACAGAGTATAGTTTGGAGTCTTGAGACCGTTTACCACGTCATGCACAATCCATGGTTCCTGGATCAAGACAAGGTCTTCTCCATCCCTGGCTAGACGGAGAAGTAAGGAGGCTGATGCCGTTTTCGAGTGATGAAGATTAATCTGTAGTATTCGCAGCATTAAGCCTCGATCACGGTTAGGTTCGCATCTTCCGGGTCTTCCGGGTCAGATGCCAGCAGATCTTCCTCACTGCCATCGGGAGGACCAGTCGAGCCTTCATCCAGTCCGGCATCCGAGCCAAGATAATCTTCGTCCGTTAAGGAGCAGTGATCCTGGCGAACCAGTACTGAATCGGAGTCGGGTTGCACTGGGTCCAGTTCCATCGCCGGTTCAGACTCAGCGAGGTTTGAGTCGTCACTATGGACGACGTGGGAGGCGGAATCCGTTTCCATTTTCGAGGCTTCGGTGTCCGACGCGCTCGGTAAGGGATTCTCAGCGTCCGCCTTGTAGACCCGAAGTGTGATTTGGCCAAGGCCAAAGTTCACCACACCCTTCAGGTTAGCTAGGGGGGCCAGGGACTCCTTATTAATCACGATTGTCGCGACTCTCTCGGCCCCTTTTGGCTCCTCCATCTTGGCGATCTTCCAATTATGCGTCGGAAGATCTGGGTTGCAGATCTTTAGGATCTCCAGGACAGCCGCCGCGTCAGAAGGCTTACTTGGTATCCTGGTTCTTGTTCGAGGCCGACTAGGGATGTCCTCCCTTGCCACAACCTCCAACTTTGCTCCAGGCCAAACCTCGCCTAGACCAGCAATTGCCTCCTTGTAGAGATCCGCCGATCTCTGGTCGGAGCAGATCACCAGCTTGACATGGCCCTGATGCCACCCACCATCGCGGCAGGAGGGGACAGGACCAGGATGCTCCCTCATAAGTTTGAGGAAACCATCCGCCAGCTCGCTCTGCAAGTCTTTCCACTTGTCTGGAGTGATCCTTCCGTCATCGTCACTCCTGTCGATGACGGCCATCACGAGATGATCCTTCAGGACTTCGTTGAAGGGCCTTGAAGGTGCCGCGGTGCTTGAGTTACCTGTCTTGGCCCTTTTTGCTGCCTCGGGAGACTCATCCAGCGATCTGTGTCTCTTGGACACTTGACCTTTGCCGGATGGTTCCCACCCCTCGGTGGTCAGCTTTAAAGCCCAATCAATAGAGGCCCGTTGTTTGTCCGTCCGCTGTTCCTCTGGTATACTACCAAGGCGCTTCGGGATTCCCAGGGCCGTTTTCTTCTCTTTGTAGAGCTGTTTAGAAGGAGCGATATGGCGTAGAGATTGGTCACTACCAGTCCCTAGAAGTCCGATTGTGCCGGTACTTTTTGGGATATTAGCAGCTCCATTTCCTCTGCCAGTACCCTCCTTTTTGAGTGAGCCAAGACCAGGTTTGGTGTCCGAAGTCTTGGCCATGGTATTTGGACCGGGTTTGGTGACCACTAATATTTGTCTGGCAGCTACTCGAAGGACTAGCTTTCATATTCATACATTTAGCTCAAACTATTGAAAAAGTAACACATACAAATTTTTAAAGCTGTAGCTGAAACCCTTCCGAAGTTATCGGCTAATATTCTTGAACACGTGTTTTAAGGACATTTTGTATGGCAGCTACCCGAAGGAGTGGGACGATTTTACCCGTTAACGAACTTAGCCTTACAATTTCAACCAAACATCTAGATTCAAAATTTCAAGATCCTAGGTGCAGGCGTTCTTGAGTTATCATGTTCACGGACAGACGGACGGACGGATATTTTTGCCAAGGCGCGGTCTTTGAAAAACTGGTGTTTTAGTTCAAAAGGTAATGTCCATAAATTTTTAAGAGGTCCGAATGTTCTAATGATATCCGGATAATGTGATATACAGTGATGCTTAAATCTAAGTTTCTCATTGGGAAAGCATAGATTTCTGTGATAAAAAAATTCTCTTATATGGTACGATAATAAGTCAATCTGTTATGACGATATTTCAGAAGCACAAATTAAACAAAAAATTGTTTTTTGTCGTAATCTGAAATTTTTTCAATAAATATAAGTGACAATAAAAACAACGCATTTCTTATTTCATCGGCTTTCCTTGGAAACTTTTTAGAGTTTGCCTCTAGTTTTGCAAATGACAATTTCAATTTGAATTGGATTCTCATCGCCGGTAACAAAAAATATAGACAATCAATTGAAATTACACCATTAAATATAAATTAAATTAAATATATAAATAAATCATGTCCTAAACAAGGTGGAAATCCTGGATTACAAACATGATCATTTGTTTACTTATTTAAGATGGAACTGCCTTTAATTCCTTTTTCATTATTTACTTCAGTTTCTTGTAATATTTGTAAATGAATATTATAGTTTTCTTGATTTCTTATTTCGCACATATTAAAATTATATTGTTCTAGTATGTTTCAACCAATATCGATGCTCTCTAACGTGGGGAAAATTTTTAAACGTCTGGTACGGGTTGTATTTACGTCCACGTCCTGTAAGAAAAGAAGAGAATTGTTAGTTGGATAAAATATATCGACCACTTACCTAATGCTTCATCACAAGCTCCTTGTGACGCTACCACTCCGCACGCATACGTTCCAGTCAATCTAAAATAATATCAGCACAAAGGAGGGCATTAGTCAAAGTATTAATCAAACGTACACACATGGAAGTCGAGTTGAACTCGAAAATCAAAGGTAGTAAATGTGATTCGTAAGATTAAAAGTTAGTTATATTTTTTTTTTTAGAGAATATGAAAAATATTAAGAGTTAGTTATGGTTAGTTGAGCGAATAGGAATTGCATTCGTCGGATTATGATTTAGTTAGGTAGGTTTAGGGATATATATAACAACGAAGACGAGTCACAACGCGAAACACCGAGCTTGACACTTTCACCACCGCACAAACGTAAATAATACCCTGACAAGTGACGTCATTGAGCAAGCAGAAGTAGAAACACCACTTCAGCGAGTACTGCGCCACCCTGGGAATTGTGAGCCGGTATTAGTAGTAGATGATCGGTTCGGAACCCAGCTAGATCGTCGTTTGGCGTATATCAAGTGACTCAGGAGGAAGAAAGTTACGCACCTGTGAGAGAAAGCGGGAGGATTGACCGGGAGGAATCGACCATTGACCTGCGAAACGGGGATTAACCGTGTTAAAAGCTGACCCAAGGTTTCGCGGGAAGTACGGCACCCGAAAACGGTCTCTTTTGGGCGAGAGTCGAGAGTGCGATAAGACGGTCAAAGTTTTGAAATTGAACATTATTTCGGCGGTTAGAAAAAGAACGAGAACTACGTGCTTCGAGCGTCACGAGTCGGTGACGGCACGATTAGAGTTGTAGCGAGTGTGGAACCCTGTCGATAAATAAGAGTGAGAACAGGACCAAGTTCGAGGCTCCAGAATTTGGACGTGGAAAAGCGCAGTAGCCAGGACCGCGAAAAATTGTGTGACAGTAACCGAAACAACGGCTTCATCCGGAAAACGTCGAGGGATGCAGTTGCACCAGAGGCGCCCTAGTTTGTATGATTTTAGCCAGGTTAAACGTAACTGTTATTATTAGTTAGTAATCGCAGTAAGTTAATTATCTTTCTTTTGAGACGACTACGTCGTCAGTTGGATTCATATTAAATTAGAATTGTTTTCTTTATTCATTGAATTTCCTTTACTTGGTGTAATATTTGTGTGACGTGTTTCAGCTCGCCTTCCGTAGTGCAATTTTTGTGTTTACGCGTGCACGAAACTTTACCCCGAATTTGTGATTCGGTCGGGGAAAAGTCCAGAACGGGACCCTTAAAAAAGGATCACTGGCGCCCACAACTTTTCTCTGGATTGGCCGGACAAGGCCCGTTCGCCCTCTTTTGTGCTGGGGTTCTATAACGGATTCTCCACGGGAAAAAATAGTAACACGTCTCATTGAAATTAAATTTGACCTGCACTGTGAAGAACATTCCATCATACCCGACGACCAATTTGGATTCAAACAGGAGCACTCCACCGAACACGCCCTACTCAAACTGCATAATGAAATAAACAAGAACCTAAATCTTAAGAAATCAACTGTAATCTGCGCACTTGACATAAAAAAAGCATTTGTCCTGGTTTGGATTGAAGGCCTTATGTTTAAGCTCATTTCCCAGAATATTCCAACTTATCTTTTGAGATTGTTCTATAGTTTTTTCGAAAACAGAAAGCTTACTATCCTTCTGGACGGAGAGAATTCGGACGAAATCGATGCTAAGTCAGGTGTAATCCAGGGCTCTATAAACGACCCTAAACTTTATAACTTTTTCTTAAGTGACTTCCCACACCTGTTTAGGGGGTCACAGCCTCAACTATATGCGGACGACACGATTATTTATTCTACCTCACGAGATCCACGAGAGGCCCTTTCCATAGTTGATATGCACTTGCGGAAAATTATTGACTATTATAAGACCTGGGGAATATCCATAAATAGTAACAAATCTGCTCTAATCTCTATTAGGAATGCAAGTGGAAAAGGCCCGAGAAATGCTGTTAAACATAGTAAGCACTTATCAATGCAAATTAATGGCGAAGACGTACCACTAAAAAAAACTTTAAATATCTTGGAATCCACATAAACAATCTGTTCAAGTTTAACGAACATGTCAATATTGCGCTCCAAAAAGCGAAAAAAGTTTTTAATATGCTGGCCCCTATCATACATAGTAAGAGAAAATTAAACCGTAAATCAAAATTACTCTTATATAAACAACTTATAAGACCAATCTTAACCTACGGTTTCCCAATTTGGTTCACAATTTCACCCACTACGGCCAAGAAGTTGGAAATGTTCGAACGAAAAATTATTCGTCATTGTACCTCGATGAGATATAAATCATTTAGGAAATATTATTCAAATTTGGAAATATACTCAGAGTCCGGCATAATTCCCATAATGACTTATATAACTAGTCTATGGTCTAAAAGAAAAGATAAATTAGCCAACCATCTTAACTGCATCGTCCGTAAGATACACGAAGATATGGCCCATGCTCCAAATTCGAACGATTATTACTTATCACCACCAAGCTCACTAAGGGACAACCAAATAAGACCTGTCTCTAACCAAAGAAATAGAATTAAATTCTACCAAAATCGGGACACCAATCATCATAGGGGATAATAATAGTCGCAAAAGCACTACGGTAGTATGGATAGGCCATCCGGTAGAAATTATGTGTCGGGCACATACGTACTAGATACGGTCATGTCGGCATATGATGGATACCCGGTCCCGGTACGCACATACCTAGTCGGAACAGTAATGTCTACGGAATCGAATCCGTATAATATACTAGCAGCTCGTACACATTACTCTTTCGATGACAGAACTAATTACTTTAACCCGCATAGGCCCTAGGGCGTAATCATTTACAAAGTACACAATAATAAAAGCCTTATTTCCTTGAAGAGTTGTAAATAGTTACAAAGCATATTACATGTAAGGCCTTGTTTCATTAGAGAGTGGTAGCAACATACAAATTACATGAAAAGTAAGGCATTATATCAATAGTGAGTGTAAATACTTTAAACGTATGAAAAGTAAGGTCTTGTAATAGTCAGATCAGTAATGTGTACTGAATTTATTCCATACTAGCAACTTGTACCCATTACTCTTTCGATAACAGATCTAATTACTTTAACCCCCATAGGCCCTAGGGTGTAAATGCTTAAAAGCACAAGACAATAAAAGACTTATATCGTCGTCTTTATAACTATAAAGTATCCTTTACTTTGTTGAGCTGTAAATAACAACAATATGAAAACTCGAAATTGTTTTAACAGTAAAAAAACTATTTATTCAATATAAAATAAATTAAAACACGTAATTCAATAAACAAAATAAAAAATTAACAAAAATAAGATTCATAAAGATAAGAAAAAACTCTATCTTAACTAATTATTTACTTCGTTTTATATAAATAACCCTTATTGGAATTTATTACAAATGAACAGCACTTCGCAACATTTGAAACACTCGGAACGAACTGAATTTAATTATGGGCCCTTTGATATAAAATTAAAACGAAACGTTAATGATTGCATCATCCCTTTACTTATCCGCTTCTAAGACTTACTTTCGTAAATTGTTACTAAAGCCAAGAGCATTTGGCAAAACTATAAGGTCTCAGATTGTACCATGTCATAACTTACTCGCTTCTTAACCATTACTTTCGTAAGTAGATACTAAAGCCTATACCGTTGGACAAAACTGTAACGTCTCGGATTTTCCCCTCTTATTACTTACTAGCTTGTAAACCATTACTTCCGTAAATAGTAACTGAAGCCAAGGACGTTGGCCATAATTGTATAGAAAGAGCATTCGAGAATATTTTACAGCAATTACACTCTGCATTACTTTGGTAAGGCTTTACAAACTCATACCTTACTCATTGATTACAAATTCATCTCTTACGAAAAGTCCGACTGGGTACGTACTACACTACTTAAAAACGATAAAGTAGCTAAAGGATCATTTTATGATTTTCTTAAAAATATGTATACAAAATTCATACAGTGTTACCTTACACTTTTTGACATCAACTTTACCTTTCAAAAATTTAATTTTATTTCTTGTTACGGGTAATGTGCAATAGAACTTAACAAATCTAGCCACTGTGTAAGCACATATATTACCAATGTGTTCTAATTTAATATTGTATTCAAATTTTATGTATAAAACTTTTAAAATTTTCAACTAAAGTCAATCGAATTCCTATGTTACAGTCCTAATCAAGCTACTCTATAGTACAGAATTATCTTTAAATTTATAATCAACAATCGAAATGTAAATAATCTATGTAATTTTATATTGGCAATAAATTTGAATTGAATTAAATTGTTCTAGCATAGTTTTAGTGCAAAGACAATATCTACAAAAATATATACTTTTCGAAAAAATTTCCGTGAAACCTCCTACTTGATGGCTTCCTAAATTGTCACATATACTCGTACACTAAAGTTCCCTGAAGTGTAACCATTTGATTCCTCATTGGATTTTGAAATTAAATACCTTCATGTTCTAAAATTTTGAAATAAGATTTTATTAAATCCGAAACTCTTCAGATATTGCTCCTTGCACAGTAAAACTATTTGAATATTCCGAATGGTACTTCTATATTTTTTGTTAAGATTTCCTATATTAAAATAAACGCCAATTAGTTTATGTTTTTTCTTAGAGGAACCTAACGGATTGCAAATTTCAAAACTGTCTGTATTTAAAAACGCATTTTGAAGATAATTAGAACCATCGCTATAATCAGAATATAAGTTTCCGAAAGTTCTTATCTGATAATAAAGTTTCAAGTGTTTTTAATACTGGAATACCTATAATAATTATTTATTATAATAATATTATTATGGTAGTTATCAATCCCTAGAATACATTTTTCTGGCTCTACACATTTAAAACTGTTTTTTATATGTTGGGTAGTTTTGTAAGGAGAGCTAAACGTGGGCACACTTGAAATTTGGTTCATACGATCAATTGCTTGAATTAAATTTATGTTTATGCTGTGAAATGTTTAATTTATGGTAGGCCGTATTAATTGCTTTGCATTGATATTCATAATGCAAGCATAAAATGTTGTGCATTTCATCATAAATGTACTTTAAAGCCGCTCCCGTTAATTTAAATTTATTTTTAAGTTGTAAAAATAATTCATTAAATAGATTCCTATTGACATCTACAGGGTCATACAGAACACTATTTTATAAGTCAGAGTTCGAATCTGTCAGATCATTTTGAGTTGAAATTTGATAGGGACGTTAGATACTGTGTGCTGAGTTTTCGAAATATATGACTTCTCAGGGAAGATACGTTTTGAAAAACTGAGTAGCAGTGACGAATTGAACAATCCACTTGGTATCCATGGTTTTTCAATGATAACACAAATGCAACATCTTTTAAAATTGACGAGCTAAATTTGCAGTTGACAATTTTACAAAAAAAGTCATAATCTTCTGCGTTTGATTGTGTCACAGCAACTTTTTCATGGGAACGAAATTTATGAACCTTGTATTTTGAATACTTACAAAATTTTTTTGAGCAACCGGCCACTAAACACGCAAATAACTGTTTTTTTTTTGCTCTATGTATACACAAATGTTTATTATACATCAATTCGAACAAAAACTGTGCACGACAAATAGAACATTGGATCATTGTTCCAACTACAAAAGAAGTACACTACAAATATATAATACAAATCAATTTTTATACTCTAGATGAAATCATATAGAGTATTATAAATTTAACCAGGCCAAAAGTTTGTAACGCATAGAACCAAGCCTCGGACGAAAAAAAGTTATATATTATTTTTTGTTTATTTATGGCCAAAAACCTCAAATCCGCTTGACGTCCGTCCATCCGTCCGTCCATCCGTCCGTCCGTCCGTCCGTCTGTCCGTGAACACGATAACTCAAGAACGCCTTCACCTAGGATCTTGAAATTTTGAATCTGGATCTTTGGTTGAATTTGTAAGGCTAAGTTCGTTAACGGGCAAAATCGTCCCACTCCTTCGGGTAGCTGCCATACAAAATGTCCTTAAAACATGTGTTCAAGAATATTGGTCGACAACTTCAGAAGGGCTTAAGCTACAACTTTGAATATTTGTATGTGTTACTTTTTCAATAGTTGGAGCTAAATGTATGATTATGAAAAAAATCCTATTAGTTCTTCGTGTAGCTACCATACAAATATCCTGTCAAAACGCCTTCACTTAATTTACGAAACTCAAGTAGTCGCTTAGCTATGAATTCCAAATTTTGTGCAAATTAGTTTTGAGTGAAATGAAAGTTCGACTTTACTAGTCAGGAAAATCCTTTTACTCCTTCTGGTAGCTGCCATACAAAATGTCCTTAAAACACGTGTTCAAGAATATTGGTCAATAACTTCAGAAGGGTTTAAGCTACGTCTTTGAAATTTTACATGTGTTATTTTTCCAATAGTTGGAGGTAAATGTGTGATTATGAAGAAAATCCTATTAGTCCTTCGCGTAGCTGCCAGACAAATATCCTGTCAAAATGTCTTCACTTAATGTACGAAACTCACTATAACTCAAGTAATCGTTTAGCCATGAATTCGAAATTTTGTACAAATTAGTTTTGAGTGAAAACGAAGTTCGAGTTTACTAGTCAGAGAAATTCTGTTACTCCTTTTGGTATCTTCCATACAAAAAATCCGTAAGGCACGTGTTTAACAATATTTTCCGATAACTTTTGAACGCTTTAAGCTATGAATTTGAAATTCTGTACACATTAATTTTTGAATGGTTCCAAGAAAAGGGATAAATATGTAAGAAACCGAGTGCGTCCTTCCTGCACCTTCCATGTGAAAGTCCTGCAAAAGGGAAAATTTTTTTCGGTGATTCACCCAGTTCAAGATATGCAATTAAAAACCGAATATTGTCTTTTAGGTTTGAGTAGCAATCAAACGGGAGTCCTTAATAAAGGACATACTACATGCACACACGTAATTCTACTTTATCCCCAACAACAATATTAATCAATTGAAAATTGACCCACCCTGTAGAACAATTTTTTCTCCAAATATATCAAGGAATAACCCCTTACAAGGTGGCACACGGAGTGCCAAACACCCTGTATACCAACATTCTGGGGTATTAAATCGTTCTCGTTTCTCCTTTAAAGTTTATTCGAGACAAAGTAATATAGATTTAATATTATGTAAAAAGCATAGAGATAGAATTTTCAATAAAAGATTTTAAGTCTGGAAAAGATTGTAAGCCTCGGATAGCCCCCGGACACACTGGACAAACATATAACGATTTTTAACAAAATTGCATAGTTAAATCCTTATCAGCCTTCACCCATACAAAAGCTTCTCGGCGGAGTACAGTTCCATGACGTCACCCATACAAAAACTCCTCCGTTGTCCTTATCAGCCTCATACAACTGTCACCATACAAAAGCTCCTCCGCCGGAGTAAATTCTTTATCAACACCCATATAATTCCTTATCTGCTCCATACAACCATCGCGTACCACCACTGAGCCAGAAACGGTCTATCCACACTACTTCGGTTTTTTCCTGTTGCTGTTAACTTTGAGGATTTAACTGTTTTTGGTCATGATTTTTTGCCGCTTTTGAGATTATATAGTTAAGACTAATTTCCAAGTCTGTGTTTTGTATTAGAGAAGTTTTTTCATGAATTGGGATCTCGCTGGGAAGGATAAGGCTCGGAAGAAGTGGAATTTTTCAACTTGTAACGACTTGAATTTCCGGGGTAGACTCATCGGGTGCCGGATCCCTTACGAAATATTTGTTATTTATTTGACTTCACTTTATTCCTTCTATATTCATATTCATTATATTATTACATTCATTATATTATTATTATTGCTCGTCGTCTTCGTTCGTTCCTCGCTCGTCATCTTCGCTCGTTGTCTTCGCTCGTTGTCTTTGTTTGTTGTCTTCGCTCGTTGCCTTCGTTCGTTGTCTTCGCACCTTGTCTTCGCTCGGTGTCTTCGCTCGTCTTCACACCTTGTCTTCGCTCCTTGTCTTTGCTCGTTGTCTTCGCTTGTTGTCTCCGCTCGTTGTCTTTGCTTGTTGTCTTGGTACCTTGTCTTCGCTCGTTGTCCTTGCTCCTCTTCACTCGTTGCCTTCGCTTGTTGGCTTTGCCCGTCGTCTCTCGGCTTGGCTTGGCTCGGTCTGGACACGAACTAGTCGGTCTCAATCTTTCAAAGAAGAACTGTAAGTCCACAATGCCTGATCCAGCTTGGGAACCGATTAAAGACGGTTGTCTCGTCAGAACAGCAGTCAACTTTGCTGCAAGAGGAACTGTAAGTCCAGAATGCCTTGTTAGCAGAGTGATTACTGCCGACTGACCTCCTTCCGCTTGCTCGTTGTCCCTTATATAGGTACTCATCACAAGCGGTTTTCATGAAGATCTTTGGGGTTTTATCCAGCCGTACTGTGTCGCCTGGGGTATTGTTGCGGCCCCACCAATTTTTCAGGCGTTTTGCCAAAGTGCACTTTCTTCCGTGCTCGCGTTTTCCCTTTTCTTTGTTCCTTTATGTCTTTGGTGTTCCATGTTGTTTATTTGTCTTACTTCGAAGTTTTTAAAATTCAGTGTTGTTTATTCGTCTTACTTTTAAGTTTTTAATTCAGTGTTACATGGTTTGTGTGTCGAAATTTCACTAGAAATTTCCGTCCTCACAAACGCTTGGTTGGCTTAGGTTAGGACCTGTATTGTTTTTTCTGGTTGGTTTTAAGAAATGATTAATTTTATAATGGTTTAATTGAACTTTGTTTTTTGTTGCTGTTTGGTGAACATTTACAGTTGGTCTTGTAATCTTATTAAGTTTATTGACATTTCAGTGGTGTGGTTTTTCTCCTGCGGAGTGGTATACTACCAACTCCTAATATAAACCCCCATTGTTAACCACTTTGATTACCACATACATATAAGGTAAAACCCCATCATTATTATTATCAATTTATTTTTTCTACTCATCATCTTTTTGTAGATGAGCTTTTTTAACTCATTATCCTTCAGAAATGAGTACTTATTATAAATCCAGTTTACATCTTCCCATAAATGTTTACACAGGTATCTGGTTGGCTCACTTCATTTTTTTTCCCTTCTTCTTCAAATTCAACTTTCTGAATTTGTATTTTTAAAATTGCTAATTGGGCCCTGTTTCGACTGACGGGCCACTACGTAAACCAACCAGAGAAATGGAAGGATCTTGATGTATGCTTAAATCTGATGAAGAGTGCCGTGAAAGAAATCTTAAAAAAAGTGTATACTAGTGGTGGATATGGTGTACCCTCTAGAATGGTTCTAATTATAATAAAAAGAATTGGTTTTAGATTTCATCACAATCAGAACACGTACCTCAAGGATGCTAAAAAAAAAATTGTATTAGATTTTGAAAAATAAGTGCTGAGATATTGACAAAGAACTTGTAAAATATTATTCTGTAGGCGACTCAAAACGTATAGCTTATGTATGTATATTTGGAAATGCCATCCAGTGGCCATAATAAGCAATTCAAGTTTTTCCTAACAATTCTGGTTTTGAACGAATCTTGGTGACGAGATTGTATTCGTTTTCACAAATATCATCATATATATATGTTAGGTCTGAGGAGGTATCAAATTGGTTTTTATGTAATGGCCTAACAACTCGTTGCAGGATATTTTGGTATTCAACTCCCAAGCGGGTTGCATGCGTACACGAAGATATAACGAAATTCTAGATGTTTATTTGTTTTTTATTGTATTTTGTATTTTTTGTATTAATCGGCTAAAAATGAATTTCAAGATTTTTCGATATCTTTACTTCTTTTAGCAGATTATTTATTTCATAGTTCATAGTTCATTTATTTCAATAATACTTAAATATGTATAGACAGAGTTTGTAATTTTTTTTAGAGAGTAGGCTGGAGCCTTTGCAACTACAATATTGAGTTTAGTACAAGACAAGAAAATAATGTGAAACTTTGTAAAGTTACGGAAATATTGTTTGCTTAAGGAAAAATTGAATCAACTAAAAAAACCTTACATACAAATTAACCTACTTAACCTAACTTATAGTACCTTAGAACTAAATAAAAACATACTGCAGTCACGATCGGCTGCAAGCCAATCGTATAATACTCTAGATGAATACTGAACTCCGATTTATATTGTAGTTGGGGATAAAGTATAGAATTACGTGTGTGCATGTTGTATGTCATTTATTAAGGACTGCCATTAGATTGCTACTCAAAACTAAAAGACAATATTCAGTGTTTAATTTCATATCTTGAACTGGGTAAGTCATCGAAAAAAAATTTCCTTTTTGAAGGACTTTCACATGGGAGGTGCAGGAAGGACTCACTCGATTTCTTACATATTTATCCTTTTCCTTGGAACCATTTTAAAATGAACGTGTACAAAATTTCAAATTCGTAGCTTAAAGCGTTCAAAAGTTATCGAAAAATATTGTTGAACACGTGTCTTAAGGACATTTCGTATGGCAACTACCAGAAGGAGTAAAAGGATTTCGCTGATTAGTAAACTTGAACTTCGTTTTTACTCAAAACTAATTTGTACAAAATTTCCAATTCATACCTAAAAGATTACTTGAGTTATAGTAAGTTCCGTAAATTAAGTGAAGACGTTTTGACAGGATATTTGTATGGCAGCTACATGAAGGACTAACAGGATTTTCTTCATAATCATATGTTTAGCTCCAACTATTGGAAAAATAACACATACAAAATTTCAATGTCGTAGCTTAAACCCTTCTGAAGTTATAGACCAATATTCTTGAACACGTGTTTTAAGGACATTTTGTATGGCAGCTACCCGAAGGAGTAGGACGATTTTGCCCGTTAACGAACTTAGCCTTACAAATTCAACCAAAGATCCAGATTCAAAATTTCGAGATCCTAGGTGAAGGCGTTCTTGAGTTATCGTGTTCACGGACAGACGGACGGACGAACGGACGGACGGACGGACGGACGGACGGACGTCAAACGGATTTGAGGTTTTTGGCCACAAATAAACAAAAAATAATATATAACTTTTTTTCGTCCGTGGCTTGGTTCTATTCGTTACAAACTTTTGGGCTGGATTAAACTTATAATACTGTTACATGTTAACTTGGCAACCGCGCAACCGTGCAACTCGATCGTTTCACATAATGAAAACAACAACAACCGAGTACCTAGTTGAAAAATAACCCAACCAGAAATAAGGCGAAACAGCACGGTTGTATCTCTCTTCTTATCGAATGCTCTCCAATGTACTAGAATCCAATTGGAATCAAAGTCGAAAGATCTCAAGCTCACTTGAATCTTCTGCACACACCACTGAACGACGATCAAAATCGAAAGCTCTAAAGCTTTCGAGAAGGTTCTACACTGAACGAAGATCGAAATCGAAAGCTCTAAAGCTTTCGAGAAGATTCCACAAGCATCGAAGATTCAAGAACATCCTAGACTGCAACCGGCTAGTATATAAGCAGGTGAAGCTCTCAGCGAAGACACAGTAATTTTGATTACGCGACTGCGATAGCCAGCGAGTATACGCGACCGTGTTGGTAGAGAACGAAAGTGAACGAGTTAAGCGATATATGGTATAAGCGGGCGGTACTGCCATACAGTGCGAATTATTGTGCGAATAGAATTTAAAGTGCGATTAATAAATAATCACTTATTTTTATTTTAACCGAATTGTGTTTTACTTGAAATCCCGGCGAACCCCTAGCTCGCAACAATTGGTGTCAGAAGTGGGATTTCAAGGATTAATTCGGGTTAAAATCGCGAGTGGAAAAGTGAAATTAAAATTCTCGAACGGATAAATTGAGAATTTTGTGCGCGAATAAAGTTTTCAAACTGTGAAGTGAAGTGAAAAATTCTCGAACGGACAGTGAGAATTTTGTGAAATCGAATATTCTCGAGTGCTCTAGTGAGAGGTAACTTTAATTAGTGAAGTGGAAAGTTCTCATACGGACAAAAAGAGAATTTGAATCGCGGAAAATCTTTAACGGACAAATAAAAGATAGTGAAAATGCCGCGTTATTTAAAAGACTTAAAACTAATGGAGTTGAAGGAAGAGCTCGGTAGACGCGAATTATCTACAACAGGGAACAAGATAGAACTTGTCAGCCGAATGATCGAAGTACTTGAGGCTGAAGGCAAGGATGCAAACAATTTCGAGTTTCCAATCGAAGAAGCTCGCGCAGCAAGTAGTGATGAGTGTTCAGAGACGTTAGAATCTCTAAGGCAATTAATGCAAATGATGAACCAGCAAGGACAGCTCTCAGCAGATCTCAGCCAGAAAATGGACCAACAAAGCCAGAAAATGGACCAACAATCAACGGATCTCAACCAGACGTCGAAGGACATTAATCAGAAATTATATCAGACATCAACAGACCTCAACCAGAAGCTAGACCAGACTTCAAAGGACCTCAATCAAAAATTAGAACAGCAGTCAAAGGACCTCAACCAGAAACTAGACCAGCAGTCAATAGACCTCAACCAAAAATTGGAGCTGCAAAATAATAAAATAGACACCATTGGTAAGACAATTGAAGAAAATGTAGAGAAGAAACTTCGAACTTTCGAAGAAAAGACATCTGAGATTGTGGAAGAAGTTGAACGTCTAAAAAGGGACTTTGATAACGTGAAAGCAACTGGGGTCATCATGACAGAACACGTTACAGACAAACACCGTGGGCTATCTACAAGACCCAATTTGAGGCGGCCGCCAGAAATAATCATTGGAATGATTTGGAACGAGGAACGGCGCTAAGAGATCCACCAGCAGAAGTTCTCTAAACAATTCCACAGGAGCAGCAACAAGATTTTTCGACTTTGGTACAGACATTGGATCTTCATTACGGCAGTGACCACATGCGAGAGATCTACAAAACACAACTCTACAACCGAACTCAAAAGAATGGTGAAACTCTTCAAGAGCTAGCGCGCGATATTGAACGACTTACACTATTATCGCTTCCCAATGCGCAAACAGAGCAACGCAACGATACAGCTGTTTTCGCATTTAACAATGCTGTACAGGACAAAGAGCTCCAGCAGGCGTTAAAATTGGCGGGAAAGAAAACGATTGGCGAAGCCTTAGTATATGGGCTTACGTTCGAAGCTGCCAAGCAAAGCTCGAGAAATAACTACCGAGTTCGAGAAATAACAGAAGAGTGTGTATGTCAGAGAACGGAGTACACCAAACGGAGCGAAGGATCTGGTGCCCCTCGATGTTGGAATTGCGGATAGGCAGGACACTTAAGACGCGACTGCCGAAAACCAAGAAAAGCTACCAACTATTGTTCCGGCTGCGCTGCTAAACAAAAAGGAGAACGAGGCGAACCGTCACGAGAGCACGCTTCGCCTAATCATAGTCCGGGAAACGAGTAAAAGCCAACTTCATGGGGCAGAAGTTGGCTGGTGGAATCGACGCCCCCGGAACCATCATCGCAGTTTCTCGACTACATCGTGGTGAAAACGACTTATGCATGAGTGGTCGAGTCGACAAATTAAACTGCATAATAACAATTGACACAGGCGCAACACGATCAGTGCTAAGATCTGACCTCGTAGACCGTACTTGGCTTCACAACACCAAAAAGTACGCACTTCGCAGAGCAACAGGAGAAACTACTACAGTCCATGGAGAAATATCACGTGACATCCAGCTTGGAGATTTGACATTCTCGCATGTATTCGTGGTAGCTGATATTACCGACGAGTGTATTATTGGAATGGATTTTCTGAAACCACACGGTATCCAGCTGGACCTAGGACAACGAATAATGAAGTGGCGGAACATCGAAATCCCAATGGAAATAACATCCTCCAGCACAACCAAGCTGCGAGTTATATTGTGCGAAGATGCGGATATACCAAAGTCATCAGAGAACGTTATTTGGGCAGAGCTCGATGGTGATCCCGGGACCACCGGTTTTACCTCATCGAACCAGAAACGACACCTGCATTACGAAGTCTAATATTGGGAAAAACGCTAGTAAAAAGAAATGAGAGGATGATTGTACCAATAAGAGTGCTCAACGTTTCGGACAGCATTACCAGCGTAAAGAAAGGAGATGTAATTGGCAGCTGTGAACCAATCTCGGCGGTGACGAGCATCGACACTGAAAGACAACATGACGTAGCCTCTAAAAAGAATCCAAGAAGGAAGAATAATGTAACATCAGCAGTTCTTCAGTCAAGCAACCTTAAAGGAGCACAACACAAGCAAGCAGTGGAACTAATCGAAAGGTTCAGCGACGTCTTTTCCACCAGTGATGAGGACTATGGCAGAACAAATCTAGTGAAGCATCGTATAGATACCGGTGATACAGTGCTACACCAATACGTCAACCTCCAAGAAGAGTACCAATAGCGAAACAAGAAGAAGTGAATTCAATGGTCAAAACCATGGAGCATCAGGGAATCATCGAAGAATCAAAGAGTCCGTGGATATCGCCAGTAGTGCTGGTTAAGAAAAAGGATGGTAGTACCCGTTTTTGTGTGGACTACAGAAAACTAAATGATGTTACGAAAAAGGATAGCTATCCACTACCTAGAATCGACGATATCATCGACACCCTGACAGATGCTAAATGGTTCTCAACGTTGGACCTGAAAAGTGGGTACTGGCAAGTGGAAATAGACGAAAATGATAGAGAGAAAACAGCATTCTCTGTCGGCGGCGGACTGTGGCAATTCATCGTAATGCCGTTTGGCCTGTGCAATGCTCCAGCTACGTTCGAAAGACTAATGGAATTTGTTTTGCGTGGCCTGAGTTGGAAAACTTGTCTCGTTTACCTGGATGATGTGATCGTTATCGGCAAAACCTTCGAGGAACACCTGAAAAATCTACAGGAAGTCTTTCAGCGACTGCGAGCGGCAAAATTAAAGCTGAGTCCAAAGAAGTGCACTTTGTTTAGTGCAGAAGTAAAGTACTTGGGTCACATCGTTTCAGCCGATGGTGTAAAGACGGATCCAGAGAAGATACTGGCAGTGAAAAATTGGCCTACTCCGAGTGATAAACACCAGCTGCGTAGCTTCCTAGGATTAGCGACGTATTACCATCGATTCGTAAAAGACTTTGCCAACACGGCAAAATGTCTTCATCAGCTAACAGAAAAGGGAAAGACATTTACTTGGAATCAACAGTGCCAGGAAGCATTCGAGAAAATAAAAGATCAACTTTGCGACTCTCCAGTTCTGGCGTATCCGAAACCAGGTCATGGTTTCATCATAGACACTGATGCCAGCAATGTCGGTATCGGCGCAGTACTATCACAGGAGATCGACGGACAAGAGAGAGTGCTATCATACTACAGCCGAGTACTCTCAAAATCCGAAAGGAACTATTGCGTAACTCGCCGAGAGCTATTAGCCATTGTAGAAGCTACAAAACATTTTCACAAATATCTCTATGGCCAAAAGTTCCTTCTTCGAACGGATCACGCATCGCACAAATGGCTACTTCAGTTCAAGAATCCCGAGGGTCAAGTAGCAAGATGGATAGAAAGGCTTGAATCCTACGATTTTGAAATTGTTCACCGAAGAGGGAGAATTCACGGCAATGCCGACGCGCTCTCACGTCGTCCTTGTCCACCAAACTGCAAGCATTGTCACCACGTAGAAGAAAAAGAAGTCGGAGAAACCATTCAGCGAATAACGACCGAACCAAAGGATGGATGGAATCAGCAAGAACTGGAAGATGCCCAACGAAAAGATCCAGATATTTCACCGATCATGGCATGGAAGGACAAAATGGAGCGGCCTGAGTGGAAAGACATCTCACAATTCAGCGAAACCTTAAAGAGTTATTGGGCACAATGGAAGTCCCTCCACCTAGACGGTGGGCTATTAAAACGGAAATGGGAAACCGCTGACGGAACATCGCATCTCATGCAAACCATTGTCCCGCATTCTAAAATCGAGGAAATTCTGAAGGAGTATCACGAAGGTACTTCCGGTGGACAGGTGTGAATAGAACCTTGGCAAAGATACGAGAGAGGTTCTATTGGATCCATCTCCGAGATGACGTCGAAAATTGGTGCCGTAAGTGTACTACCTGTGCATCGAGTAAAGGCCCGCAACGCAGATCAAAGGGAGAAATGCAGCAATACAACGTGGGAGCTCCATTCGAGAGAATTGCTGTGGATATTGCTGGACCATTTCCGGAATCAGAAAATGGTAATCGCTACATTCTTGTGGTCATCGATTATTTTAGCAAGTGGCCCGAAGCTTACGCAATTCCAAATCAAGAAGCAGTTACCGTCGCAGAACAAATTGTTACCAACTGGGTGAGCAGATTTGGAGTTCCACGTGAACTACACTCCGATCAAGGGCGCAACTTTGAATCTCAAACATTCAAACACGTGTGTCAAATGCTGGGAATAAACAAAACGAGAACAACTCCACTACATCCACAGTCCGATGGAATGGTGGAACGTTTCAATAGAACACTGAATTCGAACCTATCCAAACTCGTCAGCGAAAGGCAACAGGACTGGGATCAACACATTCCTCTATTTTTAATGGCCTACAGAACATCGGTACACGCAACAACAGGAGAAACTCCCTCCCGAGTCATCTTCGGGAAGAACATTCGAGTCCCCGCGGAATTAATGTTTGGAGTGCCACCAGACCAACCGACCCATCCAAAAGATTACGTATCGGATCTTCGACATCGACAACACACAATTTACAACCTGGTCAGAGATAAAATTAATTTGGCGACCGATCGGATGAAGACGAGGTATGATCAACGGGCGAATTCATCAGGATTCCAAGAGGGTGATTTAGTTTGGCTATACAATCCCAAACGACAGAAGGGCAGGTCGCCGAAACTGCAGCGCAATTGGGAGGGACCTTACCAAATCATCAGCCGGTTAAATGATGTTGTGTACCGTATTCAGTTGCACCAAAAACCTCGTACTAAAATGAAAGTGGTACACCTCGATAGACTAACGAAGTACCATGGCGCCCATGACGAGGGGATCGACTCTGTTCGGGACGAACAGGAACTAAGGAGGGAGTAATGTTACATGTAAACCTGGCAACCGCGCAACCGTGCAACTCGATCGTTTCACATAATGAAAACAACAACAACCGAGTACCTAGTTGAAAAATAACCCAACCAGAAATAAGGCGAAACAGCACGGTTGTATCTCTCTTCTTATCGAATGCTCTCCAATGTACTAGAATCCAATTGGAATCAAAGTCGAAAGAT
Source organism: Beris morrisii (assembly GCA_951812415.1). Taxonomy (NCBI): domain Eukaryota; kingdom Metazoa; phylum Arthropoda; class Insecta; order Diptera; family Stratiomyidae; genus Beris; species Beris morrisii. The sequence goes on from OX638313.1 coordinate 78,307,606, forward strand.
CTCAAGCTCACTTGAATCTTCTGCACACACCACTGAACGACGATCAAAATCGAAAGCTCTAAAGCTTTCGAGAAGGTTCTACACTGAACGAAGATCGAAATCGAAAGCTCTAAAGCTTTCGAGAAGATTCCACAAGCATCGAAGATTCAAGAACATCCTAGACTGCAACCGGCTAGTATATAAGCAGGTGAAGCTCTCAGCGAAGACACATTAATTTTGATTACGCGACTGCGATAGCCAGCGAGTATACGCGACCGTGTTGGTAGAGAACGAAAGTGAACGAGTTAAGCGATATATGGTATAAGCGGGCGGTACTGCCATACAGTGCGAATTATTGTGCGAATAGAATTTAAAGTGCGATTAATAAATAATCACTTATTTTTATTTTAACCGAATTGTGTTTTACTTGAAATCCCGGCGAACCCCTAGCTCGCAACAATACTCTATATGATTTTATCTAGAGTATAAACAAATAAAATACATTCGCAGAAGGAACTTATAGGATAGATGTAACCAGAGGATTTGTGACATATCGACACCTGCTCAAAAATAAAGATTGGACTTTAAGAGCCATAACATTGATCATTGAAACTTCAGCCTCCTGGTGAAGACGTTTAGTCGAGTAAAAGAATGATTTGTTCGTTATAATTTTAATGCATTTGTTTTGCATTATCTGCAACTTTTTCTTGTGCACGTTTGCACAGTCGTTCCATACTGGAGAACCATATAAGATGATAGGCTGCATTACCATTTTATATACTACAATTTTTTTGTCAAGTGATAGCTTAGATTTCCTATTGATGAGTGGATATAGGCAGGGGCGGTGCTTCCATAGGAGCAATTGGAGAAACTGCGCCGGGTGCCAAATTTTTAGGGCGCACACCTATTGTTCCACCTACCTACACAATTGTTCGGTCATGTACGATTGAAATAAGTGCTAATAGGTAATACCTTTCAAGGGCTACTTTAAAATAATTCGTTATGTCGATACAACCTTTAAACATAATTATTTAAAATACACTTAAAATAGGAATAAAGCCTCAGTTTCTAAGAATTATTTAAATTCAAAAATTCTTACATACGGCTGTCACGGAAAATGTGTGGGTAATATGGCACCAGAGAGCCAATAAATGTGTGCTTAAAACCATAGGGAAAAGCTTAAAAAAATATAATTATTGCCTTCTGCTTCAGGACATTCATTGTGCTCTAAAAAATCACAATTGAATGCATATTTTACTTCTTTGGTCACTAGGAAAGGATCCTTCACATTATGTGTCTTTACTGTCAGATGTCGAGTGTTACGGGTCAGTTTTGGGCACAAAGAAGGGAATTAGTTAAATCGTTATTAATTAATTAATAAAATAAAGCACGGAAGAGGAGCTAGAAAACGGTTAGTAGTACGTTGCATTTAGAATTAGTTTTATTTAGGATAAGGAACGTGAAATATTGCTAGGATTAGGATTTAGTAATATTAGGGTAGGATTAGGAACAATTGAATTAACACACAACACGCAACATCGAATCACGAACCACATCACTGAGGACCAATCACATCACTCAGGACAGGTCACATCACTGAGGACCAATCACATCACTTAGGACAGATCACATCACTGAGGACCAATCACATCACTGAGAACGTAAACAAACTCAACCCAAAGTGCAAACATGGCGGACTTACACGGCGAGAATTGCAAGTCGATAAGGCAGTTTAGCGAGGTTTGGGTCCATGCTAAAAAGTCGGGTGGAGAAGATTAAGTGGACCCCGAATCAATCGAGAGTAAAAGCTAACGAAGTAAGAGAAAGCTATTAGACTTGAGGGAATGACCTGGAGAAAGCAGTCGTTGACCCAGGAAAACGGGGATTAACCGATTTAAAAGTTGATCCGAGGTTTTGCGGGAAGTACGAACCCGAAAACGTCCTCTTTTAGTGGAATATTAGCGAGAGTGCGGACGAAAAAGTATAACGTAGAACAGAGAAGCATTGTCGCGAAGTGGATTCGAGAACAAATATTGAATTGAAGAAAAGCTGAAGTGCGAACTCGGAAGATCACAAGTCGGTGACTTCCTAGGACATATACAAGACGAAGGAATTATACGAGACAAAGGATATATACGCGATCAACGTTGACAACGGCTTGTGTGGAGGCGAAGAACGATCGTCAGGGAGACATCGAGGGACTCCGCACCAGAGGCGCCCTAGTATTAAGCGTAGGAGTCAGGTAGTTAGGGTACTAGTTGTTTGCGAGGTAAAATTAAATCTTATTAAATTAACAATTGAAACTAAAGTTCGAATCGTTTGATATTATTAAGTGTTTTCATCAAGTTTGTGACGTGTTACAGCTCGCCTTCCGTCGGTTTATTTCTTTTGATTTTACGCGTATTTAAATCTTACCCCGAATTAGTGATTCAATCGGGGAAAAATTAAGAACGGGTCCTTAAAGAAAGGATCACTGGCGCCCACGACCCTTCTCTGGGTTGGCCGGACAAGGCCCGTTCGCCCCCTTTTGTGTAGGGGTTTTAATACGGTTTTCCAGCGGGAAAAACGGTAATACGAGTTCAGGAACGACGTTTACTTTTTGATTTTTTCAAGAAAGACTATTTTCAAAGGAGTTTGGGAAATGTACGTACTCCTTGAACTGTGCGTGCGCGCATGCATACTCTACATATCTTAATATCGACCCACATGCATTTATATGTAGTGAAAAAGATCTTGCACCCTGGGTAAAACTGAAATGACGTCCTTGGTCGAATTGTATTCAGTCGAAGAAGCCTTATTTTCACCACTTTCAGTACTTCTATCCGGGCTGAGCTGTTCATCATCCTGTATTACATCCAAAGTCTTGACCGCGTCTACGCTTCGCTCCTTGAGATCTTTTGATATATTGTTGCGAGCTAGGGGTTCGCCGGGATTTCAAGTAAAACACAATTCGGTTAAAATAAAAATAAGTGATTATTTATTAATCGCACTTTAAATTCTATTCGCACAATAATTCGCACTGTATGGCAGTACTGCCCGCTTATTTATATCGCTTTACTCGATCACTTTCGCTCTCTACCAACACGGTCGCGTATACACGCTGGCTGTCACAGTCGACGTAATAAAAATTACTATCTCTCTCGCTGAAAGCTTTATCTGCTTTTATACCACTTGACTGTGGTCGAGACTGTTTTTGAATCTTCGTTCGATGGTGTGTGTAGAATATTCTGGAAAGCATGAGAGCATTCCATGTGATCCTCTAGGCTGTTCTAATATATTCGATCGCATTCCATTAGAGGGGAAATATAGTCGTGTTGTTTCTCCTTATATACGTTTCTGATTGGGTTATTTTGCAACTAGATATTCGGTTGCTACTGTTTCCCTTATTCGTAATCGATCGAGTTGCGCGGTTGCGCGGTTGCCAGGTTTACATGTAACATTACTCCCTCCTTAGTTCCTGTTCGTCCCGAACAGAGTCGATCCCCTCGTCATGGGCGCCATGGTACTTCGTTAGTCTATCGAGGTGTACCACTTTCATTTTAGTACGAGGTTTTTGATGCAACTGAATGCGGTACACAACATCATTTAACCGGTTGATGATTTGATAAGGTCCTTCCCAATTGCGCTGTAGTTTCGGCGACCTGCCCTTCTGTCGTTTGGGATTGTATAGCCAAACTAAATCACCCTCTTGGAATCCTGATGAATTTGCCCGTTGATCACACCTCGTCTTCATCCGATCGGTTGCCAAATTTATTTTATCTCTGACCAGGTTGTAAATTGTGGTTGTCGATGTCGAAGATCCGAGACGTAATCTTTTGGATGGGTTGGTTGGTCTGGTGGTACTCCAAACATTAGTTCCGCAGGGACTCGAATATTCTTTCCGAAGATGACTCGGGAGGGAGTTTCTCCTGTTGTTGCGTGTACCGATGTTCTGTATGCCATTAAAAATAGAGGAATGTGTTGATCCCAGTCCTGTTGCCTTTCACTGACGAGTTTCGATAGGTTCAAATTCAGTGTTCTATTGAAACGTTCCACCATTCCATCGGACTGTGGATGTAGTGGAGTTGTTCTCGTTTTGTTTATTCCCAGCATTTGACACACGTGTTTGAATGTTTGAGATTCAAAGTTGCGCCCTTGATCGGAGTGTAGTTCACGTGGAACTCCAAATCTGCTCACCCAGTTGGTAACAATTTGTTCTGCGACGGTAACTGCTTCTTGATTTGGAATTGCGTAAGCTTCGGGCCACTTGCTGAAATAATCGATGACCACAAGAATGTAGCGATTACCATTTTCTGATTCCGGAAATGGTCCAGCAATATCCACAGCAATTCTCTCGAATGGAGCTCCCACGTTGTATTGCTGCATTTCTCCCTTTGATCTGCGTTGCGGGCCTTTACTCGATGCACAGGTAGTACACTTACGGCACCAATTTTCGACGTCATCTCGGAGATGGATCCAATAGAACCTCTCTCGTATCTTTGCCAAGGTTCTATTTACACCTAAATGTCCACCGGAAGTACCTTCGTGATACTCCTTCAGAATTTCCTCGACTTTAGAATGCGGGACGATGATTTGCATGAGATGCGATGTTCCGTCAGCGGTTTCCCATTTCCGTTTTAATAACCCACCGTCTAGGTGGAGGGAGTTCCATTGTGCCCAATAACTCTTTAAGGTTTCGCTGAATTGTGAGATGTCTTTCCACTCAGGCCGCTCCATTTTGTCCTTCCATGCCATGATCGGTGAAATATCTGGGTCTTTTTGTTGGGCATCTTCTAGTTCTTGCTGATTCCATCCATCCTTTGGTTCGGTCGTTATTCGCTGAATGGTTTCTCCGACTTCTTTTTCTTCTACGCGGTGACAATGCTTGCAGTTTGGTGGACAAGGACGACGTGAGAGCGCGTCGGCATTGCCGTGAATTCTCCCTCTTCGGTGAACAATTTCAAAATCGTAGGATTCAAGCCTTTCTATCCATCTTGCTACTTGGCCCTCGGGATTCTTGAACTGAAGTAGCCATTTAAGCGATGCGTGATCCGTTCGAAGAAGGAACTTTTGGCCATAGAGATATTTGTGAAAATGTTTTGTAGCTTCTACAATGGCTAATAGCTCTCGGCGAGTTACGCAATAGTTCCTTTCGGATTTTGAGAGTACTCGGCTGTAGTATGATAGCACTCTCTCTTGTCCGTCGATCTCCTGTGATAGTACTGCGCCGATACCGACATTGCTGGCATCAGTGTCTATGATAAAACCGTGACCTGGTTTCGGATACGCCAGAACTGGAGAGTCGCAAAGTTGATCTTTTATTTTCTCGAATGCTTCCTGGCACTGTTGATTCCAAGTAAATGTCTTTCCCTTTTCTGTTAGCTGATGAAGACATTTTGCCGTGTTGGCGAAGTCTTTTACGAATCGGCGGTAATATGTCGCTAATCCTAGGAAGCTGCGCAACTGGTGTTTATCACTCGGAGTAGGCCAATTTTACACCGCCAGTATTTTCTCCGGATCCGTCTTTACACCATCAGCTGAAACGATGTGACCCAAATAATTTACTTCTGCACTAAACAAAGTGCACTTTTTCGGACTCAGCTTTAATTTTGCCGCTCGTAGTCGCTGGAAGACTTCCTGTAGATTTTTCAGGTGTTCCTCGAAGGTCTTGCCGATAACGATCACATCATCTAGGTATACTAGACAAGTTTTCCAACTAAGGCCACGCAAAACAAATTCCATTAGTCTTTCGAATGTAGCTGGAGCATTGCACAGGCCAAACAGCATCACGATGAATTGCCACAGTCCGCCGCCGACAGAGAATGCTGTTTTCTCTCTATCATTTTCGTCTATTTCTACTTGCCAGTACCCACTTTTCAGGTCCAACGTTGAGAACCATTTAGCATCTGTCAGGGTGTCGATGATATCGTCGATTCTAGGTAGTGGATAGCTATCCTTTTTCGTAACATCATTTAGTTTTCTGTAGTCAACACAAAAACGGGTGCTGCCATCCTTTTTCTTAACCAGCACCACTGGCGATATCCACGGACTCTTTGATTCTTCGATGATTCCCTGATGCTCCATTTTTTTGACCATTGAATTCACTTCTCCTTGTTTCGCTAATGGTACTCTTCTTGGAGGTTGACGTATCGGTGTAGCACTTCCGGTATCTATACGATGTTTCACTAGGTTTGTTCTGCCATAGTCCTCATCACTAGTGGAGAAGACGTCGCTGAATCTTTCGATCAGATCCACTGCTTGCTTGTGTTGTGCTCCTCTAAGGTTGCTTGACTGAAGAACTGCTGATGTTACACTATTCTTCCTTCTTGAATTATTTTTAGAGGCTACGTCATGATGTTCTTCAGGGTCTATACTCGTCACCGCCGAGATTGGTTCGCAGCTGCCAATTACATCTCCTTTCTTTACGCTGGTAATGCTGTCCGAAACGTTGAGCACTCTTATAGGTACAATCATCTTCTCATTTCTTTTTACGAGAGTTTTTCCAAGTATTAGACTTCGTAATGCAGGTGTCGTTTCTGGTTCGATATGGTAGAATCGGTGGTTCCCGGGATCACCATCGAGCCCTGCCCAAATAACATTCTTCGATGACTTTGGTATATCCGCATCTTCGCACAATATAACCCGCAGCTTGGTTGAGTTGGAGGATGTTATTTCCATTGGGATTTCGATATTTCACCACTTCATTATTCGTTGTCCTAGGTCCAGCTGGATACCGTGTGGTTTCAGAAAATCCATTCCAAGAATACACTCATCGGTAATATCAGCTACCACGAATACATGCGAGAATGTCGAATCTCCAAGCCGGATGTCACGTGATATTTCCCCATGGACTGTAGTAGTTTCTCCTGTTGCTCTGCGAAGTGCGTACTTTTTGGTGTTGTGAAGCCAAGTACGGTCTACGAGGTCAGATCTTAGCACTGATCGTGTTGCGCCTGTATCAATTGTTATTATGCAGTTTAATTTGTCGACTCGACCACTCATGCATAAGTCGTTTTCACCACGATGTAGTCGAGAAACTGCGATGATGGTTCCGGGGGCGTCGATTCCACCAGCCAACTTCTGCCCCATGAAGTTGGCTTTTACTCGTTTCCCGGACTATGATTAGGCGAAGCGTGCTCTCGTGACGGTTCGCCTCGTTCTCCCTTTTGTTTAGCAGCGCAGCCGAAACAATAGTTGGTAGCTTTTCTTGGTTTTCGGCAGTCGCGTCTTAAGTGTCCTGCCTGTCTGCAATTCCAACACCAGGGTGCACCAGATCCTTCGCTCCGTTTGGTGTATTCGGCCCTCTGACATACACACTCTTCTGTTATTTCTCGAACTCGGTAATTATTTCGCGAGCTTTGCTTGGCAGCTTCAAACGTAGGCCCATATACTAAGGCTTCGCCAATCGTTTTCTTTCCTGCCAATTTTAACGCCTGCTGCAGCTCTCTGTCCTGTACAGCATTATTAAATGCGAAAACAGCTGTATCGTTGCGTTGCTCTGTTTGCGCATTGGGAAGCGACAATAATGTAAGTCGTTCTATATCGCGTGCCAGCTCTTGAAGTGTGTCACCATTCTTTTGAGTTCGGTTGTAGAGTTGTGTTTTGTATATCTCTCGCATATGGTCACTGCCGTAATGAAGATCCAATGTCTGTACCAATGTCGAAAAATCTTGCTGTTGCTCTTGAGGAATTGTTTGAAGGACTTCTGCTGGTGGACCTCTTAGCGCCGTTCCTCGTTCCAAATCATTCCAATGATTATTTCTCGCGGCAACCTCAAATTGGGTCTTGTAGATAGCCCACGGTGTTTGCCCATCGAAGATTGGAGCTTTGAGATCTTTGTGTGTAACGTGTTCTGTTTTGATGACTCCAGTTGCTTTCACATTATCAAAGTCCCTTTTTAGGCGTTCAACTTCTTCTACAATCGCTGAAGTCTTCTCCGTTATTTGATCTTCAAAAGTTTGAAGTTTCATTTCTACATTTTCTTCTATTGCTTTACCCATGGTGTCCATCGTCTGATTTAGATCTTCGATTTTGTTGTTCTGCGTTAACTGCGTCAGAGAATCTGGTGTACCAGAACACTCCTCACCACTTCCTGCACGAGCTTCTTCGATTGAGAACTCGAAACTGTTTGCGTCCTTACCTTCAGCCTGAAGCACTTCGATCATTCGGCTGACAAGTTCGGACTTGTTCCCAGTTGTTGACAATTCGCGTCTACCGAGCTCTTCCTTCAGCTCCATTAGTTTTAAGTCTTTTAAATAACGCGGCATTTTCACTATCTTTTATTTGTCCGTTAAAGATTTTCCGCGATTCAAATTCTCTTTTTGTCCGTAAAGTTACCGCTCACTAAAGCACTCGAGAATATTCGATTTCACAAAATTCTCACTGTCCGTTCGAGAATTTTCACTTCACTTCTTCACAGTTTGAAAACTTTATTCGCGCACAAAATTCTCACTTTATCCGTTCGAGAATTTTAAATTTCACTTTTTCCACTCGCGATTCTAACCCGAATTAATCCTTGAAATCCCACTTCTGACACCAATTGTTGCGAGCTAGGGGTTCGCCGGGATTTCAAGTAAAACACAATTCGCTTAAAATAAAAATAAGTGATTATTTATTAATCGCACTTTAAATTCTATTCGCACAATAATTCGCACTGTATGGCAGTACTGCCCGCTTATTTATATCGCTTTACTCGATCACTTTCGCTCTCTACCAACACGGTCGCGTATACACGCTGGCTGTCACAGTCGACGTAATAAAAATTACTATCTCTCTCGCTGAAAGCTTTATCTGCTTTTATACCACTTGACTGTGGTCGAGACTGTTTTTGAATCTTCGTTCGATGGTGTGTGTAGAATATTCTGGAAAGCATGAGAGCATTCCATGTGATCTTCTAGGCTGTTCTAATACATTCGATCGCATTCCATTAGAGGTTTCTGATTGGGTTATTTTGCAACTAGGTATTCGGTTGCTACTGTTTCCCTTATTCGTAATCGATCGAGTTGCGCGGTTGCCAGGTTTACATGTAACAATATTCTTCCATTGATTCTTATAAGATGCACGTTTGAAGACAATCACAGATGTTGATAGAATAAATTTTGAAAATCTTGCGGAATCAAGGCGATCCTTTGTATGAATAAGGAATGCACTTCGGTTTTGTTCTATGGTGCCTTTTTATCTGTTTTACATGTCAGAGAGCCCGATATGTAACACAAACTATGAATGGTAATATGAATCATTAGAAATAATATGGGGACCAAATTAACAGCAGGGGTCACTTTACCACCTTCTCCTCTATTTATATCGTGCTAAGTCTTGAAAATTATCCTTCATTTTTCGAAAACAAAATATAAAATTTTGAGCACCAAAACGTAGAAAGTGCGCCGGGCGCCAAAACTATCAGCTCCGCCACTGGATATAGGGCATGTATACAGCGAGAAATTTTCGAGATTGTATTTTCGATGTGAGCGTGGTAGGTTAGTTTTTTGTCTAACGTGAGACCAAGGTAGGTGATAGTGTCAGACCATTCAATAGGCTCTCCACCGAAGCGTAAAGGTCGGCATTGCAGGTTCCTGAAGGTACGTTTCTTTGTAAAGAAAATCGATTTCGTTTTGGAAGGGTTTATTTTAATTTTCTAATTGTTGTAGTATTCACCGAACACATTTAGTTGGTCTTCAAGACTTTTAATTATATTGGACGGATTGTTGGAGCTGCAATAGATGTTTGTGTCATCAGCGAAAATTGCCACTTGACAATTCTCATTTAGTGGTATATCCGCAGTTTATATGTTGAACAATGTTGGACTCAGCCAAGAACCCTGGAATACACCAGCAGGAATTTGACGAAAGTTGGAAAAGCAAGATCTCAATTTGACAGTAAGGTTCTTCCTTCGAGAAAAGACTTAATCAGCTCGCAAATGTACAATGGAAAGGAGAACTTGTATAATTTGTATACTAATGCATCGTGCCACACAGTGTAGAACGCTTTCTCAATATCAAGAGCCACGATACCTATAGAGTTTTTCTGGTGAAGGGAATTTCTGATGAATCTGGTTACCCGCATTAATTGGTGGCTTGTAGAAATCCCTGAAACCAAATTGTACGTCTGGTAAGATATTTGACTCATTTAATTATATCTGGATCCGATTTAGTAAAACGCGTTCAGATACCTTTCCCAGTATAGGAAGTAGTCTAATCGGTCGATAGCTCAGGGGAGACTTTGGATCTTTGCTCGGTTTTAGGATGGGAATAATGATGGCACTTTTCCATTGGTTTGGGAAGACACTAAATTTGAGACATGCATTGAAAACGAAATTATGAACAATTATGCACTTCTTAGGTAAGTTTTTAATTATTACACTTGGCAGTTTGTCAATTCCAGGGGCTTTTTTAACCTTCAATCGCTTTAGAATTTGACAAATTTTGCGTGGAGTGCAGAAATTTATTGTTCCTCTGTCACAATTTGTGGTTCTCATAGAATTTAAGAGATTTTCAACAGCTTCGTTAGTACTAGGATTTCCGAGGTTTTCTGTAGCGCAGTGGGCAGAATGGAAATTATCCGCTAGCAATTCAGATTTGTCCAAGTCAGAGAATTTGAGTTGATTACTAGAGTCTAGAAGGGCTGGGATTTGTTGACTGTTTTTCTTAAAAATTTTGTTGAGCTGCCACACTTTTCTTGAGTTTTTGTCAAGTTCTGAGAGCATATAATTCCATCGGTTGATAGTGGTTTTGGTAGCAGCATATCTAGTCGACTGCCATTCTCTGCGGAGTACATTACGTATTTTGATGATTTGCTTAGTCTCAATATCAATTGGCTGAGAGTATATACGATCTGCTGTGATTTTAGGGGTACTACACTCTGTGGCACTCCAAATGTTAGAGTTAAGCTCCGCAATTAATTGGTCAATTTGTCCATTGCTAGTTATAGCGCTTAAGTCGAGGCCATTAAGTGTAATGCGGCGACTCAGAAACCTCCGAAACTTCTGCCAATAGGTTTTGCGAAAACAAAAGAAGGAGTTTGAGTTCTGTACTCTATGAACAGATTTTTCGATCGAAAATAGAACAGGAAGATGTGGGGATGACAAAGCATATGTCGTTATCGGTTAAGATAAAGGAATTAGGCCATTGCTTATTACAACATCAAGTGTTGAATCACTACCTCTCATCGATTGAAATGTTGGTTCCGTCGGGGTGTGAATGAAAAAGCTACTCTGAAGCATTTCATTATAAAGGATTTTTCCTGCCTTGTTGCTTTTGAGGCAATTCTAATACCCATGCATCGCATTGAAATCACCGCATAAAATAAAGTTATGTTTCAACCTTGTGAGTAATTTAATGTCGTCGTTAAAGAGTTTTAATTTGGCCGCATTAATTTTCGTTCCCGGAAAGTTGGCAACAATGACTACTAAATTCAATTCAATAAGACGTATTGTTAAGGTTTCAATGATCTTAGTTTGAAATTTAGAATTAATAGAATGTTGGATATTCTTTCTAACACCAATTGCTACACCTCCACCTGTTACATCTTCCTCCCTATCGTTGCGGTAAATGACATAATTTCGGTTATGGAATGTATTTTTATGTTTTAACCAAGTTTCGGTTATAAAAAATGTATCAATATTATTTTCTTCACAATAATCAAAAAATTCTATAGATTTGTTACGCACACTTTGTGCGTTCCATAGCATGCAATTGATGGAGTTGACACTATCCATATACAAACTTAACCACTTACTTTACAATAACATTGTACTGTTCTAGTTTATTTTTGCAGTGCTGAAGATCACTAATGAGTTCAGTTGAGAGTGCGATCATTTGTTCCGGAGTGAACAGGTCGTCACTAGTGTTGGTGGCTGAGGATCCCGTTGCAATAACTAGACGATGCTGCAATGTCAAATTTTGTTTGAGGACTTCACTATAGGGTTTTGGCGTCGCTGATTTGTTGGTATTTGGAGATGTTGATGATTTGTGTAGAGCTGGAAAGTTACCTTGGTTGACGTTGAAGATAACGCGAGATGGAGTAGTGTTTACTGTGCTGTTCGGTGAATAGTTGGATCTTTTTTTTTAATATTCATATAGTGAACTCTGGCAGGGCAGTTCGTGTCGTTAGCCATGTGGTTTCAACCGCAGTTGGCATATTTAATTGTGGATTCTTTTTTCGCGTTGCAGCTGGAGTGGTTGTGGGATTCTCCACATATTAAGCATTTTGGTGATAGATGACAGTGTACCGAACCATGACCGTAAAGCTGGGGTAAAGGTTCGTTTTATAATGGGAACTCCAACATTTTTTCTTTTATTTTTCTTCAATAGATTTGGCATTTTTAAACCAATTTCCGTTGGTTTCAATTCCGGGTCGATCTAAAATTAGGAGATATTGGCATTTAAAAATTGTGAATTTGCTCACCTTTTTGATGTCAAATGGTGTCAGCTGGACTTCACTATGACATTTCGCATGACACCAGAATTGCCATATCCAAAAGTTTTGTGATATTTGTTCCACATCAAAATTGGTAAAGAAAAATATTGAATGGCGAGAAAAGTTTGAAAAAATGTATAACAATTATACGCGCGAATTTACTTACCTTTTTCATGTCAGCTGGACTTCACTATGACATTTCGCATGCCACCAGAATTGGAAAATGGCGGGAAAAGGCGCAAGAAGTTTGAAAAAATTTACAAAAATTATTGTTTTTGGGTGATTAAAACTCCCTTTTCGCTCCAACTACCGTTTGCGCGGCGCAGTCCGCGCGAAGTCCAGCTGACACCATTTGACATCAAAAAGGTGAGCAAATTCGCAATTTTTAAATGCCAATATCTCCTAATTTCAGATCAACCCAGAATTGAAACCAACGGAAATTGGTTTAAAAATGCCAAATCCATTGAAGAAAAATAAAAGAAAAAATTTTGGAGTTCCCCTTATACAACGAATTTTTTCCAAAGCTGGCAATTCCGGCATTGAGTAGGACCAGTTCGGTTGCGGGAGTAAAAGTTCCAGTTAAAGATGGTGCGCACAATTGTCTTTCTTTTCCTGAGGTCAACGATCTTAGTTGTGCCGCGTTGAAAGTACAAGGTGTAAAAGGCTTGTTCTTTGTACCGTTTGTTGGAAGCATGGAATTTCTTAATATCAGTGCAATCGATGTTATGAGACTCATAAAGGACCTTTTTCAAGTCTTCGGTGGTCATATCATGGAGACCAGAAAGAACAATTTTCAAAGGCCTTAGGTTGGCCGCGCGGTGAGAGTAGAATTTTACCTTTTTCGCAATGAGATAGTTGTGAATTTTGTTGTAATCTTCCATTTGTTGTAATCTTCCATAAGTTTGACTGAGTAGTTTTCAATTTGAAGTTCGTGCATTATTGCGTCAATGGACGCCTTCACAAGTTCTGGCAAGATTAATGGTGGAATTTTTACCTTTGTAGTGGTCGACGGTTCTTCCGCATTATTGTTCCCGGAGTCCGGACTAGCGAGGAGTGAAAACTTATCTTGCTACACAGTTGTCATTGTTACATCGTTTCTTCGGAGTTTGAGTTTCTCACGAAGTAATAATCCGGGCGGGGACTCTTCCCTGGCCCGCTTACTTGAAGTTTTGTCCGCAATTTTAGTTTTTTTTTTTGGCACACTTCACTTAACTAAGATAATATAATGAATTTAGTGAAAAAATTAGACTGGAAATATACTGGCTGATTTGAACGCAGCACTTGATCACAACTGAACTCTTTCACGGCTGTGAGAAGACTGCATTTATTTCAATGTTTGTATAAAGAACTACTTATAGATGTGATCGTTGTATCGTTTGATCTATTCATGTAACAAACTTTACAAAAAATCTCCATGTCTCAAAAAAACCGATGTTGCATTTCACATTTGACCGAGTCCGGAGAATGTGGTATAAGTGCAGCAAGTACTTCTGTCGCAACCACTATAACTGGTTTTCGGACTGTGAACCGTAAAATGATTAAAGCCAGAAATACATGTGCAGAATATATGCACGCAGCGGTGCATGCATCTCTGCATGTGAAACAGACGTGCAGAGTTTTAGGCAGATCTCTTAGTTGTATTTGTCATAAATCACCGCATTTTCTGATAGTCAGTTTGAGTTTCAATTTCAGTTTATTTTAATAGACAAAAAATGATCTTAGTTTTGATCCCGCAAAAATATATTTTTGTAATTTCGACTGGTTTTATCGAATACAAATGGGTTATTTTTTATAAGTTCGATGAAACGCTCCTCCATTGCTACTCCACTCCACAACTACAACTAAAAAATAACCTGTCAAACCACTTTTTTCCTTTTCTGAGTTGGTAAATTTCAATATCAAGTTGTGGCAACACTGCCGCTGCGCAGCAAAAGTAGAAGTAGAGACATGTTGCAGCGCTCCGCTGCATGCAGTATAAGCGTGTGTTTCGTCGCATTTAAACTCAAGCGTTCTAAATCCGTTTTGCCGCGCTGCATGCAGAAATATGCACATGTATTTCTGGCTTAAGTTTCGCCAAGACAGTTGGCAGATTTTTTACCGAAACAATAATGCAAGAAATTAAATACGTTATGTAGTAACGTTTCAAAAATGTAAAGATATTTACTTCCATTATTTTGTCAAATTTTTTCTTGGCAGCATGTACTATATTTAGCTTTTCTTTTTTGTTAGTCCCTTATGTCTTCTATTAGTTATACTTGGTTATATCGTATATTACTTGCTAACTTTTTCACTACTAGGAGCTTTAACTGGCAGCATTTATAAGGATTATGGACTTTTAAAGAGCGGTTTTCCTGCTGAAAATGTTTGTAACCGATCGGTATGTTTTGTATTAATATGGTTAAGTTTTAATGGTAATAGCGATGAAGATTACATACATTATATGGCTATATATACTTCTCAATGTAATTTTATTTAATTTATAGGTGCTTGTAATTAAGACACATGAGTGGGGTCCAAAAGCATGGGTATATTTCCACAGAGCTATATTACTTGTTCGAGATCCCGACAAAGCTATTTTAGCTGAGTTCAACAGACAAAGTGGAGGACATATTGGCTTTGCATCGCCAGATAGGTACAAACGAACAAAGGGACGCTGTATGTATTAATAAATAGCATTAGTCACATTGCAATTATCAACTATCATATATTTTAAGACTGGCAGCAGTTTGTATCTAACAAATTAAATGGATGGGAAAATATGAACTTGGCTTGGGCTCGAAACTTTACTGGAAATTTGAAAATTGTCTATTTTGATGATCTCGTGGCAGATGTAGAAGGCATTCTTCGAGAAATACTAAGCTTTTTAAACCAACCAATTGATGAAGTAACTACCTAGAAATATTTAAGAGATCACAATTTAAATACTTAAATCTACATATGTATATCTTTCACCATGTATAGGAACTTCTATCGTGCGCTGTAATTCGAAAGGAGGGTGTTTATCGAAGGAAGAAGCGCATTCTACCATTTGATCCTTACAGTCCAGTGATGCATAAATACATAGAACATAAGAAATTAAATGTGTACGCTTCGCTCGGCAGACATCCTTAGCGACTTCTATCATTATATACAATAATTATAATATTTGATACTAGTGTAAGAAAATAAGCTGTACTAAATTGCCATTTTTGTTATGAAATTCCAAAATCATAAGAACTGATTCTAGAAATTTAAAGATATATTTTTTTTCTTTGTATATTTTATTAAATTGATAATAGTACACATAATCACATATAAATAAATTCAATTGTGTCCAACAAATTAATAAAATAAGACAATGTGAAAAATGTACATGTTATTCCCAAAAACTGGTTACGTATTGTACTATTGTATCTTCAAAGCACGGGTTATATCAAAGGATTGAGTTAGATAGATTTTTTTGTAATATAACTGGTATACCACTGACTTTATGCAAGTAATTAATAAATGGAAGTTGATAAGCACATATGGACAGGGCAGGAGACGATCTATATACAAGCAGCAAATTTATAGTCTCGCAACATATCATGCTACTTTCAGTTTTTTAGTATTATGATCGGGCTGAAATTTATTGATGCAAACGCTTTCGCACAAATCCATGTCTGAAAAACTTTTTTAAATAGAGTACAAATTGTACCTTTTCAAAAAAAGTTTAAATTCTTTAACCTTTGATGATTGCCGTTACATTATTGAAGATAAGTTTGCCAAAAATTTGGTATTTCCGAACTTAACCGAACCTGATTACAGGCCATAATAATCCAGTATATAAACCCGAGTTTCAATGAAAATTATACTGAAAGACGTTAAAAAAAATTTGGAACGTACAACTATAAAGGAAGTTCAATCGTAAGTTATTTTCGCGAAGTTATAAAAAAATGCTCATTCATACTCTAGATGAAATCATAGAGTATTGTTACATGTAAACCTGGCAACCGCGCAACTCGATCGTTTCGCATAATGGAAACATCAACAACCGAATACCTAGCTACAAAGTAACCCAATCAGAAACCTAGTTGAAGTATATAATTGGAGCGGAGCAATACGATTATACCCCCCCTCTAATCGAATATGCTCGAATGTATGATACTAGAACAGCGTATAAGATCAAATGGAATGCTCTCAAACTTTCAGTACTGTCCACACACACCACCGAGCGAAGATTCAAAAACAGTCTAGACTACCGCCAACTAGTATAAAAGCAGATTAAGCTTTCAGCGAGGGACATAGTAATTTTTATTACGTCGACTGTGACAGCCAGCGTGTATACGCGACCGTATTGGTGGAAAGCGATCGATTGCGTGTGATAGAATCAAGTGATATAGATAAGCGGGCGGTACTACCATATAGTGCGAATAATTAATAAACACTTATTTTGATTTTAAACGAATTGTGTTTTACTTGAAATCCCGTTGAACCCCTAGCTCGCAACAGTATTATAAGTTTAATCTAGCCCGAAAACTTTGTAAGACATAGAACCAAGCCTCGGACGAAAAAAAGTTATAAAGCATTTCATGTTCAGTCGTGGAGAAAAAATCCAATTCCGTTTGCTGTTCGTCCGTCTGTACGTCCGTTTGCACGATAACTTAAGAACGCATTGACCTAGGAAGTTCAAATTTTGTCACAATTTGTAAAATGAAAAAAGTAAGGGTAAGGTCGTTAATGGGGTATATCCTTTCACTTCTCCGGGTATCTCCCACAAGAGAGTCCTTGAAACACATATCCACGATTATTGGTCCAATGCTTCAAGCATAGAGAATGATTTAATAGAGAAACAAATCCATAGCCTCCTGATATGCTTTTCATGCATTCAAACTGTAAAAGCTCTAACATTCTATCAAGCTTTACAACCCACCAATTGTAAAAGTTTGAGTTATAGGCGAAAACGGGAAAAAAATTTCATTTGATGCAGCTCCATATTTCGTCCCAAGGCGAATTTTTCGCTATTCATCCGTTTTGCCATGCATACATGTACGTTTTGCGATTTATATTGCAAGTGTATTTATTTATTGTTTGATGCTATCGTGTATTATAAGTTTAATCGAGTCCGAAAAGTTTTAAACGTTGTCGCCAAAAACCCCAAATCCGTTTTCTGTCCATCCGTAAAATAGATAAAGTGAGGCTTATGCTACGATTAGACGGTCACTCAAAACCGTAAATGCATTGACACTGTGACGTCACGTAAAAATGCGTCGTTTCAGTGTCAATTCTTGACGAATTGACGATCACACGGAATGACCATTTTGGTCATATCTGTCCCAAAACTAAATTGACAATCAGACTGACGATGCTGGTAGTCAACTCGAGTTGTCGCCTACGTTGTCAATGAATGGCACGAAAAAATTATGCGATCACACGGGATTGACACATCTCTACGAATTGACAATAGATAGGACATTCACATCAGTAGAAATTTGTATATTTACATTTTTCAAATCAAACGGGATTGAAAGAAAGTTGTGAATTGTGATTTTTTTGTGTGGAAAAATAAAATATATGGTTTCGAGTTCAGTGAATTTTTTAATGTCAATGATAAAACGAAATCATTTGGAGATGGCGATTTTGGTAGCTTATATACTGAAGGGCGACGATGATAACTTTGCGACATGTCACGAAAGCGCCGTGTTTGGTTGTTTATTTGGGTGTTTGGATTGGTTAAGGACTCGCGAAAATGTACACAATCACATAATACCCTCTTAGAGGTTGGATATTAAAAATTTTTTAAAAAGGTTTCTATGGGCGTATATAAAGAGCCAGCAGATGGTTGGTTGGTTGGTTGGTTTACGTGGTGGCCCGTCTGCCGAAAACAGGGCCCAATTAGAACAAGAAGCGCCGTTTTGATCCCACAACTCGTTTAACCTGGTCGTTGAGGGCTGATGAAGTATATATATTGTTTTACAGAGACCTGGGGCTTGAATGGATTATCATACCCATCCAGAGCTGTTCAAGAAGATAATCAGTTCTTCTATCTTGTTTTTCGAGATCTCATCGAGGTTATTGAAGAAGGGTTTGCCTAGTGCGCGAAGTCTGGCTCTAGCTAGGGCGGGACACTCGCAAAGAAGGTGAATAACAGTTTCCCTCTTATTTGCATCCCCACAACTGCGGCAATTGACGTTAAAGGGAATACCCAGTCTGGTCGCGTGGTCGCCAATCGGCCAGTGACCCGTGCTGACTACCGTGACTCTGGAGACGTCCACACGGCTCCTGCTCAGGAGTTCGTCTATTCTGCTCCGGGAGTAGGATGGCCATATCTTCCTAGATATGACGCAGTTGGTCAGTCCTCTCCATCTGGAGTTCGCGTTTGTGAGAAAGTGGGTGGATATTTGGCGCTTGACAGTCCCTAGTGGGACCTGAACGGATTATACGAGAGAGCCCTGAAGAGCAGAACTAAAATAAATTTTATAACTAGAAATATCTGAGAGATATAATGAAATTCGTGAAAATATTGAAAAAAATCCGTTTCAAGGACATTTGTTTAATTTACCATTAATTTACGACCGTCGTAATAACTTAGGGGGTCATCCTTTAATGCGATTGAACAGCTAAAACGACATAGGTTGAGAATAAAATGGTGTGGTGTGGGATTTAGGGTGGTGGAACGGGAGGGTGGAAGCTTTTGAAGTGTCGGTGAACGTTGTTTTTGAACTGCTGAAGGTTATAATTATCAGGGTAGATCGGCTGGCAATGTGTTTCACATTACTGATGGCGAAAGAGGTTGCATAAATTTCACTGTTCTCCACAAAAAGGGGCTGAACAGTATACTCGTGCGTAAAGCTTGGCGAGTGTTACGATCGGCCATAGATATATATATACTGGATATGACAAGCAGCGATTGAGTTGAAGGCAGACATCGTCGCATTCACTTACACGCAAAACAACAACAATTGATATAACGAACCTGTGTTTTCTCACTCACATTTATATTATGTCCCGCTCTTAAAACACGCAAAACAACAACAATTTGATATAACGAACCTGTTTTGTCTCACTTCTCTGGCTTCAAAGCGCTTTATACAAAACCGGTGGCTTGTCATCTCCATTAGCTCTATGCGGTCGGCGAATAAAAGTGGAGGTATAAGATTTTTTACTTACTTACTTACTACATTTACCATTGAAATGTCGATAGTAAATACAGAGTATTCCAACATATTGGCAATGCTCAAGGGAGTCTATAGAAGCTGAAACGGCTTCGTCTCCAATTAGTCCTAACGCATGTTTTTGAACACGATTGAGCAAGGTTAAATGGAATTTTGGGACCCCAGCTTAGGTATGCTAATTGTACTCAAGGCGTGGTCTGATATATGCCTTGTAGATTGGAGCTTGTGAGTTGACGACAGAAGGTCGTTAATAAAGATGAGAAATAGGTTGCGACATAGAGTGCCATAAGCCATAAATTAAAATTTGATTTTTTGGCTTCAGTTTAATGCACTTCACTTGTAATTCTATATGTCATACAAAAACCAAATTTTATCTTTCTGGTACAATCGGTTCGGAAGATATTGTCATCCAAAGTTTCTTAACCCCAGCTCCGACACTTGAACTCTCGTCTTAAGAATTTTTGTACTTGTCTAGGCAGATAGTATCCCTTAAGACAACCAAAAAGTTTCATTCCACTCGTAGGGGCTTATCCAATTTACACACAAACATATTTAAACTTAATACCCCAACGCATTTGTGAGCTACACATATTCAAACGCTTTTACATACGGCGGATAGATACGATTTTTTTCCTTTTTGGGGATTACTAGTCCAAAAATGTTCAAATACTAAATTTCAGTGTATTTAAATTTTTTGACATTTCCATTCGATCACAAAACTTCATTATTAAATAATTTCCACTCGATCAAGTTGCCAATGTGTCAATTTGTAGAGAAAGGACACTGCAGAATTTCGTGTCGTGTCAATCCGTGGGACAGTATCAATGCATTGACGACTCATCCAAAATTTTTGTCAATTTGTCGCATTGACAGGGTGATCACACGGTCATTCAAAATTGTCAATGCATTGACACAAAAACTTGTGTTAATTCGGTAGTCAATTCTACTATCAATGCATTGACGTGTCACAAAAATGACGATCACACGGATTGACATTGAATTGACAACTTTGTGACCACATTCTACGTAATTATGACGTCAGAGCACGGTCGTACAGGTCTGGAAACTCAATGCAATTTTTTGTGGTGGGGGTAGACACCTTTTGGGAAGAAAAATTTGGTTGTTGTCGTATTGACCACCAGGTTCGTCATGCTCTCACGGTTTTGTCAGATTGACAAATAAAAATTTGTCAAAATCACGGTCTTATGTCAAAACAAAATACGTGTGCGATACGAGTGCTGAACAAATTTAGTGTTTTAAAGTGAGTATAAATAAAATACTATATCACGTTAACTTCATCGCCATCGTTTCGTACGGATGCAATAATCCGACTTTCGGTCGTGTCCTGCAAACGAATGGTGCGATTTTTAATGTTTTATTATTTCTCTTGCAGGGTGAAAAAATCTCGACCATCTTGAAGGCCGCCAATGTTGAAGTCGAGCCCTACTGGACCGGTCTTTTGGCCAAGGCCCAGGAAGGTGTCAATGTCAAGGACTTGATCATCAGCATTGGATCCGGTGTCTGTTCTGCCTCAGCTGGAGCTGCTGCGGCGTAAAAAAGGTAAAAGAAAAACACATCGCAATATAAATGACGAATTTTTATTTTTTTTAGAACCGAAATCAAATTTGGTGTCTTCTTGCAGGGCTCGAACACGGAATCTATCACCTCGTCGGCAAACACAAAAAAATCCATTTAGGCGATGACGCCGGGCCGCAAGAGGTCCGGCCCAAAATTCGAACTATCCAACGGTAAAGGAAGAAACCAAACGTATGATAGCCGTATCGACAAGAACGGCACGGGAAAACTCTCGTTTGGCGACTTTCTGCAACTGATGTCGCTAAAAATGGCCGAAAAAGATACCAAGGAGGAAATCCTGAAGGCATTCCGTTTCTTCGATGACGACGATACCGGACGGATTTCTTTCAAGATAAGGAGGCGGCACAAAGTACATTACCTTTTGTCGACATTCAAGTAGTTGTTTCAAGCCCGCCGGTACCATTATCTGGCGTAGGAATTTACCACAAAGGAATGGATCAATTTGGCGGATTTGTCGCACCAAAGTGGATCACTTATGATTTTTCGCCTCATATTCAGTCACCAAAGTTTAACGAGATTTAGAACAGGCGAAATTAAAAGAACAAATAACTTTGTTTGCATTATGTAATGTAAAATAAGAAATAAATGTGATTACATTGCAATAATAGTTCAGTGTTGATGAATTTTCCCACTAAACGTTTAGTTTAAATGACGGATGGAAGAAGAAATTTGCAAGATGGAAGTAAGACAGTGCATGAATAGGTAGTAATTCGAGATCAGATCAGATTTTATTATACCATATTAAAATTTGTAGTAGTAGTGTAAAAGAAAAAATATTTTTCTCACTTGAATCATATTTTGCTTCCATCAGATCTTAAGTGACCTATGATATCAGAAAACTATGATACCCAATAAAACAATCCCAAATAATCATATTTCCTAAATCCCCAACGTCCTGTGTGGAATTTAAATTCATAAGCTCAGGACCACTATTAATTGTACACTATGAAACTAAATATTAATCTACCATGCGGTTTTTAGGCACAAAGCTCTCAGTTATTATACGTTCACATAAAATGTTATCTCCGTCTATGAGAAAATCGTGCATCCGGCTTTAAATTGGATTGTTACCAAATCACAATGAACTGCTAACAATTTTTCGTGTTCATGTTGTTTTTTTATAAACAAATTGTTAACCAATATAATTTCATTTTTGATATGAATCCTGATTGCTAAGACTGCAGCGAGTGTCCAGCACATCCCGAAGAGAGGAAATCGTAGCGATTTCTGTATAGTATATTGCATTCTTCTCGATTCATTTTTCTTGCAACCCCACATTGACGTAAGCTGTAATTCAGTTTTCAAAATTTAAGGTTGACATTTATAATGTCACAACGTCTAGAATGCACGTTCTTGCGCTTGCGCAGCCAATCGCTAGTAGCGACTCTGTTGATAATAACGAGAAGCTATACCAGTTTATTTTCACATTTTCTTCAAAAAAGGTGTCTACCCCCACCACGGTAGTTTCCAGACCTGTATATACGACCGTGCGTCAGAGTGTCAATGCATTGACGGTTTTGAGTGACCGTCTAATCGTAGCATAAGTTCGTTAATGGGCGATATACTTAAACTCTTTCGGGTACCTCCAATACAAGAGTCCTTAAACCACCTATTTATGATTATTGGTCGAATGTTTCGTGTTAGAAACTCCAAATTTGGCACACAATGTTTGAAGCTAAAATTCCGAAAGCTAATGAGCCCGTCGTATACAAGTCTTTCAAAAATGTATGCAAGTTACAATATCCAATATAACACGAGAACGCGTTAAATATTATATAAATTATGTTTGTTTTTAGTCAAAAGCAAGACAAAAGTTTTTAAAACACGTGTTAACCAGAATTGACCGATAACTTCAGAAAGTTTTTAACTACGACTTGAAATTTTTTACACGCTGATTTTCTATTAGTCGCATCTAAAGGAATGATAAAAAATTCAGTACAGAAGTCCTATAAAAAAAGTCTTATCTTAATTTACGGAATTTACGGTCTTATCTTATAGGCGAAATAGGTCCGCAGAACGTCCGGAAGATTAAGCCTTTTGTCTTTAATTTGGAAGCAAACCTGGCGGACGGAAAGTTATCCTCCATCTGTGGGAAGAAATCGTCATTTCTTCACCCAAAATGAATTATAACTTTCCTATGTTTCGTTGACTATGTCGTCATTGGACGACATAAGTCCCACGAGCGGCTATATATATATATAAGTCCCACAGAGCAGCTAGCATAAAAGCACGTGCGTAGCTCGTCGGATGGGGTGAGTTTGTCACTTCGACTCGTGGACGAATGTTTTCTGCTCGTTTGGGGGCCGACAAATGGGTTTGAGGAATCCCATTCTTACGGTCGGCGGGCTGGAAAGGATCATAGATATGAGGGGGCTAGATGCACGATAAAAGGGTGCGGAAAAGAGTGTGAAGGAGGGTAGGTATGAAGGAAAGAACATCTAGGGAAAGTCATCCGACGGATGGCCGAACATGAAAACCCACCGTGTGATGGCGATATTTTGTCGGAAAAAAAGGAGTTTATCCGTCTGAAGGCGGATAACTATGGCCCAGTCGTGCCGAGAAGCGTCTGGAAGCGGCGCTGTTGCGGCCGGACCAAGGCCATGCTACTGCCAACGATTCTTCTCGAAAGAAAACCATTTGGCAGCCTCATTGGGCTTGGTCCGATCGGAACAGCGAACCGGCTCCTTATGTGTGTGCTTTTGTAAGCTCTAAACCCCACCCATGATGATTTCAGTGACGTCCAGAGCGTCAGTGGTGTGTGTGTTTTTTTTTTTTTTATATATTTGATTCTTTATCTAATTGCTCAATGAAAACTGTAAATGATAATATTAATAACATATATATTTTGTGTGATTTTATTCAATCTCATCGTTGGTTTTGCTTCTTGATTGAAGAAAACAAAGGATGCGAAAATACAATGACTTTACGATTTTTTACTCAGCAGTTTTAACATAATATTTTGCGTTCAATGCAGAAACAGTTTAAATATTAAAAGGCCGCAAAACAGTCACAAGATACTATATATGATTTCCATATATTATTAATTAATTCCAATATTGAAATTACATTTTTTTTTTTAAAGGTTCTATCAACTGTTCCAAATTCATATCAATTTTTTTTAATATTTACAAATGTTATGTTATTTGAAATCTATTTTCGACACAGCCGCTGAATGCCTAAAACATTTTTGTTATGTTCAAATTTGTGCAATTATGAATCTATCGAAAAAATGATGCCAAGGTTAAAATATTTGTATTTACAATTGATGTAACTTGTACTTTTTTTATATGTTTTCAAGTTTTTGGGCAAAAATGTAAGCGGGAGATGGAAAATGTATCTCTATTTAGTTGAAAGATACGTTGACTGAGATTTACCTACGTCGTATAATTAATTGCACAGATCAGTTCCAAATTATCGCAGCGAACGTATAAAACATTTTCCTACATTTTCACGAAAACATTTGAATGAATCATGGTCAAATCTCATAGTTTAAGTACTTGAAAAAAACAACACCAAGTTATCGATATGAATTTCTATCAGAATCCTTCGTTCGTTCAATTGATGAAAAAGTCTATTGTGACAAAATTCAATAAACTGTTGTAGTATCTCTTTATCTCGAGAAATCACAGAGGACCGTACCAAAGCCCAGACACATTTCACATTGACCAAACAATAAATAACAATGCCAATAATATCTCCCTTTTAATTTTTTTCTATCATTAAATATATTATTAAAATCAATTTATCGTTTTCATTTTCATTAAAAAAAAAAAAAAAAAACGTGCAAATAATGTGTAAAAGGGAAAGCCGACAGCCGAAGGAACATTTTATAATCTTTATATTCTCTTTTCTTACTTATTTTCATTTCATTGTTACGATATAATTTTTTCCTAGTCGTCATTAAAAAATTTAATTATAACTTTTAATAAAGTGCAACTCAATTTATTTCTACGCATCATAAAAAAAGATTTTCCTTTACTACATAAATTATTTATTTGTTTTGATCAAATTCTTTTCCATTCCATTCAATATACACCGATTCTCTTTAGTTGTACTGTACAATTACTTGCGTTTTAAATAAACATGTAAATAAATTTTGTGCAAATTTGAATGGATGAGACCATTTCTACCGTGACCTGGAAAATTGACCGTCCAGAGGAATATGATGTCTGCTCATTACCTGACGGGCACCGTTTAGAGAAGGAACTGGTGTAGTGATTTCGGCTCCTCCTGATACTTCCGATGATATAGTGTAACCCTCGCCGGTTACTGGATTGCCACTGTTGTTGATACTCCATTTTGCTGATGGTCGTCACCTAATGTATGATTATTCTCGACTTTTCCATTTTTCAAATCGGCATGACCATTTGTTGGTGTCGGCACGGAGGACGCGGCACCATTTTCAATCGTGGCTGTTGTCTCTGGACCTCGGAACGAAATGCTATTCTTTGCAAGGGTACAGGGGCGGTTGATTTCACCAAGTAAACGACGGCGTGAACCGCTATTCTTAACGACGTGCCCTGAGTATAGCCAAAAAAAATGTTTTCGGAAGCCATAGGATTTCGCGTTGATCAATAGCTGATGATGTTTGCGATACACAAGTGCCGCCCGAACTGCCACCGGAAGGTCTTAGAACTTGCTCGACGGTTTGGGGTTCTCAACTGAACCCATGTTGAATGCCATGAGAATAATTTTGTCTTAATTTCGTTTAATTAATATCTCACAATTGAAAAAGCACTCCGAAGATATTCGATAGGGTCCCGAAAAATGCTCACTATTTTTTTTCGAAATGTGAAAATTGCACGGCAACCAAAACAAAAAAAGTATACGGAACCATAAAAAATGTACCGAATTTCGAGGTTAGAAGGCTTTTCAAATCACGCACAATCTCTGTGAGAAGCTTAAGCAGATTACCTCGGAACGACGAACGGACGAAAAAAACGAAATGCGTACTTACGTCGTTTCGTAATGGTTACAAAATTGCGCTGCGTTGGGATTCGGTGATGGTGCACGCGTCACAACTCCGGGCTAACGAGACCACCGAATCGCTCGCCGGGTAACGGTGCCCATGAGGCAAAAAAAAAAAAGAAAACTACCTGAAAATGCCATATGGCACTCACCCTTTTTTTTGTTTGTTCTTCCTTGGTTATCGCGTTCGGATGAGGTGGCTCGACGCTGACCACAGTTGGGGTGGCAGGAAATGGCGACACTTTTGCGACTTTACACGCACTTGAAAAAAAGAAACTTTACGGTTTTGTGGGGGGTAAGCACCGGCTACTTCTTCTTCGATCAGCGACTACTTGATGACTGGGGCGAGAGATCGTCTTCGTTCTCGCAGGTTGATTTTTCCACCGCCGTAGTCATTTCTGGCGCTAGAGTTGTGTCGTTGTTACCGACATTCGTACTGCACGATCGGTGCGGCGGTGCTGCCAGGACGACTTGTCACATAATAAGTGCATTTCCTACCCCTTTTGATGTGGAAGCTGAACATCTACGCCTGTCTCCTGATTGTGTGTTCGCTAACAGCAAAGACGTTTATGGAGCGTATAACAAACCGGTTAAAAAATCACGTTGGTCGTCATCATTACCTATAGTGCTGAAATATCTTCTTCTGATAATTGTGATATTTTTCTTGATCGTCGAATTACTCAATCTGTGCAATGCCTTCGCTAGATTATAAACATTGTTACGCCGTAATTTTGATCGTCATCCTGAAAAGAAGAGAATTGTTCAGTAAATAAAAGTGTATCATGTTTTTAGAGAAAGATAGGCCAACTTACCAACTACTTCATCGCGTGCTCCTTGTGAATGCACCTCTGCGCACGGATTGGCCTATTATGTGTTGATCTCGTGTAGGTGATGATCCCTTCAACTACACCCTCCTTTCCTCTTCCAGGTCATGTTCAGGAGCGGAAAGGGATGAAGGATGGAAGCGGACAGAGGAGGTCAACGGGGGTCGCGTCGGCTGATTACATCACCTTTGTGCTTATGGCGGTTTATCAGGCTGTCTAAAATAAAAAAAAATAAAATAATGTTATGATATTAGTTGCGATATTTGTTCTCAATACCGAATTTCAGCGGATCCTTCCACGTCTTAGCGCGATTCGGATAGAGCGGTGTAGCCGTAGTGGGACCTGGGAGGGAGGGGAATATGCCGCATAGTTCGCGAGCGACAGCAATTTTGCATCCCATCGTCCGACACCGCCGTTTACGCTGTCCTTAACACACCAGCAGCCAGGATACTGAACTCCGAGCAAATTCCGTCAAGCAGGCAGCCGATTCCCCACACCGTCCGCTACCGTATGTGAATCCCGGTAGCAGACGGGGAAAAGAGAGAATTGGAGCACTTTTGGGCGGAGAAGGACCGGCCAGGATTCCACTACAGCAGCACTAGACGAGCATTTGTTCGACGTCGACTTCGGTGCAGGACGACCCGAAACTATGAAGAGGCCTAACCAGATCGTTCCGCCCAACAGACCGATCTGTCATGATAAACATGTCTGTTGACGTTTCGCCGATAATACCGGGAACGCTGAATTCGGACCGGAAGAGTGTTACCAGACGCGAAGTCTGTAAAGTATGGAGTTGCCACGCAGACAAAGGTTTGAAGGAGCGAAAAGAAGATTTTGGGGGGGAGTTTGATGACGATCGTTGTGGCGATTGGAAGTGGTACCGGAGTTGGTTTTCGACGGATTGAGAATTGAGCTTGGATGTCGGAGGAGTCTACGGAGAAGGAAGATAATACCGGGAAGGTGTAAACGAGTCGGTCCGGAACGAACGGAGCAAGGCGTAGGCAGTGGTGACGGAGTGCGCGGAAGAAATTTCACGAGTTCAAGTGAGTACATTTTCCCTTCTCTCTTAGGTCCTACGGAAGAACGCGGAGTATATTTCACCGTGGCGTGGAGACACCCAATAGTGGGACCCGTTGGACTATATTCTACCCAAAATACAGAATTCTTTTATAACGTACGCCAAGTTGGGTTTAATTTTTTTTGTGACATACCGGAGGTTTCCTAATCGTCCTCCAAAAAATTTAGATTAGGTGGCGCCCAACAACGACGAAAGTAGTTCCGTTGGAATTAAGAAGTGCCATAGCCGAGTGGTGGAGTGAATAGCCTTCAACCGGGGAATCCCGGGTTCAAGACACCGCGGAGGTTTTCCTTTTTTTTTCTTTTTTTGGCTCGTGCGGCCGATTTATTTATAACGCAAAAATACAGGTAATAGGCCTTCAGTCTCAACTAAAAAGAAACAACACCAAAAGGGAATTAGTGAAATAATTTATCAGTTGTACACACATGGAAGTCGAGCTGAACTCGAAAAAAGAAAATAGAAAACGTGCATTTGTTAGTAGTGTTTAATACGAAGAATATATAATAGAATTATAGTTATGTTAACAAATAGGAATAGAAATTAAAAAAATGAATTAGTGAGATTCGATTTAGTTAGGATAAGGAACGAGAATTAAGTTAGTAACATTAGGGTAGGGTTAGGAACAAAACTTTAACGAGAATTTAACAATAAGTGGGAATTAACAAACAAATACATCACATCACATCACATCACATTACAACACCACAGACGTAAACAAATACATCACATCACATCACATCACAACACAACACCACAGACGTAAACAAATACATCACATAAACGTCCCTGATGTCCGAGAAATGTCAAGTGACATTCGAATTCGCACAACTATGGTGGACTTACACTGCGAGAATTGCAAGTCGATAAGACAGATCAGCGAGGTTTGGGTCCATGCTAAAAAGTCGGATGGGGAATGTAAAGTGGACACCGAATCAATCGAGAGTGAAAGCTAACGAAGTAAGAGAAAGTTTTTAAATTTGAGTGAATGACCTGGAGAAAGCAGTCGTTGACCCAGGAAAACGGGGATTAACCGATTTGAAAAAGTTGATCCGAGGTTTCGCGGGAAGTACGGCACCCGAAAACGGTCGGTTGGATCAAGTGTTAGCGAGAGTAGGGACGTAAAGTTTATTGAAGACCGAAGAAGGATTATCGCGAAGTGGACTCGAGAGAAAGAAAAAAAGCTGAGGTGCGAATTCGGAAGATCATAAGTCGGTGACTTCCGAGGATACTGGGAGACGAAGGAGATATACACGTTCAACGTTGGCAGCGGCTTGTGTTGCGGCGAAAGAAGAACGATCGTCGGGAAGACTTCGAGGGACTACACACCAGAGGTGCCCTAGTTTTAAGCATAGATAGGGTCAGGTAGAGTAGGGTACCAGAAGATTTGGAGGTACGATAATAAATAAAATTTAATATTATAATTTAATACTTGGAACAAAAGTTCGAATTGTTTGATAATCATTAAGTGTTCTCCTTGAGACACAAATTAGTTTTGAGTGAAAACAAAGTTCGAGTTTACTAGTCAGCAAAATCCTTTTACTCCTTCTGGTAGCTGCCATACAAAATGTCCTTTGAACACGTGTTTAAAAATATTGGTCGGTAACTTGAGAAGAGTTTAAGCTACGTCTTTGAAATTATTTTTCCAATAGTTTGAGCTAAATGTATGCGTAAATACTAGAATAAAACATACTGCAGTCACGATCGGCTGCAAGCCAATCGTATAATACTCTAGATGAATGCTGAACTCCGATTTATGTTGTAGTTGGGGATAAAGTAGAATTACGTGTGTGCATGTTGTACGTCCTTTATTAAGGACTGCCATCAGATTGCTACTAAAAACTAAAAGGCAATATTCAGTGTTTAATTTCATATCTTGAACTGGGTAAGTCATCGAAAAAAATGTCCTTTTTGAAGGACTTTCACATGGGAGGTGCAGGAAGGACTCACTCGATTTCTTACATATTTATCCCTTTCCTTGGAACCATTTAAAAATGAACGTGTACAAAATTTCAAATTCGTAGCTTCAAGCGTTCAAAAGTTATCGAAAATTATTGTTGAACACGTGTCTTAAGGACATATTGCATGGCAGCTACCAGAAGGAGTAAAAGGATTTCGCTTATTTGTAAACCCAAACTTTGTTTTTACTCAAAACTAATTTGTACAAAATTTCCAATTCATAGCTAAAAGATTACTTGAGTTATAGTAAGTTCCGTAAATTAAGTGAAGACGTTTTGACAGGATATTTGTATGGCAGCTACACGAAGGACTAATTCAATTTTCTTCATAATAATATATTTAGCTTCAACTATTGGAAAAAGAACACATACAAAATTTCAATGTCGTAGCTTAAACCCTTCTGAAGTTATCGGCCAATATTCTTGAACACCTGTCTTAAGGACATTTTGTATGGCAGCTACCAGAAGGAGTAAAAGGATTTCGCTGACTAGTAAACTCGAACTTCTTTTTCACTCAAAACTAATTTGTAAAAAATTCCGAATTTGTAGCTAAAAGATTACTTGAGTTATAGTGAGTTTCGTAAATTAAGTGAATACATTTTGACAGGATATTTGTATGGCAGCTACACGAAGGACTAACAGGATTTTCTTCATAATCATATATTTAGCTCGAACTATTGGAAAAATAACACATACAAAATTTCAAAGTTGTAGCTTAAACCCTTTCGAAGTTATCGACCAATATTCTTGAACACGTGTTTTAAGGACATTTTGTATGGCAGCTACCCGAAGGAGTAGGACGATTTTGCCAGTTAACGAACTTAGCCCTACAAATTCAACCAAACATCCAGATTCAAAATTTCAAGATCCTAGGTGAAGGCGTTCTTGAGTTATCGTGCTAACGGACAGACGGACGGACGGACGGACCTCAAGCGGATTTGAGGTTTTTGGCCACAAATAAACAAAAAATATTATGTAACTTTTTTTCGTCCGTGGCTTGGTTCTATGCGTTACAAACTTTTGGGCTGGATTAAACTTATAATACTCTATATAATTTCATGTAGAGTATAAAAATGTTTGATTCCGGTCGGAAAGCACTGGCATACGGTGATAATCGATGAAATCTGTGTGACAACCTCCATTACATTTTCATTCCGCCTCGAATAATCACATCATTCAGGCGATCTATGCATTGTATTTTGTCAAGTAGGGGGCGGGGCGGTTCCAAATATATCGAAGCTTAATCTTTAACAACAAGCGAGATTTGAATCTAATGAATGTGGCAGTCAATCCAGTACATCATCGTCCCTGCAAGAAAGTGCTACCTTAATTCACTATCTTACACAAAGTGTTCTACATCACACAATTTTCCCATAGCATGCAGCGTGGTTGATTTAGTAGAATTACAGGTAATTTAGTAGTCAACTATCGGATATACTTAGAGGTGGAGATTCACACGCATGTACTCGTACATGTGTGTACGAAACTTAGAAGTAGATTTTGTCTCGAGGTGAATATGTTATTAACTGAAAGATTAATCGTGAATGATACTACAGAGCTACCAAAAATTTTTGATTAGTTCCACGCAGTACAACAAGGACTTCGATGTTTTGGATCGTTGTCCTCTTGTAGTATCAAACTGGATTTTTCCTTATAAACCATCTTTGACCTTCTGGTGTATTTTCACCATTTCGGAAGCGTTAAAATTGTCTTTAGAAATGTACAAGTAAGTGGCAAATCTTCGTTCTGAAAAAGAGCCCTAAACGTGCAACATTACCAAATATTTAGTAGTCCGCTAAATTAGTTTTGTTGTGTTGGTACGCCAGGTAGAAAGGTCGCACAGAAAAGAAGCTTCGATTTGAAAAATTACGTTCTTACAATTCGTTTGTCCAAGCGAGTCTTTTTGAACAGTATTACGGTTATGCCCCGCGGGCGATTTTCCGAATCGCCACAATGCGTCGTGGCCTAATGATTCCTGGTGTGTTTCCTTCTTAGAGCTCGCTTCACACCCAGGGGAATAACGGGGAATGCTTAACCGTCCACAAGAAAACCACGAACTTCGAGTAACTATCTATTAGTTATTTATTTGCTCTACTTAATTACACATTACAGAACACACATTACATATTAAACATTACATATTACATATTACACTTTAAAGACCGCGGAGGCTACTCAATTTCTCAAGAATCGTCACAAGACTGACTATTTCCCGGACTTGGGAGAATCGATCAGCAATTATCGCGTAGTCAATTATTGTCCATCAGCCCGATAATTGCTGATCTGCATCGACCATCGATCAATTCTCGACAGTTGACCCGAGTTGGACAGAATTAATCGATAGTCGATGTTGCAAATTTCCCGCTGACCGCGGAGCAAAGGTATCCGGCCTTTGGACTAATTTAAGTTTGTCGCCTCGTATCGGAAATTGTGACATATACCTCGTTCACGTGGTCAACGACGTACCGCTACGTAGCACTTCGTAGTACCACGTGAACACACGAAATTTTGCTACGGAGCGGTTTTTCTACAACGTAGCAAAACCGCGTAGTGTAGTGTAGTGGATTTGCTAATCCTTCCCACGAGAACACTTGCCGTTGCGCTCCGTATTACTTTTCGAGTGAATTGTCAAAAAACTGTGTTGACAAACATCTTTCTTTGTTTGGCTGCTCAAGTTTTTGTGTTCGCGTTGTGTAAAAATTGAATTAAAAGGTATTTCAATGGATTTGAATGACGCTCGTGAGAAATGTGTGTGGCAAGTGGACGAAATTTCCCTCTTTTTACAAATCAGTAAAGAAGAGAAGTTGATATGTCTTATGGACAAAAAAACTGTGCGGCATTTCGATTTGTTTAAAATAATAAGTACGAAATTAAGTGAGTTTGGATACACAAAAACTCCGCAACAATGCCAAGTGAAATTTAAAGCGCTGAGACTCAAATATTCTGCAGAGAAAAAAAAAATGCAGAAAAGTGGTGGTGCCGGCTGTAAGTTCAAATTTATGGAGCAGATGGCTGAACTTTTAGACAAAAGACCAAACAATACGGCGGCATCTCAATATGGGCTTGACACAAGCGAGAATATACCTTACAATGGTAAGAACACCTACAATTCCATTAATAAAGGGTCATCCATTTCCAGCTTCCAGATTTGTTTTTGGGGAGTACACATCACCACAAAGTGAAATTACACGGTCTGGAAGTTGCAGGGCTGTAAAATCCTAAAACTCGAAATGGATGACCCAGTACACGTTACTTTAACTTTACTAATACTATTTTTTTATATTAGAAACCAATGACGACTCCGATTGCTTGCAGGACAGCGAAATTGTTGATTGTGATGGAAACCAGGATTTTAATAATAATTTCAGGCAGGTTGAAGCAGATACACAAAACGCTCAAAAAAATTCTCATAGTAAATTAAATCCTTAACACCTGAATCTGAACACACTATAATAACGCCTATTTTTTCAGATAAGGGTAAAAATTCAACTGGAGGAAGAACAAAATATGAGACTGTTTTGGCTGCTTTTGGCGATAGCATGAAGAAAGTGCAAAGTGAACTTCAAAATTCTTTTTTCCGAAAACAGGAAGATTTGTTCGAGAGGCAAAGAACTATGGAACTTGAGCTTCAAGACAGAGAAGATGAACGCCAGGAAAATTATTTGACTGCTCTCAAACAAATTTTCTGTCCGAATATATCGACAAGCGTCGCATTTCCCCAGCCAGGTTGTTCATTCGGTCTTCAACCCAGAAGAATAATACGACGAAAAGGTCGAGAGAATATAATTCCATCACGCGATGAGTTTCATTCGGACGATTTAGTAGAATTCGATCCGTAGTTTTTAGTTCACATATTTAATGTGATTAAGCAGAATGTGCCATTTCGTTTTATTTTTTTAAATAACATAGAATGTTTTTTTTATTTATGAAGAATTAAGCTAGTTTAAGTTAATGAACAAGTATTTTTATTTTATTTTCTTTTTAAGTGCAAACGCAATATTTTATTAAAAATGATATACATCTCTCAATGGAACAGTTTTACTTAAATAATTTTTTAATGTATTCCGAATTTCAATTCCTTCAAAACTTTCACGATTTGTTTCGTTCCTTAGTGGTTGATCAAACGAAATTGGTGCTGATGGGAATGGGTTATTCCTTACAATCCTATCTTTCGATTCGCAAATGTTGTGTAGAATACAACACGTCATTAAAATTTTAGGCGCGTTCTTGTAAAAAAGATCACATCTTTTTGCCAAAATATGCCATCTAGCTTTCAGGCGCATGAATGCATTTTCGATTTTTACTCGTCCCGTATTCATGTATGCGTTGAACGAAATTTCTTCCTTAGCATTGGTTGAAGAATAATTTTTCATAACCCATGAACTAAGAGGGTACGCTGGGTCTCCAAGAAGGAAGTATGGAATCTGCTTATCATCCACCAGCTTTGTTCCCTGAAACAAACAAAATTCAATAACATATTTATATTTTGGAGAGGGATAAATGATATTGCGATTAAGGAGTTCATTTGTGATGCCTCAGGAAATAGTGGTGGGTTGCTGCATTGAAACATTGAATACTAACTAGGTTTTCAGACAAGCAAAAAAAAATTAGGTACTATAGAAAATCATACATTGAAACGAACTGCGTATTGTTATACGTTAAACTTACGTGTTAAACTTACTTTTGGTAAAAGGTTGTCAATATTTTTGTAAAGTCCCGAATTTTTGAAGACATGTGCATCATGACAGCTGCCTGGATATTTGCAGCTAATGTCCCTGAAACTAAGTTTACAACGCTTTAGTTAAACATTCAGTTCAGAATGAATAGTTATACATTAATTGGGAGTCGCACACAGCTTGGACATTGAAAGATGCCCAGTATTTTCTATTGACGAAATCTCGATATCCGCAATAATTGGAATATGGGTCCCATCAATACACCCTATTATTTGTGGAATATGGCATATTATTTTGAATTCTTCACTTATTTTCTGCGCCTCTTCTTCGTCCGGCATATATATAAATAATTTAATTTGTTTGTTTAGCGCTTTCGAAAAGTCGTGTAAACATTTGTGAACAGTTGATTTCCCTACGCCGAATAAAGTTGCAACAACCCTATATTCGCAATAGCTAGCTAATTTATAAAGCGCGATTGCCACTTTCTTCTCTAGAGATAAGCTTTGACCATTATTTGCTGCCGCTAAATGAGATTTGGTAGAAAGTTCTTCTTTAACCACCGAGCAAACAAAAAGGAATGTCTCCTTAGTCATCCGGAAGTTTTCTAACCATTGATTTTCGGTGAAATACTGGAACATTTTTTCCCAAGAGTTGTTAACCACTTTAGGTTTTAAATACATTTTTCCATAGTCCACTTTGACCTCACGTAGGAATTGAATCGTCCAGGACATAAGGACTTCGTCAGTGTTTGAGCGAAACCTTGAAATCAGCATTTCCTGCTGCCGTTTCCTTTTCTGTATTCTTCTCTTTAGTTGAACTCTTCGTCCAGCAGATTTTCTCAAC
Organism: Beris morrisii; assembly: GCA_951812415.1. Classification (NCBI taxonomy): domain Eukaryota; kingdom Metazoa; phylum Arthropoda; class Insecta; order Diptera; family Stratiomyidae; genus Beris; species Beris morrisii. Next base: position 78,343,051 of record OX638313.1, read on the forward strand.
GATTCTAATACCAGTGCTTTTAATGACTCCATTTCGCTGAAAAATAAAAGAAGAAAGGTTATTTAAAAATTAAAACGACGAATGTAATTTTTTTTTAATAAAATAAATACCAGTTGTGACAGCTGTCAATTAACAATCAAGAGTGCGAAACGTCAATTCACTTCACGTGAACACTCATATATCAACCGGATTTCATAATACGCTACACTACACTACGCTACCACGTGAACGAGGTAATAGTTCGAATATTGAACCCAATCACCGATACGAGGCGCGCGTAGGGAGAGTCGGGGCCCAACCGGACCACAACAATGGGTTTTCCCCCGCTAACTAACCGCAATCAAAACCCCCTTATCGCAAAAAGGGGAGAACGGTTCCTTTTCGGTCGTGGGCGACAGTGGCTCTTAAATTTAGGAACCCGTCCTCCAGAATCTCCCCCGACCGAACAACTAGTTCGGGGGATATTAACCGCGCTGACTCAATACTCGACACAGAGGAAAACAAAAGAAAAGAAACACTATTCACACGGAGAAAAGACTGAAACACGTCACAAACACGTATGAATAACACAATTGCAATGTAATAAAAAAAGATGTAAAATTTAATATTCTTTAAAATGACCTATCTTCTGATTTTACTTAGCTTTTCTTCCTATGATTTCTTCTGGATATAAAGAAACTACTCTAGCTATTCTTAATTAGCGCCTCTGGTGTAGTGTCTCACGATGAAAATTCTAATAATTTCTCGATCGCTGCACAACTTCTCCTCTGTTCTGCTGGCGAAGACTCCGACCGTATATCGCCGACTACAGATGCAGTCCGTATATCCGCAACAGGTGCAATAATCCTTCCGTCCTTTCTCGTTTTCGCCACGCGATTTCTTCCTCGTTCTAACGTTCACGTACTAATTCACTCATAGAGTAAGTACTAATAGAGAGACAGCTCTCTAACATTGTCTGATCCGTTACTTGTGGGCAATGAAAGCGACTTTGCGGGAAGTGTAAGGAGGTTACTGTTTTCGTACTTGAAAGCTTTATTCAATGCGAACGATTCCCCTACCCTGATATTTTAAATTTTCGTTTAGCGACTACTAGACCTCAAAATTTCCCGCCATGCGTGTTCGAATGCGAGTATCTTACAAGCCCTTTGATCTATAGAATTTAAATTTTTTAAGTGGGTAGACAGGGTAGAGTGGTGACTTCTTGGAGACTGCGGGTAAGATGGAGGAAAGGGGAGGGAGCAGGAGCAACAGCTTACAAAAGAAAGTTGAAACTTGGAACTTATGTAGATTTTTGACTGTGGAGCCATTTGAAAAAAAAAATATATAAAAAAATTGTTCAGGTCCGAAACGCAAATCATGGAGCCACAGATAAAAAAAAAGGTAATTATAATTTTTCGTTCAGCTATGACCAAAAACTCCAAAAACGCTTGTCCGTTCGTTTGTAAAAACATGCTACTTCATCATTTGATTTCGCTTCGTCTTTTTTTGATTCGTTTTTCACTTCGTCGGTACTTTCTAATTCATTTTCACTAAGCTTTACTTTTTTCATTTCATCCTGAATGGATTCTTTTATGGTTCTTTTATATACATACGTTGTTTCTGAGATATGAAAAACCACTCCCCATCCCGTACCTTGCTACCCCTATCAAAAATTTTTTATTTATTTTATTTATTTATTTTTAGCTTTCTATGCTTTGCGGTTTTCGAGAAATAAAATTCAGAATTATTTTCGTTCCATCCCCTCCCACAGTCACCCCGTTCGCCAGCACCACAAACATTTTTTTCCGGGCTAGAAGTCTACTGGACCTAACTCCTGTAAAACTTCTAAGATCATATCTGGTACGGTTTTTGAGATATAAAAATTAAATTTTTTGAAAAATTTTTATCCCCCCACTTTCGTACTTTACCTCCCCTCTCAAAATTTTTACATTCAGTAGACTGCACTTATGATCTTATATACAAAAACCAAATTTTATTTCCCTGGTATAATTGGTTCGGAAGATATTGTAATCTAAAGTTTTTCACTCCACTTCCCCTCTTAAAAATATTAGCCCTTGTCTACTCTCATATCCCTTAAGATAACTACAAAGTTTCACACTTCTGAGATCAACGGTTCAGTAGATATGGATTTTAGAAAGCTTCAATCCCAGCTTTCGACACATTCTTTTTCCCCCCAACTCCCACACCCCTCAACCCTTATCAACCATTTTTTTGCAAATAGGTCCACGATCATAGTACTACATAAGATCCAAATTGCAGTCTCCAACCATAAGCAGTTCCTGACATCTAGAAACCAAAATTCGTCTAAAACGCGCCCCCTTCCTCCCCCCTGACACCCCCACTCATCAAAAAGATTTCAATCATAGGGGTTCAGCCAATCTACCTACCATAAAAATTTCAATTTAATATCTAAAAGGGTTTGTGAGCTATGCGCCTTCAAACGGTTCTGCGTACGGCGGATGGCGTCTACGGAGGACAGACGGACATTTTTTTTTCCTTTTTGGGGTCTATTAGTTCTAAAACTTGGGAATACACAATTTCAGGGTAGCAAATTTTTTTGAAATTTCAGGTCGATCACAATACTTTATTATTAAAAAATAATAAAGTAAAATGAACTAATATGTATAGGTAGTTGGATACATTGGTGAAAATACTTGTAATTTTAAAATACATTGGTGAAAATACTTGTAATTTTAAAAGAACAAGTTCACAAAAATCGAAAAAAACGTGCTATTTTTTATACCTTGTTTTAATACTCATATGCATAAAAAAATAAAATTTCTGTTTGCATGTACGAGCATGATTGAAATTTATAAATATTAGTAAAATATTGGATGGGGCTTAAATCTTATTCGTGTTCACACCGGATACTACCACACTATTCCGTTCATGAAATAAACTCGCAGGAATTGGACCAGATTTAAATAAAAACCGATATAAATATTTCTTATTATATCTGGTGAGAGAACTTATTAATCTTATATGTATTTTCGTGAGTACGTAACGTGAAATATGCCATATGAACATTACTAACGCACAAAATCCGCGGATACAACAATATATATAGAAATAAAAAACAATTACAAAATTACATAAAAGTCTATTAAACGGAAATCAGTAAACATTTACTCCAATTCTAATGAGATTACTGCACCACGTAATATCAACCATTTAAAAAAAAATCTGCCAATGGTCTGGGCGAAACTTTATTATATTCGGGTCAAAGTTCGGGAGCGGTCAAAGTCGGAGGGAGTATATCATCAGTTGTTCGAAATTATGATGTTTCTTGGAAAGTTAGTTTTGTTCTTAAAAAAAAAATATTTAAAATATAGATTTTTAGCCGATTAAACATTGGAAACGCCCGTGTAGACTATTCGAATTTCGGTATATTATGTACACTAAAAGTCCATAGAAGTAAAAACGAATTTGCTGCCCTATCAGAATTAAGAGATATGACGAATTGTTAAAACGTATACTATAAAGCCATTAATTCCACTTGGGGTTTGAATTTCGAAAAAATTGTGAAACAGGTTTTTAGACGATTTCATAAGAAGCAACTTTATATCTCATGAGACACGAGGGATTTTGAAAAATTTGTGAAAACGTAAGCAAACCCTTCACACCCCCTTGGTTTTTGAAATTCGGAAAATCGTGAAATTAGTTTTTAGGTCATTACATCAAATGCCGTAATAACCAATTTTATATCTCATCAGAACTAAGGGATGGAAAAATTGTGAAAACATATGCAAACCCTTTGGGAGTTGAATATCCAAAAATTGAGAAATGGGTTTGTAGGCGATTATATAAAAAGTCTGTGAAAGTGAAAAGCGATCTAATATCTCATGAAAGCTAAGCAATATGTCGAAGCTTTGAAAAGCATACAACCCCTTTACACCACCTAGGATTGAATATCTAAAAATACGGAAATTGACTTTTTGGCGCTTATATAGGAAACCTTAGGAAGTAAGAATGAATTCGATATATTATCAGATATGCAACCTCCTTACACCCACTTGGGGGTTGAATATCCAAAAATCCTGAAAGCAGTTAATAGATAAATATAATGACAGCACGAGAAAGTAAAAAACCAATTCAATTTCTTATCACTTCTAAAATATATGACGGAATTCGTGAAAACTTGTTCAACCCTTTTATACCCTCATAGGGGCTGAAAAATAAAAAAACTTAAAAGTGAGTTTCAGGCGATTATTACATAATCCCATGAAAGTGAAAAGATATTCGATATCTGATCAGACCTGAGGGATATGGTAGAATTCGTGATAAAATATACAACCCCCTTTCCACCCCCTTCAGGATCGAATTTCAAAAAATCCTGAAAACACTTTTTACATATTTATATGAAGAAGTCGTACAATAAAAATGAATTCAATATTTTTAAAGACCTTAAAGATATGACGAAAACCGTGAAAATATATGCATTCCATTTTCACTGATCATTTTTTTCGCACCCTTCCGAACGCCATTAAATATTTGAATTTTTTTTATCTAAATTACTTTTCTAGTTGATTTACATACCGAGTTTCAACTTTGTAGCATAAGCAGTTCTATAGATAGCAAAAACACCCCCTACCCCCGTACCATACTACCACTATAAAAAATTATATTTTTCCAACTTGCTACTAATATAGCTCTATATAAATACCAAGTTTCAGCTTTATATCATTATAGGTTATCGAGATATTAAAATCGGAACCTTTTCCTTTTCACCCTCACCCCAAAAATTTTTTTTTCTGCTAGGGGTTTATTTTAAATATATAAAATTTTTTTTTTAAAACATACTGCAGTCACGATCGGCTGCAAGCCAATCGTATAATACTCTAGATGAATACTGAACTCCGATTTATATTGTAGTTGGGGATAAAGTAGAATTACGTGTGTGCATGTTGTATGTCCTTTATTAAGGACTACCATTAGATTGCTACTCAAAACTAAATGACAATATTCAGTGTTTAATATCATATCTTGAACTGGGTAAGTCATCGAAAAAAAATGTCCTTTTTGAATGACTTTCACATGGGAGGTGCAGGAAGGACTCACTCGATTTCTTACATATTTATCCTTTTCCTTGGAACCATTTTAATATGAACTTGTATAAAATTTGAAATTCGTAGCTTGAAGCGTTCAAAAGTTATCGAAAAATATTGTTAACCACGTGTCTTAAGGACATTTTGTATGGCAGCTACCAGAAGGAGTAAAAGGATTTCGCTGATTAGTAAACTCGAACTTTGTTTTTACTCAAAACTAATTTGTACAAAATTTCCAATTTATAGCTAAAAGATTACTTGAGTTATAGTAAGTTCCGTAAATTAAAACAAGACGTTTTGACAGGATATTTGTATGGCAGCTACACGAAGGACTAATAGCATTTTCTTCATAATCATACATTTAGCTTCAACTATTGGAAAAATACTACGTACAAAATTTCAAAGACGTAGCTTAAACCCTTCTGAAGTTATCGGCCAATATTCTTGAACACGTATTTTAAGGACATTTTGTATGGCAGCTACCAGAAGAAGTAAAAGGATTTCGCTGACAAGTAAATCTAAGCTTCGTTTTTACTCAAAACTAATTTGTAAAAAATTCCGAATTCGTACCTAAAAGATTACATGAGTTATAGTGAGTTTCGTAAATTAAGTGAATACATTTTGACAGGATATTTGTATGGCAGCTACACGAAGGACTGATAGCATTTTCTTCATAATCATACATTTAGCTGCAACTATTGGAAAAATAACACATACAAAATTTCAATGCCGTAGCTTAAACCCTTCTGAAGTTATCGACCAATATTCTTGAACACCTGTTTTATGGATATTTTGTATGGCAGCTACCCGAAGGAGTAGGACGATTTTGCCCGTTAACGAACTTAGCCTTACAAATCCAACCAAACATCCAGATTCAAAATTTCAAGATCCTAGGTGAAGGCGTTCTTGAGTTATCGTGCTAACGGACAGACGGACGGACGGACGGACGGACGGACGGACGGACGGACGTCAGGCGGATTTGAGGTTTTTGGGCACAAATAAACAAAAAATAATGTATAACATTTTTTCGTCCGAGGCTTGGTTCTATGCGTTACAAACTTTTGGGCTGGATTAAACTTATAATACTCTATATGATTTCATCTAAAGTATAAAAATCGATCACAATACTGTATTATTAGAAAATAATAAAGTAAAATTAACTTCAATATTTCTTACCCTCTTGTTATCCTATAAAATAAAATTTCACCCGAATTAAACTGAAACAACGATGAATGAACTTAACATCATTTAAAATTGTTCCCCTTTTCGGCTAAACTCAAGCTTTTTAAACTAGTGGCTAGTGAAGCTTTTTGGGATGGAAGAGCTTTTATGGCTAGAAATTTCAAATCGAATGTATGAAAAACAAATCAGTAGAGAACGGCTATGGGTTTGTTTCCCTATTAGATCTTTCTCTATGATTCACTTGACCAAAGAGACCGCAAACATCGTTCGCACTTGCCGCGAAAACTTCCAACGGCACCCAAAAAGTCAGTTATTTGCACCGACAACTCAATTCCGCTTTTATAGGTCAACGTACCATCACATCATCAATATTTCAAAATTCATACGACGATTTATCGGAGTTTCATCGAACTAGGAAATTCTTACGACGATCTATCGGAGACTCGAACCGGCGAGCCACAGAGGTGTCTGTATTTAACTCGCTGGAACTACTGTTTAATTTCGCCGCGTTCTCTGCTCTCAGCTGCTTCCTTGGCCTTGACCGATATCCGAGATCTGTCATTCGGGTATTATTGTTTATTCCTCATCGGTCTGCCTTGGTCGTGTTGTGCTGTATTTTCCTGTGTTTCCTGTGTTTTGCTTGTTCATTGTTAGTTGCTATCGTGCTCCCAGGTGGTAGTTTGTTTGTGTATTTAACACCGGTTAATTTTTTTTTTCTATCTGAAGTGATTCCTATGTCCTTAACTAACCTAATCCTAACTTACGCTAATGTTCCACTAATAATCGTAGTTCATTCATCTTTCCGCCTCTTCTCCGTGTTTACTGCAAAATACAATAATATTTCTTTACTGGCTTTACTTTTAGGGGCTATTGTCGACTGCGGAGCTGTGCATAAAGAGCGTCCCCAGCGCGTCGAGGTTCATTACAAAAAAAAATTTAATTTTCTTGATCATTTGTTTCTTCCCTTTATTTCTATTAACAACGAAACTCACGATTGATCTTTTCCTTTCAGATACGCTATTTACGAGTGGAACTCGTAACAACAGTAGTGGTTTCTGCACTGTGCTTTGAAATTTCACATCATGAATTTCACGTATTCGAATAGTATTGCAAGACACAATTAGACCTTTTTTGTGAAATATTGTTTGCCCACCATTTTTGTTCTCTGCTTTCGTAGTATTTCGCACAAAACCACGATGAAGGTTGAACGAAAACTGACACTCTCTATACAACACCCCGTGCGCACGGGCCTGATGCATTGTGTATTATCGAATAATCCTGTAACTCTGCCAGTAACATCCAACACTTTGCAGGTAAGTTTAGAGTGTGCAAGTTTCATTCGTTCAATCTTGCTGGTATTTTTAAGTATATCCGTTTGACGCAATTAATTTCAGCTTTGAATTTTATGAAAAACTCGTCTACATATTTCCGTAGATTGGACTCCAAACTGTCCAGCCTCTTCTTGATAGCCTCGACTGACATCATCTATTAATTTAATCAAATTGGTGCGTATTTTGGACATTTCTTCAGGTGAGACGTTGAAAAGATTACATCGTAAAGTATAAATTTCACTTTATTTGTAGCTTTAAAACTTTAATTTGCGGAATAAAAACACCAAAGAAAATACTGTTTGTTTACTCATTTGACATATTACATCACTCATCACAACTAGTTTTTACCAGCCTGTACCCGTCATTCCGAAATTTTTCAAATAATCCTGGTGGACGCAACATTCCTAAAATTTGTCCAAATTCCATTTTGGCGCAAATTTGCGCAAATAGTAGATAGAACCCAAACCAAGGTTGTTGTTATTTGGTGTGGGGAAGACACATAGTAAAGCAGCGCATCTTGAGCACACAGGCCAACGTGGCCCCTTGTACTCGAATCCCCCAGTCTCTACCCGAACTTTTTCTTCTTCCGAATTGTAAGCTCTCAGGTACGGAGCGAGAGCGGAGTTCCTCCATCTTCATTACATCAACGCCGTATACACGCATTCTCCCAAACGAGTAAGCTGGACTCTCTAGAAGGAAATGTTCCGTTGTGTCGTCGCTCTCGTCGCAAGCAGTGCACTTGGGGTCGTCAATAATTCTCATTCTGACCAGGTATAGGCCACAAGAGTTATGCTCTGTGAGGACACCAACCATACTACCACATTCTCTTCTGCTCAATTTGAGAAGAAAAGCAGCGGTTCGTCTACTTGGTCCCTAAACAAGGTTTCTGGTTTGCCGCATTCCCGGAAGAACCCGCCATCTCTGAATGTGTGATTTACGCACCCACTCAGTAATGGCAGCCCTAACGGAGGCAACACGCACACCAAAAACTGGTTCTGGTCCGAACATGGCTGACTCCAATCCACCCTTTGCTAATGCATCGGCTATTTCATTGCCATTTACACCCCGGGGGCCTGGAACCCATATGAACTTTAAGTCATTGAATCTATCAACAGAATTCAACCGTTCTTTACACTCACGTACCATCTTCGTAAAGACGATTGCATTATCTAGGGATTGTAAAGCGGCCTGACTGTCGCTGCAAATGCAGATCCGCCTCTATAATCCATTCGACTGCTTTAAGGATCGCATATGCTTCAGCTTGAAATACCGAAGAATGTTTTCCTAGGTCGAAAGATTTCCTGAGGTCGTCAGACTTCAAGCACATTCCAGCTCCCGACCCGTCTTCAGTCATTGAGCCGTCCGTATAGAATATATCACTGAATCCGCTAAGCAGTGCGGACTAGTTTTTGCACTCCTCCCTACTTGGGCTTACCACCTGATATTTTCTTTTGAGCATACACGTTAAAGCCATAGCATCCAATTTCCAGGCAACCTTCGAGCCATTTCTCCATGACCCGTGCAATACTCCTTTCTTCACAAGCGGTGGCAAGGTGAGCAGTGCATCAAGTGCCGTACCCGGCGTGGTACGCAAGGTATCTGTTATACCGACTGTCCTCTGTAGTTTGGCAAGATTTGCTCTAATGTATGCACATTCGAACTTAGTCCACCAAACCACTGATGCATAAATTAAGATGGGTCTTATAACGGCTGTATAGAGCCAATATACCACTGAAGGCCTAAGACCCCATGTTCTTCCAAAAGCTCTCCGGCACTGCCAGAATGTTACTAGCGGTGTGTTCGTTTTTGTATTTACATGTTCCTTTCAGAGAAGCTTGTTATCCATGATAATTCCAAGATACTTAACTTTCTCCGAGAGTTGAATTGTTTCACCCTTCAGCATTGGTAGCACTAACCCTTCAATCTTCCTTTTCCTAGTAAACAAAACTAGCGTAGTTTTGCTAGGAGTCACTGGAAGTGCGTGTCTTTCGCACCAGCCATCGATCACCTATAGACTCTCCGCATTTTGTCGCATACATCACTGAGTGATAGCCCGACAACTAATGCAGCCACATCATCAGGTAAATAAGAATCCAATGAATTTTGTGACTTAATACAATCCACCGGTATAGAAATTTGCTCCCTATACCCAAGGACCTGTCAATATAATTGGACTACTTGCATCTGATTTTCCTATACAATATCCGGGACAACGATGGGCCAAAAAACGTTGCCCTCTCTGTCCGGCACGAGAACACGGCGTTGTTGTTGTGCTGTGTTCGGATTTTCAAAATGTTTCGAAACTTCAAAGTGTCAATGGCAAACTCAGTTGACAGCTGTCACAACTAAGCGGTTAGTTAGTGAATGTTTTTATTTTAACTTAATGTAATAAATTATTTATTTATTATTTATTTATTTTTCGCTTGTGGCAACATCATAAATGACACCACCCAAGATTTACGGTCAAACCGTGCAGGTACCTGGCACCTTATACAATAAAATACAACATTATGATGGAATCCAGTGTGAATTTTACTTAATATGTAAAGAGCAAAATTAAAGGAAACTTAAAACTTACAAGCTAGATAATGCTAATAAAATGTGACGTGAAGAGAAAGCGGTTGAAGTAGTAAGCAAAAACATACAAAATAAGCAATTTCATGAATAAAGCAAACTTAAAAAAAAGAAAAAAAACATTCTAACTTGAATTCCATAAACACTTAAGAGCCGTACAGAATAGTGAAGGATCGGTCGCGAACGATTCGGTCGAAATGACAGAGTCAGTACTATGACCGAATTAACTACGTCTCGTATCGTATCCGATGCTGTTTGCCGTACAGCGCCAAAAGTGTTAGTACTTGTACACTAACAACCAGTTTTTTTTTTAGGTCATCGCTCTTCTTGTTTTTACCTTCCTTTTTTTAGGTTATCACATTGTACCACAATGATTACTACCACTCGTTATCCTAATGTAGCGAGTCATTTCGGTCGGTCGGTCATTTGTCACCGAAATGACTCAAATGACCGAATCTTTTTAATCGGTCACTTTAACGCAATGACTCGGTCATACTTGGTTAATGAAATGATCGATCAGGCCATTCCAAACTGGGTTTCGTCGGCTGTATTATTTGCTGTGTAAATGGCGATTTACACTCAACATGCCTCTTCGGCGCAACTTGCCTATAAGTGCGAAACGACAGAAATCCGATGAGCTGCGAATTGCATGCTGCCACAGTTCATTGTATTGTGTGTATACATATGGAAGCGTGCGTCGGAGTAAAAGTTGAAGAATGTTAGACTCTTGCAACTCCACAAGCCATCTGATTGGTTGATTTTATGGTGGGGATAGAGGCGCGCCTCAAACGTTTAATGTAAATCCACCATGAATGCAATGAATCGCAGACCGTCGCAAGTAAGTTGGTAATATTTGAAATGGTCGCAAGTGAACGCATCGAAATGTCAAATATGACATTATCATAACCTAACCCAGTTAGTCGCGTCTGCGAGAATCTCACAGATTTCTTGGAAAAATGTCGGTCTGTCTGTGAGATTCTTTGAGACGCCTTATGGGAAAAATACACGGTATCGAGACAAATGCACCCCGAAATCTCGAAGACATGTCTGCGAATGTAGGTATAGCAAATTTCTTATTGGTCCAGCGCCATCTGTTTGATGATAGCTTGATGTAGATTTGACTTTGTGTTCATACATACTTCAAAATAAACAAAAATAATATTTAATGTACAGTTTATTTTTTATTATACCGAGAGCAACAATCAACCAATTCATATATTGAAATATACGCGCCTCCTTCAAGTCGATGAAAAATATTTCAGGTAGATCGACATCGGCTGGAAATAAAGAAAGGGTTAATGAAATGAAAGGTGCGAAAACACGGTCGAAGTAACTTACTACAATATCATAAAAATAAAAAATCGATTATGTAGTGACATATTTCATTATTTCAAACTTCACTTCACTTGTGTCGTTTTGATTACTCCCGCACTTGAGAGGAAAACTTAAATTTTAAATTGTCGATCTCGGTCGGTGTCGCGCTTTTACTTTTCATCGTCTAAGTGGTGTATGACAGTTGTAGCGTTATAAGTAATGAGGCTGTTTTCTGCACTTCAAATAGAGCATGGTAGGGGTATATGGTTTTATTGCTATCTCTTTCCATCTAGTGATAAGAAAGACAAGCACTATGCTGAAACCATACAGATAACGTCTTGAAAGAGACTCACGACCAACTGGGAAAACGTGCTGTGCAATTGTAAAAAGAAAATAATAAAATACAAAATGGAAGAGATTTCGATGAGCATTAAAAATAATTCACCGATTTTCGCGTTCATATAAATTTCGCTTTGATTATTGACACTGATAGAGCTGCGAACTCAATCCGGTCATTGTGTTCATGTAGCGTTTACTTGCGGCTCACGCAGTTTCATTGCATCTCGTTGCGATATTTTGACATTCCAATCCGACTGAGATGCGTTCATTCGCGTTCATTCTGTACGGCTCTTTAGAACCAGTAAGCAATTAAAAGTAAATGATGAAAATGTACAAAATCGATAAGAAGATTAGCAAAAGAAATAAGGAAACATACGGTAAACTAATTCAAAATCCAAGAAACTACTAATTTAGACTTAACTAATTTGGGAAGTGTAAAAGTGGGAGTTATAGGAGGTGCAGAATGTATAGGGGGTTGAGGAGTTGTAGTAAAGCGGAGGGATCTGATGTGGAGAGTAAAATGTGTAAGAGGGAGGTAAGTTCCGAAAGAAGAGCTGCGTCAGTCCGCAGTCGCACAGGATATGCTCCTTAGCAATGGAGTGCTCCTGCGTGAGCCTTGAGTGACCAAGTCGGGCCCGAGCTAATGTGATGCAACGGAGTATTGTAAATTGGCGGGGATGTATTCCACCAGTGCTTCGCTAGGAAAGTCGAGCTAAAGCGCCATGTGTTACTGAATGTCTGAGCCCAATTGGCACGAGCAGCACGAGGTAGCACTTCCTCTTGATGTGCTGATTTTCGTAAGCCAGCCAATAGATCGGCTCGCTCATTGCCTTCCAAGCCCACATGTCCCGGGAGCCAGGACATCTGGGTCCCCGCGTTGTCTGACTCACCGCCCGGGTCCGCGGTATACGTCTGCTCCAATATCCAGCCTGTCTCGTAGTCGTGCAACGAACTTATAACGTCGCCGAATCTACAGAATCCGGTCTCCTTGTAGGCCTTGCAAATGTCGGACTGATAGGCCCAACGGACGGTATCGCGAAGATGTGCCGGAGCCCGGATTGGACCTTTTCTTGCCATTACCGAGCTATCGTTGCCCGCTGCCGTATCCCTCTTTATGTAGTACTGAGTGAGTTATTGAGACCGCGATAAACTTTGTCGTCCCCTTTGCCTTCCAGCTCCTTGTTCACTAACAAGCCTCTATCACAAGTTTTTTTCGCGGCGATTCGATCGAACCATGGCCGGCAGTAAGCGCTGCAAGAAAATGGAAAAATTAATGGAATTATCAATATACATATAAATCAAAATCATATTCGCCATAATAAAAACTCTTAACTTCCGACGTTAACGTTTCATATGACATTTCTCGATTTCGTGAAATGTCAATCAAAATCTATCGGCTACACGTATACCCACTAACACAATGGCATTTTAGAACCTGCGAATTTCGTACTAAATATGTACCAAAAGTGGATATTGTCCGTACTTTAGATAATGGATGTTTGTGTTAGTTCGTATACACCCATTCAGAAAATATGCAAGCGCTCCCCTAGTTAGCAAGTATGAAGTGCTCCCTGTCCACCGTAGACGCCGTACGCCGTCCGCAGTCCGCCGTACGCAAAACCGTTTGAAGGTGGGTAGCTCACAAACCCCTTGAGATATTAAGTTGAAATTTGTATGGTAGGTAGAGTAGGTGAACATCTACGAGTGGTACCTTTTGGAGGAGTGGGGGTGTAAGGGGGAGGAGGGAAAAGCGTTTTAGATGAAAAGTTTTGGTTTCTAGATCTCAGGAACCGCTTATGCTAGGAGGCTGAAAGTTGGAACTTATGAAGTACTATGATAGTGGACCCATTTGCAAAAAAATAGTCGATAGGGGTTGAGAGGTGTGCGAGTGGGGGGAGGGAAACAATGCGTCCAAAACGCTTGAAAGCTGGGATTGATACATTCTAAAATCCATATCTCCTGAACGATTGATGTACTTTGTTAATTTCTCGAAAGCCGCAAAGGATAGAAAGCTAAAAGATCTGCCAACAGTCTGGGCACAACTTTATTATTTTATGGGTAGAAGTCCGAAACGTGTGAACACCACCACCAACCCCAAAAGATAACAGTCGTACGAATTTACCCAATCTACCCACCATAGAAATTTCAATTTAATACCTCAACGGGTTTGGGAGCTACGCGCCTTCAAACGATTTTGCGTACGACGGAGGGCGTACGACTTACGGCGTCCACGGCGGAAAGACGGAAAATTTTTTTTTTGCTTTTTTGGTGTTTAGTTTTAATTTTAAGAAGGGGCGAAGCGCTAAGCCTCCGCGCACACTAGGCACCAAAAGAGCCCATAGCGATCCCTTCAGAACCTCGTAGGTCACTAAACATCCCCTAAACAACCCAGATCCCTAACGAACTTGACTAGCTTATCATGGCCTATTGACCTCAGGTCCTCCAAATTCTCAAAGAAAAGACTGCACAGCCACCTCAGTCGCCTCCTTGCAACCGCCTGACACTCACACAAAATGTGGGTGATGTCCTCCTCAGCATATAGGTGAAGGCAATACCTGCACACATCAGAGTCAGCGATCCCCATACGCATAGCATACTTCCTTACCAAGCAGTGCCCTGTCAGCATTCCGACAAGTAGCCGCAGACTTCCCCTACTTCATGTCAATATCTAACTAGTCTTTCGTCTGCCCAACCTTGGCCAGAGTGCCCTAGAAGTCCTACAGCTCGTTAGAGCCACCCATCTAGAGTTCGCTGCGTCCGCTGCACAATCCCTGATACGTGCTTTAATTCCGTTTAATGGCGGATTAACAACCTCTTCTACCATCCCGTCCGATGTCGATCCTAGTCTCGCCCGCTCATCGGCCTGTTCGTTGCCTGGTACGTCACTATGCCCTAGTACCCAACATAGTCGTATTCTATTCTGACTACAAAGTACCTTGAGCACTTCTCGACAGAGCTTTACTAGCTCGGACTTAATAGTCCCTGATTCCAATGCATTCAAAGCCGCCTGGCTGTCAAGAGTGAGAAATCCCGACCGAATAACCCCTCCATCAACATGATGTTACCTGCCTGGAGCACTACCAGAATCTCCGCTTGAAATACACTACAGGCATCCGTCAGCTTAAAGGACTCCCTTGCACTCAACTGCTCAGAGAAGACTCCAGCGCCAGTGCCGCATTCCATTTTGGAACCGTCCGTATACACGGAGAGTTCTCCCTCATTTACTACCCTGTTGCTTTCCCATTCCGCTCTGCTTTGCTATACAACCCTGAACGATGATTTAAAATCATTCACCGGGATCATATAATCCGTGCAAAAGTTGACCAGACCCTCAAGAAATTCCCTAAGAATGGAGCCGTGTCTTATGGATCTCTCCCTAAAGAGACCACAGCTCAATAGTTTTACCGCTATGTTTGACGCAACCTGCTTAATGAAAATATCAATTGGTGAAAAGTGCAAGCAAACTTCCAGTGCTGCTGTTGGCGTTGTGCGCAGGGCCCCTGTGGTCATAACACAAGCACTCCGCTGCACTCCACCCAGTTTCCTTTGAATATACTTTTTGTCTGTGGCTTTCTACCATACCAGTGACCCGTACGCCAATGCACCATATTTGGTTTCAAACTCCAGCTCTTTCCAACGCACTACACGCAAAAAGCGCGTTGTTAGCTTTTTTAATACGCTCTCCAACATTTTCTTTCAAATTTAGCTTCCTATCCAAGATCAGGCCCAGATATTTCGCTTTTCCGAAAGTTGCAGCTCGACCCCTTCAAGCATTGGCTGCCTGAATTCCGGTATCTTGTGTTTCCTAGTAAAAAAAACCAACTCAGTTTTTTAGTCGTTAACTCCCAAGCCACATCTTTTGGCCCACCTGCTCAGTGTATGGAGTGCCGACTCCAAGATGTCAGTAATAGTATCCAAAAATTTTCCCTGAACTAGTATGACTATGTCATCCGCGTATACCACAACCTTGATTCCTTTCGTTTCGATTTCCATCAGAACCTCGTTCACTACAAGAAGCCACAGAAGGGGCGATATCACCCCACCCTGTGGAGTACCCTCGAGGCTTGCCTTATTACCTTTCCTTGCCCCCTCTCCGAACTTACAATCCTGGTTTCTAACAAGGTCGTCAACCAGCCTGTCAGTAC
This sequence comes from Beris morrisii, assembly GCA_951812415.1. Classification (NCBI taxonomy): domain Eukaryota; kingdom Metazoa; phylum Arthropoda; class Insecta; order Diptera; family Stratiomyidae; genus Beris; species Beris morrisii. The sequence continues at coordinate 78,358,981 of OX638313.1, forward strand.
CTCCTCTAAACCTATGCCAATTAAAGCCTCCCTAATTGCTTCCACAGTTACGTTGTTGAAAGCCCACTCAACGTCAAGAAATGCCGCCAACGTAAATTCCTTACTTTTCAAACTAAATTAATGAATTTTTTTTTAAATTTCAGGTCGATCACAATACTTTATTATTAAAAAATAATAAAGTGAAATTGATAACTGTATACATACAAGTAGTATGTATACGTTTATATAGTGAAATTTTATGGGCTTTCCGAAAATGTTTTTAATTTTTTATTATTTTTGTGTCATTTAAATGAATTTTTCTCCAAAAGTATAACACTGATTGACACAGTTGATAGCAATTAGAAAGAAGAATTTGTGTCCTTTCCAACGATCCCAGAATTATTACGTTACGCTAAGTACAGCAGAAGTTAAAGATCAAACAGTGATCACAGGTACGATGAAAATCCTTCGTCCTTAAAATCGCGCTATCACCTTAACGGTGCAAAAACGGGAGTATGTGTTGAACGATTTTCTACTCAGGACAAGTTCCTCTATCTCCCATTTTCGTTTGAACCTCAGTACTAGTTACACCCTGTAGAGGTGCTATAGAGACATCACAGAAAATTAAAATTTTTGAAAGGGGTAGCAAGGTACGCGGGTTGGGGGCTTGTTTTTCATATCTCAGAAACGGCTTATGCTAAAAAGTTGAAACTTAGTATTTAGAAGTACTACAGGAGTAGTTAAAGTAAAACAAAAGTTTAAAATTTTATTGATGTACAGAGCTGGAGTAAAACAAATGTGCGTGAAAAGGGGTTTTCCAACATTTTCATGAATTTCGTTATTTTAACCTAAAGAATAACCAGGAGGCTATTTGGAACGTTATTTTTTAGGTTATCAGTCGCATAGTGACCTACACCGCATCTTGGTATTAAACACGTTTCGGACTTCTAACCAAAAAATAATAAAGTTGCGCTCAGACTGTTGCCAGATTTTTTTAAAGTGTAGCGAAAAGTTAAAAAGTGTTGAAAATAAAGCAAAGAACGCTAATTTGAATGTAAGTACATTATTTATGTCTGACAATGTAATTTTTTCATAATGAAGCTAGCATAGAAGCAAATTTTAAGAAATTTTTGTTGGTTTTCGACATCAGATGAGTTTCTGGTGCTTCTATGGTAGCTTCACGATGAAAAAATTGCATTCTCTTTAATATTACAATAAAATCAAATTGCGGTTGGCGGGATTCGATATCGCGCACTTAGTATGTGATTTATATGCCCTAGTGAACAACCAAAAATTCCACCAAATTGTTTAAAATATTAGATGATCTTCAGTGCCACCGACCTTAAAGGCCGTGACACATTAAAAGCAGAAAGTAGCGTCAGAAACAGCAGCGTCGTCAGTGCTGCTTTTCGCTCTGCTTTATGAATTTAAATAAAAGCAGAAGCAGAGAACTCCGCCATAGCCGGTCGCAAGCCCAGGTTGAGATAAGGAGGAGCGAGTGAATGTAGCCGTCAGAAAACATGACAGACTGGGAACACTGTTGTTCACAACAAGCAGTAGTCGGCAGAAAACAAGACAGACTGGGAACACTGTTTGTAACAACAAGCGACGCACACGCATACCAATGTAAAAAAATATATTGTTCGTTTTTTGTCAAAAAAATTCAGTAGAAATTTGGGTAACAGCGAGATAGCGTGAAAACGGTCTCATAATATAAAGAAATAAAAAATCTGTGCAAATAAACAAATCGACGCGTTTTAATGTAAAGAAAGTAAAATCGAACACGCTAAAGTGGTGACCTATCGACGAAAACGTTATATCGACCGACATAAAACTTAAAATTCGCGTCGAACTCAAATTCCGCAAGTGTACGAAATCAAAATGGAGGACGAAAATGGCATCGGTGCAAATGGGATAAACGCAAACGCAACTATTCCCCGAATGCCAATGCCGAAATTAATAGACCACCTGCATAATGCGGAAATATATTTAACAAGTCTCGAATTTTGGTTCGAAGCAAGCTCCGTTACCAGCGATGCAAAACGATATTATTCGGTTATGGCACAGGTGCCGCTTACGGATCTCGCATCAATCCGTACAGAAATCGGCACCGTACCGGCTGCTGGTAAGTACGAGCATATTAAACCAATCATTATCGCGCATTTTTCCGACTCACAACAAAAGCGATTCCGCGAAGCAATCCATGATGTGCAGCTCGGCGACTCGAAACCCAGCCAACTCTACGAAAAAATTAAGCGTCTCGCATCCGATTCTTTAACCGAAACCGCCCTCATTGAGCTTTGGGCCGCACGATTACCCGAAATGGCGCACGCTGCCGTAATCCAAATGAATGGATCGCCAATTAAAGATCGCATAGTCGCAGCCGATGCGTTAGTAGAATCCCTTCGGCTTAGATCAATCGGTGAAGGAGGTGTCAGGCAGGTGACAAATGAAATAAATGCATTCGAAAAATTGAGTCAGCAAATCGCCGAACTTGAACGAAAATTTTCATCATTTGGGAAAGACAGAAGCCGCAGCAGATCGCGCGCCGAAAATCGAAACCGAGAGCGTTCTAAGTCCCGTAGTGAGTACCCAAACTGTTGGTATCACTGGAAATTCGGTGTCGACGCAAAGCATTGCCGCCAGCCGTGCAAATTTAAAAACACGGACGACACGTCAAACTCCGCGAAACAAAAGTGACGCCAGATGCCGGTGCAGGATTTAGGTCGCGAACAGCCTGAATCCAAATCAATAAACCGATTGAAAATTTACGACAAAACAAGCAACATCGGATATTTAATCGATACAGGTGCCGACGTATCGTTCGTCCCACTCAATCGTAGCACAGGATTTTAAAACATCTGGCGTGAAACTGTTCGCAGCAAATGGCACAGAAATAAAGACGTACGGCGAAACGACACAGAAGGTAAACCTTGGATTGCGACGTGAATTCTTGTGGACGTTTCAAATTGCCGACGTCACTTCGGCTATTATTGGAGCCGATTTTATTACCCACTTTGGATTACTCATACATCTAAAAGATAATAAAATAATTGATCCGCTCACTGGGTTAAATACAAATTGTATGCGAATTAATGTTGAGCAACCAGTTGAGTACAAAGCGTACAAAATAAATTCAATTTACGCCGATATATTGAATGAGTATAAAACTATTACGCAAACACGGCCACCAGGTAGCGTAACATCATCGCCTGTTGTCCACCGAATCGTAACTGTAGGACAACTAGTCTATACGCGACCTCGACGCCTAGAACCGGAAAAGCTCGAACAGGCTCGAAAGGAATTCGAAATTTTAATGAAAGCGGGCATTTGCCGACCGTCGAGTAGCGGGCAAGTCCCCTGCACTTGGCAAAAAAGCCGGACGGATCATGGCGCCCATGTGGCGACTATCGCGCTTTAAATGCGATTACGATTCCCGACCGTTACCCGATCCCGTACTTAAACGATTTCGCAGGCAATTTGCAAGGAAAGACAATATTCTCAAAAATCGACTTGCAAAAAGCCTTTCACCAAGTTCCTGTAGCGGAACAAGACATCGAGAAGACCGCAATTACGACGCCATTCGGTCTTTTCGAGTTTATGTTCATGACTTTTGGACTACGAAATGCCGCGCAAACCTTTCAGCGGTTAATCCACGAAGTTTGTCGCGGTCTGGATTTTGTATTTGCATACATCGACGATCTGTGCATCGCCTCTGCGACACCCGAAGAACATCGCGAACACCTGCGGATCATCTTTCAGCGACTCAAGGTTCACATCTTGACAATTAATGTGGCAAAGTGCAGTTTTGGCAAACGAGTGATCCAATTTCTTGGACATCGAGTGTCACCTGACGGGTTATTACCGTTGCCAGAAAAAGTTGAAGCATTACAGAACTTTCCGCTCCCAACGATGGTTAAACAATTGAAAAGTTTTTTGGCTACTCTCAACTTCTACCGTAAATTTTTGCAAGAAGCCATCGAAACACAAATGATCGGACAATGCTGAAATGGTCAGCTAAAACAATAGAGGCGTTCGAAAAGTGTAAGCGTGAATTAGCGAACGCAACGCTACTCGCCCATCCCTCAAAAACAGCAGAACTTTCGCTCCACGTGGATGCCTCCGATATTGCTGCAGGTGCAGTACTACATCAATTTATTGACGGCGCACTACAACCGCTTGGATTTTTTTCCAAAAAATTCGATAAGGCACAGGTACGATATAGTACATACGATCGGGAGCTGACAGTAATATATTTGGCAGTCAAACACTTCAAGTTTATGCTGCAAGGGAGGATTTGCCATATATACACAGACCATAAGCCACTTATTTTTGCGTTTAAGCAAAAACTCGAGAAGGCCAACGATCGTCAAGCGCGCCAACTGGATTATATTGGACAGATGACAACCGATATCCGTCACATAAAAGGAGCCGAAAATGTGACAGCGGATTTATTGTCTCGCATACAGAGCTTACACTCCACAGCCGAAATTGACTACGATAAATTAGCAGATGAGCAACAAACCGATGAAGAGCTTAAATCAATTCGCGAAAAAGGTAATTGCAAATTTTCAATCGATCTAAAATTTTATACCGTTCCAGGCAGTTCAAAGCGACTCTTGTGCGACTATACTACAAACAACATTCGCCCTTTCGTTACAAAAAAACTTCGAGAGCAATTTATTAGGGCAATTCACGATATCTCTCATCCTGGAAAACGTGCCACAGCTAAATTGATGACTACACGATTCGTTTGGCCCGGCATTCAATCGGATGTCGCAAGAATCGTCCGGAACTGCCTGAAATGTCAACGTGCAAAAATTGGACGGCATACGCATGCCCCCCTACAAAAATTCGAAGCACCATCAGACCGATTCGCGCATATACACATCGATCTGGTAGGACCATTTCCGCCGTCCGACGAAAATCGGTACTGTCTAACTATCATCGACCGTTTTACCCGTTGGCCGGAGGATATACCAATTCGGAATATGACAGCAGCAACTGTAGCAGACGCATTGCTATACGGATGGATCTCAAAATATGGAATTCCAAAGATCATTACATCGGATCAAGGAGGCCAATTTGAGTCCGACCTTTTCGCCGAACTGGCGCGAACTCTAGGCATACGCCATTTCAAAACTACGGTCTATCACCCTCAAGCAAACGGGCTGGTAGAGAGATGGCACCGAACACTAAAAGCAGCAATCCTCTGCCATAATACAATCAAATGGACAGCCCACCTGCCAATGATTTTGCTGGGCCTACGATCCACGTTCAAAGAAGATATAGGCGCTTCAGCAGCGGAATTAGTATTTGGCACGACTCTCCGAATTCCCGGTGAATTCTTCGACGAAAATCCATCGAACAAAACAGCATCGCAAACAGTCATCGATCTTCGAAACGCAATGGAAGAATTGCGTCCAACTTCGGTGAAATAGCACAGCAAGCCGAAAGTTTTCATCCACGGCGACTTGCATACGGCATCGCACGTTTTCGTGCGGGATGATTCAATCCGGCCAAGCCTTACACATCCGTACAACGGACCGTTCGAGGTGCTGGAGCGCGCGCCCAAATATTTTAAAGTGCAAATCGGAAAGCGTCAAACGAAAGTCACAATCGACCGACTGAAGCCATCGTATCGTGAGCCACCGAGTAACACCCCGATTCAATCATCGCGTGAAAGTCAAAACCAACTGTTGGAACCACCGGCTACCTCAAACAGTTCGCCATCATCGACGAAAGTTACCCGGTCCGGTCGACATGTACGATTTCCCGAGAAGTACAAGTAACCTTTCGTCTAGGCGGGGGGTACTGTAGCCGTCAGAAAACATGACAGACTGGGAACACTGTTGTTCACAACAAGCAGTAGTCGGCAGAAAACAAGACAGACTGGGAACACTGTTTGTAACAACAAGCGACGCACACGCATACTAATGTAAAAAAATATATTGTTCGTTTTTTGTCAAAAAAATTCAGTAGAAATTTGGGTAACAGCGAGATAGCGTGAAAACGGTCTCATAATATAAAGAAATAAAAAATCTGTGCAAATAAACAAATCGACGCGTTTTAATGTAAAGAAAGTAAAATCGAACACGCTAAATGAACACATCCTGAATGGCCAGTAACACCAGTGCGTCTCAGGAAGTAGGTCTGAAACCGGTGTAGATGGACTCGCGGCATAGCTGTGAGAACTCCAACACACCATAACCGGCTGAAAGTTGTTCAAATGTCTATGTACTATAGACCTGGCCCTCCAGGTTGGGGGTTGGGCGATGGGCTAATAACTCATCCCCGGAAAAAAACCCGTTGTTCCGAAAGCAGGACTACAGCCTCGGATAAGATTGGATCAACGGCAACGACTCTGGCAACGCATTAAGGACTATTCTTTTGGATCTTGGAACGCTCGCTCCCTTTACAGAACAGGTGCACTGCGAGAGCTTTTTAATAAAGTTTCAGGATACAACATCAACATTCTGGCGGTCCAGGAAACGAGATAGCTTGGCAGCGAGATTAATGACTTGCGGACACACACAATACTAACCAGTGGAAAACCTTCGGGGAGCAGGGAATTTGGAGAAGCTTTCGTGGTAGATAGCAAATTTAAAAACTTAATCACCGACTTCAAACCCGTAAACGAAAGGTTGGTTGCGATCCGCATAAAAACAAAATTGTTCAATGTATGGCTGGTAAACTGTCACGCTCCAACAGAGGAAAAAGATGATGCAGTGAAGAACATATTCTACAACACCCTAGAACAAACATATGATTCTTTACCATCCAACGACATAAAGATACTTCTAGGAGACTTCAATGCAAAAGTTGGACAAGAGGAGACACATAGAGGAACCACAGGAAAGCACAGTCTCCATAATACCACCAATGACAATGGACAACGTCTAATCGACTTCGCAACCAGCAAAAACTTAGTTGCAAGCTCAACATGCTTCCCCCATCGCAACATTCATAAAAGAACGTGGTCATCTCCGGATGGCCGCACTTTCAACCAAATTGGCCACGTTCTGATCGACAGAAGGGCTGTGACCTGCATTCTAGACGTACGATCTTTTCGCGGGGCAAACTACGACTCCGACCACTATCTAGTAAAAGTGAAATATCGATGTCGAGTGGCATTATGTGGGTATTCGAAAAAGGGCAGGACACCAAATTTGATATCGATAAACTAAAGGACGAGGCTGTCGCGTTAGCTTATAAGTCAGCGCTACAAACATGCTTTGAAGCGTTACTAACTGACGAAGTGACAACCATCAATCAAGAGTGGACACAGTTGAGAGATGGTATCAGAACGACAGCATAGGACTAAAATCCCAACTGAAACGTAATGACTTTATAAGACTAAATTTCGACATGAACTCACATAATCTACGATCCGCATATACTGCCGTCAAACAAATAAGACAAGGCTATAAGCTACGAACAAACCTCTGTAAAGACAAGGACGGCCGTATCCTTAGTGACGCAGAACAAATTAAACAAAGATGGGTTGAGTACTTTAAAAAGCTGCTAAACCCGAACAGAGTGATGGCCACCGACCCAATTATTACACCAAGTGCACCATCTGATGAGCAGGCATCAACTACGGTACCCACTGTCGGAGGAGTTGAAGCAGCCCTGCGCGACCAAAAAATACACAAATCATTTGAAGTTGATGCAATGCCAGTGGAGCTTCTAGAGGGAGGTGGTCCATACCTCGCCAATCTCCTACACAAAATCATGACAAAAATTTGGATTGAAGAAAAAATACCCGACGGCTGGCGCCAGAGCATTATATGTCCAATCTATAAGAAAGGAGATAAACTGCAATGTGAAAATTATAGAGGCATATTACTGTTGTTTACGTCTTACAAAATACTGACGAAATTAATTCAGAATCGATTAAAGCCTTATACAGAAAGTATTATTGGCGAATACCAGGGTGGTTTCAGAACCGGACGATCTACTATTGACCAGATATTCTCAGTTAAGCAAGTGCTAGATAAATGCTGGGAGTATAACATTGACGTGCACCAGATCGTCGTATACTTCCAACAGGCATACGATAGTATAGATGGTAATGTACTATATAAAATAATGCTTGACTTCGGAAGCCCATCAAAACTCGTCCGATTAACAAAAATGACCATGACTGACACTGAATCTCAAGTAAGGATACAAAACGAGCTTATCCAAAGCTTCCGAATAGAATTCGGCCTGAAGGAGGGAGATGGACTCGCTCCCATGCTCTTCAATCTCGTCCTAGAATATGTCATCAGAAAGGTACCCGTTGATACCAGAAGCACCCTACTAATCAAGTCTCAACTCAACTAGTGGTGTACGCGGATGACATAACCATCATGGCCAGATCTGTTCCAGACGCGAAGGAAGTCTTCCATTGTCTAGACTCAGCGGCAAAGGATGTCGGATAAAGGGTCAATGAGAATAAGACCAAGTTCATGACCAAAACAAGAAGAAACGCGCCAACTAGACAAAATATGACCATGGGGGACTACAACTTGGAGAATGTGGATCATTTCTCATACTTGGGATCACACATTGTATCGAAAAACAGCCTAATCTGTTTTCTCAGTCGACTACTATGATCTAAAAACATTAAACTGTAAATGCAATAAAATCTAATACTCTTTGCAATAAACGTCAAATTGTTTATTCGGAGAACGGGCTGTTCTGAATAAGAAACATATGTTTTGAAAATTGTTTAGACCAGGAAAAAATAATTGGAGATGAGGCTTTTCCAGATCTCAGCTTTATAGTGCAGGGAAATCATTTGTGTGTTTTTCAAATTAGTGATCTTTCATTGCGCAGTTCTGAGTTCTCAATATGGTTCGCTTTGCTGTTAAAGGGTGTGGAAGAACCCCATTCTTTAATAAGGATGTGCCATTTTTTACTTTTTCCGAAAGAATTATCAAGGTGAGTATATTTATCGAAGCTAAAAAATATGATTTATACTTTTAATTCTAGGCGTTCGAAATGGAAGTCATTCGCAGGCATAGATGGCAATGAACCCAATTTTATATCTATAATTTTCTATTGAGCTGTATTATTTTAGTTTCTTTAAATAAAATTACATTGAAGACTTTATTTTTATTTATTTGTAGCTTATAATCTGAATACTGTTCGGTTAAATTAATACCGCATAGCTTCTCAATCTATTATCCGATATAAAATTTAGCGCGAATTCGAACCAAATCCAAATTTAGTAATCGACTGAGACTGTGGAGGTGCTGTAACTCGATACGGTTTTTTCTATGGAGCTTATATGGGCGCTTCCCCTCTATCTCATACCATTTGAATATGACAAACCGCTTATAAAGACGCATTTTACCTACACAGAATGAAAATTCTATTGTACTCGTACTTAAACAATAGAGAATATTTTTCCAAACTTTCTTCCATAGCGCTTCTTATGCCATCGCCAAGGAAGCATCTTATACTTGCCGTACAAACTTACTTAAAATGCTTCAATAACGGTTCCTAGGGCTTTCAAGCGAGCGCTTCACAACTGCTACCTAGGGGAGCATTTTCATATTTTCCGAATGGAACAAAGCTTTCGAAAAGCTCATTAGCATCAATAAATTGTCGATGCTCAAAAATAAACTTGTAAGCTGCCTGAAAAACAGGAACGAAGCGCTTACCACTGCGGACACGTAATACTAAAAAGCAGCAGGATAGGCACGGAAAAAGAAGCGATCCAAGCTTCCAAAGAAGCGCGATAGTAGTGTAATGGGCAGTGACTCTAGTTGCAGAGCCTCCTATATATGAAAGCCGACGGGTAGGTTGTAAGATGGTGTATGTGGGTGACCATTCGATATTTCACAGTTTTGGTTTTCGTATGGTAGAAGTGCGCGTTGAATATCGTGGATAAGTTTTGTGCGAATTCGCAACTGATTTAGAGAAATTTTACGAAAATATTTTGCTGCCAAAAAGTGTGGTTAGACTAGAAATGTTTACAATGTTCAAAATGTTATTTTTATTTGTATAATAAGTAAGTGACATAATTCAATTATAGTTGGTTTTTAATATTAATTAATATGTTTAAAAGTTCGTGATGTGTAAAATGTGATTGTGGGGATGCCGCATTAACATGAAAAGTTTTTCGATTCCTATACTGGCTAGCAAGTTGTGACTAAATTTTGCAATTTTGTACATAATGTAAATATTCGTGTGAAATTAGTACTTTCACTCAACATGAGTAGTTTATACTCTAGATGAAATCATATACAGGGTGTAACTAGTACTGAGGTTCAAACGAAAATGGGAGATAGAGGAACTTGTCCTGAGTTGAAAATCGTTCTACACATACTCCCGTTTTTGCACCGTTAAGAAGATAGCGCGGTTTTAAGGACGAAGGATTTTCGTCGTACCTGTGATCACTGTTTGATCTCTAACTTCTGCTGTACTTAGCGTAACGTAATAATTCTGGACTCGTTGGAAAGGACACAAATTCTTCTTTCTAAATGCTATCAACTGTGTCAATCAGTGTTGTACTTTTTGAGAAAAATTCTTTTAAATGACACAAAAATAATAAAAAATTAAAAAAAAATACAAAAAAGTCTTGTTTTCTCCAAGAAGGACCTGATTAACCACCAAATTTTATTACATTTTCGGAAAGCCCATAAAATTTCACTATACGTTTGATAACAGAATTTCTTCATATTTGCAACAACAAGTGAGTTCCCTGCACATGTTGGAAATACTGCTAAACATAGAATTTACCGCAAAACAGATGCAGTAATGAGCAACTATGTTAATAACACACGTATTGCTCTTATGTGTGGAAATTATATTACAGGTAGCGTCTATTTAAGTAAATTAACTAACATCCATTTAAGTTAATTAAGTAATATTCATTTAAGTAGGGCGTGGAGTTTACCTGCTCCCTTAAGGAACAGGAATGACTTCGTCCTACGTAGATTTTTCTGCGATAAAAGCATCGGGAGGAAGCAGCAGCAAACAGAATGTCATAGACATCATTACGAGCAACATGGCAAGCAATAGGAGGTCTTTTACAACGGAAGAAATGGCAGACATGCACTTCGTGTATGGGTTGTGCGACGGGAATGCTAGGCGAGCCGAAAGAGTTTACCGGGAACGGTATCCGGACAGATCTCGGTACACCCATTATCGGATGTTCATCAACATTCATCGGAACCTTCGTGAACGAGGTACACTGCAGCCGTGGCGGGAGACACAACATCCAGGACGGCGACACTCGGTACCTGTGGCCACGGAGGAGCGCATACTGCACATCGCGGCTAGGGACCCCACGGTAAGCACACTTTTTTGTATTTTTTTTAATTTTTTATTATTTTTGTGTCATTTAATTGAATTTTTCTCAAAAAGTGTAACACTGATTGACACAGTTGATAGCAATTAGAAAGAAGAATTTGTGTCCTTTCCAACAAGCCCAGAATTATTACGTTACGCTAAGTACAGCAGAAGTTAGAGATCAAACAGTGATCACAGGTACGATGAAAATTCTTCGTCCTTAAAAACGCGCTATCTCCTTAACGGTGCAAAAACGGGAGTATGTGTAGAACGATTTTCTACTCAGGACAAGTTCCTCTATCTCCCATTTTCGTTTGAACCTCAGTACTAGTTACACCCTGTAGAGTATTATAATTTTAATCCAGCTCAAAAGTTTGTAACGCTTAGAACCAAGCCACGGACGAAAAAAAGTTACATATTATTTTTTGTTTATTTGGAGCCAAAAACCTAAAATCCGCTTGACGTCCGTCCATCCGTCCGTCCGTCTGTCCGTGAACACGATAACTCAAGAACGCCTTCACCTAGGATCTTGAAATTTTGAATCTGGATGTTTGGTTGAATTTGTAAGGCTAAGTTCGTTAACGGGCAAAATCGTCCTACTCCTTCGGGTAGCTGCCATACAAAATGTCCTTAAACACGTGTTCAAGAATATTAGCCGATAACTTCGGAAGGGTTTAAGCTACGACTTTGAAATTTTGTATGTGTTACTTTTTTAATAGTTGGAGCTAAATGTATGATTATGAAAAAATCCTGTTAGTCTTTCGTGTAGCTGCCATACAAATATCCTGTCAAAATGTATTCCCTTAATTTACGACACTCACTATAACTCAAGTAATCTTTTAGCTACGAATTTGGAATTTTGTACAAATTAGTTTTGAGTGAAAAGAAAGTTTGACTTTACTAGTCAGCAAAATCCTTTTACTCCTTCTGGTAGCTGCCATACAAAATGCCCTTAAAACACGTGTTTAAGAATATTGGCCGATAACTTCAGAAGGGTTTAAGCTACGTCTTTGAAATTTTGTACGTGTTATTTTTCCAATAGTTGGAGCTAAATGTATGATTATGAAAAAAATCCTATTAGTCCTTCGTGTAGCTGCCATACAAATATCCTGTCAAAACGTCTTCACTTAATTTACGGAAGTTCGTTAACGGGAAAAATCGTCCTACTCCTTCGGGTAGCTGCCATACAAAATGACCTTGGAACACGTGTTCAAGAATATTGGTGGATAACTTCAGAAGGGTTTAAGCTCCGTCTTTTAAATTTTGTACGTATTATTTTTCCAATGGTTGGAGCTAAATGTATGGTTATGAAGAAAATCCTGTTAGTCCTTCGAGTAGCTGCCATACAAATATCCTGTCAAAACGCCTTCACTTAATTTACGGAACTTACTATAACTCAAGTAATCTTTTAGCTATGAATTCGGAATTTTGTACAAAGTATTTTTGAGTAAAAACGAAGTTCGAGTTTACTTATCAGCGAAATCCTTTTACTCCTTCTGGTAGCTGCCATACAAAATGTCCGTAAGACACGTGTTCAACCATATTTTTCGATAACTTTTGGACGCTTCAAGCTACGTATTTGAAATTTTGTACACCGTTTATTTTTGAATGGTTCCAAGAAAAAGGATAAATATGTAAGAAATCGAGTGAGTACTTCCAGCACCTCTCATGTGAAAGTCCTTCAAATAGGACATTTTTTTTCAATGACTTACCCAGTTCAAGATATGAAATTAAACACTGAATATTGTCTTTTAGTTTTGAGTAGCAATCCATTGGCAGTCCTTAATAAAAAACACACAACATGCAGACACGTAATTCTACTTTATTCCCAACTACAATATAAATCAGAGTTCAGTATTCATCTAGAGTATTACACGATTGGCTTGCAGCCGAGATATGTACGCAACTGGTCCTAATTGTTTTCTAATATTACTTTATTATTTTTTAATAATAAAGTATTGTGATCGACCTGAAATTTCAAAAAAATTTGCTACCCTGAAATTTTGTATTTTCACGTTTTAGGACTAGTAAACCCCAAAAAAAAAAAATTTTCCTCTGTCCGCCGTACGCCGTACGCAAAATCGTTTGAAGGCGCGTAGTTCCCAAACCCGTTGAGATATTAACATGAAATTTTTATGGTGGGTAGATTGGGTGAACCGCTACGACTGGGATATTTTCGGGTGGTGTTGGTACGAGGGGAGAGGAGAGGGGAGCGCGTTAGACGAAACACTTTGGTTTCTAGATCTCAGGAACCACTTATGCTAGGAGGCTGAAACTTGGAACTTATGTAGTACTATGATAGTGGACTCATTTGCAAGGTCGATAAAGGTTAAGGGGTGTGGAAGAGGGAGGGAAAACAATTAGTCTGAAACGGTTGAAAGCCGGAATTTATTTATTTATTTATTTACGGGTGCAAGACCCTCAGAGAAAAATACAGCTTATATATATAAATGTAAAGGAGAATAAAATGAAGAATGTGTAAAAAAGAAGAAAAAGAAAAAAAGAAAAATAAGACTAAAATTAAATGGAAATAATTTTAAAACTAAAAACTAAAAACTAAATAAGAAAGGAAAACATTTCATAATTCTATAGCCTTTAGGCATTCAATATTTGTACTAAATATGTCCAACTTAGCTGAATGCATGTTAGCAGTTCTCATTAAGCGAGTGGCCGGACTGTTGTTAGCATAACTAGTTTCATGATGATCGATGTAAAAAATATCGGTTGAGCGAGACGCATGTTTTGGAACCCGGAAATTTAAAGATTCTAGAAATTCAGGGCAATCCAACCTATCATTAACAATTTTGAATAAGGCTATTAGCTCATATCGCTCACGTCGTTTAGACAGTGGCTCCATATTCAATGTAGTGAGCAAATAGTCATAATCAATTGTTTCAACAGGTATACAAAGTTTAAAGGCAATGTACCGCAGGAATTTGTGTTGAACAGTTTCAATATGGGCAGAGTGAATATGAAAACAAGGGTTCCAGATGACAGATAAATATTCCAGATGTGGACGCACCAATGAGCAATAAAGAATTTTTAGGGAATAAATATTATTGAAGTCTTGACTATTGCGTATAGCGAAACCCAGCATTCTCCGAGCTGAACTACATATTCTGTTATAGTGAGGTACGAATGTCAATTTAGAGTCAAGTAAAAGACCCAAGTCTTTGACAACATCAACCTCTGGTAACAGGCAAGTATTAAAATAATAATTAATATTGACGCGCTCACGACGTCTGCTGAAGGCAATGTAATTACACTTGGAGATGTTCAGGGGAAGACGATTTGTGATGCACCAATCATACAAGCAATTAAGATTATTTTGAATAATTCTACAGTCGTGTACAGTGTTTATAATTTTATAAATTTTTAGATCATCCGCGAATAATAAAAAATTTACGTTGACGAATATATTCGATACATCATTAATAAAAACAAGAAAGAGCAGAGGTCCTAAATGCGATCCTTGTGGTACTCCTGATGTTACGAGAAAAGGTTCCGATTGAGCAGATTTTATATTTACAATACTAGTGCGATCATGGAGGTAATCACGTATCCAATTCAGAAGATCGCCAGAGATGCCTAATGCGTGAAGCTTCGAAACGAGTAGGCAGTGATCAACTTTGTCGATGGCTTTAGAGAAGTCGGTGTAGATTGCGTGGACCTGGGAATTAGTTCCCATTGCATGTATAATAGTCTCAACATAGGGCAAGAAATTAGTCATTGTAGACTTCCGCTTCTGGAAACCATGTTGGTGAGGGGTGATGTAGTTTCTCAGTAATGGTGTTAATTTGTTCGTGACAATTGCATCAAAAATTTTAGAAAGGGCCGATTGGATTGAAATGGGCCTGTAATTGTGAACATTGCATTTATCATTAGACTTATGAATTGGTATAATAAATGAAGTCTTCCACAATTCAGGAAATAGACCCGAACGTAATGATAAATTTAGAAGAATCGTAATGGGTAATGCCAAAAACTGACGACAGTTAAACAGAAATAATGGTGGGACACCATCGGGTCCCATACCTTTAGATGTATCAATAGTATCAAGCATCGAAGTGACACCTGAGATGACAACATTTAACGACGACAAACTTAGGTTATAGCTGCCCAGTGTGGATAAATTCGGCACGGCAGATGGAAGAGTGCTATTATCGGAGTACACACTGGAAAAATACTTAGCAAAGAGGTTTGCAATGCTAGAAGGATCAGATGCAGTAATATCATTCGCATACATACAGGATGGAAGAACATTCTCTGACCTAAGTGAATTAACGTAGTTCCAGAATGCCTTAATGTTATTGGAAGAGATATTAGCTTCAATGTTGCTAGTGTATTCAATATAACAGGATGCCTTTTTAGCTTTACAGAGACCGCGTAAGCGTGAGAATTCCAGGTAGTCAGTTTGGGAAAGCGATACCTTATATTTAGCATGTGCTATTTTTTTGTCCTTGATAAGTTGACGCAATTGAGCGTCGTACCAACGAGGATATAACGAACTATAAATAATTTGAGAAGGGACTAAATCATCGATAATATTATAAAGAACGCCATAAAATCTAGAAACGGCTTCATTAATATCTACCATATCGAGTAAGAGCGGCCAGTCGATTAATGAGAGCTGTTCACAGATAAAATTATAGTTAGCAATTTTAAAATTATAGGAAGCAAAGTGATGAATGTGAGTAATATTAGGGATTGAATTTAATTTTATGTTTATGTTGAGGGCTGGATGGTACATTTTGTCAAGCGGCAGCAATTCGTCGTGCGATGAAGCCGCTTCAGGCTGTGGTGAAAGATTGGAAAATACCAGATCCAGTAGCTTCCCTTTGGCGTTGAGAATTCGGTTGCTTTGGGTGAAATTAAGATCGCAGAAATGGTCAATGAGAGCACTGGCCGTGCTATTAACTCTGGATTCATACCAGTTGGGGGAGGCCCAATCAACTTCTGGCTGGTTGTAGTCTCCAATGATCAGGGTATCCGCAAATGGAAAGCTGTTAATTATGGCTTCGATAAACTGGCAATGGCTGGTGTAAGACTCGGCTGGAGATGATGGTGGCATGTAGACACATCCAATAAATAATTTGCGCTGGCTAAGGCTGAGTTCAACGAAGATATCTTCCACGTCGTTCGAGGACTTTATCAAAAGTTTGGAAGAGTAACAATTTTTCACAGCTAGTAGGCAACCTCCACCTCTGGACTTCGTACTTCGAGTATGGCACCGATCCAAGCGAAATACATTGTAGTTTGAAAATCTAAGTTCACTGGTTAGGATATCGTCATCCAACCAAGTTTCAGTGAGAATGATAGCATCGAATTCTCTGTTTACTAAGCTCAAGCGAAGGAGGGGTAGCTTGGTTTTCATGCCCCTGACGTTTTGATAATAAATCAGGAACACCTTATCCGCTTGCTGCAAAGGGGTTGAGTAAGTATCATGAGCTACGTGGAGTCGGTGATCGCTCCTGGTAACCCGTTTTTTGGTTGGTGCTTGAAGGGTCGAATGAGTAGTCCTTCAGGCCAGAATTCCGCAGCGAAACACTTATCGTAGACTTTGCTAGGAATACCTAATTTGAAGTTGATGAAACGCAGGACGTCGGCATCTCTTTTCACCAGTTTCAAACATCGTATGTCATCATCGCAAATATTAAGTTTATTGGCAACGTACTTAATAATCGACTTTTCATCAGTGGCCGAGTTGAGTCGCGATAAGTGGAGCCATTTATGACCAGTAACAATCTTTATACTGTCCTGGACATCACCACTACCAATTATTCTTCTGCGAGAACGTCGCTTATTCTGGACAACATTCCACTCTGAGGATGCACTTGGTACATCAACTGACGTATTGGTCTTTCTAGAAACCAAGCTCCATTGATTGGAAGATTCATCATTTCCATCATCTTCAATCCGACGATTTCCATGACGATTATCACTTTCTGCTGGAAGCTTTGACAACGACGATACAGAACTTGTTTTTGGTTTTGTTTTTCGGGTTGGTGCACCCACACCAACCACACTTGCATTTCTGGGCCGCAAACGTGATAACGGAGATATCATATCGGCTGCATCAGTAATTAAAGCTGTCGATGTAGAGTGATTGCTAGGCAACGATGACGACGACGACGACGACGCGACAGGACCGTTCAGACACACCGTGGGCATAGTGTTACGAATAGGCGACGGCACACATGTACGGTTAATGTCAATTAGAACAGCATCGAGTTTATTTTGCAGTACATTAAAATCACTATGCAGAGATTTCACAGTTTCTTTTGTTTTTAAAATTTTTGAAGCATACGCTGAGGATGACGTCGGTCGGCATTTCAAACAAAACCAATAAAGGCCACTAGCAGAATTTGCCACTGCATCTCCAACAATACCGGATAATCCCACGCATTTGCTGTGAAAAACTTTCGCACATAAGCCGGAGCAGCACAGAAAAGGTGTCTTATTGTCTTTATCGACACACGCTGATACACTGCACTCCGCCATAAAGCCAGTTACCGAAAATTACCGAAATTTAATTAAGTAATAGTAACAATATCGCGACACTAATAAAAGTACGCGAGAGAGTTGAAGTAATACGTCCGAAACGTTCAAAGAACATTGACCTGATTTGAAACATTCTAAAATCGATATCTCCTGAAGAAATGACGTCAAAAGATTGAAACTTCGGTTTTGTCCTTAGGGATACTTCAAGATTAGACAAGGGCTATCTTTGGATTACAACATCTTCCAAACCAATTACACCAAGAATATAAAATTTAGTTTCTGTATAAGGTAAACTCCACGCCCTACTTAAGTGGATATTACTTAATTAACTTAAATGGATGTTAGTTAATTTACTTAAATGGACGCTATCTAATTAGTTGCCATATTTTTACTTACCTGTAACATAATTTCCACACATAAGAGCAATACGTGTGTTGTTAACATGGTTGCTCATTACTGCATCTGTTTTGCGGTAAGTTCTATGTTTAGCAGTATTTCCAACATGTGCAGGGAACTCACTTGTTGTTGCAAATATGAAGAAATTCTGTTATCAAACGTATAGTGAAATTTTATGGGCTTTCCAAAAATGCAATAAAATGTGGTGGTTAATCAGGTCCTTCTTGGAAAAAACAAGACTTTTTTGTATTTTTTTTTAATTTTTTATTATTTTTGTGTCATTTAAATGAATTTTTCTCAAAAAGTATAACACTGATTGACACTGTTGATAGCAATTAAAAAGAAGAATTTGTGTCCTTTCCAACGAGTCCAGAATTATTACGTTACGCTAAGTACAGCAGAAGTTAGAGATCAAACAGTGGTCACAGGTACGATGAAAATCCTTCGTCCTTAAAATCGCGCTATCTCCTTAACGGTGCAAAAACGGGAGTATGTGTGCAACAATTTTCTACTCAGGACAAGTTCCTCTATCTCCCATTTTCGTTTGAACCTCAGTACTAGTTACAGAGCCCCTATAGAGACATCATAGAAAAATAAAATTTTTGATAGGGGTTTTAAGGTACGGGGGAGAGGGGTGGTTTTTCATATCTTAGAAACGGCTTATGGTAGAAAGTTGAAACTTATTACGTATATGTAGATGTGCTATTAGAGTAATTAAAGCAAAACAAAACTGAAACGTAATGACTTTATAAGACTAAATTTCGACATGAACTCACATAATCTACGATCTGCATATACTGCCGTCAAACAAATAAGACAAGGCTATAAGCTACGAACAAACCTCTGTAAAGACAAGGAAGGACGTATCCTTAGTGACGCAGAACAAATTAAACAAAGATGGGTTGAATACTTTAAAAAGCTGCTAAACCCGAACAGAGTGATGGCCACCGACCCAATTATTACACCAAGTGCACCATCTGATGAGCAGGCATCAACTACGGTACCCACTGTCGGAGGAGTTGAAGCAGCCCTGCGCGACCAAAAAATACACAAATCATATGAAGTTGATGCAATGCCAGTGGAGCTTCTAGAGGGAGGTGGTCCATACCTCGCCAATCTCCTACACAAAATCATGACAAACATTTGGATTGAAAAAAAATACCCGACGGCTGGCGCCAGAGCATTATATGTCCAATCTATAAGAAAGGAGATAAACTGCAATGTGAAAATTACAGAGGCATATCATTGTTGTTTACGTCTTACAAAATACTGACGAAATTAATTCAGAATTTATACAGAAAGTATTATCGGCGAATACCAGGGTGGTTTCAGAACCGGACGATCTACTATTGACCAGATATTCTCAGTCAAACAAGTGCTAGATAAATGCTGGGAGTATAACATTGACGTGCACCAGATCGTCGTGGACTTCCAACAGGCATACGATAGTATAGATCGTAATGTACTATATAAAATAATGCTTGACTTCGGAAGCCCATCAAAACTCGTCCTATTAACAAAAATGACCATGACTGACACTGAATCTCAAGTAAGGATACAAAACGAGCTTATCCAAAGCTTCCGAATAGAATTCGGCCTGAAGGAGGGAGATGGACTCGCTCCCATGCTCTTCAATCTCGTCCTAGAATATGTCATCAGAAAGGTACCCGTTGATACCAGAAGCACCCTACTAATCAAGTCTCAACTCAACTAGTGGTGTACGCGGATGACATAACCATCATGGCCAGATCTGTTCCAGACGCGAAGGAAGTCTTCCATTGTCTAGACTCAGCGGCAAAGGATGTCGGATAAAGGGTCAATGAGAATAAGACCAAGTTCATGACCAAAACAAGAAGAAACGCGCCAACTAGACAAAATATGACCATGGGGGACTACAACCTGGAGAATGTGGATCATTTCTCATACTTGCGATCACACCTAGTAATAGACGGCAACGAACGAGGCGCAGTAAAACAACGGATCACACTAGCAAATAAGACGTATTTCACGGTTCTCCCGAATTTAAAATCGTACTCTTTGCAATAAACGTCAAATTGTTTATTCGGTGTTCGGGCTGTTCCAACGAATAAGAAACATATGTTTTGAAAATTGTTTAAACCAGGAAAAAATAATTGGAGGCGAGGCTTTTGAAGATCTCAGCTTTATAGTGCAGGGAAATCATTTGTGTGTTTTTCAAATTAGTGATCTTTCATTGCGCAGTTCTGAGTTCTCAATATGGTTCGCTTTGCTGTTAAAGGGTGTGGAAGTACCCCATTCTTTAATAAGGATGTGCCATTTTTTACTTTTTCCGAAAGAATTATCAAGGTGAGTATATTTATCGAAGCTAAAAAATATGATTTATACTTTTAATTCTAGGCGTTCGAAATGGAAGTCATTCGCAGGCATAGATGGCAATGAACCCAATTTTATATCTATAATTTTCTATTGAGCTGTATTATTTTAGTTTCTTTAAATAAAATTACGTTGAAGACTTTATTTTTATTTATTTGTAGCTTATAATCTGAATTCTGTTCGGTTAAATTAATACCGCATAGCTTCTCAATCTATTATCCGATATAAAATTTAGCGCGAATTCGAACCAAATCCAAATTTAGTAATCGACTGAGACTGTGGAGGTGCTGTAACTCGATACGGTTTTTTCTATGGAGCTTATATGGGCGCTTCCCCTCTATCTGATACTATTTGAATATGACAAACCGCTTATGAAGACGCATTTTCCTTATAAATCTCCAGCTGAGTAGGGTCTCGCCCGAAACCTAGAGATGGTCAACCTCCCCCCTCTCCATCCATCTCCCAATATCCCTTCACTCCACCTATCCGGGCTGGATCAAGGTGTCATACGACCCGTGCCGAGGATCGACCAGGCTGGGGGCCCTATACAAATAGCCCAGCCGCGAACGGAGTATCCGGATACATGGCGACCTCCGGATGAAATAGCCTTATCTGCACAATGTAACAATGATACGACGAGTGTGCTTGGTACTGGTTTATTGGTCAGCTGTCTGTGTGCGACTGGTGAGTGGTGTACATGAAGTGGTGTACAAATAGCCCAGCCGCGAACGGAGTATCCGGATACATGGCGACCTCCGGATGAAATAGCCTTATCTGCACAATGTAACAATGATACGACGAGTGTGCTTGGTACTGGTTTATTGGTCAGCTGTCTGTGTGCGACTGGTGAGTGGTGTACATGAAGGGTGTACATGACATCCTCCTTTGGAGAAGATTTTTACGTTACTCTGTTACTCTACTCTTTTTAAATTTTTAAAAGTGTATTACTAATTCACATACATCGTTAATTCATTTGATTCATTATTACTATACACGTTCTTAAGCTGGATTAATTCATAAATTCATAACGTTAAACAAGTAAACATAATTCATAAATGTTAAAATTAATTGAAAATAAGTATTCATAATGTTTCATAAATGTTAAAAATAAACGGAAAGCGAAACTAAAATTTATGGTGGTGTAAGGAGCTGGCTTCACGGCTGGTACCTAGTAACTGGCTTCACTACTCTGCCATACCATGTGATTACCGGTGGAACTGCTTCGGTGTTGACCTGCGTGGACATGTAGCTGGGATCTGTAGATGGCTCAGCGACCTCCTCCTCTCGACCTGTGTTGGGCACCACAACCTTTGGTGTGGTAATTGACGCTTTAGTTTTTCTAAGGTGATGTGAGTTTCTACGAAATACTTTGCCGCTGCTGTCCTGTACGTAGTAGGACCTTGGATGGTCCGCTTTGGAGATTACTTTACCTCCACACCAATTTCGGTGACCTTTTTGAATTCGGACATAGTCACCTGTCGCTAACTCGTGTTCTGACCTCTTTGCTGGATCCGCGTATTGATTTTGGAGAGCCCTCAACTTTTTCAATTCCGCTGGTACGTTTTTTATTGTGACCGGCTTTAGCTGCGTTTGCTTCGTTGGAAGATTTGTTCTGGTGCTGCGGCCCATTAGTCTTTGCGCTGGTGATCCAAGAGTTTCGCTTCTTGGTGTGTTACGATGATGCAGCAATGCTAATTGCACGTCTGACCGGTCCAGTTGACATCGCCTTAATATTGATTTGGCTGTTTGTACGTGCCGTTCTGCGAAACCATTTGACCTCGGAAAGTGAGGGCTCGACGTAGCATGCAGAAAATTCCACTTCTTAGAGAACTCTTTGAACACTTTTGCCGAATATTGAGGGCCGTTGTCTGTTTTTAGTACTTGCGGTGTCCCATGCAGCGCGAACCACGTGCTTAGCGTTTTGATTACTTCTTTTGAAGTGGTGGCTTTCAGTTTTTTGAAATCGACGAAACCCGAATAGCTGTCTGCTATCACTATGTACTCCTTTCCTTTGTATTCGAACAAGTCTGACGACACATATTGAAAAGGTAAATACGGAACTTCAGTGTGATATATGAGTTCCTTGCTGTTGTTTCTTTGAGTCTGCTGACAAACCGAACACTTTTCGACGAACGCTTTTACGCCACTGTGTTGGTTTCGCCAATAAAGAAATTGTCGGGCTCTTTGCAACGATTTTACTATACCAGGGTGCCCTGCGTGGATTTCTTTCAAGCAATTTTTTATTTCCTCGCTGGGCACTACTACTTTTTCACCTTTATACAGTAGCCCTTCATGGTATTCTAGTTCGTATTGGAAATTAAAATAGTGTTTTGCTGGGTCGGGAACTGTATTCTTATCAGTTGGCCATCCCCTCAGGACTAGCTGAATCACCTGTTGCAGCTCCTTGTCCTGGCTGGTAGCCTGTATGAATCGATCTGTCGCTCTATCTAACATGGACGCTATGCCCTGAATCACTAATTCTTCTTTATCGAAGCTGTCATCTTGCTCGACTGCTGTTTCCTTACAATCTCTGCTTAAAGTGTCGGCGATGAAGAGATTCACTCCTTTTACATAGACGATCTTAGGTGCATACGGCATAATATTATCTTTTGCAACCTAGCGGGAGCCATATGCAACGGCTTCTTAAAAAGGTTTTCCAACGGCTTATGATCCGTCTCGACCTCTAACTCTTTTCCGTATATAAACTGGTGGAACTTTTTACAACCGAACTTTACCGCAAGTGCTTCTTTTTCAATTTGCGGTAGAAGTTGCTGGGCCTTGGGAAATGCTTTTGACGCGTACGCAACTGGTTGATTTTGTTGAAGCAACGTGGCTCCTATGGCCTTCGAACTTGCATCTACTGATATCTTAACCTTTTCCCGAACGTCATAGAAGCGCAGGACTGGTGGTGACGCTAAGGCTTTTTTCAGGCTGACTACGGCATCTTCTTGCTTTTGGGTCCAGACCCACTCGTTCTCCGCTGACAGGAGTCTGCGTAGCGGTTCTGTAACGAGAGACAGATTTTTAACAAACTTTCCGAGATACGTTACCATTCCCAGCAATCTCTGCAGTTGTTTTTTGTCTTTTGGGGTTTCCAGACGGGTCACTGCTTCCACTTTGTCGGCGTCTATCTTTAGTCCATTTTGGGTCAGGACATGTCCCAAGAACTTAACCTCCGACGCGTTGAAAACACACTTTTCCTCGTTCAACGTAAGGCCCGCTTGCCTGAATCTCGATAGGACTGCCTTCGTGATAACTTCTAAGTGTTCTACCGACTCTGCGTGTATTAGTAGATCGTCCATCGAGCTTTCAACATTTTCCACGTCTCCTATCAGCTCGTTGATTTTCTCTGAAAACACTTCAGGCGCTGAGGAAATTCCGAAGGGTAATCTGTTGCTGCAAAATCTGCCCCACGGCGTTGCAAACGTCAGGTACTTTCTTGTCCTTTCTGAAACTTTTATTTGCCAGAACCCTCTTTTGCAGTCTAAGACTGTAAAGTACTTTGACTTTCTGATCCTCGCTGCTATTTCTTCAATAGTCTTCAACGGATCTTCAACTCACACTGTTCTAGCCATTGTCTGTAATTTACAGCTGCGTTTTCGGCTACATTCAACTGCTTAGGCGGTTTTATTACGGACATTTCGGGCTTTGTTGCTTGTTCGTCGTAGTCCTTACCACTGACGCTATTTTTCCCGTCTTTGACTTCCAGCATTAGCTGGGCGTAACACGCGAGACGACACACGCACTATTACAGTTACTGTTTAATTTCCATATGAATTAATTATTAATTTCCGTATGAATTATGTTTAACGTTATGAATTATGCGAAGCGCGCGAGGCGCGCACGAGAACTGTTATTGTTACTGTTATGCCGCGACGAACTGCGTTTTACACTGTTTATTGTCACAAATTTCTTCCCTTTACTCTTGAGTCGCGATGAGATGCGGTTTTTGTTTGACAATTTCTTCGCTGAACTTTTAACTTGATAGAATTTGTACCTCGCTAATCCACTGTCCCGGGTTTCGGCACCATGTAACAATGATACGACGAGTATGCTTGGTACTGCTTTATTGGTCAGCTGTCTGTGTGCGACTGGTGAGTGGTGTACATGAAGTGGTGTACATGACACACAATACGGATCTCTGTGCAGATGGACCTTCCGTTCTCCGCTACTCGTGGGAACACTATGCATTCAAAAAAAACAAACAAAAAAACAGAGTCCAGGTCTCTTAAAAAACCGGACGGAGAGATGGACGAAAGCTCATCCCTCTCCTCCACCCCAATGGGGTTAACTGCGAAGACTGCGGTCACAGAACCTGGTCCTAGCAACTCACCCGAGAGGACTCCGGCAACCAAACCTGGTCCAAGCGACTCAACATCCACGAGGACTTCGGCTCCCAAACCCGGTCCAAGTGGACATTCTAAAATGAGGACTTTGGTCACCAAACCCGGTCCAAATACCATGGCCAAGACTTCGGACACCAAACCTGGTCTTGGCTCACTCAAAAAGGAGGGTACTGGCAGAGGAAAGGGAGCTGCTAATATCCCAAAAAGTACCGGCACAATCGGACTTCTAGGGACTGGTAGTGACCAATCTCTACGCCATATCGCTCCTTCTAAACAGCTCTACCAGAGAACAAGCGGACGGACAAACAACGGGCCTCTATTGATTGGGCTTTAAAGCTGACCACCGAGGAGTGGGAACCATCCGGCAAAGGTCAAGTGTCCAAGAGACACAGATCGCTGGATGAGTCTCCCGAGTCAGCAAAAAGGGCCAAGACGGGCAACTCAAGCACCGCGGCACCTTCAAGGCCCTTCAACAAAGTCCTGAAGGATCATCTCGTGATGGCCGTCATCGACAGGAGTGACGATGACGGAAGGATCACTCCAGACAAGTGGAAAGACTTGCAGAGCGAGCTGGCGGATGGTCTCCTCAAACTTATGAGGGAGCATCCTGGTCCTGTCCCCTCCTGCCGCGACGGTGGGTGGCATCAGGGTCATGTCAAGCTGGTGATCTGCTCCGACCATAGATCGGCGGATCTCTACAAGAAGGCAATTGCTGGTCTAGGCGAGGTTTGGCCTGGAGCAAAGTTGGAGGTTGTGGCAAGGGAGGACATCCCTAGTCGGCCTCGAACAAGAACCAGGATACCAAGTAAGCCTTCTGACGCGGCGGCTGTCCTGGAGATCCTAAAGATCTGCAACCCAGATCTTCCGACGCATAATTGGAAGATCGCCAAGATGGAGGAGCCAAAAGGGGCCGAGAGAGTCGCGACAATCGTGATTAATAAGGAGTCCCTGGCCCCCCTAGCTAACCTGAAGGGTGTGGTGAATTTTGGCCTTGGCCAAATCACACTTCGGGTCTACAAGGCGGACGCTGAAAATCCCTTACCGAGCGCGTCGGACACCAAAGCCTCGAAAATGGAAACGGATTCCGCCTCCCACGTCGTCCATAGTGACGACTCAAACCTCGCTGAGTCTGAACCGGCGATGGAACTGGACCCAGTGCAACCCGACTCCGATTCAGTACTGGTTCGCCAGGATCACAGCTCCTTAACGGACGAAGATGATCTTGGCTCGGATGCTGGATTGGATGAAGGCTCGACTGGTCCTCCCGATGGCAGTGAGGAAGATCTGCTGGCATCTGACCCGGAAGACCCGGAAGATGCGAACCTAACCGTGATCGAGGCTTAATACTGCGAATACTGCAGATTATTCTTCATCACTCGAAAACGGCATCAGCCTCCTTACTTCTCCGTCTAGCCAGGGATGGAGAAGACCTTGTCTTGATCCAGGAACCATGGATTGTGCATGACGTGGTAAACGGTCTCAAGACTCCAAACTATACTCTGTTCTATGTAAGGAATAATGGCAAGCCAAGAGCATGCATTCTTGCAAAAAAAAGTTTAAATATATTTCTGCTACACAGCTTCAGTCATCCTGATATCGTCACAGTCAGCCTTGAACTGAATAATAAGATTCACTGGCTGATCTCGGCCTATCTGGCCCATGACCATCAAGGTCCACTGCCACCAAGTATTATGAGCGGTCTAATCACTGAAGCTAGTAAGCTCAATACTGGTGTCATGCTAGGGTGTGATGTAAATGCGCATCATGCAGTCTGGGGTAGCACTGACACAAACGAAAAAGGCGAGTTGCTTTTTGACTACTTTTTAACCACTAACCTTCTTCTATGCAACACAGGGCAAGACCCTACCTTTATAACCAGGAATAGACAAGAAGTCTTAGACATAACCCTGGTTTCCGAAAACATCTCACACATGGTCAGCAACTGGAAGGTTTCTGAAGAAAACTCCTTCTCGCATCACCGCTACCTCTAATTTAATCTGAAAGATTACAAACCTATTCCACCGGCCTTTAGGAACTACCGGAGGACCGACTTTGTCAAATACAGGGAAACTCTTAGCGGCGTACTCCCTCCCTTACCGCCACTCCAACCGTGTAGCTCAACTGATCTCGAAGGTCTGGTCACCACTCTTACGCGCGCCCTAAACGAGGCATTGTCGAACTCCTGTCTTGAAAGCAGGCCAAGGGGGAAAACATAAACCATGGTGGAACGCAGAACTCGTGGCTCTTAGAAAATGCTGTAGGCAACTGTTTAACAGAGCCAAAAGCACGAAAGATGTTTGCGACTGGGACTCCTATAAAGGATCACTTCGTAAATACAAATATGAACTGAGAAAGGCGCAGCGCAAATCCTGGGGACTCTTCTGTAGTGAAATAGAAGATTCATCCGAGGCATCCAGGCTCCGCAAAATTCTCTCTAAAAATCCAACCACACCATGCTACCTGAGGAGACCGGACGGATCTTGGACTACCTCAAGTAGGGAAACCACTGAACTCCTCCTGGACACCCACTTCCCTGGTAGCTCGCCTGTTGAGTCGGAGCTGGTAAACATTACAAGAAACCATGCACCGTTCAACTCTGACGCTCTTATAACAGAGACCAAGCTCCTCTGGGCGATTGAAGGCTTTAAACCATTTAAGTCTGCGGGACCGGATGGAATAATTCCTGCAATTCCAACAGACCTCGGATATAATTCTTCCTTGGCTGAAGGTTATCTTGAAAGTCTGCCTGGACCTAACCTACATTCCTGAAACATGGAAGGAAGTCAGGGTGGTATTCATACCCAAAGCAGGAAAAAGCTCTCATGTCTGCCCTAAGGACCTCAGACCTATCAGTCTATCATCCTTTCTTCTGAAAACACTGGGAAGACTAATGGATGTATACATCCGCGACAATATTGACAAGCGACTGCTGTCAACATTCCAACATGCATACTGGAAGGGGAGGTCGGTCGAAACGGCCTTACATTCGCTCGTGCGCACCATAGAAAATTCTCTTAGTATTAAAGAATACACCATGGTTGCCTTTCTCGATATCGAGGGAGCTTTCAACAACGTCAGACCAGAGGCAATCACTGACGCACTTTCTATCCTGAAGGTGGAGTCCTCGCTTGGCGCTCTGATCAATTTGATGTTAACATTCAGTATTGTGAACACAAAGCTTGGCGAGTCCTCCTCTCGAAGGTTTGTCAGCTGAGGTACACCACAAGGTGGTGTGCTCTCCCCTCTTCTTTGGAATTTAGTGGTTAACAAACTACTATTGAGACTGGAAGGGGCGGGCTGCAGAGTGATTGCCTATGCGGATGATGTTGCAATTGCTGTCTCGGGAAAGCACCTCAACACGCTGAGTGAGATATTGCAAAATGCTCTCTCTATCCTCTCCAAATGGGCAGCTGAATGCGGGTTGGGTGTGAACCCACGCAAAACAGAATTAGTCCTCTTCACCAGGAAATATAAAATTCCTCACGTAGACCCTCCTTCTCTGAATGGTACTAGTCTAGTTTTCACCCATAGTGCAAAATATTTGGGTCTTATTTTGGACAAGAAACTTCACTGGAAACCTAACATTCAGGAACGGGTAAAGAAAGCAACAGTTGCGCTTTACTCGTGCAAAAAGGCCATCGGCAAAAAAATGGGGTATGCAACCCCGGATAGTTCATTGGCTCTACGTATCCGTCATCAAACCGATACTTATGTATGGTGTTATTGTCTGGTGGACGGCCTTAAACAAAGCAGTTAACTAACCCTAGGAAAGGTACAGAGATCAGCATGCATATGCATCAGTGGAGCCCTGAGAACAACTCCCTCTGCAGTACTAGACATGCTATTCAGTCTGCCACCTCTAGACATTTTTGGCAAGTAAATGGCAGTCAATGCAGCCATTCGACTTAGTGCCTCTACACAGTGGACTGGCATATATGCAGGTCACTCAACAATCTTGAATCACTTCAATAACATTGCTGAAAACACCGACTACACCCCTCCCAGTTATGATTTTGAGAAAAATTCCTAACAGCCATCGCAACCCGTCTAGAATGGGAAAGGGATTCGGTACGGACGGAAGAGTCCGCCCACATATATACGGACGGCTCCAAGACTGAAGGCGGGGTAGGTGGAGGTGTTTTCTCTGATATGCTTAACATTAGCAGCTCCTTCCGCCAAGGAGGCCTTGTTCTGGCTGAGGTGTAATGTAATATCTACTAGGGATATTAGCATTTTCACAGACAGCCAAGCGGCAATAAAATCCTTGGAATCGGCCTCGACAACATCAAAGGTCGCCGCAGAATGTCGATCATCTCTTAAGGAGATGGCTGAACAGTTCAATATTCTTCTGTGCTGGGTGCCAGGACACAAAGATATTCCAGGGAACTGCATGGCTGACGAACTCGCTCGACGCGGTACCACCCTTCAGATTATGTCGGAACATCGTAATCTGGGTGTGCCTCTCTCTACATGTAAACTGCTACTGAGATTGGACTCAATTGAAAAAACCAACTCAAGATGGGCGGACGGTGTTAAAACGCTCCAAAAAGCTAACTTTGCTCAAAAGGCCGAATATCAGCACCACAGTCGGTGTCCTGACCGGACACTGTCTTATAGGTCGACATGCTAAAAGACTCGGTCTCTTATCAAACGACTTCTGTAGAAGCTGCCTGGATGAGGAGGAGGAGGAGACAGTCCTTCACCTTCTCTGTACCTGTCCAGCTCTATCAGCCAGAAGGAAAGCTCATCTTGGAGCTTACTTCTTCAACTGTTTCGGTGTCCTTGCCTCAATGGAGGTCGCGAGAATCCAACGCTTCGTCGCAACCTCTAAGTGGTTCGACGAGTAGGACCGGATTCGATGATCCTGTGGTAACACAACGGACCTTTTAGGTCTAAGTGTGTCCAGCCACGCGTACCTACCTTTCTTATAAATTAGTTCGGTTATTATGACGTTCATTGTCAATTGTTTTTCACATGGAATCACACTCCTCACCTTTGCTATAAATTATAGGTCAAATTTTGTATATTTTTTTGAACTATTGATTTTATTTTATATATTGAATATATATATTATTTTTGAATTGTTTTAAATATTTTTTTAACTTACCTACACAGAATGAAAATTCTATTATACTCGTACTTAAACAATAGAGAATATTTTTCCAAACTTTCTTCCATAGCGCTTCTTATGCCAGCGCCAAGGAAGCATGTTATACTTGCCTTACGAACTTACTTAAAATGGTTCAATAACGGTTCCTAGGGCTTTTAAGCGAGCGCTTCACAACTGCTACCTAGGGGAGCATTTTCATATTTTCCGAATGGAACAAAGCTTTCGAAAAGCTCATTAGCATCAATAAATTGTCGATGCTCAAAAATAAACTTGTAAGCTGCCTGAAAAACAGGAACGAAGCGCTTACCACTGCGGACACGTAATACTAAAAAGCAGCAGGATAGGCACGGAAAAAGAAGCGATCCAAGCTTCCAAAGAAGCGCGATAGTAGTGTAATGGAAGCGCTCTATTTCCTAATGGGCAGTGACTCTAGTTGCAGAGCCTCCTATATATGAAAGCCGTCGGGTAGGTTGTAAGATGGTGTGTGTGGGAGACCATTCGATATTTCACAGTTTTGGTTTTCGTATGGTAGAAGTGCGCGTTGAATATCGTGGATAAGTTTTGTGCGAATTCGCAACTGATTTAGAGAAATCTTACGAAAATATTTTGCTGCCAAAAAGTGTGGTTAGACTAGAAATGTTTACAATGTTCAAAATGTTACTTTTATTTGTATAATAAGTAAGTGACATAATTCAATTGAAGTTGGTTTTTAATATTAATTAATATGTTTGAAAGTTCGTGATGTGTAGCAAGTTGTGACTAAATTTTGCAATTTTGTACATAATGTAAATATTCGGGTAAAATTAGTACTTTCACTCAACATGAGTAGTTTATACTCTAGATGAAATCATATAGAGTATTATAATTTTAATCCAGCTCAAAAGTTTGTAACGTTTAGAACCAAGCCTCGGACGAAAAAAAGTTATTTATTATTTTTTGTTTATTTGTAGCCAAAAACCTAAAATCCGCTTGACGTCCGTCCGTCCGTGAACACGATAGCTCAAGAACGCCTTCACCTAGGATCTTGAAATTTTGAATCTGGATGTTTGGTTGAATTTGAAAGGCTGAGTTCGTTAACGGGCAAAATCATCCTACTCCTTCGGGTAGCTGCCATACAAAATGACCTTGAAACACGTGTTCAAGAATATTGGTGGATAACTTCAGAAGGGTTTAAGCTACGTCTTTGAAATTTTGTATGTGTTATTTTTCCAATAGTTGGAGCTAAATGTATGATTATGAAGAAAATCCTGTTAGTCCTTCGAGTGCCATACAAATATCCTGTCAAAACGTCTTCACTTAATTTACGGAACTTACTATAACTCAAGTTATCTTTTAGCTATGAATTCGGAATTTTGTACAAATTATTTTTGAGTAAAAACAAAGTTCGAGTTCACTAATCAGCGAAATCCTTTTACTCCTTCTGGTAGCTGCCATACAAAGTGTCCTTAAGACACGTGTTCAACCATATTTTTCGATAACTTTTGAACGCTTCAAGCTACGAATTTGAAATTTTGTACACATTCATTTTTAAATGGTTCCAAGGAAAAGGATAAATTTGCAAGAAATCGAGTGAGTCCTTCCTGCACCTCCCATGTGAAAGTCCTTCAAAAAGGAAATTTTTTTTCGATGACTTACCCAGTTCAAGATGTGAAATTAAACACTGAATATTGTCTTTTAGTTTTGATTAGCAATTCATTGGCAGTCCTTAATAAAAAACACACAACATGCAGACACGTAATTCTACTTTATTCCCAACTACAATATAAATCAGAGTTCAGTATTCATCTAGAGTATTACACGATTGGCTTGCAGCCGAGATATGTACGCAACTGGTCCTAATTGTTTTCCAATATTACTTTATTATTTTTTAATAATAAAGTATTGTGATCGACCTGAAATTTCAAAAAAATTTGCTACCCTGAAATTTTGTATTTTCACGTTTTAGGACTAGTAAACCCCCAAAAAAAAAAAATTTTCCTCTGTCCGCCGTACGCCGTACGCAAAATCGTTTGAAGGCGCGTAGTTCCCAAACCCGTTGAGATATTAACATGAAATTTTTATGGTGGGTAGATTGGGTGAACCGCTACGACTGGCATATTTTCGGGTGGTGTTGGTACGAGGGGAGAGGAGAGGGGAGCGCGTTAGACGAAACACTTTGGTTTCTAGATCTCAGGAACCACTTATGCTAGGAGGCTGAAACTTGGAACTTATGTAGTACTATGATAGTGGACTCATTTGCAAGGTCGATAAAGGTTAAGGGGTGTGGAAGAGGGAGGGAAAACAATTAGTCTGAAACGGTTGAAAGCCGGAATTGAAACATTCTAAAATCGATATCTCCTGAAGAAATGACGTCAAAAGATTGAAACTTCGTTTTTGTCCTTAGGGATACTTCAAGATTAGACAAGGGCTATCTTTGGATTACAACATCTTCCAAACCAATTACACCAACAAGATAAAATTTAGTTTCTGTATATGGGATCACATAAAATTTTGGTGGTGTGTCTGTTGGTGGTGATGGTGAAAGGGGGTAGAAAGGAGAACATTCTGTTTTCTATTTTTCGAAAACCATAATGAATAGAAAGCTAACAATTTAGGACTATATAGAACCACTATAGAGACATCATAGAAAAATAAATTTTTTGATAGGGGTTTTAAGTTACGGGGGAGAGGGGTGGTTTTTCATATCTTTGAAACGGCTTATGGTTGAAAGTTGAAACTTATTACGTATATGTAGATGTGCTATTAGAGTAATTAAAGCAAAACAAAAGTGCAGATTTTTTTTGGCGTTCAGAGGTTGATTAAAAAAAATGTCCGTGAATCCACATTTTGACGAATTTCGTTAAAACTTTTTGACATGTCGAGCTATCAAAGCAATTTTACTTCTGCGGGCTATTTATATAAGCGCCTAGTAACGTTCATCAAAATTTTTTATATCCAAACCCTAAGGGGTGTAAAGTGGTTGTGTACATATTCTTGAAATCTGATATATTTCTAAGGTATATTGAGATTTGGAATTCACTTTTACTTCTATAAGCTTTAAACGTAGTCGGGGAAAAACCGATTTAAGTATTTTTCCCTATTAAACCCCCTGGGGGTATTGCTAAAATTTTCGCTGATTCCGAAAATCTCTTAGGAGCAACTTCCCGTAGCATATCATTTTTCGTCAATCCAAAAATTAAAGACAGTTCTCAACGCAGGAACAATACTTACGGAGTTCCTGATACTTCTCAGCAATAGTTCTATTAATCTAAGCCCGAAAAAGGACGATTTAAAAAATTATGAGCTCACTAGCCAAAGCCGAAAAACATACAATATAACAAAAGTACTAATAGCAAAGAATAGCTTTGATCAGATAGGGAATAGTTCTGCTGTACCTGATCGCTTTCAATCATAGTTCTACTAGTTATAGCCAAAAAAGGACAATTCTTATAATTATCCGTAAACACCACAAAAGCAAATAAAATACTAAATAATCAGAGATATGTGCACTAAAAGGTAGTTCTACCAGCAGGCACCCGAGGTCTATAGATCCTGATACTTTTTAGCAATAGTTCCGTTCATTCCAGTACAATAGAGGACATTCGAAAAAACGATATTTTAACTTCCATACGAAATTTTTTCCCTGAATAGCATATCACGAAAAAAGACCAGATCTGAGCACGTGGAGCATAGTTCTAGCGATCCTGGTACTTTTCGAAAATAGTTCTGCTGTTTTTAGCCCGAAAAATAACAATTGAAAAAAACACACCACGATGATATGCTAACTTTCAAACGAAATTTTTTCCCTGACTAGCATATCACGAAAAAAGACCAGTTCTGAGCACGTGGAGCATAGTTCTAGCGATCCTAGTACTTTTCGAAAATAGCTCTTCTGTTTTTAGCCCGAAAAAGGACAATTGGTAAAAACACACCACGATGCTATGCTAACCTCCAAATGAATTTTTTTCCCTGCCCTGCATATCACGAAAAATGACCAGTTCTGAGCACGTGGAGCATAGTTCTAGCGATCCTGGTACTTTTCGAAAATAGTTCTGCTGTTTTTAGCCCGAAAAGGACAATTGAATGAAACACACCACCATGATATGCTAACTTCCAAACGAAATTTTTCCCCTGCCCAGCATATCATGAAAAATGACCAGTTCTGAACACATGGAGCATAGTTCTAGCGATCCTGGTACTTTTCGAAAATAGTTCTGCTGTTTTTAGAACGAAAAAGGACAATTGGTAAAAACACACCACGATGATATGCTAACTTCCAAAAGAAATTTTTCCCCTGACCAGAATATCACGAAAAAAGACCAGTTCTGAGCACGTGGATCATAGTTCTAGTGATCCCGGTACTTTCGAAAATAGTTCTGGTAAGTTTAGCCAGAAAAAGGACAATTGAAAGAAATACACCACGATGATATGTACACTTCCATACGAAATTTTTTCCCTGCCCAGCATATCACGAAAAAAGAAAAGTTCTGAGCACGTGGAGCATAGTCCTAGCGATCCTGGTACTTTTCGAAAATAGTTCTGCTGTTTTTAGCTCGAAAAAGACAATTGAAAGAAACACACCATGATGATATGCTACCTTCCAAACGAACTGGTACTTTTCGAAAATAGTTCTGCTGTTTGTAGCCCGAAAATCTAAAATTGAAAGAAATACACCACGATGATATGCTAACTTCCAAACGAAATTTTTCCCTTGCCCAGCATATCACGAAAAATGACCAGTTCTGAGCATGTGGAGTATAGTTCTAGCGCTCCTGGTACTTTTTGAAACTAGTTCTGCTGTTTTTAGCCCGAAAAAGGACAATTGAAAGAAACACACCACTATGATATGCTAACATCCAAACGAAATTTGCCCAGCATAACACAAAAAAAGACCAGTTCTGAGCACGTGGAGCACAGTTCTAGCGATCCTGGTACTTTTCGAAAATAATTCTGCTGTTTTTAGCCCGAAAAAGACAATTGAAAGAAACACACCACGATGATATGCTAACTTCCAAACGAAATTTTTCCCCTGCCCAGCATATCACAAAAAATGACCAGTTCTGAGCATGTGGAGCATAGTTCTAGCGATCCTGGTACTTTTCGAAACTAGTTCTGGTGTTTTTAGCTCGAAAAAGGAAAATTGAAAGAAATACACCACTATGATATGCTAACATCCAAACGAAATTTGCCCAGCATAACACGAAAAAAGACCAGTTCTGAGCAAGTGGAGCATAGTTCTAGCGATCCTGGTATTTTCGAAAATAGTTCTGGTGTGTTTAGCCAGAAAAAGGACAATTGGAAAAAACACAATACGATGATATAGAAACTTCCAAACGAAATTTTTCCCCTGCCCAGCATATCACGAAAAATGACCAGTTCTGAGCACGTGGAGCATAGTTCTAGCGATCCTGGTACTTTTTGAAAATAGTTCTGCTGTTTTTAGCTCGAAAAAGGACAATTGAAAGAAACACACCATGATGATATGCTAACTTCCACATGAAATTTTCCCCCTGCTCAGCATATCACGAAAAAAGACCAGTTCTGAGCACGTGGAGCATAGTTCTAGCGATCCTGGTACTTTTCGGAAATAGTTCTGGTGTTTTTAGCCCGAAAAAGGACAATTGAAAGAAACACACCACCATGATATGCTAACTTCCAAACGAAATTTTTCCTATGCCCAGCATATCACGAAAAATGACCAGTTCTGAGCATGTGGAGCATAGTTCTACCAATCCTGGTACTTTTCGAAATTAGTTCTGCTGTTTTTAGCACGAAAAAGGAAAAAATTGAAAGAAATACACCACGATGATATGCTAACATCCAACTGAAATTTGCCCACCATATCACGAAAAAAGACCAGCACGTGGAGCATAGTTCTAGCGATCCTGGTACTTTTCGAAAATAGTTCAGGTGTGTTTAGCCAGAAAAAGGACAATTGGAAGAAACACAATATGATGATATAGAAACTTCCAAACGAAATTTTTCCCTTGCCCAGCATATCACGAAAAATGACCAGTTCTGAGCACGTGGAGCATAGTTCTAGCGATCCTAGTACTTTTTGAAAATAGTTCTGCTGTTTTTAGCTCGAAAAAGGATAATTGAAAGAAACACACCATGATGATATGCTAACTTCCACATGAAATTTTCCCCCCGCCCAGTAAATCACGAAAAAAGACCAGTTCTGAGCACATGGAGCATAGTTCTACCGATCCTGGTACTTTTCGAAACTAGTTCTGCTGTTTTTAGCACGAAAAAGGACAATTGAAAGAAACACACCACCATGATATGCTAACTTCCAAACGAAATTTTTCCCCTGCCCAGCATATCACGAAAAAAGACCAGTTCTGAGCACGTGGAGAATAGTTCTAGCGATCCTGGTACTTTTCGAAAATAGTTCTGCTGTTTTTAGCCCAAAAATGACATTTGAAAAAAACACACCACGATGATATGCTAACTTCCAAACGATATTTTCCCCTGCCCAGTTTTGAGCACGTAGAGCGTTGTTCTAGCGATCCTGGTACTTTTCGAAAATAGTTCTGGTGTGTTTAGCCAGAAAAAGGACAATTGGAAGAAACACAATACAATGATATAGAAACTTCCAAACGAATTTTTTCCCTTGCCCAGCATATCACGAAAAATGACCAGTTCTGAGCACGTGGAGCATAGTTCTAGCGATCCTAGTACTTTTTGAAAATAGTTCTGCTGTTTTTAGCTCGAAGAAGGACAATTGAAAGAAACACACCATGATGATATGCTAACTTCCACATGAAATTTTCCCCTGCCCAGCAAATCATGAAAAAAGACCAGTTCTGAGCACATGGAGCATAATTCGAGCGATCCTGGTACTTTTCAAAAATAGTTCTGCTATTTTTAGCCTGAAAAAAGACAATTGAAAGAAACACACCACGATGATATGCTAACTTCCAAACGAAATTTTTCCTATGCCCAGCATATCACGAAAAATTACCAGTTCTGAGCACGTAGAGCGTTGTTCTAGCGATCCTGGTACTTTTCGAAAATAGTTCTGGTGTTTTTAGCACGAAAAAGGACAATTGAAAAAAAAAAAAACACACCACCATGATATGCTAACTTCCAAACGACATTTTTCCTCTGCCCAGCATATCACGAAAAATGGCCAGTTCTGAGCATGTGGAGCATAGTTCTAGCGATCCTGGTACTTTTCGAAATTAGTCCTGCTGTTTTTAGCCCGAAAAAGGAAAATTGAAAGAAATACACCACGATGATATGCTAACATCCAACCGAAATTTGCCCACCATATCATGAAAAAAGACCAGCACGTGGAGCATAGTTCTAGCGATCCTGGTACTTTTCGAAAATAGTTCTGCTGTTTTTGGTCCGAAAAAGGACAATTGAAAAAAACACACCACGATGATGTGCTAACTTCCAAACGAAATTTTTCCCCTGCCCAGCATATTACGAAAAATGACCAGTTCGGAGCACGTGGAGCATAGTTCTAGCGATCCTGGTACTCTTCGAAACTAGTTCTGCTGTTTTTAGTAAGAAAAAGGACAATTTAAAGAAACACACCAAGATGATATGCTAACTTCCAAACGAAATTTTTCCACTGCCCAGCATATCACGAAAAATTACCAGTTCTGAGCACGTGGAGCATAGTTCTAGCGATCCTGGTACTTTTTGAAACTAGTTCTACTGTTTTTAGCCCGAAAAAGGAAAATTGAAAGAAATACACCACTAAGATATGCTAACATCCAAACGAAATTTGCCCAGCATATCACGAAAAAAGACCAGTTCTGATCACGTGGAGCATAGTTCTAGCGATCCTGGTACTTTTCGAAAATGGTTCTGGTGTTTAAAGTCGAAAAGAGGACAATTGAAAGAAATACATCACGATGATATGGTAACTTCGAAACGAAATTTTTTCCCTGCCCAGCATATCACGAAAAATGAGAAATGACCAGTTCTTATCTTCTTTAGATATATAATCCGCGTACTGGTATGTTCCGATGGCTGAAAACTCCAAGCAGTATACTGCCTTCACAGTTCCGAGTAGATGTTTGTTTGAGTTTAACCGTATGCCTGTCGGACTGCAGAATGCTCCGGCTACTTGGCAGAGGTTGATCGACCAAGTTTTGGGATCCGATCTGGAGCCTTATGTGTTTGTGTACCTCGACGACATAGTCCTGGTGACACAAACCTTCGAAAAGCACACTGAAATCTTGCGAGAAGTTTTCCGAAGACTGAGAGAGGCTGGGCTGAAGGTATCAAAAGAGAAGTGTGAGTTTTGTAGGTCAGAACTGCGCTATCTGGGCTATGCTGTCGATGAGTATGGGCTACATGTGGATCCAGATACGGTGGAAAGCTTAGTTCGATTCCCGGCGCCTAAGAACATTGAGGAGGTTCGACAGTTCCTGGGCATGGTATCGTGGTATAGACGGTTCATACCGGATTTTGCAACTTTAGTTGCACCTTTGACTTCGCTTTTGAGGAAGGGTCGTAAATTTGCATTCGATGCAGATTGCGATAGGGCTTTCTCGGCGGCGAAGGTGAAACTATCCACGGCACCTATCTTAACCTGTCCCGACTACGAGCTGCCGTTTACGATCCAGACCGACGCTTCCGATTTCGGGTTGTAGCAGTACTCACGCAAGAACAGTCAGACGGGGAAAAGTGATCTGTTATCTGAGTCGCTCGCTGACGAAGTCTGAGCGTAAGTTCTCCACGACGGAGAAGGAATGCTTGGCTGTTTTATGGGCAGTAGAGAAGTTGAGACCTTGAGAATCGGTTTAGCGTGATAACAGATCACCATTCTTTGGTTTGGCTTCACAATTTAAAGGATGCGACAGGCAGATTGGCGCGTTGGGCAATTCGTCTTCAGCAATATGACTACGAGATCGTGCACCGAAAAGGCAAAGAACATCTGGTCCCGGATGTGTTGTCGAGGTCCGTACCGTTGGTGGAAACGTTGTTTTCAGTCGTGGAAACTGATCGATGGTATTCAAAAATGCTGGAGACGGTGCCGAAGCAATCTGCAAAATATCCCTCATGGCGAGTACAAGGAAACACTTTATGGAAGCATGTTCCATCCAAGAATCCGGAACTCAATGAGGAGTGTTCGTGGAAAAGGGTGCCTGCGAAG
Source organism: Beris morrisii (assembly GCA_951812415.1). Taxonomy (NCBI): domain Eukaryota; kingdom Metazoa; phylum Arthropoda; class Insecta; order Diptera; family Stratiomyidae; genus Beris; species Beris morrisii. The sequence continues at coordinate 78,398,048 of OX638313.1, forward strand.
GGAGAACGTGCAGACATATTGCAGAAATGCCATGATGACCCAAAGTCAGGACATGGTGGAGTTAGGCGAACGGTTGATAGGGTCATGCGCGGATATTACTGGCCCAAAATACAAGGGGACATACGAAAATATGTTACGGCATGTAAAATATGTCAAGCAATAAAACCGGAGCGAAAGTTACCAACCGGACTGATGGCGTCGAGATGTGGTGAGGCGAAACAAGTAAATGAGAGGATATGTGTGGATTTAGTGGGACCACTGCCACGCTCATCTAGGGGATCAACATTTATCCTCACGGCAGTAGATTACTTCTCGAAGTTCGCTTTATTATTTCCACTTAGAGCGGCGACGGCTGCTACCGTTACGCGAGTCTTGGAGGATCAAGTTTTTCTGCTGTTTGGTGTTCCGAAGTGGTTAGTCTGCGATAACGGCGTTTAATTCCGATCTAAGGAGTTTCAGAACTCAGATAAAATTCACAGCGTTCTACCACCCCGAACCCGGCAGAGCGAATCAACCAGTCGATTAAGATGATGTTGAGAGCGTATGTTGAGGACAACCATCGGAAATGGGACGAGAACCTCTTAAAGATTGCTTGCGCTTTGAGGACGGCCATGCACGAAGTGATGAAGGTTTCTCCGTATTTTGCGAATTTCGGAAGGGATATGGAGGTGGGAATAGAGCCACGAGATAGACCGGATGGAACATCACCATCCTGTAGGGATCCTATTAATCGATCAAAGGCACTCGAGGACGTTCGCGAGGAGCTCCGGAAGCGTTTTGAGCAAGCATCCAAACAATCCAAGAGTCGGTATTATCTTAGGTGGCGAGAGGCCGAATATTATCCGAATGATCGGGTGTGGAGGACCAATTACGTTCTGTCAGATGCAGCTAAGTTTTTCTCTGCGAATTTAGCACCAAAATATATCGGACCATTCCGGGTTAAGGAGCGAGTATCTCCATGGACCTACGAGTTGGAGGGCTAAGACAGGAAACGGGGTGGCACATGGCATGCCAAAGATTTGAAGCTGTTGGAATACTGAGTACATCCCTGTTTGTATTGTTTTTGTAAACTAACATTTAGTTAGTACATAGTACGTAGCAACCGGTTTTGTATACCGACTGAATTTTAACTGAATTTAGATTAGATTAGATTAGATTGCTTTTTATTATTCCATATTTCATTTTTTATATTTTAAGATATATTAAATAATGCGATGCTCAGACCCTGCGGCCTTTTCAATTCGTAATTACTGTTTAGTTTTCACAAGAAGTTAATGAGTTACAGTTTAATGATATGAATAATGCGAGGAAAATGGGAATTGAAAAAACCTCATGTATGTTACTTAAACTAGAACTTAAGGCTAGACTTAAAACCTAAGATTTAAAACTAACATTAAAATTAACTTAAATGAAGTAATTCAATAGCTTATCTAACTAAGGTATTGTTGACACTAGAGAGAATCAGCGGGTTCTCCGAGTTTCTGCATTTTGAGACAAACTTAGATGAAATATTAGAAATGATGTCGTCAACCGTAGGTAGAATTGCGATTTTATGTAATTCCCTAGTGGAAAAGTGCCACGGTTTGTCCAGGATTATTTTTAAACATTTATTTTGGACAATTTGAAGTTTTTTCTTAAATGTTTTTGCACAACTGATCCAAATGGGTGCTCCGTATAAGAGGATAGGTCGCATGACCGATTTGTATAACAGCAGTTTGTTTTCCGTCGACAACTCAGACTTTCTGTTGATAAGGGGATACAATATTCTGATGGATTTCTGCATTTTTGTACAGGTTTGATTGATTTGTTCGTGGAACGTGAGCTTTTTATCCAAGTATGTACCTAGGTACTTTATGTTATGGCTCCATTCTATACTTTCTCCCAGAATGTTTATGGTCGGATTAGGTAGGTACCTGGGTGCACGTCTTTTGGTGAAATACGTTGCCTGGGTTTTACTACTATTTATTTTTATTTTCCATTTATTGAGGAATAAAACTAATTCATCTAGCTGAGTTTGCAGATTGTTAATAATGATGTTAGGCTCCAAGGAGGAGGTAAATATAGCAGTGTCGTCGGCGAACGTAGCTAATTCACAATATTGTGTAATAGGGATATCGGAAGTGTAAATATTGTACAGTATTGGGCTCAATGGGGAACCCTGAGGAACACCAGCAGGAATGTCGCGAATATTTGAAAGGTCAGATTTAACTTTTACTCTAAACGATCGATCTGTTAAGTATGATTGAATAGTTTTGATTAGGTAAGGAGGAAAGGATAAGTTAATTAGTTTGTAAAGTAACCCATTATGCCAGACAGAGTCAAAGGCCTTTTGTATGTCCAGGGCGATTAAGCCAACTGACTGTTTTTGATTTAAGCTTTTCTTGATGAAGCTAGTAACTCTTAATAATTGGTGGTTAGTTGAGTAACCTTGGCGAAACCCGAATTGATGAACTGGCAGTATGTCGTTTGCCTCCATATGGTCTTTAATTCTGCCGAGTATAATTTTTTCAAATAGCTTACTGACTGATGGTAGTAGGCTTATTGGTCTATAATTATTGGGTAGAGTGTTATCTTTACCTGGTTTGGGTATGGGGAGTATTACTGCTTCTTTCCATCTATTTGGGAAGTAGCCAAGTTTAAGGCAGCTGTTGAATATAGCATTTAGATATACTATGCCTTTTTTAGGGAGGGTTTTAAGTAGCAGGTTAGGGATATTATCTATTCCTGGGCTTTTCTTGGTGTTAAGCTTTCTTAAGTGGAGTTTGATATCCTTAGGTCTACATAGATCTTTCGGTTCAAACGCAGTAAAACTACTGGAGAAGACACGGAGTTTTTCTTCGACGGTATGGTCTAGGCTTGTACTCACAGAGCTAGATGGGGTTTGGTGGGAAACAAGAAATTGTTCGGCTATAAGCTCCGACTGCTTGAAGCTGTCGTAAATTTTGCTGTTGCCATCATTAATGTATGTTATGTTGCGTCCTTTCCTTCTGAATACTCTATTTAGTTTCCAGAGTTTATTGGATCCTTTGTCTAGACTTTTAAGCAATTCACTCCAGTTGCGATTTCGGATATGAGCCAATTCCAAGGAAATTCTTTTTTGAATTTGGCTTACTTGAGATTTTATTTCAGGGTTTTTTGTTCTTTGCCATAGTCTTCTTTTCGAGTTACGCTCGGCAATAAGAGATTTGGCATATTCGCTGAGCTTGACAACGCTTTCTTTCCTGGTGATCTTGGGAGTGCAGTTATTTGCTATGGTGAGTATCATGCTGGAAAGGGTTTCCACCATATCTTCAATTTTACTTGAAGACATAAGTGACAGATTAATATTAGACGTATCGAGTGCATTACCCAGGAGCCTTTGGTACCTCGTCCAGTTAGTTTTTGAATATAAAGGGACTGTTATCGTTGAGTTTCTAGTATTGTGTCTAGTTTTGATTAGGAATTCTACTGGCAGGTGTGGGGAAGAGAGTTCTTGCAGCGTCTTAGGCTGACTTAGATTACTTACATTGGTAATAATAATGTCTAGGGTTGAACCGTGCCCCTGATGGGAATAAAAAGTTGGTTCCGTGGGTGGGTGGCCTACACTGTTGCTTTTTAATATTTCCCCATATAGTAGTTTTCCTGTTTTGTTCGACCTGGTACAGTTCCAATAAGAGTGCTTTGCGTTGAGGTCTCCTGCTATAATGTGATTGGATTTTAACCCGTTTATCAGTCGAAAGTCTTCTTGAAAGAGCTTAAGCATGCAATTATTCATTTTAGTTCCAGGGAAATATACTACCGTTAATTTAATATTTGTATCAGTTAATAGTATTGAAATATTTTCTATTACCTTGGTATTCTCCTGCGGAAGTACGACATGTCTAGTAGTTTTGTTTATTAAGATAGCTACCCCGCCTCCAGTCTGATTCTCCCTATCGTTCCTATAAATTTTGTACCCAGGGCAATACAATTTGTCAGTTGGTTTAAGCCATGTCTCACTAACGAGTAAAATGTCTATCTTGTTAAGTTTAAGAAAATGAAAAGTTTCTAGAGATTTGTTTCGAATGCTTTGCGCATTCCACAATATGCATTTTAAATCTGCGGTCTTATCCATATAAATATTTTGTTGTTAGCTTGAATACTACAAGCAGTTGTTCCTCTTTGCTTTTGCATTTTTCCATATTGGATAATACGTCGAAGGTGATAGCAGCAATCTCCTCAGCTGAGAATAATGACTTTTCGTTGGTAATTGGGCTGGTAGAGGTTGATGATGACGCCTGCTCGGCTCTATTGTTGTTTTGTGCTACCACTCTAGAGTACGGTGTTGTTAGAGCTTGTGGCGCCGGCGCTATATTCGTGATGGTGGTAGTGGGACCGGCTGGTCGCTGGTTTCGTATGCAAGGGAAGTCAGTTTGTTTTAGTAGAAATGTGCTGACGTTAGTCTTTGTGTTTTTTCCGCGATGGTTGAATTTGGCTCTATACTCGACGTAACTTTTCCGTTTTTCACAGTTGAGGTCATTGGCCATGTGATTGGCTCCACAATTGGCACATCTAATTAGGGCTTCTTCTTCTTCTTCGCAGGAATCATGGTTGTGTTCCTTTCCACATATTAGGCATTTTGGCTTTAAATTGCAGTAGGATGATCCATGCCCATACTGTTGACAGTTGCGACACTGTGTTGGGCCACTGTTATTACGTCTGTAATAATTCCATTGGACTATTGTGTTCATAATTGCCTTATGTTGTCGGAGGTCGGCAAGTTTGACCGTTTTATTCGCAAAATATACGAGGTAGGTTGCGTGTTCTAGGTAGCGTTTGTTTTTGATATTGAACGGTTTAATGTCAATGACTTTCAAACCCAAATCGCTTAGGTGCTTTTTCAACGTTTCTGGAGGCATTTCGTGGAGGCCAGTGAGGACTATTTTAATGGGCCTGTCTTCTTTACGCGGGTGAGAGAAAAAATGCACCTTTTTATCCACTAAGTATTTTAGCACTAAGTCATAGTTTGAGTTGGAATATAATAATAGTTTTTTCCCGGTAGCCATAAGTTTGATATCGTAATCACTTTTATTTAACTCTAAGTTTTGGAGTATCACTTAGTTTTTGAGTCTTGGTTGACAAATAGTTTTCAATAAACACGCTTCTATAAGTCGCTCCTCGTTTTAATAATTACATTTCCTTCAGAAACTATATCGCTGATTTTTTTGTTCTGATCGGACGTACAGAAGGTTAGGGAAGAAAACGTAGAAAAAAATTAAGAGAGGAAAGAAAAATGTTGGGATGTAAACAATAAAATTACCGACTGATCCTTCTTGCATATTTTTGCAAGCTGGTTAGTCGTCAAACCCTGTAGAGAATTCGGGAAATTCTCTTTGTAGTAAGGGGGGAATGTTACGAGTTCCACTGGTAAATAGCGTATCTGGAAGGAAAAGAACAATCATGAGTTTTATTGCTAATAGAAATAAAAAAAAGAAGAAACAAATGATGAAGAAAATTACCTTTTTTTTTAATGAACCTCGATGCGCTGAGGACGCTCCTAGCACACGCACCTAAAAGAAAACCAATTAAGAAATATTAGTGTATTTTGCAGTAAACACGGAGAAGAGGCGGAAAAATTAAGGAATTAGGATTATTAGTGTAATACTAGGGTAAATTAGATTTAGGTTTAGCTTTAGTAATCAAGGAACTAATCGTAATAAAAATAAGGGATACTCACGAGAGGCGTGACTTCGTCGACGAAACCAAAATAAACATTTTCAATCCTACAGAACCGTATCCGTAACCGAACCCGAAGCACACAGCACCAAAAGGGAACTATGTAGCATAATTGAAATACTTACATTCACTGATGGTTACTCCGTCCTACGTAGCCGCTGATCCCGTCAACCCTGAAACGAAGAAGGAAGGAATCCATTCAGTTATAAATAACAAACCGGTGTTAAAGGCTCAAAACAAACTACCACCGAGGAGCACGGTAGCAGCTAACAATTATCACGAACGAAACCCAGAAGACAATTAACAGGAACACAACACAGAAAACAATTAACACGGGAAATACGGGTGACACAGGAAATGCAGCACAACACCGCACAAATGTCAACACAATAACGACAAAAGTCATCCGACGACGTATACAGACAATATGGACGAGCACTGCACGAACCGCGAGAAAGTGGAGTCGATAGAGCAGATCAGCAGGTTTGGGCCCGTGCTAAAAATTCGTATGGGTAATTTAAAGTGGACAAGAGAAAATATATTGCACCTGAGAGAAAGGGGAAGTAATGAAAAACACGATCGTTGACCTTTTTGGAAAAAAAGAAACGGATAACTAAGCGAGGAGCGGTCTGTGGAGGTCGGTGAGATTTTGCGGAGAGTGCGGACGATTTTTGCGGGGCTTTTTAAGTAGTACGCGTCGCAGAAAAAGAAGGTGGGACGAGAGTTTGGAACAACGAAGGGCAGATTTTGGAGGCAGTGCTACAGACGAAAATAGTGTTGGGGTTCGAAGCAAAAGAAGCAGCTGCGGAGAAATAATTTAAAGCAGACATCGCGGGACAACGCACCAGCGGCGCCCTAGATTTTAAGGTAGAGTTGTGTAGGTTAGCGGAACCAGTTAGGAGGAACTTGTAAGTTCAACATTTCATTGGATTAATTTTTATTTTTATATTTAGTTTGTTTGGATTAACCTTTGCCTATATTATATTAGCTCTATTAATTACTTTATTATTTTAATAATAAAGCATTGTTATCGATTTTTAAAAAAAAAAAATTTGCTACTCTCAACATTTTTTTTTATACGTTTTATGACTAATAAGCACCAAAAAAGCAAAAAAAAATTTTAGTCCGTCTGTGCGCCGTCCGCCATCCGCCGTACGCAAAACGTTTGAGGGCTTATAACTCCTAAACCCTATGAGCTATTAAATTGAAATTTTTTTTATTAATAGACTGGGTAGGTCCATTGAAGTGACCACTTTTTGGGGGTGGGAGTATGAGGGGAGAGGTGGGGGAAGCGTTTTAGACGAAAAATTTTTGTTTCTAGATCTCAGCAACCGCTTATGTTAGGAAGCTGAAACTTGGAATTTGTATAGAGCTTAGATAGTGGACTATACTTCACAGGATCATTTCTGTAGTATGTCTTCATTAACTTTCAAATTAAATTGAAAGATTTTTGCGCCCATGAACGAAATTTTATCCCTGCCCTGCATATCACGAAAAAAGACCAGTTCTGAGCACGTGGAGCATAGTTCTAGCGAACCCGGTACTTTTCGAAAATAGTTCTGGTGTTTAAAGCCGAAAAAGGACAATTGAAAAAAACACACCACGATGATATTAGGTGTGTTTTTTTCATCTGGATCAGATCACAATTGAAAAAAACCATGTGGATCAACCCAAAAGATAGTTTAGCAGGGTTAACAATCCTGTTGTTAAGTGCCTTGGATAAACTGTATTTGGCAGGGCTACGTGTAGTTTAGCGATGAAACTCTGTAGAAAATGCACAGAAATACAAAGGCTTTTTCAATAATTTTGAACATGCTGTCTCTATATTACACATAGACTTAAATTTCCGTACAAAGGAGGTGTGTTTTTTTCAACTGGATCAGATCACAATTGAAAAAAACGATGTGGATCATCCCAAAAGCTAATTTAGCAAGGTTAACAATCCTGTTGGTAAATACCTCGGATAAACTGTCAGCTGCCCTAGAGGCAAAGTTTCGTATACTATACGACGAAACGGCACTGTATAAAGGTCATATAAACAAAGGCTTTTGCATGTCCATCAAGTTAGCAAAAAAAGTAATTTAGCAATTGTGCTGAATTGTGCTCAATTTGTGCCATTTGTACCGTAAAAAGAAATTATTTCCCTTTCATTGATAATTAATTATGACCAAAATACTAAAAATTGTGTTAAGTTAGGCCCGCCATTTTCGAAAAAATATAATTTAGCAATTGTGCTCAATTTGTACCATTTGGGCCGTAAAAAAAAATAATTTCACTTTCATTGATAATTAATTATGACCAAAATACTAAAAATTGTGTTAAGTACCGCCATTTTCGAAAAAATATAGTTGAGCAATTGTACTGAATTGTGCTCAATTTCTGCCGTATCGTGCCGTAAAAAGAAATTATTTTACTTTCATTGATAATTAATTATGACCAAAGTACTAAAAATTGTGTTAAGCTAGCCTCGCCATTTTCGAAAAAATATAATTCAGCAATTGTGTTGAGTTGTGCTCGTATTGTGCCGTAAAAATAAATTATTTTATTTTAGTCGATAATTAGTTACGACCATGTACTAAAAATTATGTTAAATTAGCCGCGCCATTTTGGAAAAATATTGTTGATATGGGTGAAGGAGTGTGGGAGTGGGGGGAAAAATAATGCGTCCGAAAGGTTCGAAAGCCGAGATCGAGACATTCTAAAATCCATATCTCCTAACCGGTTAATGTCACGGAATTAAAACTAAATAATCATCTGTAGGTATACTAGGAGAACAGATTCCAAACAAATTTTTGAGAGGCAGTGAAGTACGGGGGTGGGGGTTGAAAGATTTAAAATTACGTTATCTCACGAACCAATTGCACTAGAGAAATAAAATTTGGTTTCTGAAACAAAGTTTGCTGAAAGTAAAATTTTTTAAGGGAGGCGGTGGAGGGGGTAAGCATTTTTTTTAAAAATCACGTCTCATATCTCAAGAACAGTGTAAGATAGATGCTTAAAATTTTTACCAAAAGTAGGCCTAATAGACCCCCAGCAGAAAAAAAAATTTCAGGGATGTTGGTGTAGAGGGTGAGGGTGAGGGAGTGTGAAAAGTAGAAAGTTCTGATTTTTATATCTCGAGAACCTATAATGATATAAAGCTGAAACTTAGTATTTAGATAGAGCTATAGTAGTAGCATGATGGAAAAATATAATTTTTTGTAAGGGTGGTATGGTATGGTGGTGGGGGGTGTTTTTCCTAACTATAGAACGGCTTATGCTAGAAAGTTGAAATTCGGAACGTATATGTAACTCAACTAGAAAAGTAATTTTGTTTAAAAAAAATTTCAAATATCTATTGGCGTTCGGAAGGGGGGCAAAAAAAATGATCAGTGAAAATGGAATGCATATATTTTTACGATTTTCGTCATATCTATTAGGTCTTTCCAAATATTGAATTCATTTTTATTCTACTGCTTCTTCATAGAAATATCTAGAAAGAGTTTTCAGGATTTTTTGAAATTCGACCCCAAGGTGGTGTAAAGGGCATGTATACATTTTCACGAATTCAGCCGTATCCCTCAGGTCTGACTTGATATCGAATAACTTTTCACTTCCACGGGCTTATTTAATAATCACCTAAAACCCATTTTCAAGTTTTTTCCTTTTTCAACCCCTAAGAGTGTAAAAACGGGTTGAACAAGTTTTCACGAATTACGTCATATCTCTTAGGAGTGATAAGACATCGGATTGGTTTTTACTTCCTCTGGCCTTCTTTATTTATATCAAAAAACTCATTTCAGGATTTTTGGATGTTCAAACCCAAAGTGGGTGCAAGGGGGTTGTATATGTTTTCACAAATTCTTACATATTTCTTAGTTCTAATGAGATATCAAATTCCTTTTTACTTCCTAAGGCTTCCTACATAATCGTAAAAAAGTTGATTTCAGGATGTTTGTTATTCAACTCCAATAGGACGTAAGGCTTTCGACATATTTCTCAGGATTGATGAGATATTAGATTGGTTTGCACTTCCACAGACTTTTTATATAATCGTCTACAAACGCATTTCCGATTTCATGTAATGGCCCAAAACGAAATCACGAAAATCCTTCTAATGGCGTAACAACTGATATTTTACTACGACTTAGATCTCGTCCCGGAGTATGACCCAATTAAGTAATTCATATGATATATGTGGCAGCGGCGTAAGTATTCTAGCGCGACTTCATTCTAACCGCTTCCCGAACTTTTTTTTAGGTTTTCAGTCACATAGTAGCCTACACCGCATCTCAGAATTAAAATCGTTCCGAACTTCTACCCAAAAAATAATAAAGTTGCGCCCAGACTGTTGGCAGATTTTTTTTCTTAATTACAATATATTATATACTAGGAGAATCTTTTGTAATTATTGTGACGTATTTCAGCCTTTTCCCCGTGTGCTTAGTTTGGGTTGAAGCAAATAGAGTAAAGAGTGATTTCCCCGGTCGGGGTAAATTTAATGAGAGCGGGTTCCTTAAATTCAGGAACCACTGGCGCCCACGACCCTTCTCTGGGTTGGCCGGCAAGGACCCGTTCGCCCCTTTTGGTGCAAAGGGGTTTACTTTGCGGTTTTCTACCGGGAAAACGCGTCAGCTGCGGTATTAAGACCGTTAGCGCGTCTTTGAATCGTAATAGCACGTGGAGCATAGTTCCAGCAATCCTGGTACTTTTCGAAAATAGTTCTGCTGTTTTTTGCCCGAAAAAGGACAATTGGTAAAAACACACCACGATGTTATGCTAACTTCCTAGCTTCTGAGCACGTGGAGCATAGTTCTAGCGATGCTGGTACTTTTCGAAAATAGTTCTGGTGTTTAAAGTTGAAAAAAGGACAATTGAAAGAAATATGCCACAATGATATGCTAACTTCGAAACGAAATTTTTTCCCTGCCCAGCATATCACGAAAAATGGCCAGTTCTGAGCACGTGGAGCATAGTTCTAGCGATCCTGGTATTTTCTGAAAATAGTTCTGCTGTTTTTAGCCCGAAAAAGGACAATTGGTAAAAACACACCACGATGATAAGCTAACTTCCGGACGAGATTTTATCCCTGCCCTGCATATCACGAAAAAAGACCAGTTCTGAGCACGTGGAGCATAGTTCTAGCGAACCTGGTACTTTTCGAAAATAGTTCTGGTGTTTAAAGCCGAAAAAAGGACAATTGAAAAAAACACACCACGATGATATTAGGTGTGTTTTTTTCATCTGGATCAGATCACAATTAAAAAAAACCATGTGGATCAACCCAAAAGCTAGTTTAGCAGGGTTAACAATCCTGTTGGTAAGTGCCTTGGATAAACTGTATTTGGCAGGGCTACGTGTAGTTTAGCGATGAAACTCTGTAGAAAATGCACAGAAATACAAAGGCTTTTTCAATAATTTTGAACATGCTGTCTCTATATTACACATAGACTTAAATTTCCGTACAAAGGAGGTGTGTTTTTTTCAACTGGATCAGATCACAATTGAAAAAAACGATGTGGATCATCCCAAAAGCTAATTTAGCAAGGTTAACAATCCTGTTGGTAAATACCTCGGATAAACTGTCAGCTGCCCTAGAGGCAAAGTTTCGTATACTATACGACGAAACGGCACTGTATAAAGGTCATATAAACAAAGGCTTTTGCATGTCCATCAAGTTAGCAAAAAATGTAATTTAGCAATTGTGCTGAATTGTGCTCAATTTGTGCCGTTTGTACCGTAAAAAGAAATTATTTCCCTTTCATTGATAATTAATTATGACCAAAATACTAAAAATTGTGTTAAGTTAGGCCCGCCATTTTCGAAAAAATATAATTTAGCAATTGTGCTCAATTTGTACCATTTGGGCCGTAAAAAAAAATAATTTCACTTTCATTGATAATTAATTATGACCAAAATACTAAAAATTGTGTTAAGTACCGCCATTTTCGAAAAAATATAGTTGAGCAATTGTACTGAATTGTGCTCAATTTCTGCCGTATCGTGCCGTAAAAAGAAATTATTTTACTTTCATTGATAATTAATTATGACCAAAGTACTAAAAATTGTGTTAAGCTAGCCTCGCCATTTTCGAAAAAATATAATTCAGCAATTGTGTTGAGTTGTGCTCGTATTGTGCCGTAAAAATAAATTATTTTACTTTAGTCGATAATTAGTTACGACCATGTACTAAAAATTATGTTAAATTAGCCGCGCCATTTTGGAAAAAATATAATTGAGCAGTTCTGCTCAAAAAAATAAAATGAAAAATAGTATTTCAGTTTTTAATTATGCTACATTATGCCGTAAAAGTAAATAATTTTACTTTCGTTGATAATTAATTACGACCAAAGTTATATTTTTGTAAAAACAACAATCAATCGCATTTCTGTATCTATTAAATCGAGTAAGGTGATCTTGTTATTTGCTTATGAAGATGCTGATGTATCATCTTACAACAAAGTCGAAAAGTATATTAAACACGATCATTCCTTCTAGAAATAGTACATACGAGTGAAAGTTAATGTCTCCCGAAACACAGACCTTTTATTGTCGATTTACCATTAGATAAACACTGATCTTGTTGATTCACGGACAATTTGCTAGAATCGAACGAAAATTTTCCAAAATCCTCGAAATGAAAAATCAATATCAAACGAATATTTGCAACTGGGGCATATGTCTTATGTTAAGTCACCGATAATGAAGTAAGAAGTCCAGGGTATTATTAAATTTTACGACATCACGCCGTTATAAAAGAATGCAGCCTCACTACGAAAGTTCGCGATGTCAAATAACTTAGGATGACCAAATTGAAATTTTAATATATAACTTATGTCATAATTAAAGGCTGCACTGACGATGAAGCTAGGATGACCATAGCCGAAACGATGTTCAAGGAAACTGCAACAAAGTTCTAGTTATATTAGTATATATTAATTAACGGCTATTTCAAGGCTTTCGAATAAGCCCGATTCCGATAAGTTCGGTCCACCCTATCCCGAAATATACACTGTGAATAAAAACTCAACCCCGGTATAAGTATGTTCCAGGGGCGTCGCGTGGATATTTGATAAAGGTGTGCACTGTGAATTAAACAGTCATACGACCTTTCAAAACAAAAACAAGTTTTTCGAGTATGCAACTGATACCTTTATCAAATTCAGTCGAGTCCTTAACGTCACACACACACAAAAAAATAATATTATAATTTAACTGGTAATTTGAAAATATACTGTGAATACATTTACCGATCTGTTTTCACAAGTAAACAATTGTTAAGGAACGTAAAATCAAAAAACATATTATACATATATTAATTCGAATGTAGATTAATTGAAAAAGTATGAAGGCAACTAAAATTTTATAATTTTCTATACATTAAATCAATTGTTCGGTTTTTTTTGTGAACTCTTCAACGACTTTAGAAAAAAAATTATTAATCAGATTTTGCCTCAACGCTGTCAAAAAGTCCTTTTCAATGGTTATTGACGATAGTGCAGAAGGTCGAGCGTTTTAATTCGCTTCAAAGTAGAAAAACTTCTTTCAGTAGTAGATGTTGTTGATGGAATGGTCATAATTAAACGACAAAGATTTGAGGACTCCGAAAATGTTTGATTCAAATTTAAAGATATAATCATATTTGCAATTTCGGTTACACTCTTGTCTTTATAGCATTCCGAACTGTATATTACTTTTAGTTCATTCTCCAACATCAAATATGTAATTAAATTTGAAGAAATTGGAGCAATTTTCTTTTAGTGATAAAATAAGCTCACATGGAAATTTGGTTGTGTAATGATTAAAATAATCACTGTGCATCAGCTGAATAAATTTAATATTTCTTAAATCCTCGTACCGGGTGTTTATTTCATAGATAATCCTTTTAAATATTTCAGAATTAATTTTCTTAAAATAATCCTTGTCTTCATTTCGTTTTTGCGGCGGTCCTCCGTACAAATCCGTTGTTTTCAAATAAATTTTTTCAAATTTATCGTCAGAGCCAAACTTTAATGTGTTCTGTACAATAGTCAATTTCTTTTATGCATTTTGAAATATCAAAGGATTTTTGTTGTAAAATATTATATAAGATGATCGTAAATGCAAATATTTCTGGGAAAATATTTAAAAAATAAATCGTTTTGAATTAAAATTTCGCACATAATCTTTACCATTTCTTTTATAGTTTGTTTTTAAATTATTCAAGATCGGTGTTGGCCGACCATCAATAATTGTTTTTTTTCTCGTAATAATAAGAACTATACTTTTTTTTTAATTAAATCACTAACAACATCTGGAACTTCACTCATTATACTCTAGATGAAATCATATAGAGTATTATAAGTTTAATCCAGCCGAAAAGTTTGTAACGCATAGAACCAAGCCTCGGACGACAAAAAGTTATTTATTATTTTTTGTTTATTTGTGCCCAAAAACCTCAAATCCGCTTGACGTCCGTCCGTCCGTCCGTCCGTCCGTCTGTCCGTCCATCCGTCCGTCCGTCCGTCCGTCCGTCTGTCCGTGAACACGATAACTCAAGAACGCCTTCACCTAGGATCTTGAAATTTTGAATCTGGATGTTTGGTTGAATTTGTAAGGCTAAGTTCGTTAACGGGCAAAATTGTCCTACTCCTTCGGGTAGCTGCCATACAAAATGTCCTTAAAACACGTGTTCAAGAATATTGACCAATAACTTCGGAACGCCTAAAGCTACGACTTTGAAATTTTGTATGTGTTACTTTTTCAATAGTTGGAGCTAAATGTATGATTATGAAGAAAATCCTGTTAGACCTTGGTGTAGCTGCCATACAAATATCCTGTCAAAATGTCTTCACTTAATTTACGAAACTCACTATAACTCAAGTACTCTTTTAGGTACGAAATCGAAATTTTGTACAAATTAGTTTTTAGTAAAACCAAAGTTCCAGTTTACTAGTCAGCGAAATCCTTTCACTCCTTCTGGTAGCTGCCATACAAAATATCCTTAAAACAGGTGTTCAAGAATATTGGTTGATAACTTCAGAAGGGTTTAAGCTACGACTTTGAAATTTTGTATGTATTATTTTTTCAATAGTTGGAGCTAAATATATAATTATGAAGAAAATCCCGTTAGTCCTTCGTGTAGCTGCCATACAAATATCCTGTCAAAATGTATTCACTTAATTTACGGAACTTACTATAACTCAAGTAATCTCTTAGCTATGAATTGGAAATTTTGTACAAATTAGTTTTGAGTAAAAACAAAGTTCGAGTTTACTAATCAGCGAAATCCTTTTACTCCTTCTGGTAGCTGCCATACAAAATGTCCCTGAGGCACGTGTTCAACAATATTTTCGATAACTTTTGAACGCTTTAAGCTACGATTTTGAAATTTTGTACATGTTCATTTTTAACTAATTCCAAGGAAAAGGATAAATATGTAAGAAATCAAGTGAGTCCTTCCTGCACCCCCCATGTGAAAGTCCTTCAAAAAGGACATTTTTGTTCGATGACTTACCCAGTTTAAGATATGAAATTAAACACTGAATATTGTCTTTTAGGTTTGAGTAGCAATCTAATGGCAGTCCTTAATAAAGGATATACAACATGCACACACGTAATTCTACTTTATCCCCAACTACAATATAAATCGGAGTTCAGTATTCATCTAGAGTTTTATACGATTGGCAGCCGATCGTGACTGCAGTATGTTTTTATTAACTTTTCAAATGAAAAATTTGTACGCAAATTTCTTTCGATCGCAAATAATGTTAGTACTTTTCACTTCTCTTAACACAGAGTAAAAAAAAACTTAATGCCAATTTTTTCTCAGAATGTACATAAAACATAAAATCTCTTTTTTTGTAAAGCTCCCTCCCCTACATTATTAATGAATTTTCAATCATGCCCTTCTTTCTAAGGTCACATATGTCCGCGAGCCAAAAAAATAAGCGGCCACGAAGAAATCGGCCAGCTCGTGCACGAGAGACATTCGCACCGATAACGTTTTTTTCATATGCAGTTCACTTCCCATGGACAGAGTATATTTTTCCTTACAGCAAGCAAAAATTTTGCAAGGGCACCGCGCCGATCGGTGCGAACTCTCGACTTCGCACCTGACAGACGATTGGTGCGTCGTCCATCTGCTAGCGGGCGATGATTCATATCATAGATTTTTATTTCCTTGTGTGGTCACTACTCCGGACTATGAGCTAGGTGATTTTTGTGTGTAAGAAACTTTGCGTGCACATAGAAGTTTCGCACGGAAACAGTTTTTTTATACTCTAGATGAAATCATATAGAGTATTATAAGTTTAATACAGCCCAAAAGTTTGTAACGCATAGAACCAAGCCTCGGACGAAAAAAAGTTATATATTATTTTTTGTTTATTTGTGGCCAAAAACCTCAAATCCGCCTGACGTCCGTCCGTCCGTCCGTCCGTCCGTCCGTCCGTGCGTCCGTCCGTCTGTCCGTGAACACGATAACTCAAGAACGCCTTCACCTAGGATCTTGAAATTTTGAATCTGGATGTTTGGTTGAATTTGTAAGGCTAAGTTCGTTAACGGGCAAAATCGTCCTACTCCTTCGGGTAGCTGCCATACAAAATGTCCTTAAAACACGTGTTCAAGAATATTGGTCGATAACTTCAGAAGGGTTTGAGCTACTACATTGAAATTTTGTATGTTTTATTTTTCCAATAGTTGGAGCTAAATATATGATTATCAAGAAAATCCTGTTAGTCCTTCGTGTAGCTGCCATACAAATATCCTGTTAAAATGTATTCACTTAATTTACGAAACTCACTATAACTTAAGTAATCTTTTAGCTACGAATACGGAATTTTGTACAAGTTAGTTTTGAGTGAAAAGGAAGTTTGAGTTAACTAATCAGTGAAATTCTTTTACTCCTTGTGGTAGCTGCCATACAAAATGTCCTTAAAATACGTGTTGTAGAATATTGCCGATAACTTCAGAAGGGTTTAAGCTACGTCTTTGAAATTTTGTATGTGTTATTTTTCCAATAGTTGGAGCTAAATATATGATTATCAAGAAAATCCTATTAGTCCTTCGTGAAGCTGCCATACAAATATCCTGTCAAAAAGTCTTCACTTAATTTACGGAACTCACTATAACTCAAGTAATCTTTTAGCTATGAACTCGGAATTTTGTACAAATTAGTTTTCAGTGAAAACAAAGTTCGAGTTTACTAGTCAGCAAAATCCTTTTACTCCTTCTGGTAGCTGCCATACAAAATATCATTAAGACACGTGTTCAACAATATTTTTCGATAACTTTTGAACGCTTCAAGCTACGAATTTGAAATTTTGTACACATTAATTTTTGAATGGTTCCAAGGAAAAGGATAAATATGTAAGATTTCGAGTGAGTCCTTCCTGCACTTTCCATGTGAAAGTCCTTCAAAAAGGACATTTTTTTTCGATGACTTACCCAGTTCAAGGTATGAAGTTAAACACTGAATATTGTCTTTTAGTTTTGAGTAGCAATCTAATGGCAGTCCTTAATAAAGGACATACAACATGCACACACGTAATTTTACTTTATCCCCAACTACAATATAAATCGGAGTTCAGTATTCATCTAGAGTATTATACGATTGGCTTGCAGCCGATCGCCCCGTGTGATATATTATTTGCACTTGGTGGGTATATTTCCTCTTTTCTGTATATTGTAAATACCTTACTTTTATGATAGATTGTAATTTGATATTGTAGGGTGTGCAATGCACACCTTGCACACCCTGACGAGACGCCACTGGTATGTTCGTATATCTCGGCGAATAGAATTAGCAACAATTCTGGAATTGGTTTCCAAATTAATAATAAATGAGTACTTATTTGTTCTTACAGCCCCTGATTTTACCGCTCCACCCCCTCAGTCAAAAACCACCCCCCTGCATACCTATATTTGTGAATCTAGGCATACAGAGGAGTTACGAGTAAGTAATAGGTCTTAAAATTTCTCCTGATTTAACGGCTCGCGATTGCCGATGCGCCCGGATTTACGGCTCCACCCCCTCATCCAAAACCCACCCTCTGTACTCCCATATTTGTGAATCTAGGCATACAGAGAAGCTATGAGTCTGTAATAGGTTTTAAAATTTCTTCTGATTTAACGGAATTTCCATTATAACGAATTATCACTGTAGGGTCATTCCATGAAGAATCGCCAAAAATTTGTTATCTTAACATCTCCGAATCTTTTGAAAATTTTTGTACTTGAAGAATTAGTGAAAAAATATTTTCAATATTTTGTTTTTATCTTCTTTTTACTTTATTATTTTAATAATAAAGTATTGTTATCGATTTTTAAAAAAAAAAAATTTGCTACCCTGAAATTTTTTTTTTATGCGTTTTATGACTAATAAGCACCAAAAAAGCAAAAAAAAATTTCAGTCTGTCTGTGCGCCGTCCGCCGTCCGCCGTACGCAAAACGTTTGAAGGCTTATAACTCCTAAACCCTATGAGCTATTAAATTGAAATTTTTTTTATTAATAGACTGGGTAGGTTCCTTGAAGTGACCACTTTTTGGGTGGTTGGAGTATGAGGGGGGAGGTGGGGGAAGCGTTTTAGACGAAAAATTTTGGTTTCTAGATCTCAGCAACCGCATAGGCTAGGAGGCTGAAACTTGGAATTTATATAGAACATCGATAGTGGACCCATTTGCAAAAAGAAATGATAATATGGGTAAAGGGGTGTGGGAGTGGGGGGAATAATAATGCGTCCGAAACGCTCGAAAGCCGAGATCGAGACATTCTAAAATCCAGATCTCCTAATCGGTTAATGTCTAGAAATTAAAACTTAATGAACATCTGTGGGTATACTAGGAGAATAGATTCGAAACAAATTTTTGAGAGGGGGCAGTGACGTACGGGGGTGGGGGTTGAAAAACTTTAGATTACGATATCTCACGAACCAATTGCACTAGAGAAATAAAATTTGGTTTCTGTATAAATGTTGACAAATAAAGTTTGCTGAAAGTAAAATTTTTTAAGGGGGTGGTGGAGTATGGAAGTGGAGGGGGTAAGCAATTTTTAAAAAAATCACGTCTTATATCTCAAGCACAATGTAAGATAGATGCTTAAAATTTTTACCAGAAGTAGGCCTAATAGACCCCCGGCAGAAAAAAAAATTTTGAAGGTGATGGTGGAGAGGGTGAGGCTGGGGGAGGGTGAAAAGGAAAAAGTTCCGATTTTTATATCTCAAGAACCTATAACAATATAAAGCTGAAACTTAGTATTTGGATAGAACTATAGTAGTAGCATGTTGGAAAAATATAATTTTTTATAGGGGTAGTATGGTACGGGGGTGGGGGGTGTTTTTCCTAACTATAGAACGGCTTATGCTAGAAAGTTGAAATTCGGTATGTATATGTAAATCAACTAGAAAAGTAATATTTGATTAAAAAAAATTCAAATATCTATTGGTGTTTGGAAGTGGGGCAAAAAAAATTATCAGTGAAAATGGAATGCATATATTTTCACGGTTTTTGTCATATCTATTAGGTCTTTCCAAATATTGAATTAATTTTTTTTCTACGGGTTCTTCATAGAAATACCTAGAAAGTATTTTCAGGATTTTTTAAAATTAGACCCCCAAGGTGGTGTAAAGGGGATTATACATTTTCACGAATTCAGCCGTATCCCTCAGGTCTGATTAGATATCGCATAACTTTTTACTTCCACAGGCTTATTTAATAATCACCTAAAACTTGTTTTCAAGGTTTTTCCGTTTTCAACCCCTAAGTGGGTAAAAACGGGTTGAACTCTTTTTCACGAATTCCGTCATATTTCTTAGAAGTGATAAGACATCGGATTGGTTTTCACTTCCTCGGGCTTTTTTTATATATATCTAAAAACTAATTTCAGGATTTTTGGATATTCAACCTCAAAGTGGGTGCAAGGGGGTTGTATATGTTTTCACAAATACTTACTTACATTTTTCTAGTTCTAATGAGATATCGAATTCATTTTTACTTCCAAAGGCTTCCTACATAATCGTCAAAAAGTTGATTTCGGGATGTTTGTTATTTAACTCCAATAGGACGTAAGGCTTTCGACATATTTCTCAGGATTGATGAGATATTAGATTGGTTTGCACTCCCACAGACTTTTTATATAATCGTCTTCAAACGCATTTCCGATTTCATGTAATGGCCCGAAACCAAGTCACGAAAAACCTTCTAATGGCGTAACAACTGATATTATACTAGGACTAGATCTCGTCCCGGTGTATGAACCAATTATGTAATTAATATGTTATATGAGGCAGCGGCGTAAGTATTCTAGCGCGACCCCATTTTAACCGCTTTCCGAATTTTTTTTTTGTTTTCAGCCACATAGTAACCTACACCGCATCTCAGAATTAAACTCGTTCCGAACTTCTACCGAAAAAATAATAAAGTTGCGCCCAGACTGTTGGCAGATTTTTTTTGTTAGGTATAGTATTATTACATGTAAACCTGGCAACCGAGCAACTATTACGTCTGGAAAAAAAAGGAGAAGTTAGTTTAGAAATTATTGAATACTTAGGGTATACCTTGTAACGATCCCGGGCGAAGTCCGACGGTCGCTCTTTATCCGAAACCTGGGTAAAGTATGCAGAAAAAGAATATTAAAACTAGAAACTAAATTGCATAACGTTGAGACTTACCGCAAATTATAAGGTGTTAGCTCCACAAGTGAGGCTCGTGTCATCTTCCCCTTCGGCACGGAAAACCTGAAATAACGCAAAGAATTAGTACGTATACTGAACAGACGGGAAAGAGAGAACGGATTAAAATAAACTTGAAACAATAATAGGACTAACTTTGTATATAACGAACTTGGAGTGCGCGAATTAAATAAATAAAAAAAATAAAACCCCAATTTTAAACGAACAAAACACCGAGTAAACATTAACCGGATCAGTGTGTTAACGAATAAATGGAACGGCGCGAAGTGACGAAAACTTTGGCAATTGCGAAGAAACAACAGCGAATCCCGATTAAACGACTGCAGTCCGACGCGATAACTAACGCAGCTTAGAAACTAATAGGAAATAAACTTACCTCAGAAGCGCCGGACAAAATCATTTCGCAGCACTACACTTCACTCGCGAATTGTTTGACAGAACGTAAACAATAACAACGGAGGCCGCCATGTTCAGTTGAACAGCCTTTAATTTTTGACATTTTCAACACTCCAAAGTTAATGGTGTGTTCGAGTGCGAAAGGTGAAAAAAACGTATTAGAAGGGGTTTTTGACCGAGATTAGGGGTTCAAGACCCCTAACCGTTCGCGCGGCCGTTAGGAAGTTTTCGAGGTAACGAGCGAGATTGAAATCGGCCCTTTTTACCGCGGGATGGTGTTCGACAAGGTAGCTGTGTAACGAGGAACATATATTTACAAAGTAAAGAAAATCGAAGTGCGCGTGCGAAGAAAGAAAAAATTTAAAGTGCAGCGACGAACTGTGGAATTCTTAAAAGGATGGTGAACGAGATACGGGACGAAAAATAGGACTGTGCGAATCGTTAAAAGAATCGGAGAAGGACAGTGAATACAATAATTCAGAAGTGGATCTAGAAACGAGTCGAAAAATTGAACAGTGCGGTACGTGAAGAAACGGAGTAGACTACGAGACAGTGTATTTAAATAAACCAGACGTATACCTAAAAACGAGTCGAAAAATTGAACAGTGCGGTACGTGTAAGAAACGGAGTAGACTACGAGACAGTGTATTTAAATAAACCAGACGTGTACCTAAAAACGAGTCGGAAAATTAGAACAGAGCGGTTCGTTTGAGAAACGAAGTAAGGTTGCGATCCGAGAATTTAATAAATCAGTCGTGGTGCGAGGAACAAGATCCATTAGCAGCAAAACGCTGTATCAAGAACGAAGTGCCCTCTCCTCACGCAACGCGAAGATTACGTTCCTAGTCGGGGGTGTCGCGAAGCTTAAAAAAAACCCCGGAGTCACGTATACATTCATCGAGCGGAACTGGACGACTAGCGGCGGATCATCAGCGGTACCCTAGGTTTAAGTAAACTATTGTACTCTATCATTCTTAAATTATCTAACATTCTGCCGTTCAAAGCAATTATCTGCTCTAGAAAACTTTAAGTTGAATTAATTAAAATTTCTTGTTAAACAACATAGCTTGCTCTCATTGTGAGATTGTGAAGTCCTCCCTTTCAGGAAGAAGTCGCGTTTGTGATATCGGGAAAACTTTCTGCCGCATAAAAAATTACCCCAACCGAACTTGGTTGGGGTGGAACTCCACAACAGATTTGGTTGGGCCAGAGCGGCGACGATAATTTTAGTTGTGTGGCGCCCACCCCGTCCCGACGGGTTTGCCGGCTCGTCGCCGTTCGCCCCTTAAGCGGAAAGGGGTTGCGAAAAGAACTACGTAAAACAACTCGATCGGTTTCGCATAATAAAAACAGCAACAACCGAATACCTAGCAGCACAATAACCCAATCAAAAGGCTAGTTGAGTATATAAGGGCGGAACAAATTCGAAGAAGAACAGCTTCTAATCGAATGTCTCGGATGTTCCAGAACAGCGTAGACGATTAGTATCGAAAGCTCTGAAGCTTTCGAGAAAATTCCACACACACCACCGAATAATGATTCAAGAACAGTCTTGATTACATTCAAGTAGTATAAAAGCAGGTGAAGCTTTCAGCGAGGGACATAGTAATTTTTATTACGTGGACTTTGGCAGTCAACTAGTAGGCGACCGTATTAGTGGAAAGCGATCGATAGCGTGTGATCAAATCAAGCGATATATAAAAGCGGGCGGTATTGCCATACAGTGCGAATAATTTTGTGAATAGAATTAAAATGCGAAACAATAAATTATCTCTTATTTGATTTCAAAGGAATTGTGTTTTACTTGAAATACCAGCCAACCCCTATTTCGGAACAGTATGTTAATGATTTCTTTGAAATTTCATATCTCTGGTAACTTTTATAGTAGAATAATAAAGTAGGGTAAGCTACCCGGTTTCGGGCCCCTTAAGACATTTTTTTTAGTCCCAAGACTTACTTTTATCTTACTATGTACCCATTATGTACAAAAATTATTGTTTTATATTCGTCGTAATGTACTTTTTCTATTTTGATACCATAATTTTAACTTATAATAAAAAAAATTAAGAAAAATAAATTTTAATGAACAAAGACACCGTGCCCAGTTTCGGGCTCCTGTACCTGTAATTAAACGTAGCGTACTATAATGCTATTTTTATACTCTAGATGAAATCATATAGAGTATTATAAGTTTAATCCAGCCCAAAAGTTTGTGACGCATAGAACCAAGCCTCGGACGAAAAAAAGTTATATATTATTTTTTGTTTATTTGTGGCCAGAAACCTCAAATCCGCTTGACGTCCGTCCGTCCGTCTATCCGTCCGTCCGTCTGTCCGTGCACACGATAAATCAAGAACGCCTTCACCTAGGATTTTGAAATTTTGAATCTGGATGTTTGGTTAAATTTGTAAGGCTAAGTTTGTTAGCGGGCAAAATCGTCTTACTCCTTCGGGTAGCTCCCATACAAAATGTCCTTAAAACTCGTGTTCAAGATTATTGGCCGATAACTTCAGAAGGGTTTAAGCTACGTCTTTGAAATTTTGTATGTGTTATTTTTCGAATAGTTGGAGCTAAATGTATGATTATGAAGAAAATCCTGTTAGTCCTTCGAGTAGCTGCTATACAAATATCCTGTCAAAACGTCTTCACTTAAT
Source organism: Beris morrisii (assembly GCA_951812415.1). Taxonomy (NCBI): domain Eukaryota; kingdom Metazoa; phylum Arthropoda; class Insecta; order Diptera; family Stratiomyidae; genus Beris; species Beris morrisii. The sequence goes on from OX638313.1 coordinate 78,421,440, forward strand.
TTACGGAACTTACTATAACTCAAGTAATCTTTTAGCTATGAATTCGGAATTTTGTACAAATTATTTTTGAGTAAAAACGAAGTTCGAGTGTACTAATCAGCGAAATCCTTTTACTCCTTCTGGTAGCTGCCATACAAAATGTCCTTAAGACACGTGTTCAACAATATTTTTCGATAACTTTTGAACGCTTCAAGCTACGAATTTAAAATTTTGTACACCGTTTATTTTTGAATGTTTCCAAGAAAAAGGATAAATATGTAAGAAATCAAGTGAGTCCTTCCTGCACCTCTCATGTGAAAGTCCTTCAAAAAGGACATTTTTTTTCAATGACTTACCCAGTTCAAGATATGAAATTAAACACTGAATATTGTCTTTTAGTTTTGAGTAGCAATCCATTGGCAGTCCTTAATAAAAAACACACAACATGCAGACACGTAATTCTACTTTATTCCCAACTACAATATAAATCAGAGTTCAGTATTCATCTAGAGTATTACACGATTGGCTTGCAGCCGATCGTGACTGCAGTATGTTTTTTCGATGACTTACCCATTTCAAGATATGAAATTAAACACTGAATATTGTCTTTTAGTTTTGAGTTGCAATTTAATGGCAGTCCTTAATAAAGGACGTACAACATGCACACACGTAATTCTACTTTATCCCCAACTACAATATAAATCGGAGTTCAGTATTCACCTAGAGTATTATACGATTGGCTTGCAGCCGATCGTGACTGCAGTATGTTTTTATTAAAGAAACAATTAAGGATAGTAAAGGGTGTTTTTTTAGGTGCATGAGAACTTAAAATTATAATACAAGACAGAAATATTGTTGGAATGAAATTTTTTTATTATATTCTGGTAGATAATTTCATATCATTTATTTGTTAAATATGATTTCGGTCATATGTCCGCCGTGGCTACGAGTTACATGGTCCATTCGATCAGTTCAATTTTTGACTACTTTTTCCAATAAATCTGGCCGTATGGCGTCAATAGTGGCTTGAATATTGGCTTCCAATGCTTCAAGAGTTGCTGGTTTGTCGGTATAAACCAGGAACCTGGTAATATAAATGGACTACCCATATCAGATTTTCCCATACAATATCCGAGACAACGATGGGACAAAACACATTGCCCTCTCTTTCCCGCTCAATTACACGGTGTTGTTGTTGTGCGGATTTTGAATTTTCGAAAAATTTCGAAACTTCAAAGTGACAAAAGCAAATTCATAGTTGAGAACTGTCACAACAAATCAGGTAAGTAAATGTTTTTAGTTTTTAATTTAATATTTATGTGATAAACTTTATGTTAAAGTAAAATTTTTCTATATTAAATGGTGCGGCGTTACGAAAGGAAGTACACGCGCAGTAGCCATCGAGTTTTAACGATTTGCGGGCCGCCGGGCAGCGAAGAATTATGAACAAGAACAGTAGTAAGAACCATGCTTACCAATCATTTTAGCATTACGCCAGTACAGAACAGCAATACTGTAGTGTGGTCAAAATAAAGTGGAAATAGTGTTGTTATACCACTGCCGTTTGGACCAGCTGGTATGGTCTTTTAAAGTAGGTCAGATATCTGTTTGTTTCTGATTGGTTCTTTCGGAATGGGGGCTATTTGCTTGTTTTGTAGAGGGATGGGAGTGTAAGTGGGATAGCTATACTTGTGTGTAAATAAACAAGAAAATCGGCATGTTTCTTTTTTGTAGAGTCATGAAGGTTTGAATGGGTTGGAATTAGATGAAGTGAATATGCATCTCGCTTCAGAACGATCTGGTTAAACTAGATTTGAGTTTGTTGTCATCATGTATCATGGCGGATAGTTTGTTTACGATGATTACATGTGCTTGTACACAAGTGCTTTGAACTTGTTTTCTTTGCGATGATCTAATATGTATCATGGCGGATAGTTTGTTTACCACGGTCGTTTAGGTCTTTTTCTTTTCGTACTTGCTTTGTGATCAAGTGCTTTGAACTTGTTTTTCTTTACGATGATCTCATATGTTTCGTGGCGGGAAGTTTTCATTGTACCACGGCCGTTTGGGCCTATGTGCTTGTACTTGCTTTGGCGTGATGTTTGTTATTACCATGTGCTTTGAATGGGTTTCATTGTACCACGGCCGTTTAGGCCTATGTGCTTGTACTTGCTTTGGCGGAAGAGTTTGCGATGATCTCAGGGTAAGGTGTTGGGTAGTAATGATGCGAATGAAAGTACAATTTTTCATTTTGTATGTTTTATTCAAAGCGGTATAGAACTTTAACAATGTGCACAATTTGGTCCAATTATTCTACAAGAGCTAGGTTGGGAAGTCGTGAATGAGGTTGGAAATAAAACAATTTCTTTTAGACTAAAAATCTTTTATTGAAAAATCTAGCTCTACTGAGTCTCGTTATTTTTTTGTACAAATCTTAGTTTTATGAACCCACCACGGGAATCATCTTTACCATCGTATATGAGGTAATGATTCGGGGTCTGGTTAAGCTCCTCTATATGACGCTGCGTCTTTATTTTTTCTGTAAATCGCGGCGGTAGGAAGCAAAACTTTCCATCTTCAAGGAAGACTGCCAAACGGGTGCCATATTTGGTCTTCATTAGTTTGAAGGTGGAGATTTTGTACTCCGCACCTTCAACCAAAGAAGCCCATGATGTGAGGGTTCCGGTGTTCCCCTGGGCAATTGCGTTCAAAGTGCTAGAATTCTGTTGGAAGATTCAAAGTTAAAATTCGAATTAGAAATTATAATTTAAAAAAAAATCTGGCTTACCATTGCTTAGGATCTCCGACTGTGCGAAAGTTGAGATTGTTATGATTCTATCCATGCCTTCGAGCGATTTATATACCATTTCTAGAGCAAAGTTTCTTGCTCTTTTTCTATAGAAATTTTCCTCTATGCAATGCAATGCAATGCGATATGCTAAAAGATGCAATTCACCACAACAGAAGTAATTCATATATTAGATTAATCAAGATGAATTAATATTATAGGACACATCTTCTAGATGTAGATAATATTCATCTCCTATCATGCATGGACAACTTAAGTACAAGTCTTCTTTGAGATGTAGAAAATTTTATTTACTACATTGTATGTTTCAAAGTCTGGATTAATTGAGAGTAATTAATATGCTAGATTAACGACCTGCTAGTCATATTATAAGATTTGTCCTTGCCTACATATTTGCTACAATGACATTGTATGTTTCAAAGTCTGGATCAATTGACAGTAATTAATATGCTAGATTAACGACCTGCTAGTGTATTATAAGATTTGTCCTTGCCTACATATTTGCTTCAATGACATTGTATGTTTCAAAGTCTGGATCAATTGAGAGTAATTAATATGTTAGATTAACGATGATATATAAAAGGAAAAGAACACCCATTTCAACTAGTATAAAAGAGGCACTGTAAATTCGAATGAAATCAAACTATTGAGGACATTCGGCCAAGATGTAAGTATAACTTGCTGAAATAAATGTTTAATTTTAAATATAAATAATCACTTTTTCAGAATTCGCAGGGAATTTCCACATGAACTTCGCAAGGAGAATAGAATTAGCAGGGTTACTTCTTGAACTCGTGACTGACCTGCTAAATTCTGACGCCTTTGGAAATTTCAGCGGTGCCAGAGAGTTAGAACAAGGTAATTCAGAAGCGACCAACAGTGGAAGCAGCGCTGGAGGTAGTAAAAACCGCAGTGTTGCGCTAGGTACCCCCAATAATAGTAGCAGAGCCGAAACATTTACGAAGGATAGTGCTGTTACCGGGTGTAACAGCCAGCTAGTACTTCCAGTGAGGACCATATTTAAAAGGAGCGGAAGCAGCGTTGGGAATAGTAAAAAGCACAGTGTTGTGTTAGGTACTCTCAACAACAGCAGCAGAGCCGAGAAAAAAACGAAGGATAGTGCTGCTACCGGGAGTAAGAGCCAGCTACTACTTCCTGTGAGGACAACATTTAAAAGGAAAAAGGTGAAAATTCACCCGATTGGAGAGACGTGGTTCAACACGTCTAACATCGAGCTGAACCGGAAATTAGATGCTGCAGCAAATTTTAAGTTAAAAGAATCTTTCGAGATAAAATAGTGCTAAATTTATTAGATTTGCTAAATTTTTGTAAAGATGGACGTAAAAAATATTATTTTAAATTTAGAAACTGCGTTAAGTCTAGATTATAACATGTTCATTTATAGTTTAAGTAATTTAGTTAGAATAGTGGAAGAAAAAAAGTTAAGTTTTCATGTAAGGAGAAAAACTTTCTTCTCGAAAAATTCGCAAAGCTTTCAATTCAGTGTAATTCGACTGATGTTATGAAAGAAACTCTAAAATTTTTCATCTACAGTGATGGAGATGATTTTCTAAGTGAAGAAAAACATAAAGATGTCCTTGACAGTCGTAGAGTGCCTGATAAAACCCAACCTAATAGTCTGTTATGACAGACTTTTGTAAACAATGAGTTTGTTGAAGGCGGTAATGATATTTTTACACAGGGTGAGCCGATTCAAAGTGGAAGCGGGTTACGTGGAAGGTTCGAAGTGTTATCCAGACAGGCGAGGTTTTTTAAAAAATTTAACGTAGAGAGTAAAAAAATTACATTCAGGATAAATTCTCTAGATACAGTAAATGAAGATCCACTACTAATTTTAGAGAATATCTTTGATGATGTGATCAAAGAAGCTGGGTCGAATTCGGGGAAAGGGAGTAAAATCAGCTTCACCATTACACTACCAAATTCACCTCATATAAAAGCAATTTGGTCAACTCTGAGATCTATTGAAGACGTGAACGGACGTTATATTCTTGGTTTAATTTCGAATGTTCCTCTCTGATGAAATCATGCAGATGAATGCTGAGGTTGTGAATTTTCCAACGGGTGGTGCGCGGTTGAATATCCAAGGTGTCGAAGAAAGCGTGTTCTTACAACGGAAAAGAAGTGTTATAGACGTTGGGAAAAATGGTGATACTAGCTGTCTCCCACGATCTATATGTTATGCTATGGAGATGATCTCGAAAAATTTTAGTATGCGATATCATTCTTCAACTATCCGGTCTTTAGATCGTATGGTGAAAAGGATGTGTAAAAATGCAAGGGTGACAATTAATGCTGATGGATGTGTATTGACGGATCTTTACAAGTTTCAGAAAGTGTTAAATGATTATCAAATAATTGTGTTTGATGATACGAAGGATTCTAATTCAATCCTTTTCAAATTACCTAACAGGAATGATTGGCCGAATAAAATATACCTCTATTACTCCAAGGATTTCAAACATTTTTACGTGATTAAGTCGTTGAAAGGTTTTTTTAATAAGAGTTTTGCATGTACCCTTTGTGATAAAGTGTATCACAGTAAATCTCATAAATGTGAAAGGAAGTGTACCTATTGCAATTCTTCTCCCCCATGTCATTTCGTTACGGAAATGGTAAGCTGTGAAAAATGTAACCGCTCATTTAGAGGGGAAAGTTGTTTTACAAGTCATTTTTCAAATAAAATTGGTAAGAAGACTATGTGTGAAACTTTTAAGATATGTACATACTGTGCAAAATTTTTGAATTTCACAAATAGATCATCAGATTCACATAAATGTGATGAATATCACTGTCAGATATGCTCGAAAATCGTTCCAGTGGATCACCTTTACTTCATCAAACCGCAAAAGTGTGGCATTGAAAAGAAATTTTTATTAATATTCTTTGATTGTGAGAGCACTCAGAATACTCTTTTAGCGAATAGCACATCTTACAAACATATTGTCAATTTAATTGTTGCACATCAAGTGTGTAATAACTGTTACAAGGATTCCGATATCAAAAATAATTGTGATGTCTGTGGAGAAAGGGAGTATGTCTTTGAATATAACAATATGACGAGCGTTGTGGGGGGTTTTGTGGATTATTGTTTAAAGGCTCGTTCTTATACTTCGAACGTATACTGCATAGCCCATAACTTTCAGGGGTACGACGGTCAGTTTATAATTTCTGAATTATTCACTAGGAAACTAAAGCTTGAACCTATAATGAATGGGACTAAAATAATGAAATTAAGATGCGAGCATGTGACTTTCATAGACTCTCTAAATTTTCTAGCATTTTCGCTCGCCAAATTCCCAACCGTGTTCGGTATAAAAGATCATGCGAAAGGGTTCTATCCTTACTACTTTAACACGCTAGAGAATATCAATTATGTTGGAAAATATCCATCCCCAGATATGTATGGATATAATACTATGAAAATAAGAGAACGTGATGAGTTTTTAAAGTGGTATAATTCAGTCTCTTTTGGAGTTTTTCATAATAGAGGCGAAATGCTTAAGTATTGCAAAAATGATGTGGATATATTACGATTAGGGTGCATACAATTTATGCGGGAATTCCTCGATATAGCTAAAGTTAACCCTTTAGTAGAATCTATAACAATTGCATCAGCATGTATGCTCGCTTTCCGAAGGAATTTTCTGCAAAAGAATACTTTGGGCATAATGCCTAAGCATGGTTACTATAAAGGACGAAACCAGTCGCTTATTGCTAGCAAGTGGCTTAAGTGGCAAAGCTCCCAAATAAATGAAAATATAGTTTCTTCAAATAATGAAGGGGAGGTGAAGTTGGAAAAAAGCGCATTAAGAGTAGATGGATTTTTCGGTTGCTTTTACCATGGCTGTAGAGATTGCTTTAAAGTAAAAGATTCAAGACAAATCATTAACAAAACACATGAAACTTTATCACATAGATACGAAAGTACTATTAGAAGAATCGAGGTTATTAGGCGTAGTGGTTATAATCTGGTATATTCGTGGGAATGTGAGTTCAGAGAATTCTTGAAAAACAATCCTGATGTAAGCAAGGATTTAGATAAAAAAGTTTCAGATATTATACCACCACTTAACCCCCGTGATGCCGTCTATGGAGGTCGTACTGAAGTGTTTAAATTACATCATAAAATCGGTGAGAATGAAGTTATACGATATCTAGACTTTACCAGTCTGTACCCGTATATTAACAAATATTCACCATACCCTATCGGTCATCCTGAAATTTTTCGCAGTGAGCATATACCTTCTCTTCCAGATATACTTTCAATGCATGGTTTTATCATTTGTTCAATTGTTGCGCCTACTAGCTTATTCACGCCTGTTTTACCTTTCAGAAATAATTCGAAGTTGTACTTTGCACTGTGTCGTAAATGTGCGGAGTTGAATAGAGTTTCCACATGTATTCATACAGAGGATGAAAGAATGATTATTGGTACATGGGTTATACCTGAAGTAGCTTTAGCAGTGCAGAATGGGTATAGGATAATAAAAGTTTTCGAGGTTTGGAAATATAATCACACCAAATACGATCCGGAAACCAAAAAGGGTGGACTATTCACAGAATATGTAAACACATTCTTGAAAATCAAACAGGAAGCTAGTGGATGGGGGGGTGAATACATAACCGAGGAGGACAAAGATGCCTTCCTAAAGAGTTTCAAGATGAGAGAAGACATCCTTCTAGATAAAAACCAGATTCAGAAGAATCCCGGTAGACGAAATACCGCTAAAATTTGTCTAAATTCCTTCTGGGGAAAATTTGCGCAAAGGGAGGATAGAACTCAAACCAAGATCATAGACAATCCCAAGGAATTTTATGAATTTATACAGTCCCCTGGCATAGAAATTTGTTCTTTATACCCCATCAATGATGATACTATATGGGTAACATGGAAATATTTAGAGGGAGATGACAATTTGTTACCGCATGTTAACATACCTATCGCGGCCTACACAACAGCCTTTGTCAGAATTAAACTTTACACAGCTTTACAAAAGGTCGGAAAGGGAATTCTCTATTGTGACACGGATAGTTTGATTTTCATCGATAATAAAAATAATCCTATTTCATTGCCAATATCTAACTTTTTAGGGGATTTAACGAATGAAATTGACAGTTTTGGTCCTGAGGCATTTATTTCGGAATTTGTAAGTACAGGTCCGAAAACCTACGGTCTTAAAGTGGAAACTAAGAGCGGTGTTGAGCACATAATTAAATGTAAAGGTATTACTCTTAATTTTGAAACCTCGAAAACTGTTAATTTCGATAGACTGAAGTCCTTAGTGATAGGTGAAGATGGGGGAGAACCCGTCTTTGTAACAAATGAACGAAAAATTAAACGTAAACGACCAGGAACCGTTATTTCAACACTTGAGAAGAAACGTCTACAGTTCACTTTCGATAAAAGAGTAATAGCGGAAGAATATTTTTCATTTCCATATGGATACAAAAAACCTAGAATTGATTATTAGTTGATAACCTATTAGGTATTTATTTGTTAAGTAAAGTTATGTAAACTTGATTATTTAAAATCTAAAACTAAAACATGTTTGAAAATATATAAATACGTAGAAATAAATCGTTTTTCACATTATTAAACTACACCCTACCGAAAGCATGAGTAAAGTTATAATTGATGTCCAGTTCGTTACAGGAAATTATGGCCAGTATTTTGCTAAGGAGATTGCTATACTACCTTTCGGGCCAATATGTCCAACGTTTTATTTTTTACTGCCTCCTTATCCCTATCAGGAGCTAAACATAAAAGCTGATCGTCAGCATAAGTACGAGTGTGAAAAAATCAATGGTTTGAATTGGCATGATGGCGGTACCAGTTACAACAGTCTACCTGATATTCTGGATGAATTTACCAACTGCAGTATACATGTAAAAGGACTTGCGAAAGAGAACTTCATCAGAAGATATTTACCTGAAGCCGAAATTATACAACTTGAAATGCCTAAATTAGCTGATCTTCAAAACTTCCAGATATTCTGTAAAAACCACAGTCAAACGTCGCCTAGTCGCTGTGCTGTACAAAACTGTGTAAACATTTATTTATATATGCTAATGAATAAAGTCTATTTATAAAAGAAAACAAATACTTGAGTATAATATTTTTTATTAGCAAATCGTTATATTAAAAATAATTCTTGCGCTACAAAACCACGGTATTTCGTAAAAAAGTCGAGAATAGTTAATATGCACATATGAAGTGCGTGATGGTATAAAAAAGTCTTCACTTGATAATTGTAATACATCTTTTTCCTTGCATTTAGTCGCGTATTGGTTGAAATAATCCCCAACACTTTCAGAAGCGTTGTTGTTGTGGAACATGACGATATTGAAAAAATCCATCTTTTCGAACAAATTTAAAAGGTTCTGCGATGATAGTCGGATACTGCCTTTCTCGACCGGTATCACGAATTCCTTTTTTAGCCCCGCTTGAGTAGCTTCGTTATTTTCATGTTTCAGCATGATCAGATGATTGTACAGCGCTGCCCATCCGGAGTAGTTCGTTGACACAGAAAAGCGCCCAGGGTAGCTGAAGATTATTTTCGCATCAAATGTGAATGGGTCAAACCCTAATACAACCTTTCGGTTCTGGCAGTCGTCCAAATAGTAGGTGTAGTTCAGTAGAGCACCTTCGCCAGGCACCTCGGACCTTCTCTGCTTGCATGGTTTCTTAATAGCTGATTCATCCGCCGCGACTAACTTTTTTCTTTTGTCAGCGACACGTCTCTTCTTGCCATTCTCCACTTTTGTAATAGGTGAATCCATAATGCCTGGTAGATTTTTAAAGAAAAACTGAAAGTCGAGTGGTTTAAGCTGATGCTTTTATACTCTCAGCCTCCGATTTGCAATACTGATTACGAGAAAACCCACCATTCTGGTTGGCACCCTATGAAAATATATGATGGTATAAGTTAACCACCTTGGCGTCATTGTCTGTAAAATCTTTTGAAGAAAACTGCTTCAGGAAAAACTTTAGCTCCTTTCCTCTGCAACGCGAATATATGTATACACAGCAGTAATTCCCGCAAGTCGAGGAGTATACACTTTGTAATCGTTTTTTGTTATTTATGAAAACCTTGGAGTTGGTATGCAGAAACCTTTTAAAATATTTATTGTTGGGGTATCTGCCAAAAGAGTCAAAAAATTCAGCAGGGCCTGTCCTCGGAAAATAAAAAGCTACCCAATGAGTACCTTTTTTGTCTGCGGGGTCGGTATTTGCAATAACACATGCTGGCTTTTTAATTTTATCAGGTAGCCGATCGCAGGGGAATACACCTTTGAATAGTCTTCTTGTGCTTGCGTTTTTCCTTAAGGCATTAACAAGTTCGATCGTGTTCATACCTGCTCTTTTGAGGCGATATCTTCAATGTCAATGATCTTAGTGTGACTGGTGGTGTAACTTTCTAAGAATTCCTTTGTTGTTGCGCTATAAACAAAAACGGTTGCAAATTTCGCTAATGTCATAATACGATTTTCATCCAGCCGTTTAAGTTCCAAATTTCCAGATACGCCTGTCTGATCTGTTGTGCTAGCCGATGATGTGGGATATTTATACGTAATTTCCTTCGAGAATAATTTATTTTGTGATGAGAAACCGGCAAATGAAACCTTTTTAAAGAAGGTTAGATTACCTTCATTAAAATATTCGACATTTACAACACAATAGGCCATGTTTGTTCTTCTCCTCCGTCCGCTGAGTAATATGAAGAGCGTGAGAATAAAGGGTTATATTTATTCTTTTCAAAAATCAGTATGAACTCCACGAAGTTTGTCTATTTCAAGACTTCCATCATACTCGGCATATACTATACAAGTTACACTTTTTTCCAGCGCTTTCTTAAACCTTCCCTCGATCCTCACTGTTCCTTGATTTAATAAACTGCCACAAGATGACCCGTATGAATTGTCTGCAGTTAAATCGAACGCCATTAAAAAGCATCCATTATCGAAGAATTCCTTTGAGATTTGATTGCCTTTGTCGAAGTAATGAATGCCTGTTTCCTTAAATAGTGAAAGGTATCCCCGTGTACTTATAGGTTTTTCCTGAGAGTAATCAAACTCTAAAGCCTGGTTTGGAACTTGGACTCCATTGACGGATAAATTGAATCGTGTGATATTATTGTGTTTAAAGTTGAATGGATTCTTCGTCTGTTTACCGCTGTAGGCATCATTATCTACCATGCCGAAAATTAACAAGTTCGGTAGCTGTCCGATTATGACATTATCTAAAGATAGTGTTGAACTGTTAGCCGGTAACGTATAACTTTTTACTTCGACACGCTTGTACGGATATATCACGTTGGAGCGCTGAAGAATAGTTTCATGTGCCATTAAAATATTGGGAATTATTCATATACATTGTTGCATCTATAAATTTAATTTGCGGTGAGTGCCCGTCTTCTTTTGAGTATAGATAAAATTCGGGGTTTTCCAGGGATAGTGAGAGTCTAAAATCTACCCCATTCAGAAGTAACTTATCCTGATTAAGTAAATCACCATGAATCTTTCCCATAAACTCTACTACATTACTTTTCGAAAGCAATTCAGATCGTTTGAGATATCCTGCATTAAATTTACTAGGACCCCCGCTTTTGCTTCCATCTTCAATCATTTCCATACCATCTTGGTCGAGGTACCATCCTATAGATTCTAAATGTGTTGTTGATGCATCTCTACCGTAATTCAATAAGTTTTCAATTGAAGCTCTGTAATGGTAGTTGTTGTCCGTTTGCGCAATCGGTCTGCCATTTAATTGTATTGTACATTGTCTAAAAAGTGAGTGCATTAGGTTGTTAACTACGCCAATTGGATCACTTTCCTCTTCAGGTTCACCAGCTTCAGCTTTGTTTTTTTCTTTTCCATTGTAGAATTCTTCTTTCCCACCTTTTGCCTTAATTAGCTGAACTTTTAAGCGAAGGTAGATACTGGATAAATCACGGTACGTGTCCCCATGTCCTAGCGAGACGAATTCCAGAACTGAAGAGTTATCAAGAGATGATATTGGTTTGTATGATACCTCTTCTGTTTTTAAAATATTGGCCTGTATCGGTGGTGCTTTAAATAAATCTAATTCAGATTTCATACATTCTCTGTACGAGGGCATTCTTCTTACTTATCGAATATATCCAATACACGTTTACGCTTATTGTTTTTAACTCTTTTATATTTACTGGTTGCTGGTCTTTTCTTAATAGATTTTCTCTTTGATTTGGTACGTTTTCCACGCTTAGGAGCCGTTTTTAACTGTGCTGTTGAAAACGGATTTGCCCTTTTTATAGCCATGCGCCTTTTCATACCCTCACCACCCATACTGTCAAAGAGTTTTTTCACGCCTTTTTGCATCAGCTCTTGAGTAACAGCTTGTCCTTGCTCTTTTAAAATGTTTTTGAGAGGTTTACTCCCCGCCTCTGATAATATTGTTTTTCCAGTCTTTATAGCTTGCTCCTTTATAGTTTTTACTCCTGAGGAGACTAAAGGCCGTAAATAACGCAGTAATCCACTGAAGAAGCTGCCAATACCTCTTCCACGGTGATATATAAGTGGGGATCGATAAAAATCCCCTATATCCGACAAACCAGCACCGCTTTGGATTAAATAATACCTTGTGTAATATGAATTCATTTCGAGTTGAATTTACACTAGTTATGAACATTGGCGTAACTAGGATTTTTGTCTGGGGGGGGGGCAGGCCAAAAGTTCAATTGCGGCGTATATAATGCCAATAAAAACGCTGTAAAGTACATACAGTGTTAATGAAAATCGCTCATCAATGGTATTGATCCGCTTATTTATATTAAAAAAGTGCACATTTAATAACAGTCTACTAGGTCACCACAATCAGGCGTAGTCGTAAAAGAGCGTAAACAGGCTCGACATTTAATAGATACATTATGCATATTTGGGAATAGTGGGTGGCTTTTCAACAAAATTGTATCTAAAATACAAACAAATATAATAGAATATAATAATAATAATATATTGCATAAAATTAAGAATTAAGCACATTCATATAAATTCTTTTAATTGAATTGATTGAATATACATGAAAAATTTCATTAAATTTAAGCCTTTTGAAAGCAGAAGCTCTGTTAGGCGATATTAGATTTAGATTTAGATTTCATGGAGGGATTCCTCCAAGCACTGCGACCAGTGGTCTATTGTGCTATACCTCATAGATCTTTCTCCAGTTTCAACCTAGAGGTCCTCACTCAGCTTTATTTCTCTTAGGAATTTTTCTAGTTGGTGTAGGTATATTTTTGCAATGATTCACAACGTGTTCTCCGAAACATTTGTGGCGCTAAGTTGCGACTGCCTCATAGCAACACAGAATATGTTCTGAGGTTTCTGCCTGCAGTTGGCAGAACCTGCAAAGGTTATCGGTTATGATTCCTATTCTTTTAAGATGATCTTTCAAGCGCGAGTGACCCGTGAGTATTCCGGTTATTATCCCACTTTGTTTCTATCAAACTGTAGAAGCTGTTTGCTTCTTTTAGTTGAGTGGTTCGGTATGAATCTTTTGGCCTGTCTAAGTCTGGGCAGTGTGGCCCAGTATTTCTTGTGTTCCTCCCATACCCTCATGCTCCTCTTAATAGAGCAGGTTGAGATTCCACATAACGGCTCTGGTCCAGTAGGGCGGACCGCTGCTCCGTCTCTTGCAAGTTGGTCTGCCATTTCGTTTCCCTCTATGCCCTCATGACCGGGCACCCAGTGCAAGAGGACTCTGTTGTTGGTACCAAGGATACATAATTTTTCTTGGCATTCCCACACCAGTTTTGAGTTTACTATTTGTGCAGTCAAGGCTTTTATCGCTGCCTGACTATCTGTGAGAATGACTATGTTCTTATTTGAGTAACCCCTTTCGAGGTTTATTTCTATGGACTTGGATATAGCATGGACCTCCGTCTGGAAAACGGTAGGATATTCACCGAGGGATTCCGTTATCCTGGCGCGGGGTCCGCTTATGCCTGCTCCGGTATCTTCAGTCGTCTTAGATCCATCGGTATACCATACAATACTATCCGGTCTGAACTGCGGTGGGCCCATTGTCCAGTTCTCTCTGTCGCAGACTATGGAATTGAAAGGGATCTCGAAGCGATATCTCTTTCTCATATGGTCCACAGGCATGTCTAGCATTTGAATGCTACTTCTAAGTTTGGATAGATTATTAAGTCCACTTTTTACTCTGGATGGGTTGCCGTTTAGTTCGTTTCTCATCGCGGCCAATCTTGCCTGCGATTCGATGTAGATGTGCAGCGGAGTCAGATCTAAAAGAACCTCCATAGCTGCCGTGGGGCAAGTTCTCATTGCTCCTGTCGTGTTGATACATGCCAACCTTTGGAGCTTGTCCAGTTTGCTCCTGGCGCTTACTAGTTTTGTTCTTTGCCACCATACTGATGCTCCGTATGCTATCATAGATCTTACAATTGCTGTATAGGTCCACAAGGCTATTTTGGGTTTCAAGCCCCAGGTTTTGCCTACGACTTGTCTACACAAGAGTAGAGCAGTTGTGGCTTTCTCTGATACTTTTTGTAGGTGCTTGTTCCATAGGAGTTTCTGATTCAGAATTATACCTAGATATTTTACTTCTGTAGTGAGTTTGATTTCCGTCTCGTACATCATGAGCGATTTTATTTTGCTCAGGACTCTCTTTCGTGAAAAAGGCACAATCGTGGTTTTGCCCGGATTGACCTGTAGGCCTTTCTCGTGGCACCATGTGTGGGCTATTTAGATGGACGTGATTGTGTCCAGCTAAATGGCACACACAAAAAAATATTCAAAATCGAATTTTAAATTGGACCCGTTAGGTCAAAATAATTTTGTGAAATGCACTTAGCATTACAGGCCGACCGTTAGGTCAAAAAGAAAACAATAGAAGAATGTTAAAATGAATTGAAAATAGAAATACCAAGACTGAGATTTTTAGATGTAAATAGGTTAGTTTTAGAATAAATAAATTAGTGTTGAATTAGGAGTCACCGCGTTAAGTCGCACTTTTACTTATTTGTACCACTGCAAAGTCTTTCTTGGAGTGAACACTCCTTTTGTGGCAGAGACCCCACCAGCTCTTCTTAGGGCTTTTAATTTGAAAAAAAAAGAAATATTGCCATCAGTTCTTATCAGAACTGATGCAAACAAATCAAAGAGTATCAGCGCGCACCGCCCTTCTCAGGGTTAGAACCACAGCGCTTTTCAGCGCAAGCAGCAGCCGATACCACTCGTTCCTGGAGGACTCAGCCGGACCAGCACTCGGGTCCTGGATTTACCTTGCCCCCGGACGCCGGCAGTAATTGTGAGCACACCTGTGCCTAGTGTGTAGCGGGCCAAACCTTGGTTCGCCTACACCATGTTTGTGTCTTACTTAGTGCTTGCTGCATAAGGTCGCTGAGGGTTTCCTCAAACTTGCACTTAATCATGATTACTAAGTCGTCAGCATATCCTTGGACTGTAAAGCCGCTATGACTGAGCAAGCTCAGTAGGTCGTCCACCACAAGACACCATAGAAGGGGCGATAGTACTCCTCCCTGTGGGCATCCTTTGCCTGCTTTGACCCTTGTGGTGTCCGTTCCCAGGGAGGTGTGAATCTCCCGTGTACTTAGCATTTGGTCGATCCACCTTGCTATGGTAGAGTCTACTCCTCTGTCGACAATTGCATTATTTATACAGTCGTAGGATGTGTTGTCGAATGCTCCTTCTATGTCCAGAAATGCGCATAGCGCAATTTTAGGCGATATTAACTTTAAGGTCGAAATTAATGAAAGCAATAAACAAATATATTTTTTTTCATTCAGCGCTATACTTTAAATTTAAAATTGTCTCAGCATAATTATAGAATTTCATTCTTCGTTAAATTCCAAATTTTATGTGTAATGTTTCTACAACAACGCGTTCTTTTTGGCTGGTCAAAACTGGTGTAATCTTACATTTAGTGTAATACGCTTCCAGTGTAGAGTACACTGAGTACAGGCAAAAAGAACAAACCTAATCTCAACTTTTTTTTATAAATCAATCGCAGGAATAATTCATAATTCAAATAACGCGCAAGCGGAACAACTATATTTTTGTCGACTGTGAGGAAATTTTGAGCACCAAATTTAACGTTGAAAGCACTAAATTGGCATCACTGATGGAAAGATCGGATTAGCGAGAGCGACGCTAAGAAACGGCGTATTTTATTTATTTGAAAGGTGGCGCATGTGCATTTTCGCAACTGTCGTTCCTCTACTTCTTCGTAGTGTTATCGATATAGTTTTTCACCTCTACCGGCTCGCTGTGTAATTACGACACTTTATGTTATTTTGTTTTTTGTCGCTGTATCTCTTGCCTAATACAGATCTACAGTAGCGGTAAACATTAATTGTAAAAAATTCTACAGTAAAATCTAGAGTTTAATTGTTTCTTGCAGGATTTTCAAATAATTACATATTAATATTAATATTCTGGGGGGGGGGGGGGGCACGAACGATCTGGGGGGGGGCCCGGCCCTCCTGGCCCCTACCTAGTTACGCCAATGGTTATGAAGATCCCTTATACGCGTCTGAATATTTATACTTTATTGTCTTTTGAACACATATGTCTGGGTATAGCCTGGAATGAAGTCGATTAATTCGCCTTGATCATCGGTTATCTTTATGGAGATACTTTCAATGTAGGTCTTTTCCAGAGGGTAGTATTCTACATGCTCAAACCTGAATATATTATCGCATTCTTTCAATGGAATCATACGCAGATTCCTCACTAATTTGTTTCCTACTATTTGGGGGCGAATGATATCAGTGTAAACGTGTATTATTCCTAAAGCCTTACATTCCTCTGCAACTACAGCTGTTAGTTCTCGCGGAAATCTGTTCTTTATTTCGAGAACAGAATCTTCTAATACGGCTATTCTGTCTAAAGCACCCTTCTCCTTCTCCTCTTCTACTGAGGCTTTTTCAAACGACTTGTCCACCTCCGCGGTAAGGAGTTTAGCATTACGCTCCTTCACAGGCGTTTGAAAGAATATATCGATAATGAATCCCGATAAGTCTTTCTTTTTCAAATCTATAGGCACTTCTCTAGTTATTGGGGTACCATCGGGTCGTTTTTCATAGGGAACTTTCAATTTTATACTTATATCCGTAATTATACGCCTGTTTGGTATCTCAAAGGTAGAGGCCTCTGCATCCAAATCAGTTAGAGTTTGAAGAATTTTTTGCCTAATTTGACGTGATTTTTTCCTCCGAGCTGCAACAGATTCAGTTTCGTCATCAAACTGTATATTCGCAACAAAAAGCCCGACTAAATCATTAATATTAATTGGCGTTGGCAGCGGGTACTTTATCTTTATTTTAATCTTCAAGACTTTTATCTCTAAATCTAAAGAGTCAAGCTTCGTCGGGACACTTTCCCCGAGCTTTTCACTTATACTGAGCGCTGGAGGTATGTAATAGTCTATCATGCGTTTTAGTGCTTTATAATTACGTTTTTCTCTAGGAATCTACCTAATTATACTACTGAAAAAATAATATAAAGAATCATATTCGAAAGCTCCTAAAGTTACAATATCCGCAACTTCGCTATCCTGATAAATGTGTAAATAGAGATCTTCTGCTTTTGTAAGTCGTTCGTCTTTACTCGTGTCAGGGATATCTTTACGAATTTCATCAGATTCTAAGAAGCCTTATAACATCTCTTTAAAATCCGGATGAGCATCAACATACCAATAGGGATCAACTGCGTCGTTGAACGAAGACAAGAAAGTAGAAAAGTTCATATCATGTTTATTGTAACATAATTTTAATAACTGTTGGTAACTCCATTTAAGATAAATAGAAATACCATGTACTTTTTTTACAAAAGCTTTAATCTTTAGTACATCTGTAGCAGCTCTCTTCACCTTTTTAGTAGTACCTTTCACTTTTTCATCATCTTTCACATGTTTTCCATCTTTTTTCCCAACTGATTTCGTTTCACGATTTGCTAATGCAATTTCAGTCATTCCGACACTCCATCCGCCGTCCAACTTACAGGCACTAGGAAGCATATTCGTGAAGGCTGACAGTGTATTTTCAGTGTATATGCGCATGGAATTGTTGCTTAGAAGGCATATGTAAAAATCATTTTCTCTTATGTTTACAGGCATTTTTAAACTCTTTCCCGGAAAATATTTGGTGCACTTCCGGCCCGTTCCGTTCTTCTTTTTAAACGTCCAGGTATAGGGTACCGATCATCTGTGCTTACTGAAGGAAATTCTAGCCGTGAAGGCTTTAATATAGTTTGTTTGGTAGGGGTTCTCTGTTCCGATTTATCCACCCCTTCTCCCTGCTCTAGTTCTTCTATAAGCTGTGCCGCTTCATCAACATCCATCTCATTTGGTACAGTATACTGAGTTATACCGTCATCAGCCGTTATAATCCGATATTCTTTTTCCATGTTTTTGACTTCGGGCGTAGTTTTGCGAAACTTTGCAGGCGGTTTCAAAGTTTTTGCTATACCGCTTACAGATAATCGTCTTTTGAACCGAGGCGTTAGCGATCGTCTTGGCGGCGTTATCTCCTCTGCACTAGAACTATGATACTTTGGTAAAGTCACGTCGCCTGTCTCAAAGACATCTTCCGCCGTACTGTAAAATGAGTCGGGGTTCTTCATCGGGGAGGTTTGCGTTGACATTACCTCTTTGAATGCAATCCTTGTCTGTGTCGCATGGTCTCGTAAATTTTTCTGACTTCCTGACTTTACTTGTGGCGTAAACGCGATAGATTTTTCTTCACGAGACTGTCTTCCTTTACGCTTAGCATTAAGAAACTTTATCAGCGTGTTCCTATAATTATACCATTTGTCGTCGTCAGACAGCTTTTTATTCCTCAAAATGGTGTGTATCGTCTTATCGAATACAGACAGGCCATTTCCACCTTCTATCTGACCCTTTAACTGTTCATACACTTCTGGTGAAAGAAATAGCATTTTATTAAGAGCGCTCTTTCTATGCATATTTTTCAATCAACGACCCAATAACACCTGAAAGTACACTTCCTATCAGGATTGGTAGAAAACCACCTTGCTGTACTAAGATTTTACGCTGTCTAGGAACAGATCGTCTTGCTTCAACTAACCTTCGCATGCTCTTTTTATACTTACATAGGCTCTTCAAAATTTTACGGCCTGGCACATGATTCCCCTTCAACGTGTTTAATGTAATTTCACAAATAGTCTTAACCACTTCAGGATCTGCCTTTTTCATGATAGCCTTTCTTAAACATGGACTAGCATTTTTGAGAACATATAGCATATGTTTGTTGTCCCTCAATCGTTTCATTCGTGACACCATTTTTACTGTTTAAATCAGTCGCTGCACAATAACACGTTACAAATCTTTTATTAAAGATATCTGTTCTGAATCTAAATAAATCGTTAGTAGACTGAGTCAGATCTATTAACAAATACCCATGTGGAGCCTGAGTAATATCTTTATATATTCTCACCAGCTCTGCACTATTTTCAGGGTAAATCTGTTTGGCTAGATGAAGGAACTGGCTTTTATCGCGGGGTTTTTGAAAACCACCATATATTTACAGTTAAGGGAAATATCTCGACAAAACTTACTCTGATGGAAGACGTTCTGTGTTACAAGTATTACGGAAAAATTCATATGATGTGACCCTTTTGTAAAAAGTTCACAAACCTGCTTTGAAAATGCATTTAGCATCATATCATCTAGTACGATTAATGTAGGCTCATTGGTTTCGTTTATAAATTCCTCGGGTATAGAGCCTAAATATTCAATATTTTTAAATGTTAGCTGTGACGGTATCGCTCTCTGCTCAGCATTACACCAGATAATCTTTTTTATCTGAGTGTTAACTAGCGATGTATTTTTCAGGAATGATTCAATAAATGTCGTCTTACCACTTCCTGACGGACCCGCTACCATCATGGTAAAAGGATGATCAAAACGTATCATTTCCTATACTGGATTCTATATAAAACATGAGCAATCAAGTCCTCTATTTATACACATGATGACATGAGCAAAAGACAGGTTATTAACGAACTACATAAGACAGCTCGTAGAAATTTTAGACGCCGTGGGGTGACCATTCGCGGGATAGATGACTTATGGCAGGCGGATTTAGTGGATATGAGCTCTTATTCACCTAAGAATAAGGGCTTTAATTTTCTTCTAACAGTAATAGATACATTCTCCAAATATGCGTGGGCCTTACCACTTAAAAATAAAAGTGCTGGGGAGATTATCAAAGTAATACAGACAATTTTTAATGAGCGTCGTTGCCCAAGAAATTTACAAACAGATGATGGAAAAGAGTTTTTTAATAACGCATTTCACCATTTGATGAAAAAACATGAAATCAACCACTACTCTACTTTTAGCCAATTGAAAGCCTCAATTGCAGAACGGTTCAATCGAACACTAAAAAACATGATGTGGAAAGAATTTAGTATGAACGGCAGCTATAAGTGGACTGGGTTACTAAAAGGGCTAATAAACAAATACAATAGGACAAAGCATCGCACCATAAAAATGCGTCCTGTAGACGTTGGGCCTTCGAATGAGGCTCAGCTTCTTGGAGAAGTCTACCGTAAGGTGAAGGTCTCGTCGACCCCCAAGTACAAAAAAGGTGATCATGTACGTGTAAGCAAATACAAGCATGTATTCGAGAAAGGATATACCCCCAACTGGTCCACCGAAATATTTCAGATAGACGAGGTAAAGAATACAGAGCCGCGTACTTACATACTCAAAGACTATCAGGGGAACATAATACAAGGAGGGTTCTACGAACTAGAGTTAATAAGAGTCAAACACCCCGATGTATACCTTGTAGAAGAGATTCTAAAAAGAAGAGGCAATCAAGTTTACGTAAAATGGCTTGGTTTTCCATCAGCTCATAATTCCTGGATTGATATAAAAGACGTGCTATAACGCGTGGATTTTAGTCAACATGCTGAACTTAAGACACGAATACGACCGTCTAAAGACATTCAAAAATTTGGATCTGGATGAGAGGAAAATTCTTAAGCTGGTAAAAAGCGGTTTCTTTTACACCAACTTACAGGATTACGTCAAGTGCTTCTTCTGCTCTCTGATAATGAGTGCATTTTCTACCCCTTCTGATGTGGGAGCTGAACATCTACGCATGTCTCCTGATTGTGTGTTCGCTAACGGCAAAGACGTCTGCGGACCGTATAACAAACCGGTTAAAAAATCACGTTGGTCGTCATCATAACCTATAGTGCTGAAATATCTTCTGCCGGCAATTGTGATATTTTTCTTGATCGTCGAATTACTCAATCTGTACAATGTCTTCGCTAGATTATAAACATGTCCGTTTTTGTAATCAGGTTTCTGTTAAATACGTGGTTGCCTGGGGGTATGCATATATATCTAGTAGAAAGAGCACTTGGCAATCCGATGCTTTAGATCGATTAAGATTTCAACGCAGGATTTTAAAAATGGAAGAATTACTAAAACCTATTTTATTTAAGAAACAATCTATTCTGTAATCAAAATAAAGTTAAAACTGTGTGTAAATTCTATACCAAATTGAATAAAGAATAACAAATCAAAACTTGTACTATAATTAACATCATTATCACCCAACACCTATCAGTCATCAGAATAATCACAACAACACAACGATCGCCTCGAATGAAACTTGTTCTTAAAACTCCCACGGCAATTCACCCATATAAAAAATCATCACATCACCGCGAACTTGACTCGGAAACACATTACTCGCATCGGATATATGAGAAGAAGAATACGAGATAATCAAAACATACGTACATCGTCCAAAGACCGGCTACATTACCATACAATAACCACAAAACGACGCGAAAATCTGGTGCATAAAGGAAGTCAACATTGAACTTCAATCTTAATGCACCTCCGAACCCAAAAAGAATACGAAAACAAAACTTACGCACATCGTGCCTCAGGCAGATACAAAAAATCAACCCGGCAACGAACGTCAGCTGTTTTCTCGCAAACTCTTCCGCCAAAGCAAGTACAAGCACATAGGCCCAAACGGCCGTGGTACAATGAAACCCATTCAAAGCACATGGTAATAACAAACATCACGCCAAAGCAAGTACAATCACATAGGCCCAAACGGCCGTGGTACAATGAAAACTTCCCGCCACGAAACATATGAGATCATCGTAAAGAAAAACAAGTTCAAAGCACTTGTGTACAAGCACATGTAATCATCGTAAACAAACTATCCGCCATGATACATGATGACAACAAACTCAAATCTAGTTTAACCAGATCGTTCTGAAGCGAGATGCATATTCACTTCATCTAATTCCAACCCATTCAAACCTTCATGACTCTATAAAAAAGAAACATGCCGATTTTCTTGTTTATTTACACACAAGTATAGCTATCCCACTTACACTCCCATCCCTCCACAAAACAAGCAAATAGCCCCCATTCCGAAAGAACCAATCAGAAACAAACAGATATCTGACCTACTTTAAAAGACCATACCAGCTGGTCCAAACGGCAGTGGTATAACAACACTATTTCCACTTTATTTTGACCACACTACAGTATTGCTGTTCTGTACTGGCGTAATGCTAAAATGATTGGTAAGCATGGTTCTTACTACTAAGAACGATCGCTGAAGCAAAAATCGCTTTTGGAAAAAGGGGATATTGATAAATTTTTAATTTTAGTCGTATATTAGTTTTTTATATTCGCAGCTTATTGTCCCTGTGCGCTTTCTTGGATTCCGTTATTGGAAGTACCGGATAATATGTTTTATTTGATAGCATGACGCACTGTCCAAAGGACTTAACTCAGCTGTAGTACAAAAATTGCCACCAGAAAACTTATTGGAAGTTTTGACCTTATTCTATCTCTGTGAGGTGAGTGTAGAAGTAGAAATGGCAAACTTACAATAAATTAATCGATTTAAACAAAATTTAATTTTTGTAGCTAAAACAAATAACAGTAAAAGAAGCCGATTGTATCCTACTGTCCTGCAGAACCGTTAACGACTATCTATATAATTTTGTATTGGATAATAGTGGTGACGAGAGCCTAAATGAATCAGAATCGAATAATAGTGTCGACGACTCTCCACAAATATTAGTATCGGATTATATTGTTACCAGAATCTCTGGACGAGATGCTCGAATCGCCTTTTTATTTCCATCAGTCTGGACTTATGTTAAGCGAGTATTTCGAGCCGTGGGAATAGGTAATCACGTTGTTAGTGGGGAACTCTCCTTCGACGGATTGCGTTTCCACCACTTGCGTAAAACATGGGATACTAAAAGCGTTGATAGCCGGAAAAATCTTCTAAAAGACTGCGAGAAGTTAAGACGGTTGTACGCAGATCAATTTGAATAATTATCAAATCTAATTGTGTTCTTATTTTTATTATAATATTGAAATATTTTTTGTTAATCATCTTTTTTTTTTTATTTTAATAAAGAAAGTTTATGGATAAGCTACCGTTGTACCGAAATTTTAATTGAGTTTTCTGTAGCTGTATTCTACATGTGTATTTAATTCGGTTTCAAAATCAAAATTTTATACAGTTTCGAACTGTAGGTATGAATCCTGGAGCCGTATGATGTAAAGAACGTCGCAACGTTCGCATCAACATCGTCGATGAACGTCCGGTTTGGCAATCCGTAACTATGTCGTTCGCGCGTGCATTGTGCGTCGTTAAAATACCAAAAACGAAGACACTTCGGTTTATATCACATCAAAATAGCGGCAACGTCAGTGTCGTTGGCAGCGGACGACGAGCGACGGAATACATCATATGGCCCCTGATTTGAAGTCGAATCCGTCAACTTAGCGGATTTGTAGAGATTTACGAATTGCTAAACGGATATTCCTTACAATTGCGCGCTTCTCTTGGAAAGGAGCCCCTTAACTGAGTGAAATGGACAAGATTTGCTGCATTGCGGGTACACTTTCTCAGCTCCTGGAGACAATACTCAATTCCTTGAGCTGGAAAATTTTCATCATATCAATATACACATGCATATATGTATAATGACATTGGCTCAATGTAAATTATCTACCTGAACCCCTAGTACCCCTCAGTCAGTGAATTATCAACAAGAACGATCGCTGAAGTTATCGCAGGTCTAAAAGTAAGTAATTATTTTAATATTGAAAAAAGTGGCAGTGCATTAGTTAGATACTACGGGTGTGTGTGGATTCGCGGCTAAATTCAATTTAGGGCATTAATTTAAAAAGTTTTTAGCTTAGGAAACCTTCATACGTTTATACTAAATTCGTTCATTTCCAATTTAGTTATGAAGAATTTCATTTACAGGATAAGATTTAGTTTGCCGAAGGGAATTTAATGCACTTAATTAAATTTAATCAGGAATCCACACCTTTAAAATCTTCACGATCAAAACTTATTCCTACATCTGCATCAATTGTAGAAATTCACATTTTTCTCAATTGATACATATGTATTTAGAATTGACGCGATTTCATCGGTAGTATCATTAAACCTCCCAACCACGTCAAGGTCGCACTGTTTGGGAGGATCTAAAAATGAAATTAATTTTATATATAAAAAAAATAATTAAAATACCGCCTTCAATTGATTCCAGATTCCTTTCGAATTTCTACCAAAGGTAAATGCCAGTAGCTGTTTCATCCTTGACGCGGGTGTCTCCAGCAGACGTTCACGCATTGGGCGAATGTGATATGGACAAAGTAATACGACAACGGGTAAAGCCTTTTCTCTACTAATGAATATATTGTCTACTAATATTAATTCTTTATTTAAGATAAATGGAACTTTTGTAAGTAAGGAATTTTTATTTTATAATTTTTAATTTTTTTTTAACTATACTAACTATCTTTGAGTCATCTCTGCCTTGATTTTTAAAACTATAATTTTTTTTTTGAACTATACTAACTATTTATCAGTTATCTCTGCCTTACATTGATTTTGATTTTTCATTTTGAAATTTGATAAAAAGTTTAATACCGCGAAATACATTTTCTTTTTGTGAATTTGTACAATTAGAAATGGGTTGTTTTACAAGCTCAAAATGCCGTAAATTTAGAGTACCTATATTTTTTAGAAAAAGGGTATATTGATAAATTTTTAATTTTAGTCGTATACTAATTTTATATATTAGCAGCTTATTGTCCCTGTGCGCTTTCTTGGATTTCGTTATTGGAAGTACCGGATAATATGTTTTATTTGATAGCATAATCCGTCGATTGATTTCGTCCGTTTCATTGACGTCTTTTACTAGATAGATATATAAGATATATGAAGTGACCCACCCTCTCCAAATTATAATCTGCAATTGTTATATTTTGTCAAATTGGCGTTATCTTTCTTGTTTGCGTCATTACTTTTGTTTACTTTCGTTAATGCTCAACCCGACTTTTTTTGCGGCGGAGTCAAGTCTGACAAATACGTCCTTAGTACTAAGGAAAGATCTTGCGAAGATGTTTATATCGTCAGCGTATACTGATATATGATGCTTTGTCACCAATCCTCGGATATATTGTTCTCTGTCCAAATTTTGCATATAAAATTGTATAGTATTTCCGCGACACCGTTTTTCAGAAGTTTAAATGGTATTTTGTCAATTCCCGGCGCTTCTTTAGTTTTTAGTCATATAGAGCTGCTTCGATTTTGGCTAATGTGGGATGTTTTGGTTCTTCTTTGTCAGTTGAAATCTCAATTGAGATGTTGTTTGTCGTGATTGCTACTAATGGAGTGCGATTGAGAAGATTTCAAATTAGGAAGCCCATCTCATTTTAGTTTCCTGTGTGTCGCTGATGATGTTGTCTTCCGTGTCTTTGCAGAGACTTTTTTGGGTTTATATCCCTTTTTGTAAATAAGGTCTTCATATTTGATATTAAAGCACTTTTTAAAACTTAAAAAAAAAACCGCTATGTGGGTAACTTACCTGAAAAACTTAACATATTGTTACATGTAAGCCTGGCAACCGCGCAACCGTACAACTCGATCGTTACACATAATGAAAACAACAACAACCGAATACCTAGTTGCAAAATAACCCAATCAGAAATCTAGCTAAAGATAAGGCGAAACAATCTCTCTTCTTATCGAATGCTCTCCAATATACTAGAATCTTCTGCACACACCACTGAACGATGATCGAAATCGAAGGCTCTGAAGCTTTCGAGAAGATTCCACAACTGAACGAACGTTCAAGTACACCGGTGAACATTCAAGACTGCAACCGCCTAGTATATAAGCAGGTGAAGCGTTTAGCGAAGACACAGTAATTCTGATTACGTCGACTGTGACAGATAGCGGGTACACGCGACCGTGTTGAGAGAGAACGAAAGTGAACGAGTCAAGCGATATATGGAATAAGCGGGAAGTGCTGCCATACAGTGCGATTATAATTCTGTGAATTTAAAGTGCGATTAAATAAATAATTACTTATTTTTCATTTTAACCGAATTGTGTTTTACTTGAAATCCCGGCGAACCCCTAGCTCGCAACAATATCTTGATGCGCCAGCTGCATTGTTCAAACAGTTCTCCACACTACACTTCCACTTTCCCACGGACATTATTTCACTTTCCTTAAAATTATCTATGTACGAATATAATTTCCTATTTAATTTTTTCAAATCGCTCTGAAATTTCCACGCACTTTCTAAATTCGACAATAAGTCAGAATAAAAATTTTCAGAAACAAAAAGTTT
Organism: Beris morrisii; assembly: GCA_951812415.1. Lineage (NCBI taxonomy): Eukaryota > Metazoa > Arthropoda > Insecta > Diptera > Stratiomyidae > Beris > Beris morrisii. The sequence continues at coordinate 78,447,946 of OX638313.1, forward strand.
CTCAGAATTTATTCTTGCAGTTCTTTGTGTGTAAACAAATTTGCCGCGAAAACTATGTAGCATGGTTGAACCGTTTTCAATTCTTAATAGATTTCAATAATTTTGTTTTCAACCCATGATGCAACATTACGATAACATAATAATAATACGACACCTAATAAAAATGCATTGTTCTTTATTATTTTTATACTCTAGATGAAATCATATAGAGTATTATAAGTTTAATCCAGCCCAAAAGTTTGTAACGCATAGAACCAAGCCTCGGACGAAAAAAAGTTATATATTATTTTTTGTTTATTTGTGGCCAAAAACCTCAAATCTGCCTGACGTCCGTCCGTCCGTCCGTCCGTCCGTCTGTCCGTTAGCACGATAACTCAAGAACGCCTTCACCTAGGATCTTGAAATTTTGAATTTGGATGTTTGGTTGAATTTGTAAGGCTAAGTTCGTTAACGGGCAAAATCGTTCTACTCCTTCGGGTAGCTGCCATACAAAATGTCCTTAAAACACGTGTTCAAGAATATTGGTCGATAACTTCAGAAGGGTTTAAGCTACGAATTTGAAATTTTGTATGTGTTATTTTCCCAAAAGTTGGAGCTAAATCTATGATTATGAAGAAAATCCTGTTAGTCCTTCGTGTAGCGGCCATACAAATATCCTGTCAAAATGTATTTACTTAATTTACGTAACTCACTATAACTCAAGTAATCTTTTAGGTACGAATTCGGAATTTTGTACAAATTAGTTTTTGGTGAAAATAAAGTTTTGGTTTTGTAGTGTACCATGCCACTACCCTAACCAAAACACATAAATCTCCACGAGCATCAAAACAAGATCGTATGTTTATCATAAACAACACCAAAAGAAAGCATAACATCGAGTGTCAAAGAAATAACATTAATATAAACACTCTATGTTATGCAATACGATTCTTGACCACACAAAAGTTGAGCATAGAGCCATTACTATGGGAATCTCCTATGCTTGCCTTTTGTTGTTGGATATTTTTCCGCACACGAAATCGGTTCTCCGATTTCATCTGCTTGTGCATAGGAAATGCATGCAATTACTATGGGACTATGCCACACGCATAGAATTGCTGGCCATGCATTTCCTATCGACCTGAACCGTAATGACTCGTGCGGATTCACATGTGATATCGTTAGAACGTTTTTTTGTATAGTTTTATATAGCTATAAATTGCCCAAAGCAGAAATGCATTTTTTAGAATAAGAACGTTTTTTATGAATAAGTTAGGATAGGAAAGTACTTAGTAAGTAAATATTAAGAAACCTATTTTTTATGTATAGACTTTAGAATTAAGACTGTATAAAAGAGATGTGTTGGCCCAGAAACGAGGCCACTTGATCAATATACTTACGCTCGGCTACACGCCTTTACACAAGTAAAAATTGTTCTTTGGCTTTAAAACACTTTGGCAATTAGTGCCATCCAAATCTGCAGTTCAACACTGCTTCGAGAACTTTGTTGAGTATTCGGCAATTAGTGCCTAAGCTATCCGCGGGACCAGCCGCTCACAATTACTGGTAAGTACTCCGCGTTCGATCTCTCTCTCTGACGTTCAGACATCGAACCCAACATGGCGATCCTGCCCATACAACCTGGACTAATCACGTACTATCTACAGAAAATCATCTTTGAAGAGACATGGATACTATAGTATGGATCAACGCCTTCGCAAATCTCAAAACAACAAAGCAGACAACAGCTACACCGAAGGAAGTAAGAGAAAAATACTACAAAACACTAAAAAACCACAACGCGAAGCAGAACGAGAATCCAGAGGAGTACAACCCACAACCAACAACAGTACAGAACATCAAACCGTACACCCCAACACCTATATCGTCACGGCTTGGACCGAAGCCAATAACAATCGAGGAGTACCGCAGACGACAACTGGCAAATAAGAACCCGGAAAAGCCACCAGCACCGATCATCCCACCAACGATTAAACCAAAAAGAGGAGGAAAAGCTTTCCTGCGACGTAAGAAAATCGCGCTGCTATACAAAGAATTAAATTTAACTACCAGGACGGAAGACGTCAAAAGGTTAAGAAAAGAAATAAGAGACATTAGAAACGAAAAGAGAAATGGGATTCGCGGACACAAAGATCGAGGAGAAGATCTTTCTCAACTCGGGTGCAGCAAGTAATGCATCATCCTCATACTACTCTGCAACTCACATCGCGGGAGCAATCGGAACAACATTAGGAATAGTAATACTACTAGCGTTAGCATATATCATTGTAAAAAAATATATTAAGAAGACAATAGTGAAAGTAATGAATAAAAACACTACTGTATAAACAAAAAAAAAAAAAAAAGAAAAGAAAAATCTCCTTAAATAAACCGCATAAAATTTAAAAAACAAAATTATTAACTCTTGCATGGATCAAATAGAGGAATTACAAAGAATACTACAAAATTTCAAAAAAAAACCCAAACAGAAATTTTTCGGAACGGCACTTAGCTGAAACCGCACTTAAACTTAATTCAATTAGAGACAAATTCAATAACGAAATAGACCCTCTGCAAGATAAAGCCAAACTTCAACTCAAATCCTCATTTAAATCAATCTACTCAGAACTGCAAACCCTAATTTCGGAAAAAGTAAAATCACAAAACGATACTATGGCTACTGGCAACATTTTTCAAGGCCTGAAATCCATTCCAAATTTTTCAGGAAAATATAACGATCTCAGCCAATTCTTGAGCGTTAATAAAATCATTGATAAATTCGTAACAGAAGACCAGAAACAAGACCTTCTCACTCTGGTTATAAATACAAAACTAACCCCAACAACAAGGAATAAATTAAACACACTCCCAGAACCCAAAACAATAGCGGAATTAGCTACAAACTTAGAAGCTCTTTATAAACCGACGAAATCAACTCACACTTTATTAGCAGAACTTTCTAACACAAAACAAACAAACCAGGATACAATTTCTCAATTTGCGGAAAAAATTGATAACATCATAAACGAAATAACAACGGCACAGATACATGAAATAGGAGAAGAAGGCAGAAAAGTTCTTACACAAGCCAATGATATCCTTGCATTGAATGCATTTAAAAAGGGAATATGGGATAGAAGCCTAATCCAAACATTAGAAGCAAGCCGTGTGAGAACATTTAGAGAAGCAACTACTCTCGCTGAAGAAGCAGCTAACACGCTAAAAGAAAATAAAATACTTCACTATGGTGGAAATAGATTCCCCAACAACCGACACCGAACAGGAAACGGCAATATGCAAAGAAGTTACAACCATAATAGTAATAGACAGTGGAACAGAAATAATCCACAAGCATTCAACTATAATAGGAACAATAACAATTACAATAATAACAATCAGAATAGAAATATTAATAACCAAAATAGGAACAATAGTAACAACGATAATATAATAAGAAACAATTACAATAATAACAGAAACGGCCAAAACAGGAACCAACAAAATCATAATAACAACAATAACGGACAAAGACGCAATTTCCATAACAATAATGGACATCAGCAAAACAACAGGATTTACGTTTTAGAGGAACAGGGAAACGAAGATTCCCCCGAATCCAACGAGGAAACACAGACATAGGACACTCGGGGAGATTAAACAATAAAATATTATGCCAAAAAGAAACCAACATAAATGAAAACTGCCCAAAAATAGATAAATATAAACTAAATATAATAGAATTTGATGATGGGATAACAAACTATATAACGTTAAGAACCAATAATAACAAACAATTAAAGCTACTAATAGATACGGGAGCAGACATATCTATATGCAAGTTAAACAACGCAATAAATAGATGTGATATCGATGAACGAAACTACTGTAAATTGTCAGGTATTACAAAGCAAGAAATCAATACTTTAGGGACCGTAAATTTAGAATTCAGTCTAGAGGACGAATTCATCTCACACAAAATCCAAGTAGTCGATACCGATTTTCCAATCGCGACAGACGGAATATTAGGACGAGATTTCTTCGCAAAATTTCGAGCCAAAGTGGATTACGAATCGTACACTTTCTCTATCAACACAAACTCTAGGGAACACACACTGCCAATGAACACAAAGATATTTCAAATCAAGATACCTCCACGAACTGAAATCATCCACCCGGTAGAACTATCCAACACAGAAGATAGTTTAGTATGTGGAAAACAGCTATCAGACAATATTTTTATAGGTAATACTATAATCCCAGCCAAAGGCATCAAGCACATTAGACTATTAAATACAGGAGATTCCGAAACAATATTAGATATAACTGATTTAAAACTAGAACTGAAACCAATTAACAAATTTCAATTACTAAAGACTAAAAATTTACCAACCACACATAGATGGGAAAAATTAAAGCAAAAGTTAAAAATCAATTCAAGAGACACAGATTCAAAAAATACAATAGAACAAATTTGCAAAGAGTTTCAAGACATCTTTTATTTGGAAGATGACAAACTCACAACGAATAATTTTTATAAACAACATCTCCAGACAACAGACAACAACCCTATATATATAAAAAACTATAGGCTACCCCACGTGCACCATGAGGAAATAAATAAGCAAGTAAAAGACCTTCTAGACAAGAAGATCATAGAACACTCTGTGAGCCCACATAACTCTCCACTTCTTATCGTACCGAAAAGAAGCGAGGATGACACAAAATGTTGGAGACTAGTAGTTGATTATAGACAACTCAACAAAAAACTAGTGAACGATAAGTTCCCACTCACACGCTTAGAAGACGTCTTAGACCGAATAGGAAGAGCAAAATACTTTTCGAGTTTAGACATGACAAGTTCATTCCACCAAATCGAGTTGGAACATGAATCTAAACCACTAACCGCATTTTCCACTAATAATGGACACTACCAGTTCAAACGTCTACCCTTTGGATTGAAAATATCATCCAATAGTTTTCAACGTATGTTGACCATAGCTCTCTCAGGTCTCGATGCCAAAGCATTCTTATATGTAGACGATATAATAGTTTTCGGATGTTCTTTAAAACATCACAACCAAAATCTGATAGAAGTGTTCGAACGTTTAAGAAAATATAATCTCAAACTGAACCCAGGCAAGTGTAAGCTACTGAAAACAGAAGTAGTATATCTAGGACACTTAATTACATCCAACGGTGTAACAGCAGACCCAGAGAAGTGTAAAGCAGTAAATGAATATCCCACCCCTAAAGACGCTGATGAAGTACGAAGATTTGTAGCCTTCTGTAATTATTACAGACGCTTTGTAAAGAACTTCGCCGCAATAGCTAAACCACTAAATGAGCTATTAAAAAAGAATAAAGAATTTGAATGGACTGAAAATTGCGAAAAAGCATTCGCACAATTAAGAGAATGCATAACTCGACCCCCAATTCTACAATATCCTGATTTCGAAAAGGAATTTGTACTAACCACAGACGCTTCAGACTATGCGTTAGGAGCGATCTTGTCCCAAGGCGAAATAGGCAAAGATCTTCCGATATCTTACGCCAGCCGTTCACTAAATAAGCATGAACTCAATAAACCAATTATTGAAAAAGAGTTACTTGCAATTCACTGGGGAATTAATCATTTCAGACCATACCTGTACGGTAGAAAGTTCACGGTAGTAACAGACCATCGACCACTCGTATCATTATTTACCCATAAGAACCCATCATCTAAACTAACTAGAATAAGAATTGACTTAATGGACTATGATTTCCAAATAATATTTAAACAAGGCAGAATAAATACAAATGCAGACGCATTGTCCCGGATAAAAATAAATTCACAGACGCTAAAAGACATGATGCCGAAGACCATTAACGTAGTAACCCGTAGCCATACAAAGAAAGAAACAAAGAAAAAGGAAGTTACCAACAACAACGCGGAAACCTCACTCACTAACGAGTCTGATCAACTCTACATGTGGACAGGTACATCGATATCCGACGTAAGGAACTTGCCTCAATTAGAATTTCACGTGAAGAAAGAAGATAAAAATGTAAGACGCGCACAAATAAATTTGCCAATATTAAAAGTAATTAATGAAAAGCGGATAGTTATGGAATACAGCGATAATCCTCACCGAGACTTAGGTCAGGCACTGGAGAAGCTTATATCCAAACTAAAAAGTATGAAAATACATAAACTAGCTCTATCAATGAAAGACAAGATATTCGAATACACAACAACAAAAGAATTGATAGCAGCATATAATGAAGTGCACAGAAAAATAATAAAAAGTAACAGGCAAACAAGTATACAGATAATATTATATAATCCGCCGGAAAGAGTGAAGAAAGTAACAGATCAACTAAGGTTAATCAGTGAATATCACGAATCCAAACATGGAGGTCACACGGGCATAAGAAGAACAATCGGGAAATTAAAACAAAGATACGTATGGAAAAATATGAATAAAATGGTCAAGAAACACGTTCAAAACTGCGAATCATGCAATAAAAATAAGATAACAAGGCACACAAAAGAAGAATTTACAATTACAGACACACCGACGAAATGTTTCGACATAATAGCAATCGATACAGTAGGACCCCTACGTATATCTGAAGGATTCAGAGATATAGTCACCGCACAATGTGAATTAACAAAATACGTCATAGCCGTACCAACGAGCACAAAAGAAGCGAAAGAAGTAGCTAAGGCAGTAGTAGAGAATGTAATACTTAAATATGGACACTGTAAAATAATAAAAACAGACCAAGGTACTGAATACACCAATGAACTATTCAACCAAATATGCCAAATCATGAACATCAACCACATATTGTCAACTCCTTACCACCACGAAACCATCGGTTCACTCGAACGTAACCACCGAGTACTGAACGAGTATTTACAGAATTTTTGCGACAATTATGAATGGCACACTTGGATACCCTATTACGCATTTGCATATAATACTACCCCTCACTCAGAAACAAAATATACACCTTTCGAGCTAGTCTACGGACATTTAGCGAACCTTCCCTCTAATACCACTTCAGAACCACTTGCACCCATTTACGATTACGAAAGTTACTTATCGGAATTGAAAATTAAATTAAAAACCGCTCAACAAATGGCTAGTCAATCATTGCTAAAATCAAAACTAATACGAAAGAAATTACATGATAAAAATACAAACACTCTAAACATACAAGTAGGAGATTTGGTCTTCATTAAGAATGAAAATAAACGAAAACATGAAAGTCCATATAAAGGACCATATAAAGTTATCGATCTTAAAGGTGTAAATTCAGTAATAAGGATAGAAAACAAAGATAAACTTGTACACAATAATAGACTTAAGAGATATAATATTGTATAGAATCATATATTCAGAATTAAGATATAAAATATATACATCCTAAGATATATATATTTTTCTAAAGGGCAGAGGTGTAGTGTACCATGCCACTACCCTAACCAAAACACATAAATCTCCACGAGCATCAAAACAAGATCGTATGTTTATCATAAACAACACCAAAAGAAAGCATAACATCGAGTGTCAAAGAAATAACATTAATATAAACACTCTATGTTATGCAATACGATTCTTGACCACACAAAAGTTGAGCATAGAGCCATTACTATGGGAATCTCCTATGCTTGCCTTTTGTTGTTGGATATTTTTCCGCACACGAAATCGGTTCTCCGATTTCATCTGCTTGTGCATAGGAAATGCATGCAATTACTATGGGACTATGCCACACGCATAGAATTGCTGGCCATGCATTTCCTATCGACCTGAACCGTAATGACTCGTGCGGATTCACATGTGATATCGTTAGAACGTTTTTTTGTATAGTTTTATATAGCTATAAATTGCCCAAAGCAGAAATGCATTTTTTAGAATAAGAACGTTTTTTATGAATAAGTTAGGATAGGAAAGTACTTAGTAAGTAAATATTAAGAAACCTATTTTTTATGTATAGACTTTAGAATTAAGACTGTATAAAAGAGATGTGTTGGCCCAGAAACGAGGCCACTTGATCAATATACTTACGCTCGGCTACACGCCTTTACACAAGTAAAAATTGTTCTTTGGCTTTAAAACACTTTGGCAATTAGTGCCATCCAAATCTGCAGTTCAACACTGCTTCGAGAACTTTGTTGAGTATTCGGCAATTAGTGCCTAAGCTATCCGCGGGACCAGCCGCTCACAATTACTGGTAAGTACTCCGCGTTCGATCTCTCTCTCTGACGTTCAGACATCGAACCCAACAGTTTACTAGTCAACGAAATCCTTTTACTCCTTCTGGTAGCTCCCATACAAAATGTCCTTAAAACACGTGTTCAAGAATATTGGTCGATAACTTCAGAAGGGTTTAAGCTACGTCTTTGAAATTTTGTATATATTATTTTTTCAATAGTTAGAGCTAAATGTATGGTTATGAAGAAAATCCTATTAGTTCTTCGTGTAGCTGCCACACAAATATCCTGTCAAAACGTCTTCACTTAATTTACAGAACTTACTATAACTCAAGTAATCTTTTAGCTATGAATTGGAAATTTTGTACAAATCAGTTTTGAATAGAAACGAAGTTTGGGTTTACTAATCAGCGAAATCCTTTTACTCCTTCTGGTAGCTGCCATACAAAATGTCCTTAAGACACGTGTTCAAGAATATTGACCGATAACTTCAGAAGGGTTTAAGCTACGTCTTTGAAATTTTGTATGTGCTATTTTTTCAATAGTTGGAGCTAAATGTATGGTTATGAAGAAAATCCTATTAGTCCTTCGTGTAGCTGCCATACAAATATCCTGTCAAAACATCTTCACTTAATTTACGGAACTTACTATAACTCGAGTAATCTTCTAGCTATGAATTGGAAATTTTGTACAAATTAGTTTTGAGTAAAAACGAAGTTCAGGTTTACTAATCAGCGAAATCCTTTTACTCCTTCTGGTAGCTGCCACACAAAATGTCCTTAAAACACGTGTTCAACAATATTTTTCGATAACTTTTGAACGCTTCAAGCTACGAATTTGAAATTTTGTACACGTTCATTTTTAAATGGTTCCAAGGAAAAGGATAAATATGTAAGAAATCGAGTGAGTCCTTCCTGCACCTCCCATGTGAAAGTCCTTCAAAAAGGACATTTTTTTCGATGACTTACCCAGTTCAAGATATGAAATTAAACACTGAATATTGTCTTTTAGGTTTGAGTAGCAATCTAATGGCAGTCCTTAATAAAGGACATACAACATGCCCACACGTAATTCTACTTTATCCCCAACTACAATATAAATCGGAGTTCAGTATTCATCTAGAGTATTATACGATTGGCTTGCAGCCGATCGTGACTGCAGTATGTTTTAAAATTTGATCGAACTAAAATTTCCAAAAGGAAACTTAAATCCATTGCGGTTTGTGTTCAATTTATTAATATCATTAAGAGACTTTACCTACAAAAATACACGCAATTTTTCTCAATACTCTTTTTGGGAATTCGTATATTTTACAGGAACTATCTTACAAAAAAAAACAGTACTTGCACAACATTTTTTTTATTTAACTGTATCAATAACAATTTATTTATTTGATATAGCAAAACACAATTCTACCATCTGCCAATTTCAATTAGAAAATAGAAATTGTAATATTATAAATATTTATAACGGTTTTGATTTGCGAATGCAACGGTCAAATCACAGCTGACAGCAAAATTTCACTTCCCAAGTTCGAAAACAGCACACTCCATCTTCTTCTAATTCCCACGATCTGTATGTATTTATCTCTGTCCCGCTCAATAAGGAAATTAAATTACCCAAATTATGTCCCTTAGCATTCGAAGTTCCATAAACGACCTAAAATCAAGTAAAAAATTGTATTTCTGAATGAAACTACAATAAAAGTTATTATCAGAAATTATTTTATGTTCATTTACAATTTTAGAACGATATCTTGCTTATATATATACAAAAAAAAGTTCAAGAAGTGCAAAACACGACTAATCACGTACAACTTTTTCGAAACTTCAAAACAGAAAACTTGTCCCACATGAGATAGCGAAATAGGTAGTCCATCTATATTACCAGGTCCCTGGTATAAACGCATGACTTTATATAGCCCCATAAAAAGTAATCCAGAGGCGTTAAATCGCACGAATGAGGGGGCCAGTTAACAGAACCACTTCTGGAAATCAAGTTGTCACCAAATTGATTTTGCAATAAATCGATTGTTAAGCGCGCTGTATGGCAAGTTGCGTCATCTTGTTGGAACCAAATGTCGGCGATGTTTAGCTGATTAATTTTTGGAAACAAAAATTCAGTCAGTATGGCTCGATAGCGCTGGCCATTTATCGTAACGGCAGCTCCTTCCTCATTTCGAAAGAAATAAGGACCGATGATGCCGCCAGAGTGTAAACCGCACATTTCTTTGTCTTGTTGATGGTTTTGAATCGAGAAGAGTAAAATTAGTGTCTATGTTGACCGTAAAATGGACGAAGTGCTCTATGAACTTCGCGAAAAGATTTATTTTTTTTTAAAGTAAATTTCCACAATTTGGAAGCGTTGTTCTGGCGTTAAACGATTTATGATGACTTGCCAAACCTTACTGAACGGAAATAGGCTGGGGACCCGAAACCGGGTAGTTTATCCTAGGGTTTATTTTAAAGGGGAAGGTTGTCTCAATATAAAAAAATATGAATAAAAATTATCTTCGAAATTTTATTTTCAAAGATAAAGATTTTGTCCGTTATCCTTATCTCAAAATGCAAATTTTTATTTTTTCACATTTTGTATATTATACTGTTTTTCAAAACATCTTAACAAATCAACTTGTGATGTCAATGGGATCGGGATCAAAAAAATTTAAGAAGATCAGTGGTTCTCAATTATTTAATAGAAAAATTGCAATTATTTTAATTACTTACTCGTATGTAACGAAGATTGTATTTTACTATACAGGGTGTAACTAGTACTGAGGTTCAAACGAAAATGGGAGATAGAGGAACTTGTCCTGAGTAGAAAATCGTTCTACATATACTCCCGTTTTTGCACCGTTAAGGAGATAGCGCGATTTTAAGGACGAAGGATTTTCATCGTACCTGTGATCACTGTTTGATCTCTAACTTCTGCTGTACTTAGCGTAACGTAATAATTCTGGGCTCGTTGGAAAGGACACAAATTCTTCTTTCTAATTGCTATCAACTGTGTCAATCAGTGTTATACTTTTTGAGAAAAATTTATCAGTATAACACTGATTGACACAGTTGATAGCAATTAGAAAGAAGAATTTGTGTCCTTTCCAACGAGCCCAGAATTATTACGTTACGCAAAGTACAGCAGAAGTTAGAGATCAAACAGTGATCATAGGTACGATGAAAATCCTTCGTCCTTAAAATCGCGCTATCTCCTTAACGGTTCAAAAACGGGAGTAAGTGTGGAACGATTTTCTACTCAGGACAAGTTCCGCTATCTCCCATTTTCGTTTGAACCTCAGTACTAGTTACACCCTGTATATGGGCAGCACTTAAAATCATAAATTTAAGCTAGTTTAGTTCCCTAATAATTCAATTAAGCTACTAATTGGTTAAAAACATCAATGTTTTGTAATACATTAAAAAAAAAATTGGTTCAAAAAAATTTAAATTTCAACGGAATATTTTATTAATGCAACTTAACACAATTTTTAGTATTTTGATCATAATTAATTATCAATGAAAGTAAAATTATTAATTTTTACGGCACAATTTGAGCAAAATTCAGCACAATTGCTCAATTATATATTTTTTAAAATGGTGGGATTAACTTAACATAATTTTAAGTATTTTGGTCATAATTAGTTATCAATGAAAGTGAAATAATTTCTTTTTACCGCACAAACGGCACAAATTGAGCACAATTCAGCACAATTGCTAAATTATATTTTTTTTAAAATGGCGGTGCTAACTTAATACAATTTTAAGTATTTTGGTCATAATAAATTATCAATGAAAAGGAAATAATTTCTTTTTACGGCACAAACGGCACAAATTGAGCACAATTGCTCAATTATATTTTTTCGAAAATGGCGGGGCTAACTTAACATAATTTTTAGTACATGGTCGTAACGTTTTATTGACTGAAGTAAAAATAATTTCTTTTTACGGCACAAATGGTACAAATTGAGCACAATTGTTAAATTATATTTTTTCGAAAATGGCGGGGCTAACTTAACACAATTTTTAGTATTTTGGTCATAATTAATTATCAATGAAAGTCAAAAAATTTCTTTTTACGTCACAAACGGCACAAATTGAGCACAATTCAGCACAATTGCTTAATTATATTTTTTCCTAAATGGCGGGGCTAACTTGATGGACATGATGTTTGTATTTGTTTGCGGGTTGGTTTGGTTTTGAGTAGTGGTGGTTATTTTTTGTAGTAGCGGTTTGCGTTTATTTATAAATTCTAGAGCTTCTTTAAGGGTTTCTGTGCAAGAGTTATTGTTTGGAGACGACGTTTGAGCGTTCAGTATTTCAGTGGCTTTGCAGTATGGAATTCTGTTGATGGTTGAGATGCGGATTATATTCTTTTGTTTTATGTATTTAGGGCAAGATTTGTTTGTGGATCTGTGCTGATCATTGCAATTGATACATTTTACTGAGGTGCATTCTGTAGGATTATGTGTTGGATGAGCGCATATCTCACAAGCTGTTGGTTGTGTGCATCTTTTTTTGTTGTGTCCCAGACGGTAGCAATTTTTACACTGCATTGGTTGGGGAATGTAAATTTCAACGTCCACCTAAGGGCCCGTGAGTCCCAAGCCAAAATCGAAAATTTCACCTATTTTGCTTTGATTTCATTTCGAGAACGTAAGAAATTATTCGTGAGCATCGGAAATTTAAATCTGAACGATCACGCACGATGTACAACGATTCAACCGTCAAGCGATGCCCCTACACAGCTCTATCTGTACGGACCTGTATGTGTGTGTGACATGCAAAATGATGAAAAACGGAATGTAGAAAAATAGCGAAAGTATGAACGGAAAGGAGTACAATCCGATCGAAAGTTCGAAAGAAAATTCATTGACCTGATGTCTCGGGTTTTTTTAATTTTCTGTGGACGGTGGATTTCTGGACATTCGCATGACATAGTACTGTGTATATTTATGTAGGCACGAGACATGTCTCCATTCATGTTTTTATAGGCAATTGTGGACTAAAGTAAAATTAATTTCGTATTATTGCATATTGGGTCATTTCAACAAGAATCGCAAAATATTATGAAATTTGAGACCTTACCATCGCCGATTCTTTTGAAAATTTTTGTACTTGAAGAATTAGTGAAATTAATTTTTTGTTTCAATCTCAATTATAAAGATTTAAAGATTTTAAAGATTTCGCAAAAATGGTGTCCGAGTTCTCTTTGAAAATTCATATCTCTGGTAAGTTTTATCATAGAATAATAAAATAGGGCTTATTTTAAAGGGGAATGTTATGGCAACATAAAAAAATACGAATAAAAATTGTCCTCCAATTTTTTTTTTACAAGGATAACGATTTTGTCCTTTATCCTTGAATATCTCAAAATCCGTAGTTTTATTTTTTTTTTATTTTTTTTTTATTTTTTTATATTTTGTATATTATATTGTTTTTCAAAACATATTAAAAAATCTGCCAACAGTCTGGGCGCAACTTTATTATTTTTTCGGTAGAAGTTCGGAACGAGTTTAATTCTGAGATGCGGTGTAGGTTACTATGTGGCTGAAAACAAAAAAAAAATTCGGAAAGCGGTTAAAATGGGGTCGCGCTAGAATACTTACGCCGCTGCCTCATATAACATATTAATTACATAATTGGTTCATACACCGGGACGAGATCTAGTCCTAGTATAATATCAGTTGTTACGCCATTAGAAGGTTTTTCGTGACTTGGTTTCGGGCCATTACATGAAATCGGAAATGCGTTTGAAGACGATTATATAAAAAGTCTGTGGGAGTGCAAACCAATCTAATATCTCATCAATCCTGAGAAATATGTCGAAAGCCTTACGTCCTATTGGAGTTAAATAACAAACATCCCGAAATCAACTTTTTGACGATTATGTAGGAAGCCTTTGGAAGTAAAAATGAATTCGATATCTCATTAGAACTAGAAAAATGTAAGAATTTGTGAAAACATATACAACCCCCTTGCACCCACTTTGAGGTTGAATATCCAAAAATCCTGAAATTAGTTTTTAGATATATATAAAAAAAGCCCGAGGAAGTGAAAACCAATCCGATGTCTTATCACTTCTAAGAAATATGACGGAATTCGTGAAAAAGAGTTCAACCCGTTTTTACCCACTTAGGGGTTGAAAACGAAAAAACCTTGAAAACAAGTTTTAGGTGATTATTAAATAAGCCCGTGGAAGTAAAAAGTTATGCGATATCTAATCAGACCTGAGGGATACGGCTGAATTCGTGAAAATGTATAATCCCCTTTTCACCACCTTGGGGGTCTAATTTTAAAAAATCCTGAAAATACTTTCTAGGTATTTCTATGAAGAACCCGTAGAAAAAAAATTAATTCAATATTTGGAAAGACCTAATAGATATGACAAAAATCGTGAAAATATATGCATTCCATTTTCACAGATAATTTTTTTTGCCCCACTTCCGAACGCCAATAGATATTTGAATTTTTTTTAATCAAAATTACTTTTCTAGTTGATTTACATATACATACCGAATTTCAACTTTCTAGCATAAGCCGTTCTATAGTTAGGAAAAACACCCCCCACTCCGTACCATACTACCCCTATAAAAAATTATAATTTTCCAACATGCTACTACTATAGTTCTATCCAAATACTAAGTTTCAGCTTTATATTGTTGTAGGTTCTCGAGATATAAAAATCGGAACTTTTTCCTTTTCACCCTCCCCCAGCCTCACCCTCTCCACCCTCACCTTCAAAATTTTTTTTTCTGCCGGGGGTCTATTAGGCCTACTTCTGGTAAAAATTTTAAGCATCTATCTTACATTGTGCTTGAGATATAAGACGTGATTTTTTTAAAAATTGCTTACCCCCTCCACTTCCATGCTCCACCACCCCCTTAAAAAATTTTACTTTCAGCAAACTTTATTTGTCAACATTTATACAGAAACCAAATTTTATTTCTCTAGTGCAATTGGTTCGTGAGATATCGTAATCTAAAGTTTTTCAACCCCCACCCCCGTACGTCACTGCCCCCTCTCAAAAATTTGTTTCGAATCTATTCTCCTAGTATACCCACAGATGTTCATTAAGTTTTAATTTCTAGACATTAACCGATTAGGAGATCTGGATTTTAGAATGTCTCGATCTCGGCTTTCGAGCGTTTCGGACGCATTATTATTCCCCCCACTCCCACACCCCTTTACCCATATTATCATTTCTTTTTGCAAATGGGTCCACTATCGATGTTCTATATAAATTCCAAGTTTCAGTCTCCTAGCCTATGCGGTTGCTGAGATCTAGAAACCAAAATTTTTCGTCTAAAACGCTTCCCCCACCTCCCCCCTCATACTCCGACCACCCAAAAAGTGGTCACTTCAAGGAACCTACCCAGTCTATTAATAAAAAAAATTTCAATTTAATAGCTCATAGGGTTTAGGAGTTATAAGCCTTCAAACGTTTTGCGTACGGCGGACGGCGGACGGCGGACGGCGCACAGACGGACTGAAAATTTTTTTTGCTTTTTTGGTGCTTATTAGTCATAAAACGCATAAAAAAAAAATTTCAGGGTTGCAAATTTTTTTTTTTTAAAAATCGATAACAATACTTTATTATTAAAATAATAAAGTAAAAACCAAATTGGGATTTCTAAGGGGATCGGGGTACAAAATATGGGTGAAGGAGTGTGGGAGTGGAGGAAAATAATGCGTCCGAAACGCAAAAAAGCCGAGATCAACACATTCTAAAATCCATATCTAATAAACGGTTAATGTCACGAAATTAAAACACATCTTAGGTATACTAGGAGAATAGATTGGAAACAAATTTTCGAGTGTGGGTGAAAAACTTTAGATTACGATATCTCACGAAACAATTGAGTGCAATTGTTTCGTGAGACAAATAGATAAATAAATAATTCCTTTCTATAGAACAGCTAATACTACAAAGTTGAAACTCGGTATGTATATGTAAATCAACTATAAAAGTAATTTAGATAAAAAATTTTAAAATAGCCATTGGTGTTCGGAAGGGGGTGAAAAAAATGATCAGTGAAAATGGAATACGATTTTCGTCATATCTATTAGGTCTTCCCAAATACTGAATTCATTTTTATTCTACGGCTTCTTCATATTAATACCTAGAAAGCGCTTTTGAGATTTTTTAAATCCGACCCGTAAAGCGGTGTTAAGGGGGTTGTATACTTTTTAACGAATTCTACTACATCCCCAGGTCTTATCAGATATCGAATATCTTTTCGCTTTCAAGGGCTTGTGTAATAATCGTCTAAAACTTCTTTTCATGTTTTTTCCTTTTTTACTTCCTGGAATTTAGCAATCGAAATTTTATTTCTGAATGAAAATTACGTGTTTATGGTTATAGAATTCATAAAATTTGATGATCGTGTTATTGCGCTAGCCCTGCAAAGTTTCACGATACGCGCCTGATATTTATCTATCAACTCCTTTCAGGACTTTTGGATATTTAACCCCCAAATGGGTGTAAGGAGGTTGCATATCTGATGATATGTCGAATTCATTTTTACTTCATAAGGTTTCCGATATAAGCGCCAAAAAGTCAATTTCAGTATTTTTAAATATTCAATCCCAAGCGGTGTGAGGGGGTTCTATGGTTTTCAAAGCTTCGTCATATTTCTTAGGTTTTATGAGATATTAGATCGCTTTTCACTTCCACAGACTGTTTATATAATCGCCTACAAACTCATTTCTCAATTTTTCGATATTCAACCCCCAAGGGTTTGCATATGTTTTCACAATTTCTGTCATCCCTTAGTTCTGATGAGATATAAAATTGTTTATTACGGCATTTGACCAAAAACCAATTTAAAGATTTTTCGAATTTCAAAAACCAAGGGGGGAGCGTTTTAGACGAAAAATTTTGGTTTCTAGATCTCAGTAACCGCTTAGAATAGGAGGCTGAAACTTGGAATTTATATAGAACATCAATAGTGGACCCATTTGAAAGAATATTGTTGATATGGGTAAAGGGGTGTGGGAGTGAGAAGAAAAATAATGCTTCCGAAACGCTCGAAAGCCGAGATCGACACATTCTAAAATCCATATCTCCTAAACGGCTAATGTCACGAAATTAAAACTTGATGAACATCTGTGGGTATACTAGGAGAATAGATCGGAAATACATTTTTGAGTGGGGGCAGTGGCGTACGGAAGTGGGGGTTGAAAATTTTTAGATTACGATATCTCACGAACCAATTACACTAGAGAAATAAAAGTAGGTTTCTGTATAAAGGTTGACAAATAAAGTTTGCTAAAAGTAAAATTTTTTAAGGGGGTGGTGGAGCATGGAAGTGGAGGGGGTAAGAATTTATTTTAAAAAATCACGTCTCATATCTCAAGAACGGTGTAAGATAGATGCTTAGAATTTTTACCAGAGGTAGGCCTAATAGAAGCTTAGCAGAGAAAAAAATTTCAGGTATGAGGGTGTAGAGGGTGAGGATCTCGAGAACCTATAACGACATAAAGCTGAAACTTAGTATTTAGATAAAGCTATAGTAGTAGCATGCTTTTTTATAGGGGTAGTATGGTACGGGCGTGGGGGTGTTTTTGCTAACTATACAACGGCTTATGCTAGAAAGTTAAAATTTGGTACGTGTATGTAAATTAACCAGAAAAGTAATTCTGATAAAAAAAAATTTAAATATCCATTGGCGATCGGAAGTGGGGTAAAAAAAATTATCAGTGAAAAAGAAATGCATATATTTTTAGAATTTTCGTCATATCTATTAGGTCTTTCCAAATATTGAATTAATTTTTTTTGTACGGGTTCTTCATATAAATACCTAGAAAGTGTTTTAAGGATTTTTTGAAATTCAACCCCAAGGTGGTGTAAAGGGGATGTATACATTTTCGCGAATTCAGCCGTATCCCTCAGGTTTGATTAGATATCGAATAACTTTTTACTCCCACGGACCTATTTAATAATCTCCTAAAACCCGTTTTCAAGTTTTTTCTTTTTCAACCCCTAAGAGTGTAAAAACGGGTTGAACATGTTTTCACGAAATCCGTCATATCTCTTAGGAGTGATAAGGCATCGGATTGATTTTTATTTTCTCTGGCTTTCTTTACATATATCTAAAAACTCATTTCAGGATTTTTGGATATTCAATCCCAAAATGGGTGCAAAAGGGTTGTATATGTTTCCACAAATTCTTACATATTTCTTAGTTCTAATGAGATATCGAATTCATTTTTACTTCCTAAGGCTTCCTACATAATCTTCAAAAAGTTGATTTCAGGATGTTTGTTATTCAACTAAAATAGGACGTAAGGCTTTCGATATATTTCTCAGGATTGATGAGATTTTAGTTTGTTTTGACCTTCCACAGACTTTTTATATAATCGCCTACAAACGCATTTCCGATTTCATGTAATGGCCCAAAACCAAATCACGAAAAACCTTCTAATGGCGTAACAACTGATATTATACTAGGACTAGACCTCGTCCCGGAGTATGACCCAATTATGTAATTCATATGTTATATGGGGCAGCGGTGTAAGTATTCTAGCGCGACCCCATTCTAACCGCTTCCCGAACTTTTTTTAGGTTTTCAGTCACATAGTAACCTACACCGTATCTCAGAATTAAACTCGTTCCGAACTGCCACCCAAAAAATAATAACGTTGCGCCCAGACTGTTGGCAGATTTTTTTTTCTTTTTTTCGATTTACTTTTTGCCCTGTTTGCCACATAGAAAGATGAAAAGCTAAAAATCACTTTTCATTCTGAGCAGGCGAATAAACATTATGCCGATTACACACACACACCTTGCCATGTAGTTACTATGCCTTCGAATCGTGTGCTGCAGGCTTGCAGGGTGGGGAACATCGTAACCTTTTTACTCTCAGCGAATGAAACATAAAAACAAACCTGCCGAAAAAAAATGCGACATAGCCACACGTCCGTTCAGCTCGACCTCTGCGAGTGGTCTGAATGGAAAATTTGATTGAAAAATGTTGTTTGAAAAATCGTTGCAAAAACAATGTTATACTAACTTTTTTGAAGCTTTTTGAATTTAAGTTGCTATAGAACGCTTTGATAAAGTAACATAAGAAAAAACAAAATAAAAAAAAATCGGTTTTCATAGAAAATTTTAATAATAAAAAAACATAATTTTTTTTAAAAATTAGAGTTTTCAAAATGTATTATTTCCAAACATAAGTCAAAATCGAAAATTCTAATTCCAAAAAAAAATAGATTGAATCGTTCCTAATTGAGTGAAAACAAAAATAATGAAAATCACTTCTGAAATGTTTCCAAAATCGCAATTACCAAATGTGTGTTTTCAATAATTTCGAAAACTTATTCGACGTAATCGCTTATAATTTTTCTTATGATCGAAATTTCAAAAAACAATAATCAACAGAAACTTTAACACATATTGCTTATTATATTTGTCTAAGCAGAAAAGACCTATCTTTTGCTGCTTTGGAGATTTCGCGAATCGCGTTTGCCTTATTTTCAACAAAAATGCTGTTTTGGTATACACGGACCAAAATCGAAAATTTCACCTATTTTGCTTTGATTTCATTTCGAGAGCGTAAGAAATTATTCGTGAGCATCGGAAATTTAAATCTGAACGATCACGCACGATGTACAACGATTCAACCGTCAAGCGATGCCCCTACACAGCTCTATCTGTACGGACCTGTATGTGTGTGTGACATGCAAAATGATGAAAAACGGAATGTAGAAAAATAGCGAAAGTATGAACGGAAAGGAGTACAATCCGATCGAAAGTTCGAAAGAAAATTCATTGACCTGACGTCTCGGGTTTTTTTAATTTTCTGTGGACGGTGGATTTCTGGACATTCGCATGACATAGTATACTATGTATATTTATGTAGGCACGAGACATGTCTCCATTTATGTTTTTATAGGCAATTGTGGACTAAAATAAAATTAAATTCGTATTATTGCATATTGGGTCATTTCATCAAGAATCGCAAAATATTATGAAATTTGAGACCTTACCATCGCCGATTCTTTTGAAAATTTTTGTACTTGAAGAATTAATGAAATTAATTTTTTTGTCTCTATCTCAATTATAAAGATTTAAAGATTTCGCAAAAATGGTGTCCGAGTTCTCTTTGAAAATTCATATCTCTGGTAATTTTTATCATAGAATAATAAAATAGGGCTTATTTTAAAGGGGAATGTTATGGCAACATAAAAAAATACGAATAAAAATTGTCCTCCAATTTTTTTTTTACAAGGATAACGATTTTGTCCTTTATCCTTGAATATCTCAAAATCCGTAGTTTTATTTTTTTTTTATTTTTTTTTTATTTTTTTATATTTTGTATATTATATTGTTTTTCAAAACATATTAAAAAACCAAATTGGGATTTCAAGGGGATCGGGGTACAAAATATGGGTGAAGGAGTGTGGGAGTGGAGGAAAATAATGCGTCCGAAAGGCAAAAAAGCCGAGATCGACACATTCTAAAATCCATATCTCCTAAACGGTTAATGTCACGAAATTAAAACTTAATGAACATCTTAGGTATACTAGGAGAATAGATTGGAAACAAATTTTCGAGTGTGGGTGAAAAACTTTAGATTACGATATCTCACGAAACAATTGAGTGCAATTGTTTCGTGAGACAAATAGATAAAAAAATAATTCCTTTCTATAGAACAGCTAATACTACAAAGTTGAAACTCGGTATGTATATGTAAATCAACTATAAAAGTAATTTAGATAAAAAAATTTAAAATAGCCATTGGCGTTCGGAAGGGGGTGAAATAAATGATCAGTGAAAAAGAAATGCATGTATTTTTAGAATTTTCGTCATATCTATTAGGTCTTTCCAAATATTGAATTAATTTTTTTTGTACGGGTTCTTCATATAAATACCTAGAAAGTGTTTTCAGGATTTTTTGAAATTCAACCCCAAGGTGGTGTAAAGGGGATGTATACATTTTCGCGAATTCAGCCGTATCCCTCAGGTTTGATTAGATATCGAATAACTTTTTACTCCCACGGACCTATTTAATAATCTCCTAAAACCCGTTTTCAAGTTTTTTCTTTTTCAACCCCTAAGAGTGTAAAAACGGGTTGAACATGTTTTCACGAATGCCGTCATATCTCTTAGGAGTGATAAGGCATCGGATTGATTTTTATTTTCTCTGGCTTTCTTTACATATATCTAAAAACTCATTTCAGGATTTTTGGATATTCAATCCCAAAATGGGTGCAAAGGGGTTGTATATGTTTCCACAAATTCTTACATATTTCTTAGTTCTAATGAGATATCGAATTCATTTTTACTTCCTAAGGCTTCCTACATAATCTTCAAAAAGTTGATTTCAGGATGTTTGTTATTCAACTCCAATAGGATGTAAGGCTTTCGATATATTTCTCAGGATTGATGAGATTTTAGTTTGTTTTGACCTTCCACAGACTTTTTATATAATCGCCTACAAACGCATTTCCGATTTCATGTAATGTCCCAAAACCAAATCACGAAAAACCTTCTAATGGCGTAACAACTGATATTATACTAGGACTAGACCTCGTCCCGGAGTATGACCCAATTATGTAATTCATATGTTATATGAGGCAGCGGTGTAAGTATTCTATCGCGACCCCATTCTAACCGCTTCCCGAACTTTTTTTTAGGTTTTCAGTCACATAGTAACCTACACCGCATCTCAGAATTAAACTCGTTCCGAACTGCCACCCAAAAAATAATAACGTTGCGCCCAGACTGTTGGCAGATTTTTTTTTCTTTTTTTCGATTTACTTTTTGCCCTGTTTGCCACATAGAAAGAAGAAAAGCTAAAAATCACTTTTCATTCTGAGCAGGCGAATAGACATTATGCCGATTACACATACACACCTTGCCATGTAGTTACTATGCCTTCGAATCGTGTGCTGCAGGCTTGCAGGGTGGGGAACATCGTAACCTTTTTACTCTCAGCGAATGAAACATAAAAACAAACCTGCCGAAAAAAAATGCGACATAGCCACACGTCCGTTCAGCTCGACCTCTGCGAGTGGTCTGAATGGAAAATTTGATTAAAAAATGTTGTTTGAAAAATCGTTGCAAAAACAATGTTATACTAACTTTTTTGAAGCTTTTTGAATTTAAGTTGCTTTAGAACGCTTTGATAAAGTAACATAAGAAAAAACAAAATAAAAAAAAATCGGTTTTCATAGAAAATTTTAATAATAAAAAAACATAATTTTTTTTAAAAATTAGAGTTTTCAAAATGTATTATTTCCAAACATAAGTCAAAATCGAAAATTCTAATTCCAAAAAAAAATAGATTGAATCGTTCCTAATTGAGTGAAAACAAAAATAATGAAAATCACTTCTGAAATGTTTCCAAAATCGCAATTACCAAATGTGTGTTTTCAATAATTTCGAAAACTTATTCGACGTAATCGCTTATAATTTTTCTTATGATCGAAATTTCAAAAAACAATAATCAACAGAAACTTTAACACATATTGCTTATTATATTTGTCTAAGCAGAAAAGACCTATCTTTTGCTGCTTTGGAAATTTCGCGAATCCCGTTTGCCTTATTTTCAACAAAAAAGCTGTTTTGGTATACACGGGGCCTTAAGAAATAAATTTTTGAGCGTAACTTTGTAACGGTAAACGATACGAAGTTAGTGTTATCGGCAGATGCTCAATGTTATGAGAAAAAGAAAAAGGTACTTCAGCAAGGCCGAAAAAGATGATTTTTGACATTTAATCGCTAATCCGTAATAGTTTTTATTTCGTACTTGGTGAAGGACTTTCTGAGCCGTTTTCTCTTTCTATAACATAATATTGAGCATTAGAAATCAGATAATTTTGCTCACGATACTAACTTCGTATTATTAACCATTATCAAAATACGGTCGAAACCGATTGAATATGAAAAACTTCACTTTCTCATTACGACCACTAGATGGTATTTCCGATGGTACATAACCTATATATTTAGAATTACAATCATCCCCAGAATAATATTATTTGGCCGTTTTGTCAATACATCGGGACCCATTTTTCGGAATCTTAAAACATATATTTTTTACACTAATTAGAACCATAATAAGAGGTACCGCGAAAAAAATCTCTGGGAAAAAAAATTGTCAATACAAATAATAGTCACTGAACAGCTCTGAAATTATCTGTCACCAGAACTACCTGTATAAAATATTACAAAATTTCAAATTGCATGATAATGCAAGCTTTCGACTCATATTCATTCAATTTAAATTTCCTCCTTGCCGAAAGTTAAATCTTACAAAATAAATTAGAAATTTTATCATCACAGTCGTTGTAAAACAAATGTTTTCAGTGCGTTGTAAGCGCTTTTCGAGATTTCAAAATCTACTTGCCAAAATTTTGCGATTTAAATCAGGTATAAGATACTGCTTATGAAGTTATAATAATTGAAAATATTTTGAGAGAATTTCCGACATTTGCTTTTTAAATTTTTAAATTAGGAGAGTAGGTTAGATTAGGTTATGGTGGCTGTCATCTAAACTATAGATCGACTCAATAAGGAGACTATGTGAATATGTATGGCATATATACCTAATTTACCTAATTACATTGACGTAAAATATTATTTTGTAGATTTTAAGTATTGTAGGATAACTTAGTAACTGGGGTGATCTCCCAATATTCAGTTTCATGAAATATGTATGATAGCAGAACTAATAAAAATTAAATATACTACTTTTCTAGTGTCTCAAAAACAGCTAATTTACATCCAAAGATTTCATTTGGCGAAATCTCGAAATTTTAACAAAACTCTTAAAATCTACTAGATTTCTCATACATGTGAGAGATCTCTGTCTTTTTTGGCTTCTAAATTTTGTCGAAATCAATACCGACATCGACTTCTACTGAACTTCTACTTATGTTCACCAAGCTTTGGAAACAATTAATTTTATTTTCTAGTTCCTGCTATTCAATTTTCCATTACTTAAAGACTTAAAATCATTCAACACAGGTTCAAATTTTTAATATCATACAATCAGCTGATAAATTGAACGATTTTAAAGAAATCCCTTCAGAGCTATGTTTAGACTCCATGAGTCCGGTGTGAAAATTCTGTATTCTCTTTTGATTTTTCTTTCTTGAAAGGGGAAAAGTCAATTTCAATCGTTTTTCATTCGTGCATTTTCGTGGTTCGCCGTTTCAGTCATGAATCGAATAGCTCTTGTGTCCATCGCCTTTACATGTGGGAATATGATAATAACAGAATAAGCGTGAACAATACTACAGCATGAGTGCGGGAAGTATTATCGGTTTGACTTTATGGTTTTGTTGTTTCGTCTTTGACGTCGTGTAATTTCAGGTGTCGAGTGTCGTGTCTGTTTTGTAATAGTCATCACTCATCATAAAGCTATAGCTATAGATGTCTGTGAACTTAGCATATCAAGTCCCAGCATATCACAAAAAAAATGGAGTTCTCTTGGCATGCACAAGAGTTCTATAGTTCCTGATACTTTTTAACAATAGTTCTGGCGATTAAAGCCGAAAAAAGGACTATTCAAAAAATGATATGCTAACTTCCCGTAGCATATCATTTTCCGTCAATCCAAAAATTAAAGACAGTTCTCAACGCAGGAACAATACTTACGGAGTTCCTGATACTTTTCAGCGATAGTTCTATTGATCTAAGCCCAAAAAAGGACGATTTAAAAAATTATAAGCTCACTAACCAGAGCCGAAAAATATACAATATAACAAAAGTTCTAACAACAAAGAATAGTTTTGGTCATATGGGGAATAGTTCTGCTGTAACTGATCGTTTTCAATCATATTTCTACTAGTTATAGCCAAAAAAGGACAATTCTTATAATTATCCGTAAACTCACCACAAAAGCAAATAAAATACTAAATAATCAGAGATATGTGCACTAAAAGGTAGTTCTAACAGCAGGCACCCGAGTTCTATAGATCCTGATACTTTTTAGCAATAGTTCCGTTCATTCCAGCCCAAAAAAGGTCATTCGGAATAATGATATTTTAACTTCCAAACGAAATTTTTCCCCTGCCCAGCATATCACGAAAAAAGACCAGTTCTGAGCACGTGGAGAATAGTTCTAGCGATCCTGGTACTTTTCGAAAATAGTTCTGCTGTTTTAAGCCCGAAAAAGGACAATTGAAAAAAACACACCACGATGATATGCTAACTTCCAAACGAAATTTTTCCCCTGCCCAGCATATCACGAAAAAAGACCAGTTCTGAGTACGTGGAGAATAGTTCTAGCAATCCTGGTACTTTTCGAAAATAGTTCTGCTGTTTTTAGCCCGAAAAAGGACAATTGAAAAAAACACACCACGATGATATGCTAACTTCCAAACGAAATTTTTCCCCTGCCCAGCATATCACGAAAAAAGACCAGTTCTGAGCACGTGGAGAATAGTTCTAGCGATCCTGGTACTTTTCGAAAATAGTTCTGCTGTTTTTAGCCCGAAAAAGGACAATTGAAAAAAACACACCACGATGATATGCTAACTTCCAAACGAAATTTTTCCCCTGCCCAGCATATCACGAAAAAAGACCAGTTCTGAGTACGTGGAGAATAGTTCTAGCGATCCTGGTACTTTTCGAAAATAGTTCTGCTGTTTTTAGCCCGAAAAAGGACAATTGAAAGAAACACACCACGATGATATGCTAACTTCCAAACGAAATTTTTCCCCTGCCCAGCATATCACAAAAAAATACCAGTTCTGAGTACGTGGAGAATAGTTCTAGCGATCCTGGTACTTTTCGAAAATAGTTCTGCTGTTTTTAGCCCGAAAAAGGACAATTGAAAGATGTCTGTGAACTTAGCATATCAAGTCCCAGCATATCACAAAAAAAATGGAGTTCTCTTGGCATGCACAAGAGTTCTATAGTTCCTGATACTTTTTAACAATAGTTCTGGCGATTAAAGCCGAAAAAAGGACTATTCAAAAAATGATATGCTAACTTCACGTAGCATATCATTTTCCGTCAATCCAAAAATTAAAGACAGTTCTCAACGCAGGAACAATACTTACGGAGTTCCTGATACTTTTCAGCGATAGTTCTATTGATCTAAGCCCAAAAAAGGACGATTTAAAAAATTATAAGCTCACTAACCAGAGCCGAAAAATATACAATATAACAAAAGTTCTAACAACAAAAAATAGTTTTGGTCATGTGGGGAATAGTTTGGCTGTAACTGATCGTTTTCAATCATATTTCTACTAGTTTTAGCCAAAAAAGGACAATTCTTATAATTATCCGTAAACTCACCACAAAAGCAAATAAAATACTTAATAATCAGAGATATGTGCACTAAAAGGTAGTTCTAACAGCAGGCACCCGAGTTCTATAGATCCTGATACTTTTTAGCAATAGTTCCGTTCATTCCAGCCCAAAAAAGGACATTCGGAAAAATGATATTTTAACTTCCAAACGAAATTTTTCCCCTGCCTAGCATATCACGAAAAAAGACCAGTTCTGAGGACGTGGAGAACAGTTCTAGCGATCCTGGTACTTTTCGAAAATAGTTCTGCTGTTTTAAGCCCGAAAAAGGACAATTGAAAAAAACACACCACGATGATATGCTAACTTCCAAACGAAATTTTTCCCCTGCCCAGCATATCACGAAAAAAGACTAGTTCTGAGCACGTGGCGAATAGTTCTAGCGATCCTGGTACTTTTCGAAAATAGTTCTGCTGTTTTTAGCCCGAAAAAGGACAATTGAAAGAAACACACCAGGATGACATGCTAACTTCCAAACGAAATTTTTCCCCTGCCCAGCATATCACGAAAAAAGACCAGTTCTGAGTACGTGAAGAATAGTTCTAGCGATCCTGGTACTTTTCGAAAATAGTTCTGTTGTTTTTAGCCCGAAAAAGGACAATTGAAAGAAACACACCACGATGATATGCTAACTTCCAAACGAAATTTTCCCCTGCCCAGCATATCACGAAAAAAAACCAGTTCTGAGTACGTGGAGAATAGTTCTAGCGATCCTGGTACTTTTCGAAAATAGTTCTGCTGTTTTTAGCCCGAAAAAGGACAATTGAAAGAAACACACCACGATGATATGCTAACTTCCAAACGAAATTTTTCCCCTGCCCTGCATATCACGAAAAAAGACCAGTTCTGAGTACGTGGAGAATAGTTCTAGCGATCCTGGTACTTTTCGAAAATAGTTCTGCTGTTTTTAGCCCGAAAAAGGACAATTGACAGAAACACACCGCGGTGATGTGCTAACTTCCAAACGAAATTTTTCCCCTGCCCAGCATATCACGAAAAAAGACCAGTTCTGAGCACGTGGAGAATAGTTCTAGCGATCCTGGTACTTTTCGAAAATAGTTCTGCTGTTTTTAGCCCGAAAAAGGACAATTGGAAAAACACAGCACTTTTTTTATCTGGTTCAGATCATAATTGAAAAAAAGAAGTGGATCAACCCAAAAGCTTGTTTAGCAGGGCTTACAATCCTTTTGGTAAGTGCCTTGGATAAACTGTATTTGGCAGAGCTATGTGTAGTTTAGCGATGAAACTCTGTAGAAAATGCACAGAAATACAAAGGCTTTTTCAATAATTTTGAATATGCTGTCTCTATATTACACATAGACTTAAATTTCCCTACAAAATAGGTGTGATCACAATTGAAAAAAACGATGTGGATCATCCCAAAAGCTAATTTAGCAGGGTTAACAATCCTGTTGGTAAATACCTCGGATAAACTGTCAGCTGCCCTGGAGGCAAAGTTTCGTATACTATGCGACGAAACGGATGTCTGTGAACTTAGCATATCAAGTCCCAGCATATCACAAAAAAATGGAGTTCTCTTGGCATGCACAAGAGTTCTATAGTTCCTGATACTTTTTAACAATAGTTCTGGCGATTAAAGCCGAAAAAAGGACTATTCAAAAAATGATATGCTAACTTCCCGTAGCATATCATTTTCCGTCAATCCAAAAATTAAAGACAGTTCTCAACGCAGGAACAATACTTACGGAGTTCCTGATACTTTTCAGCGATAGTTCTATTGATCTAAGCCCAAAAAAGGACGATTTAAAAAATTATAAGCTCACTAACCAGAGCCGAAAAATATACAATATAACAAAAGTTCTAACAACAAAAAATAGTTTTGGTCATGTGGGGAATAGTTCTGCTGTAACTGATCGTTTTCAATCATATTTCTACTAGTTTTAGCCAAAAAAGGACAATTCTTATAATTATCCGTAAACTCACCACAAAAGCAAATAAAATACTAAATAATCAGAGATATGTGCACTAAAAGGTAGTTCTAACAGCAGGCACCCGAGTTCTATAGATCCTGATACTTTTTAGCAATAGTTCCGTTCATTCCAGCCCAAAAAAGGACATTCGGAATAATGATATTTTAACTTCCAAACGAAATTTTTCCCCTGCCCAGCATATCACGAAAAAAGACCAGTTCTGAGCACGTGGAGAATAGTTCTAGCGATCCTGGTACTTTTCGAAAATAGTTCTGCTGTTTTAAGCCCGAAAAAGGACAATTGAAAAAAACACACCACGATGATGTGCTAACTTCCAAACGAAATTTTTCCCCTGCCCAGCATATCACGAAAAAAGACCAGTTCTGAGTACGTGGAGAATAGTTCTAGCGATCCTGGTACTTTCCGAAAATAGTTCTGCTGTTTTTAGCCCGAAAAAGGACAATTGAAAAAAACACACCACGATGATATGCTAACTTCCAAACGAAATTTTCTCCCTGCCCAGGGGAAGACCAGACCAGTTCTGAGTACGTTCTAGCAATCCTGGTACTTTTCGAAAATAGTTCTGTTGTTTTTAGCCCGAAAAAGGACAATTGAAAGAAACACACCACGATGATATGCTAACTTCCAAACGAAATTTTTCCCCTGCCCAGCATATCACGAAAAAAGACCAGTTCTGAGTACGTGGAGAATAGTTCTAGCGTTCCTGGTACTTTTCGAAAATAGTTCTGCTGTTTTTAGCCCGAAAAAGGACAATTGAAAGAAACACACCACGATGATGTGCTAACTTCCAAACGAAATTTTTCCCCTGCCCAGCATATCACGAAAAAAGACCAGTTCTGAGTACGTGGAGAATAGTTCTAGCGATCCTGGTACTTTTCGAAAATAGTTCTGCTGTTTTTAGCCCGAAAAAGGACAATTGAAAGAAACACACCACGATGATATGCTAACTTCCAAACGAAATTTTTCCCCTGCCCAGCATATCACGAAAATAGACCAGTTCTGAGCACGTGGAGAATAGTTCTAGCGATCCTGGTACTTTTCGAAAATAGTTCTGCTGTTTTTAGCCCGAAAAAGGACAATTGAAAAAAACACACCACGATGATATGCTAACTTCCAAACGAAATTTTTCCCCTGCCCAGCATATCACGAAAAAAGACCAGTTCTGAGTACGTGGAGAATAGTTCTAGCGATCCTGGTACTTTTCGAAAGGAGTTCTGTTGTTTTTAGCCCGAAAAAGGACAATTGAAAGAAACACACCACGATGATATGCTAACTTCCAAACGAAATTTTTCCCCTGCCCAGCATATCACGAAAAAAGACCAGTTCTGAGCACGTGGAGAATAGTTCTAGCGATCCTGGTACTTTTCGAAAATAGTTCTGCTGTTTTTAGCCCGAAAAAGGACAATTGAAAGAAACACACCACGATGATATGCTAACTTCCAAACGAAATTTTTCCCCTGCCCAGCATATCACGAAAAAAGACCAGTTCTGAGGACGTGGAGAATAGTTCTAGCGATCCTGGTACTTTTCGAAAATAGTTCTGCTGTTTGAAGCCCGAAAAAGGACAATTGAAAAAAACACACCACGATGATATGCTAACTTCCAAACGAAATTTTTTCCCTGCCCAGCATATCACGAAAAAAGACCAGTTCTGAGGACGTGGAGAATAGTTCTAGCGATCCTGGTACTTTTCGAAAATAGTTCTGCTGTTTGAAGCCCGAAAAAGGACAATTGAAAAAAACACACCACGATGATATGCTAACTTCCAAACGAAATTTTTTCCCTGCCCAGCATATCACGAAAAAAGACCAGTTCTGAGTACGTGGAGAATAGTTCTAGCGATCCTGGTACTTTTCGAAAATAGTTCTGCTGTTTTTAGCCCGAAAAAGGACAATTGAAAGAAACACACCACGATGATATGCTAACTTCCAAACGAAATTTTTCCCCTGCCCAGCATATCACGAAAATAGACCAGTTCTGAGCACGTGGAGAATAGTTCTAGCGATCCTGGTACTTTTCGAAAATAGTTCTGCTGTTTTTAGCCCGAAAAAGGACAATTGAAAGAAACACACCACGATTATATGCTAACTTCCAAACGAAATTTTTCCCCTGCCCAGCATATCACGAAAAAAGACTAGTTCTGAGCACGTGGAGAATAGTTCTAGCGATCCTGGTACTTTTCGAAAATAGTTCTGCTGTTTTTAGCCCGAAAAAGGACAATTGAAAGAAACACACCGCGATGATATGCTAACTTCCAAACGACATTTTTCCCCTGCCTAGCATATCACGAAAAAAGACCAGTTCTGAGTACGTGGAGAATAGTTCTAGCGATCCTGGTACTTTTCGAAAATAGTTCTGTTGTTTTTAGCCCGAAAAAGGACAATTGAAAGAAACACACCACGATGATATGCTAACTTCCAAACGAAATTTTTCCCCTGCCCAGCATATCACGAAAAAAGACCAGTTCTGAGTACGTGGAGAATAGTTCTAGCGATCCTGGTACTTTTCGAAAATAGTTCTGCTGTTTTTAGCCCGAAAAAGGACAATTGAAAGAAACTGACCACGATGATATGCTAACTTCCAAACGAAATTTTTCCCCTGCCCAGCATATCACGAAAAAAGACCAGTTCTGAGCACGTGGAGAATAGTTCTAGCGATCCTGGTACTTTTCGAAAATAGTTCTGCTGTTTTTAGCCCGAAAAAGGACAATTGAAAGAAACACACCACGATGATATGCTAACTTCCAAACGAAATTTTTCCCCTGCCCAGCATATCACGAAAAAAGACCAGTTCTGAGCACGTGGAGAATAGTTCTAGCGATCCTGGTACTTTTCGAAAATAGTTCTGCTGTTTTTAGCCCGAAAAAGGACAATTGGAAAAAACACACCACTTTTTTTTATCTGGATCAGATAATAATTGAAAAAAAGAAGTGGATCAACCCAAAAGCTTGTTTAGCAGGGCTTACAATCCTTTTGGTAAGTGCCTTGGATAAACTGTATTTGGCAGAACTATGTGTAGTTTAGCGATGAAACTCTGTAGAAAATGCACAGAAATACAAAGGCTTTTTCAATAATTTTGAATATGCTGTCTCTATATTACACATAGACTTAAATTTCCCTACAAAATAGGTGTGATCACAATTGAAAAAAACGATGTGGATCATCCCAAAAGCTAATTTAGCAGGGTTAACAATCCTGTTGGTAAATACCTCGGATAAACTGTCAGCTGCCCTGGAGGCAAAGTTTCGTATACTATACGACGAAACGGCACTGTTCAAAGGTCATATAAACAAAAACTTTTTCAATAATTTTGTACATTCTGTCTCTATCTTACACATGGACTTGCATTTCCGTACAAAAAGTATTGAGTTTCCACGACTTTTCGACGAGCATGTTCCAGTGGCGGATCCAGACCTTGCTGTTGGGGGGGCGGAAATTTTTGTGATTTGGTTATTTTGTTTGATCAAGTTCTGTGTGAATTTAGCTACATAGAGTGCTCTTAGCAAAAAAAGTGTCATCTGATGAAGGGATCATATTGTTTTCATCTTGTTATTGGTCATTCCTGCATTCCTGCAAGAATCGCTAAAGGTGTGACCTTACCGTCTCCGATTCTTTTGAAAATTTTTGTACTTGAAGAACTAGTGAAAAAAATAATTGAAATTCAAGTTTTTGTTTCCATCTCATTTTTTAACTAATAAGAACAACAACAAAAAATAAGCCCTACTTTATTATTCAAAGATAAGAATTACCAGAGATATGAATTTTCAAAGAGGACTCGGACATCTTTTTTGGGAAATCTTTAACATACTATGTATAACTAACAAAAAAAATGAGATAGAAACAAAAAATTTAAATCATATTTTTTTTCACTAATTCTTCGAGTACACAAATTTTCAAAAGAATCGACGATGATAAGGACACACTTTTAGCGATCCCTGATTAAATGACCCTTTTACTTTATTATTTTAATAATAAAGTATTGTTATCGATTTTTAAAAAAAAAAAATTTGCTACCCAGAAAAATTTTTTTTACACGTTTCATGACTAATAGACACCAAAAAAGCAATAAAAATTTTCAGTCCGTCTGTGCGCCGTACGCCGTCCGCCGTACGCAAAACGTTTGAAAGCTTATAGCTCTCAAACTCTTTGAGCTATTAAGTTGAATTTTTTTTGTTGGTAGACTGAGCAAACCCCTTCAAGTGGCCACCTTTTGAGTGGTGGTGGTGTGAGGGGGGAGGTGAAGGAAGCGTTTTAGACGAAAAATTTTGGTTAGTTCTCAGTAACCGTATAGGCTAGGAGGCTGAAACTTGGAATTTATATATCAATGATAGTGGACCCATTTGCAAAAAAAAATTATAATATAGGTAAAGGGGTGTGGGAGTGGGGGGAATAATAATGCGTCTGAAATGCTCGAAAGCCGAGATCGAGACATTCTAAAATCCATATCTCCTAATTGGTTAATGTCACGAAATTAGAACTTAATGAACATCTGTGGGTATACTAGGAGAATAGATCGGAAACAAATTTTTGAGTGGGGGCAGTGACGTACGGGGGTGGGGGTTAAAAAACTTTAGATTACGATATCTCACGAACGCATTGTACTAGAAAAATCAAATTTGGTTTCTGTATAAATGTTGACAAATAAAGTTTGCTGAAAGTAAAATTTTTTAAGGGGGCGGTGGAGTATGGAAGTGGAGGGGGTAAGAATTTTTTTTAAAAAATCACGTCTCATATCTCAAGAACGGTGTATGATAGATGCTTAAAATTTTTACCAGAAGTAGGCCTAATAAACCCCCAGCAAAGAAAAAAATTTCATGGATGAGGATGTATAGGGTAAGGGTGGGGGAGGGTAAAAAGTAAAAAGTTCCGATTTTTATATCTCGAGAACCTATAACAATGAAAAGGTGAAACTTGGTATTTAGATAGAACTGTAGTAGTAGCATGTTGGAAAAATATAATTTTTTATAGGGGTAGTATGGCACGGGGGTGGGGGGTGTTTTTCTTAACTATAGAACGGCTTATGCTAGAAAGTTGAAATTCGGTACGTATATGTAAATCAACTAGAAAAGTAATTTCGATTAAAAAAAAATTGAAATATTCATTGGCGTTCGGAAGTGGGGCAAAAAAAATGATCAGTGAAAATGGAATGCATATATTTTCACGATTTTCGTCATATCCTAGAAAGTGTTTTCAGGATTTTTTGAAATTCGACCACAAAGATGGTGATTTTCACCAATTCAGCAGTATCCCTCAGGTCTGATTAGATATCGAATAACTTTTCACTTCCACGGGCTTATTTAATAATCACCTAAAACTTGTTTTCAAGGTTTTTCCTTTTCGACCCCTAAGAGTGTAAAAATGGGTTGAACACGTTTTCACGAATTCCGTCATATCTCTTAGGAGTGATAAGACATCGAATTGGTTTTTACTTCCTCTGGTTTTCTTTATATATATCTATAAACTCATTTCAGGATTTTTTTTTATATTCAACCCCAAAGTGGGTGCAAGGGTGTTGCATATATTTTCACAAATTCTTACATATTTCTTAGTTTTAATAAGATATCGAATTCACTTTTACTTTCTAAGGCTTTTTACATAATCGTCAAAACATTGATTTCAAGATGTTTGTTATTCAACTCCAAAAGGACGTATGGGATTCTACATATATCTCAGTATTGATGAGATATCTGATTGGTTTGCACTTCCACAGACTTTTTATATAATCGTCTTCAAACGCATTTCCGATTTCATGTAATGGCCCGAAACCAAGTCACGAAAAATCTTCTAATGGCGTAACAACTGATATTATACTAGGACTAGATCTCGTCCCGGTGTAGGACCCAATTATGTAATTCATATGTTATATGAGGCAGCGGCGTAAGAATTCTAGCGCGACCCCATTTTAACCGCTTCCCGAACTTTTTTTTAGGTTTTCAGTCACATAGAAACCTACACCGCATCTCATAATTGGATCATAGTTGGATTAGTCTTGCGCTTTTAAAGCTTATTTAAATGTCCACTATTTTAGCATTTTCACAGATGGCGCCACCCGACTCAGCAGTAATGACCAGTAAATTCAATTTGTAGCAGGTATTTGCACGCAACAGGCAGAACATGTCATTGGTGGATACAGGGGGCGGAGGGGCGGCCGCCCCCCCAAGAGCAATTCCGAATTTTTTAAACATACATACTTCAAACGTTCTCCGATTTTTTTTACTCCAATGCAATGT
This sequence comes from Beris morrisii, assembly GCA_951812415.1. Taxonomy (NCBI): domain Eukaryota; kingdom Metazoa; phylum Arthropoda; class Insecta; order Diptera; family Stratiomyidae; genus Beris; species Beris morrisii. Next base: position 78,482,573 of record OX638313.1, read on the forward strand.
GGACTGTAATTAGCATTTACTGTAGTTCTGCGTTGCAATGCGAAGAACAGACCAGAATGGTGACCGTAGGGTCATTCCATCAAGAATCGCCAAAAATGACCTCAGACCAAAAATCGCCTCAGACCTCACCATCTCCGATTCTTTTGAAAATTTTCGTGCTTTAGTGAAAAAAAATTAAAATTCAATTTTTTGTTTCTATCTCATTTTTTTTTGTTAGTTATAGTATGTTATGTTATGTTTAGGACATCACTCACATTATGTGTGAATGCCCGGGGATCGCTAGGAGGCGTCTGAAATAGTTGGGAAGCCTTTTCTTCGAGAGCATCGAGGATTTGAGGTCGTTAGGGTATGACAAATTAATCAAGTTCTGCAGGGAATTGAAGTATTTCTGAGGTGATGGAATAGCCCACGAGGACCTGAAGGGATCGCAATGGGCCCGTTTGGCGCCTAGTGAGCGTGGTGGTTTTAGCGCTGCGCCCCTTCTTAAACCTAAACCTAAACCTTGTATGTTAAAGTTTTCGCAAAAATGGTGTCAAAATCCTCTTTGAAAATTCATATCTCTGGTAATTTCTATCCCAGAATAATAAAATATGGCTTATTTTTAAGGGGAAGGTTATCGCAATAAAAATTATTCTTGACATTTTTTTCCAAAATTTTGAATGGGATCGGGGTCAAAAAAATCGAAGAACATTATAGTGTTCTCAATTATTTTATAGAAAAAGGGTCATTGAATCAGGGATCGCTAAAAGTGTGTCCTTATCATCGTCGATTCTTTTGAAAATTTGTGTACTCGAAGAATTAGTGAAAAAAAATATGATTTAAATTTTTTGTTTCTATCTCATTTTTTTTGTTAGTTATACATGGTATGTTAAAGATTTCCCAAAAAAGATGTCCGAGTCCTCTTTGAAAATTCATATCTCTGGTAATTCTTATCTTTGAATAATAAAGTAGGGCTTATTTTTTGTTGTTGTTCTTATTAGTTAAAAAATGAGATGGAAACAAAAACTTGAATTTCAATTATTTTTTTCACTAGTTCTTCAAGTACAAAAATTTTCAAAAGAATCGGAGACGGTAAGGTCACACCTTTAGCGATTCTTGCAGGAATGCAGGAATGACCAATAACAAGATGAAAACAATATGATCCCTTCATCAGATGACACTTTTTTTGCTAAGAGCACTCTATGTAGCTAAATTCACACAGAACTTGATCAAACAAAATAACCAAATCACAAAAATTTCCGCCCCCCCAACAGCAAGGTCTGGATCCGCCACTGGAACATGCTCGTCGAAAAGTCGTGGAAACTCAATACTTTTTGTACGGAAATGCAAGTCCATGTGTAAGATAGAGACAGAATGTACAAAATTATTGAAAAAGTTTTTGTTTATATGACCTTTGAACAGTGCCGTTTCGTCGTATAGTATACGAAACTTTGCCTCCAGGGCAGCTGACAGTTTATCCGAGGTATTTACCAACAGGATTGTTAACCCTGCTAAATTAGCTTTTGGGATGATCCACATCGTTTTTTTCAATTGTGATCACACCTATTTTGTAGGGAAATTTAAGTCTATGTGTAATATAGAGACAGCATATTCAAAATTATTGAAAAAGCCTTTGTATTTCTGTGCATTTTCTACAGAGTTTCATCGCTAAACTACACATAGTTCTGCCAAATACAGTTTATCCAAGGCACTTACCAAAAGGATTGTAAGCCCTGCTAAACAAGCTTTTGGGTTGATCCACTTCTTTTTTTCAATTATGATCTGATCCAGATAAAAAAAAGTGGTGTGTTTTTTCCAATTGTCCTTTTTCGGGCTAAAAACAGCAGAACTATTTTCGAAAAGTACCAGGATCGCTAGAACTATTCTCCACGTGCTCAGAACTGGTCTTTTTTCGTGATATGCTGGGCAGGGGAAAAATTTCGTTTGGAAGTTAGCATATCATCGTGGTGTGTTTCTTTCAATTGTCCTTTTTCGGGCTAAAAACAGCAGAACTATTTTCGAAAAGTACCAGGATCGCTAGAACTATTCTCCACGTGCTCAGAACTGGTCTTTTTTCGTGATATGCTGGGCAGGGGAAAAATTTCGTTTGGAAGTTAGCATATCATCGTGGTCAGTTTCTTTCAATTGTCCTTTTTCGGGCTAAAAACAGCAGAACTATTTTCGAAAAGTACCAGGATCGCTAGAACTATTCTCCACGTACTCAGAACTGGTCTTTTTTCGTGATATGCTGGGCAGGGGAAAAATTTCGTTTGGAAGTTAGCATATCATCGTGGTGTGTTTCTTTCAATTGTCCTTTTTCGGGCTAAAAACAACAGAACTATTTTCGAAAAGTACCAGGATCGCTAGAACTATTCTCCACGTACTCAGAACTGGTCTTTTTTCGTGATATGCTAGGCAGGGGAAAAATGTCGTTTGGAAGTTAGCATATCATCGCGGTGTGTTTCTTTCAATTGTCCTTTTTCGGGCTAAAAACAGCAGAACTATTTTCGAAAAGTACCAGGATCGCTAGAACTATTCTCCACGTGCTCAGAACTAGTCTTTTTTCGTGATATGCTGGGCAGGGGAAAAATTTCGTTTGGAAGTTAGCATATAATCGTGGTGTGTTTCTTTCAATTGTCCTTTTTCGGGCTAAAAACAGCAGAACTATTTTCGAAAAGTACCAGGATCGCTAGAACTATTCTCCACGTGCTCAGAACTGGTCTATTTTCGTGATATGCTGGGCAGGGGAAAAATTTCGTTTGGAAGTTAGCATATCATCGTGGTGTGTTTCTTTCAATTGTCCTTTTTCGGGCTAAAAACAGCAGAACTATTTTCGAAAAGTACCAGGATCGCTAGAACTATTCTCCACGTACTCAGAACTGGTCTTTTTTCGTGATATGCTGGGCAGGGGAAAAATTTCGTTTGGAAGTTAGCACATCATCGTGGTGTGTTTCTTTCAATTGTCCTTTTTCGGGCTAAAAACAGCAGAACTATTTTCGAAAAGTACCAGGAACGCTAGAACTATTCTCCACGTACTCAGAACTGGTCTTTTTTCGTGATATGCTGGGCAGGGGAAAAATTTCGTTTGGAAGTTAGCATATCATCGTGGTGTGTTTCTTTCAATTGTCCTTTTTCGGGCTAAAAACAACAGAACTATTTTCGAAAAGTACCAGGATCGCTAGAACTATTCTTCACGTACTCAGAACTGGTCTTTTTTCGTGATATGCTGGGCAGGCGAAAAATTTCGTTTGGAAGTTAGCATGTCATCCTGGTGTGTTTCTTTCAATTGTCCTTTTTCGGGCTAAAAACAGCAGAACTATTTTCGAAAAGTACCAGGATCGCTAGAACTATTCGCCACGTGCTCAGAACTGGTCTTTTTTCGTGATATGCTGGGCAGGGGAAAAATTTCGTTTGGAAGTTAGCATATCATCGTGGTGTGTTTTTTTCAATTGTCCTTTTTCGGGCTTAAAACAGCAGAACTATTTTCGAAAAGTACCAGGATCGCTAGAACTGTTCTCCACGTCCTCAGAACTGGTCTTTTTTCGTGATATGCTAGGCAGGGGAAAAATTTCGTTTGGAAGTTAAAATATCATTTTTCCGAATGTCCTTTTTTGGGCTGGAATGAACGGAACTATTGCTAAAAAGTATCAGGATCTATAGAACTCGGGTGCCTGCTGTTAGAACTACCTTTTAGTGCACATATCTCTGATTATTAAGTATTTTATTTGCTTTTGTGGTGAGTTTACGGATAATTATAAGAATTGTCCTTTTTTGGCTAAAACTAGTAGAAATATGATTGAAAACGATCAGTTACAGCCGAACTATTCCCCACATGACCAAAACTATTTTTTGTTGTTAGAACTTTTGTTATATTGTATATTTTTCGGCTCTGGTTAGTGAGCTTATAATTTTTTAAATCGTCCTTTTTTGGGCTTAGATCAATAGAACTATCGCTGAAAAGTATCAGGAACTCCGTAAGTATTGTTCCTGCGTTGAGAACTGTCTTTAATTTTTGGATTGACGGAAAATGATATGCTACGTGAAGTTAGCATATCATTTTTTGAATAGTCCTTTTTTCGGCTTTAATCGCCAGAACTATTGTTAAAAAGTATCAGGAACTATAGAACTCTTGTGCATGCCAAGAGAACTCCATTTTTTTTGTGATATGCTGGGACTTGATATGCTAAGTTCACAGACATGAATAGGTATACATGAAGTATCGGTAGGTTTAGTGTTAAACTAACTAATAGAAACTAACGTAGTAAATACAAATAATCAATGCTATAATATGCTATTATCAAATTTTCAGCCTTTCCTCTAATCCAGTGACTCTTACTAATTCGTTATTTTACATTTACTTTTAGGTAAGCTATTATTAACTGTGGAGCCGTGCTGAGGGGCGTCCGCCAGCGCATCGGAGGAATTAAATAAGCATAAAAGGTAATTCTTTTCACGATTTGATTTTTATAAATACCGGAACTAACGAATGTTCTCTCTTGTCTTTCTAGAAAGTATGCTCATTACGAGTTAACCTCGTAATAGCTTTACATGGTGGAATCTCGGTCCATTGTTTAAGATCGAAGGTATAATGAAAAAGGAAGACTACCTTAGCCTTTTGCGTAGTAATTTACCCGACGTCATTGATGAATGCGCTTATCCAGTAGAGGAAATAGTGTTCCAACAGGATGGAAATCCCAAGCACACTGCGATTATCGTGAAAAAATGGCTTGCTAAGCAAAATTTGAGACTATGCAGTGGCCTGCACAAAGCCCGGATTTAAATCCAATTGAAAATTTGTGGGCGATTGTAAAAAGAATGCTTTTGCGTCACGAACGTGCTCCAACTAATATGGCAGAACTCTGGGAAAGAACTAGGAGTGAAAGGGCCAAAATTCCACACCAAACAATACAAACTTTGGTAGAAAGTATGCCAAAACGAATTAAAAGTGTCTTAGCAAACAAAGGACTATGGATGTTTGCGAAGAATTTTGAATTTTTCTTAAGTTTTTTATATGAATTGCTTTTGTTTTTTTTAATTAGTTTAAGAACAGTGTTTAAAGTACTTGACGCAAAAAGAACTACTTAATTATCTACAATAAAAAAAAGTTATAAATTTTTAATAAGAATTTTTATTTATGTATCCGCTTTTGTCCGCCACTGTACATAATATTAGAACATACGTACATACATATCGTTTTCTACATATTGTTGCTGACAGAGCATAAACTCAAAAATGCAATTAAAAGTCTTGAAAATTTATGTAATTCATAACATACCAGCATATATGATACTACGAAAGAAATGAATTACATATATAGACATACATAACATTATACATCGCGCTTCGAATGATGCGTATGTAAGAATAAATATGTATGAAAATACATAATTATTCACGATTAGCTAACTAAAATAAACAAATATCAATTGCAAATGTAAAAAAAGAATTTCATTGAGCCAAGTGCCTTTGAGGTTGTAGAACATATTTTCATTCTTCACTTAAGTAATTAATCTCGATATATTCGGTTGAAGTGAAACATGAACTTTTTGTTAAATTTTTTGACTCTGGTCAGTATTTTGTGTTAGTGTTGATATGTAGTCACTTGTCTTTCTATTGAAGAGTGTTTTAGTTTCTTATTAGTTGTTCTAGCGGTCACAAAAAAACTACATATAAATATTGATAAAAAAATTAATTGCAGGTACTATTCACAAATGTCAATGGTTTTTTTCTAGTCAGCACAAGGCTGCAAAATCTCTTAAATGACAAAACAGGTAAGCTATATATCTAATTACTTTCGATGCATAATATTCATATGTAGAGTCATAAAAAAATTGATGTTATTATCGCCTGTATTAAAAATTTCCTTATTGAACATTTCGTAGTTAAAATTTCATATATGTACATAAGTAGTGAAGTTTCATCAAAATCAACAATTTCCTGAACTTTATATGATATTGAAAATAGTACAATCATAATGAAATTTAAAGAACAATGAATGAAAATGGAGTACATTTTGACAAACATTATATTCGCCCTTTGACAGACACAGATGTTATATCAAGTCATGGAGGTTCTTGATATGGGGCAGCATGTAAATTACGTTCGAATTTTGAAATGTAACATGTTACTTACCTTTACTCGTACATTTAAATTTATCATAATATGAGTCTTTAGAATGCTAATAAAAGAATTTACTAACAGTCTGCCCTCAATTTAATATTTTATTGGGTGAAAGTCAGAGGATCCGTTTAATAGTTTAGTTGTGATGCAGGCGTTTGACAACCTTAAACAAACAAAGCTCCAAATAGTTTTCTAAGTTTTATATTGATCCTTACGGAGGTAGTTTTGTAAACTACTAATTCCGATAACGATTTGTAACCGTTTGAATGAAGACCCGTAGAAGTGTCAATCGATTTAATATCGCATCGAACCGTATAGATAACGTATTGCACAAACCGTGAACAAAATTTCAATTCTTTCAGGGGTGGGATATCGACTAAGCTGATTTTTAGACGTTTGTATAAAGGCCAAGTAAATATGCAATTGGATATCTAACCGGTGAGAACAACTCACAAAGACGAACTGCAAGCAATGGCGCATATACATCATTTTACAGGGAGTGACAAAGTCAAGGCTTAGAAAGGAAAGTCATATGACAAATATTTATACAACTGAATAAAAAGAGGTAACCAGGATCTCACAAAAAGTTTTATAAAGAGTTCAGTCGACCTAAAGACTCTGAAATAGTTATGTCCACTGAACTTGATATTTTTGTGCTAACGAATACACAAGATTTTCACCAAGCACAAAATGAATGCCGTAATTTCATAAGATTTATTCCATATCTACACTAACCCTGTAAGCATAGGGCTGCGTATTGTAAATGGAATTTCTTTCACTTACTATTGAGCTTAAAGCCTAGTATTAACTAGAAGCGAAACGAAATTTCCCATACAAATTTTTCGTTCGAGCGAAAATTGTTAGTGGATTTTGTATGTGCTTTGACAGAAAATTACGTTTTCGCTTCTAGTTAGTACTAGGCTTAAAACAAAATTTCCCTCTTCATAATGTAATTTCGGGGTGGGGTGACTTTTAGTCGAAAAAAAAGCGTGAGTTAAGAGAACTGCGTATTATGAGAGCCGATCGAGTGAGTATTTTCTTATAAGAAATGTCAAACTCACTCGACTGCTGGAAATGAAGTGACTTTCCAATTGTCGAGTTTCATAATACCAACTTTAGCTCGAGTCGAGTCCAAATGTGAGTCGAGTTACTCACTCGACTCGAGTTTCGTAATAGGCCCGATAATGTCCATGGACTTTATGACTGTTTGTCGCGAACAGGGACACAATAGGACGTAATGTCCACAGGCTGCCAAATACGAAATATATGTTATAGTTAGATGTAATAAAGAAAAAGACAAAAGTTTAAGTAAGATAATGCAGTATTAGATATTATATATATGTATATGAAAAAAAATGATATTAATGTATTCCATTTAGTTACAAATTTGAGATTAAGCGTAAACATTAGCTGTGCTTTGAACAATTTGACGGCAATACGGATACAAGATATTCGTTTTATTTTTCATGGCCTTTTCACTTATTTCTGTAAAGCAAGCCAAACATAGCTTGTAATGACCACAAGGTTGTAATAAAGTGTTTCTCGGCTTCTCAAAGCATATTATGCAACTCATTTGTTCACTACAACTCTCAGTTGACTCGTCATTTGATGTATCGTCATCAATTTCATCGAATTTTCCGTCGTAAGGCCTACCATCATTTACATTATAAATGCTGAGCTTATTTCGGTGGTTTGTGATTTGAGTAAAGAAATCAGCTAATCTAATTTTTTTTCCGCCTAGTTTATTAATTGCATTTGCAATTAATTTAGACTTTTTTTGATGTGCACTGGATTTTGGTCGTTGAAAGACATCATACGTTCCATCTAATGAATTCTTTAATTCAACTGTTTTCCTGAAATCTTCATCTAAAATACCGTCAAGAAATTTACAGAAATTGCCATGTTTTGCTAATTTTAGTGTGAGTGTATCGAATTGTATCCTTCAACTGCACTTGTTGTCCTCGTATCTTCCTTATAAACGGAAAAAGATAAAGGGCCTTCCTATTTATGATTAAATGTACGAAAAAGTATAAAAAATCTGCCAATGGGCTGGGCGAAACTTTATTATTTATCGGGTCAAAGTTCGGGAGCGGTCAAAGTCAGAATATATCATGAGTTGCATCGAGATTATTAGATTTCTTGGAAAACTAATTTTGTTCTTAAAATAAAAATATTTAAAATAGAGATTTTTAGCCGATTAAACATTGGAAAAGCGCGTGTAGACTATTCGAATTTCGGTGTATTATATACACTACTCATAAAAGCCCATAGAAGTAAAAATGAATTTGTTGCCTTATCAGACTTAAGAGATATGACGAATTGTTAAAACGTATACAAACTCATTACTTCCACTTGGGGTTTGAATTTCGAAAAAATTGTGAAACAGGTTTTTAGACGATTTCATAAGAAGCAACTCGATATCTCATAAGACAAGACGGATTTTGAAAAATTTGTGAAAACGTAAGCAAACCCTTCACACCTCCTTGGTTCTGGAAATTCGAAAAACGGAAATTGGTTTTTGGGTCATTACATCAAATGCCGTAATAACCAATTTTATATCTCATCAGAACTAAGGGATGGCAAAATTTGTGAAAACATAGGCAAACCCTTAGTGGTTGAATATCCAAAAATTGAGAAACTGGTTTGTAGGCGATCATATAAAAAGTCTGTGGGAGTGAAAAGCGATCTAATATCTCATCAAACCTAGGAAATATGTCGAAGCATACTACCCCCTTACACTCCTTAGGATTGAATATCTGAAAATACTGAAATTGACTTTTTGTATATTATATGGGAAACCTTAAGAAGTAAAAATGAATTCGATATATCATCAGATCTAAGTAATATGTAGGAATCTGTGAGAACATATGCAACCTCCTTACACCCACTTGGGGGTTGAATATCCAAAAATCCTGAAAGGAGTTAATAGAGAAGACAGCACGAGAAAGTAAAAACCAATTTAATTACTTATCACTTCTAAAGGATATAACGGAGTTTGTGAAAACTTGTTCAACCCTTTTATACCCTCTTAGGGGCTGAAAAGGGAAAATATTAAAAAAAACGTTTTAGGCGATTATTATGCAAAGCCGTGAAAGTAAAAAGATATTCGATATTTGATCAGACCTGGAGGATATGGCAGAATTCGTGAAAAAGTTTACAACCCCCTTTGCACCACCTTAGGGGTCGAATTTTAAAAAATCCTGAAAACACTTTCATATAAATATATGAAGAAGCCGTAGAATAAAAATGAATTGAATATTTGGGAAGACCTAATAGATATGACGAAAATCGTGAAAATATATGCATTCCATTTTCACTGATAAATTTTTTAGCCCCCTCTTTCAAACGCCACTGAATATTTAAGTTTTTTTTATCTAAATTAATTTTCTAGTTGATTAACATATACATACCGAGTTTCAACTGTGTAGCATAAGCCGTTCTGTAGATAGGAAAAACATCCCCCACCCCCGTACCATACTACCCCTATAAAAAATTATATTTTTCCAAGATGCTACTACTATAGCTCTATCTAAATCCCAAGTCTCAGCTTTATATCATTATAGGTTGTCGAGATATAAAAATCGGAACTTTTTCCTTTTCATCCTCCCCCACCCTCACCCTCTACACCCCCACCCACAACATTTTTTTTTCTGCTAGGGATCTATTAGGCCTACTTCTGGTAAAAATTTTAAGCATCTAGCTTACACTGTTCTTGAGATATTTTTTACAAATTGGGGAAAAATGGCTTTTCATATTTTTTACAAATTTCAAGGGGGGACCCTTGGGAAAAATGGCTTTTCGTATTTTTAACAAATTTCAAGGGGGGACCCTAGGGAAAAATGGCTTTTCATATTTTTAACAAACCTCGTATTTTCCCAAGGGGGGGCCCCTGGGAAAAATGGCTTTTCATATTTTTTACAAATTTCAAGGGGGGACCCTTGGGAAAAATGGCTTTTCGTATTTTTAACAAATTTTAAGGGGGGACCCTTGGGAAAAATGGCTTTTCATATTTTTAACAAACCTCGTATTTTCCCAAGGGGGGGCCCCTGGGAAAAATGGCTTTTCATATTTTTTACAAATTTCAAGGGGGGACCCTTGGGAAAAATGGCTTTTCGTATTTTTTACAAATTTCAAGGGGGGACCCTTGGGAAAAATGGCTTTTCAGATTTTTAACAAACCTCGTATTTTCCCAAGGGGGGGCCCCTGGGAAAAATGGCTTTTCATATTTTTTACAAATTTCAAGGGGGGACCCTTGGGAAAAATGGCTTTTCATATTTTTTACAAATTTCACGGGGGGGACCCATTCTAAAAATGGCTTTTCATATTTTTAACAAACCTCGTATTTTTCCAAGGGGAAAAATGGCTTTTCATATTTTTTACAAATTTCAAGGGGGGACCCTTGGGCAAAATGGCTTTTCATATTTTTAACAAACCTCGTATTTTCCCAAGGGGGGGCCCCTGGGAAAAATGGCTTTTCATATTTTTTACAAATTTCAGGGGGGGACCCTTGGGAAAAATGGCTTTTCATATTTTTAACAAACCTTGTATTTTCCCAAGGGGGGCCCTGGGAAAAATGGCTTTTCATATTTCTTACAAATTTCAAAGGGGAAAAATGGCTTTTCATATTTTTAACAAACCTCGTATTTCGTCCCCGTATACTATTCGAATTTCAGTATATTATGTACACTAAAAGCCCATAGAAGTAAAAACGAATTTGCTGCCTTATCAGAATTAAGAGATATGACGAATTGTTAAAACGTATACAAGCCCAATACTTCTACTTGGGGTTTGAATTTCGAAAAAATTGTGAAACAGGTTTTTAGACGATTTCATAAGAAGTAACTTGAGACAAGACGGATTTTGAAAAATTTGTGAAAACTTAAGCAAACCCTTCACACCTCCTTGGTTCTGGAAATTCGAAAAATCGTGAATTGGTTGGCCGTAATAATCAATTTTATATCTCATCAGAACTAAGGAATGGCAAAAATTGTGAAACCATGTTCAATCCCTTGGGGGTTGAATATAAAAAAATTGAGAAATGGGTTTGTAGGCGATTATATAAAAAGTCTGTGGAAATGAAAAGCGATCTAATATCTCATTGAACCTAAGAAATATGTCAAAACTTTGAAAAGCATACAACCCCCTTACACCCATTAGGATTGAATATCTAAAATACTGAAATTGACTTTTTGTCTTTTTTATATAGGAAACCTTAGGAAGTAAAAATGAATTCGATATATCACCAGATATGCAACCTCCTTACACCCACTTGGGGGTTGAATATCCAAAAATCCTGAAAGGAGTTAATAAATAAATATGAAGACAGTACGAGAAAGTAGGATCCAATTCAATTTCTTATTACTTCTAAAAGAAATGACGGCACTTGTGAAAACGTGTTCAAACCGTTTATACCCCTTAGGGGCTGAAAAAGGAAAAAACTTAAAAACAAGTTTTAGTCGATTATTACGCAAGCACGTGAAAGTAAAAAGATATTCGATATCTGATAAGACGTGGAGATATAGTAGAATTCGTGAAAAAGTTTACAACCCCCTTTGCACCCCCTTAGGGGTCGAATTTTAAAAAATCCTGAAAACTCTTTCTATGTAAATACATGAAGAAGCCGTAGAATAAAAATGAACTCAATATTTGGAAAGACCTAATAAAAAACCGTGAAAATATATGCATTTCATTTTCACTGATAATTTTTTTGCCCCCCCTCCGAACGCCAATGGATATTTAAAATTTTTTTTTATCTAAATTAGTTTTCTAGTTGATATACATAAATGTACCGAGTTTCAACTTTGTAGCATAAGCCGTTCTATAGATAGGAAAAACACCCCCCACCCCCGTACCATACTACCCCTATAAAAAATTATATTTTTCCAAAATGCTACTAATATAGTTCTATCTAAATACCATATCATAATAGGTTGTCGAGATATTAAAATCGGAACTTTTTCCTTTTCACCCTCCCCCACCCTCACCCACTACACCCACACTTCCAAAATTTTGTTTTCTGCTAGGGGTCTATTAGGCCTACTTCTGGTAAAAATTCTAAGCTTTTATCTTACACTGTTCTTGAGATATGAGACGTGATTTTTTAGAAAAATTCTTATCCCCTCCACTTTCATGCTCCACCGCCCCCTTGAAAAATTTTGCTTTCAGCAAACCATTTGTCAACCTTTATACACAAACCAAATTTTATTTGTCTAGTGCAATTGGTTAGTGAGATATCGTAATCTAAAGTTTTTTACGCCCCACTCCCGTACGCCACTGCCCCATTTAAATTTTTGTATTTGATCCATTCTCCTAGTATACCTACAGATATTCATTAAGTTTCAATTTTGTGACATTAACCGTTTAGGAGATATGGATTTTAGAAAGTGTCGATCTCACCTTTTTTGCGTTTCGGACGCATTATTTTTCCCCCCACTCCCAAACCCCTTCACCTATATCGGCAATTTACAAATGGGTCCACTACTGAAGATCTATATAAATTCCAAATTTCAGCCTCCTAGCATAAGCGGTTGCTGAGATCTAGAAACCAGAATTTTCAGTCTAAAACACTTAACCCTCCTCCTTCCTCACACCCCCACCCCTACAAACTTGGCCACTTCAAGGGGCCTACTTAGTCTATTCATAAAAAAATTTTATAGCTTAAAGGGTTTGGGAGCTACGAGCCTTCAAACGATTTTGCGTACAGCGGTCGACGTACGGCGTACGGCGTACGGCGGACAGACGGACTGAAATTTTTTTTTGCTTTTTTCGTGTCTACTAGTCATGAAACGTGAAAAAAAAATTTTCAGGGTAGCAAATTTTTTTTTTTTAAAAATCGAAAACAATACTGTATTATTAAAATAATAAAGTAAAAAACATACAATCGTGTAATACTCTAGATAAATACTGAACTCTGATTTATATTGTAGTTGGGAATAAAGTAGAATTACGTGTCTGCATGTTGTGTGTTTTTTATTAAGGACTGCCAATGGATTGCTACTCAAAACTAAAAGACAATATTCAGTGTTTAATTTCATATCTTGAACTGGGTAAGTCATTAAAAAAAATGTCCTTTTTGAAGGACTTTCACATGAGAGGTGCAGGAAGTACTCACTCGATTTCTTACATATTTATCCTTTTTCTTGGAACCATTCAAAAATAAACGGTGTACCAAATTTCAAATTCGTAGCTTGAAGCGTTCAAAAGTTATCGAAATATATTGTTGAACACGTGTCTTAAGGACATTTTGTAAGGCAGCTACCAGAAAGAGTAAAAGAATTTCGATGATTAGTAAACTCGAACTTCGTTTTTACTCAAAAATAATTTGTACAAAATTCCGAATTTATAGCTAAAAGATTACTTGAGTTATAGTAAGTTCCGTAAATTAAATGAAGACGTTTTGACAGGATATTTGTATGGCAGCTACTCGAAGGACTAACAGGATTTTCTTCATAATCATACATTTAGCTCCAATTATTGGAAAAATAACACATACAAAATTTCAAAGACGTAGCTTAAACCCTTCTGAAGTTATCGGCCAATATTCTTGAACACGTGTTTTAAGGACATTTTGTAGAGGAGCTACCAGAAGGAGTAAAAGGATTTCGCTGACTAGTAAAGCCGAACTTTCTTTTCAGTCAAAACTAATTTGTGCAAAATTCCGAATTCGTAGCTAAAAGATTACTTGAGTTATAGTGAGTTTCGTAAATTAAGTGAATACATTTTGACAGGATATTTGTATGGCAGCTACATGAAGGACTAATAGGATTTTCTTCATAATCATATATTTATCTCCAACTATTGGAAAAATAACACATACAAAATTTCAATGTCGTAGCTTAAACCCTTCTGAAGTTATCGACCAATATTCTTGAACACGTGTTTTAAGGACATTTTGTATGGCAGCTACCCGAAGGAGTATGACGATTTTGCCCGTTAACGAACTTAGCCTTACAAATACAACCAAACATCCAGATTTAAAATATCAAGATCCTAGGTGAAGGCGTTCTGGAGTTATCGTGCTAACGGACAGACGGACGGACGGACGGACGGACGGACGGACGTCAAGCGGGGTTGAGGTTTTCGGCCACAAATAAACAAAAAATAATATATAACTTTTTTTCGTCCGAGGCTGGGTTCTATGCGTTACAAACTTTTGGGCTGGATTAAACTTATAATACTTTATATGATTTCATCTAGAGTATAAAAATCGGAATTTTCGCTGCGTTTTTTCTGAGAGCTTGACAATAATGAAACCAGCATACTTTCAATTTAGCAGAAGGGAAAGCAAATTTCAAGGCATTTCGCATTGCTTTCTCATAATCAGTCATAAACGATTCCGGTTCAAATTTAAAAAGATTATTGTCAATAAACTGGAAAACGTGTTGGTAAATTGCTTCCGATTTATTTGACATCATTATAAGTATGAAGGGATAAATCTGAAAAATTACATATTTTAAAAAAATTGGAATAAACCGCGGAGTACAGCAAATATACATTATTTTAATATTATAAAACAACTCACATGTTCAAGATATTCAATGTGAATGATTAATAGCTGCTTGTAGCCACAAGAAGGTAACACACTGAAGGTAGCGTCTAAAAGGAATTTTCTCTAAATTTATTGATGTGAATTCAAAATTTCCGTAATTGTTGGAGAAACAAACACGGAATACGAAAAATTTGTTTCTATAATTGTATCTCTATAGAAAGTATCCTTTGTAGAGTACTTCGAGCTTCCAAATTTTTCTAAAATTTCTTTATTTGCAAACATTTCTTTCGAGTCCATTACATCGACGGATTTTTCAGTATTTGGTTGCTTTTCAAACGGCAGAGATGTCTTCGAATTTTACCAAACTGCACCAGGGAGGCAGAATCCTTATTTTCCATACATTCTTTGTCAAATACCCCTTTTGTAGAGCTTCTTTTCAAGGAAACTTCTATACATCCAAGTTGTAACAGTTACATTATTATTATTCAT
Source organism: Beris morrisii (assembly GCA_951812415.1). Classification (NCBI taxonomy): domain Eukaryota; kingdom Metazoa; phylum Arthropoda; class Insecta; order Diptera; family Stratiomyidae; genus Beris; species Beris morrisii. The sequence continues at coordinate 78,497,649 of OX638313.1, forward strand.
GGCTTGCTGCAAACAATCTTGGTGGACCTTATGTCCGAACCATATTTATCGTTGGACGTTATAGCCGATTCAGCATGGACATTATGCCTTATTTGAAACGGACATAACGTCCATGGACATTATGTCCATTTAGAGCGGACATAATGTCCATGGACGTTATGTCCGTGGACCTTATGTCACCCCACCTAATTTCGGTAGTACTTTTTTGGAATAATTGTATAAAAGAAAAGATTTAATCATTTTTGATCCGTCGATCCCGCTTTCAGCAACCTAATACCCTGTACAGACTATGCATTTTAAACGCATTTAAGTAGGTAAATTTAACATGTTAAAAAAGTAGTGTTCAGTCTAGGCAACTCGTTTTATTTTAATACATGATAGCTTGATGTGATTTGTTTTGACAAGTAGATATTCAGCTGTGTTTCATTAGCAAATTTATGCTTTCTAAATTGTTTGAAACCAATTAGTTTGTATAGCAGTAATGAAAAGGGAATTTATTAGCTAATGCAATCGTTGCACAAGCACAAAATTGAGTTTCTGCAGCATTATATAGTTTCTTCCAAAGTTTACTTCGATTTCCGCAGTACATGTTTTCTGTTAAACGCGTAGTAGCTACGTGTTTTCGTAAACGCGTCCGGGAAGTGTTTTCAGCGCATTTAACTCGATTTAAACGCGTAAAACTCGTAGTCTGAACATAGTATAAGGAAGTCAGAAGTAAACACCAATAAATTTACCTGGAACATGAATTGCGAAATAGTTTAGCCACATTTGATTGGAATTTAAATTTTTTCGGGAGTTGCGTATTACAGGTGGGCGTAAGTGGTCCTTCTTTTTACCCTATGAGGAGCTCTAATGGTATCCTGCATTTATTCCTTTGGTTTAAAATTAAAATTATAATTTTCTTAGAAAAAAATCATGTTCTATGTACATTTTATGGATTAGAGCTTAGATTATATACCTAAAAGGATTGGAAATGCCACAATAAAAAAGAGCCAAGTTGTTTTATGCGTATGTCGAAGTAAAAGCTGCATGGGCGTACAAAACTGATTATTTTAGAGGCAAAAACGTTGGCGAGCATTTAAATTTAAATTTTTTGCATATATTAAATATATTGCATAAATATACTGCAGTCACGATCAGCTGCAAGCCAATCGTATGATACTCTATATGAAATACTGAACTCTGATTTATATTGTAAATGGGGATAAAGTAGAATAAAGAACGTGAATGTATAATAGTTTGTCCTGTATTAAAGACTCTCATTTGGTTGTTACTCGAAACTAAAAGACAATATCATCAGTGTTCATTTCATATCTGGCACCAATGAATCACCGAAAGCAAAATTTTCCCTTTTCAAGGACTTTCACATAGGAGGTGCAGCAAGGACTCACTCGATTTCTGGTATATTCATCGTTTTACCTGGAACTATTGTTTGACAATGTTGTACAAAACATCATATTCCTAGATTGAATCGTTCAACGAGTATCGGAAAGTGATCTTGAACACGTGTCTTAGGACTTTCTGTATTGGAGCTACCTGAAGGAGTAGGACGATTCTGTCCGTTAACGAACTTAACCTTACAAATTCGACCAAACATTCAGCTTCAAAATTTCAAGATCATAGGTCAAAGCGTTCTTGAGTTATTATGCTAACAGACGAACGTCAAGCGGATTTAGAGGTTTTGGCCCGAAATAAGCACAAAATAATATATAACTTTTTTTGGTCTGAGGCTTCGATTTAAACGTTACAAACGTTTGGGTTGGATTAAACTTATAATACTTTCAGATTTCATCTAGAGTATAAATTTATTTATCTCTTTGTAATCTATGTATTTATTCTTTGCAGATGCATGTTATTTTATTATATATGTACATATTTACTTATGATCCGATTCTGTAACTGAAATCCCGGGGAAATACCAGAAACGACTAGCTTTTTCAAATGCGTACTTTTTTGATAAACACCAAATTTTGATATTTCGTCAGACTTATTTTTAACAATAATGCAACCATTTTTCTAATTCAAGTTTAATGAGAAGGCTATATTGTTGTGAACTCAAGGGAGACTGGTCATCGAAAATATTTCTTTCGATGCAAAGCATTTGTACAGAAATGGATATTTAAATAAATATTTATTTTCTAAGTACAGATGCATGTTCGAAATGTTCACGTTTGTAACGCTTTTGGATGGCCCCAAATATAACGTTATTTTGCTACGCCATTGGATCCAAGATAGAACCCGCTCAAGGTTACCATGACAACCAATGAAAACAAACAACAAAATATTCCTTCATAATTATTTCACGTGTGTTTTTGACAACTAAGATCCCTTGGATTCCTTGGGTCCCATGGTGCTGTCAAAATAATTTTGGTCTCTATTTTATGCGTGCTTTTACACCGGGCTGTCCTAACCTTAGTTACCTAAGTAATAAGGTACATAAAAAATAAAAGTAAACTGACATTTTTATAATGGGGTTTTCTGAGAAAAACTACATTGATCACGGAATTTTAGGGTTGAACCAGCAAAAATTTTTGTTTTGAAGTAAATATCTCAAGATCGAGTGCAGCTCCAATTTGAGCTGTTACATCAAATGAAAAGTAATTCGATTCCCTAAAAAACAAGTTATAATACGTTCAACTCTGATTTTTCGTTTTCAACGTTTTAAGTGAGTGAGGGTACAGGTTCGAAACACTTTTCTTGACCACCCTGTATCTCTACGGATATTGAAAATTGACCCACCCTGTAGAACAATTTTTGTCTCAAAATACAGGGTGTTTGGCACTCCGTGTGCCACCTTGTAAGGGGTTATTCCTTGATATATTTGTGGAAAAAAAATTTTCTACAAAGTGGGTCAATTTTCAATATTAGTGGAGATACAGTAACAGTCTAAATTGTAACTGCACCCAATCTTGAGATATTTACTCGAAAACACAAATTTTTGCTACGTCAACCCTTAAAATTCAGTGATCAATGTAGTTTTTCTCAGAAAACCCCGTTATAAAAATGTCATTTTAATTTTATTTTTTTATGTGCCGTATTATTACCTACAAAAGCTGCATACATATGTATGAGTTACGATTAACATTTTGGAAGTAATAGGTAAAAATACATATCGCATAAAAATTAAATATTTAAAAAATCAGTGCATGTGCATGTTGATCTACACTACTTGCTTGAATTCAAAGAATTTAATAATGGTTTTTATTTCAAATATCTTTATTTCAAATATTTTTATTATAATAAATGTTCAAAATGGCCACCTTCATTTTGAATGCACGCTAAAGCTCGTTTGGCGAGTGTTCTCTTGGTATTCATATTACTCAACTGCTGCCTTACTTCTATTGCTGCCGCATCGATCCTGATATTTAGATCTTCCAATGTTTCTACTGGCGTTGCGTAGACAAGGTCCTTCATCCGTCCCCATACAAAGAAATCCATAATAGTAAGATCAGGAGATCTTGCAGGCCAGTGTATCGGTCCATTTCTACCGATCCAGCGATTGCTATAATTGGAATTTAACCAATCTGTGATCTGTCGGCCGTAATGAGCAGGAGCACCATCGTGTTGGTAAAACATGGAAGCCAATCGAACCAGTGGAATATCATCCAACAAGTCCTGTAGATCATTTGATAAAAACTGTAAGTAATTGGAGCTATTTAGAGTACGCGGAAGCCCAATAGGTCCAAGTAAATCGTCACCAATCACACCTGCCCATAAATTGACGCTGAATCTGTGCTGAAATGATGCCGCTCTTCTTGTGTGTGGATTGCTCTCAGCCCACGTATGTAGGTTGTGGAAGTTTGTGATACCGTCTCCGGTAAATTGGGACTCATCCGTCCACAGAATATTGTTGAAAAAATTGTCGTCATATATTTGTCGTGCAAGGAGCCAATTGCAAAACTCCATCCGTTTGGGGAAATCAATGGGTAGCAGCTCCTGTACTGGTGTGTGATGGTAGGCATGGAAGCGTTCTACTTTTAAAATATTCCAAACCTTCCAAGTAGCTATGTTAAACTGCAATGCCAAGCGTCGGATACTGATCGATGGATAATTTTGCACTGCTTGCAGTATTCTTTCATTAATCTGAACAGCGATTATAGGTGTAGGATTTGCATTTACTCTCCTTTTTCAAACGCTACCAGTTTCCCTAATTCTCCTGTAAACGTCTTGAAATACTCTCCTGCTCGGTGTCCATCGATGGGGATGTCTCTGGTGGTAAAGCCTTCGCGTGGTTCGTGTATTTTGGTCATACTCTCCATAAATTAACATTGGAGTACTCAGGCATTTTGAAATAATTTTTTAAATTCTACTGACATCTTCTTCTCTTAGGAACTTAACTAAAACTGAGAAAAATATGAAAGTAGTTTTGCTTTTATAGGCTTTTTATTTTGTAAGACACCCTAGTAAAAAAGACATTGTACCGCATCCAGTAGTACCTACCACGTCCAGGTAAAAGCATCAATTATGTTGAAACTCACTTACATTTCATTGTTTTCCTTCATACTTTAAATAGTAATAAATGTGCAATAAAAATACTGTAGTACTACCGACAACTTAAACAGGTTTTTAAACGTGGTCCACTTTATGGCACTGAATTTTAAATATTTGATTTTTATGCGATATGTATGAAAGTGTTAATCGTAACTCAAACATATGTATGCAGCTTTTGTAGGTAATAATATGGTTCATAAAAAAATAAAATTGAAATGATATTTTTATAATGGGGTTTTCTGAGAAAAACTACATTGATCACTGAATTTTTAGGGTTGACGAAGCAAAAATCTGTGTTTTCGAGTAAATATCTCAAGATTGGGTGCAGTTACAATTTAGACTGTTACATCAAATGAAAGGTAATTCGATTGCCTAAAAAACGAGTTATAACACTTTGCCTTGTGATTATTCGTTTTTAAGATTTAACGTTTAAAGTGAAAGAGAGTACCGGTCAAAAACACTTTTCTTAACCACCCTGTATCTCTACTACTATTGAAAATTGACCCACCCTGTAGAACAATTTTTCTCTCCAAATATATCAAGGAATAACCCCTTACAAGGTGGCACACGGAATACCAAACACCCTGTATATCTAGAAATAATCCGTTACAAGGTGGTACATGGAGTGCCGGACACCCTGTATAGATTAAAAATGTAATAAAGAGAACAAATTTCAGGCAGTTCTAGTTTACGAATAAAAAGTAGCCACAAAAAAATAGTAAAAGATATATAAAAAAAATATAAAAAAATAAGGAGACGATTCAATGAGATCGAACAAAAATAAAAACATACTGCAGTCACGATCGGCTGCAAGCCAATCGTATAATACTCTAGATGAATACTGAACTCCGATTTATATTGTAGTTGGGGATAAAGTAGAATTACGTGTGTGCATGTTGTATGTCCTTTATTAAGGACTGCCATTAGATTGCTACTCAAAACTAAAAGACAATATTCAGTGTTTAATTTCATATCTTGAACTGGGTAAGTCATCGAAAAAAAAGTCCTTTTTGAAGGACTTTCACATGGGAGGTGCAGGAAGGACTCACTCGATTTCTTACATATTTATCCTTTTCCTTGGAACCATTTAAAAATGAACGTGTACAAAATTTCAAATTCGTAGCTTGAAGCGTTCAAAAGTTATCGAAAAATATTGTTGAACACGTGTCTTAAGGACATTTTGTATGGCAGCACCCAGAAGGAGTAAAAGGATTTCGCTGACTAGTAAACTCGAACTTCGTTCTTACTCAAAACTAATTTCTACAAAATTCCGAGTTCATAGCTAAAAGATTACTTGAGTTATAGTGGGTTCCGTAGATTAAGTGAAGACATTTTAACAGGATATTTGTATGGCAGCTACACGAAGGACTAATAGGATTTTCTTCATAATCATATATTTAGATTCAACTATTGGAAAAATAATACATACAAAATTTCAAAGACGTAGCTTAAACCCTTCTGAAGTTATGGACCAATATTCTTAAACACGTGTTTTAAGGACATTTTGTATGGCAGCTACCAGAAGGAGTAAAAGGATTGCGCTGATTTGTAAACTCAAACTTTCTTTTTACTCAAAACTAACTTGTACAAAATTCCGAATTCGTAGCTAAAAGATTACTTGAGTTATAGTGGGTTCCGCAAATTAAGTGAAGACATTTTAACAGGATATTTGTATGGCAGCTACGCGAAGGACTAACAGGATTTTCTTCATAATCATACATTTAGCTCCAACTATTGGGAAAATAACACACACAGAATTTCAAAGTCGTAGCTTACACCCTTCTGAAGTTATCGACCAATATTCTTGAACACGTGTTTTAAGGACATTTTGTATGGCAGCTACCAGAAGGAGAATAAGGATTTCGCTGATTAGTAAACTCGAACTTCCTTTTCACTCAAAACTAATTTGTACAAAATTCCGAATTCGTAGCTAAAAGATTACTTGAGTTATAGTGGGTTTCGTAAATTAAGTGAATACATTTTGACAGGATATTTGTATGGCAGCTACACGAAGGACTAACAGGATTTTTTTCATAATCATATATTTAGCTCCAACTATTGGAAAAATAACACATACAAAATTTCAAAGTTGTAGCTTAAACCCTTCTGAAGTTATGGACCAATATTCTTGAACACGTGTTTTAAGGACATTTTGTATGGCAGCTACTCGAAGGAGTAGGACGATTTTGCCCGTTAACGAACTTAGCCTTACAAATTCAACCAAACATCCAGATTCAAAATTTCAATATCCTAGGTGAAGGCGTTCTTGAGTTATCGTGTTCACGGACGGACGGACGGACGGACGGACGGACGGACGGACGGACGGACGGACGGACGGACGGACGGACGGACGGACGGACGGACGGACGTCAGGCGGATTTGAGGTTTTTGGCCACAAATAAACAAAAAATAATATATAACTTTTTTTCGTCCGAGGCTTGGTTCTATGCGTTACAAACTTTTGGGCTGGATTAAATTTATAATACTCTATATGATTTCATCTAGAGTATAAAAATCTGCCAACAGTCTGGGCGCAACTTTATTATTTTTCGGGTAGAAGTTCGGAACGCGTTTAAGATTGATGCGGTGTAGGTTACTATGTGACTGAAAACCTAAAAAAATGGGTAGAATGGGGTCGCGCTAGAATACTTACGCCGTTGCCACATATAAAATATGAATTACATAATTGGGTCATACTCCGGGACGCAGTTTAAGTAGTAATATAATACTACGTAGTTATTACGTGATTAGGAGGTTTTTCGTGATTTGGTTTTGGGTCATTACATGAAATCGGAAATGTTTGTAGGCGATTATATAAATAGTCTGTGGAAGTGAAAACCAATCTAATATCTCATCAATCCTAAGAATATCTTGAATATTTAAAAATCCTGAAATTAACTTTTTGACGATTATATAGGAAGCCATAAGAAGCAAAAATGAATTCAATATCTCATTAGAACTAAGAAATATGTGGGAATTTGTGAAAATATATGCAACCCCCTTGAACCCACTTTGGGGTTGAATATCCAAAAATCCTGAAATGGGTTTTAAGATATATATAAAGAAAGCCCGAGGAAGTGAAAACCAATCCGATGTCTTATCACTCCTAAGAGATATGACGGAATTCGTGAAAACGTGTTCAACCCGTTTATACCCTCTTAGGGGTTGAAAAAGGAAAACATTTGAAAACAAGTTTTAGGTGATTATTAAACAAGTCCGTGGAAGTAAAAAGTTATTCGATATCTAATCAGGCCTGAGGGATATGGCTGAGTTCGTGAAAATGTATACAACCCCTTTACACCATCGTGGGGGTTGAATTTCAAAAAATCTTGAAAACGCTTTCTAAGTATTTATATGAAAAATTCGTAGCATAAAAATGGATTCAACAATTGGAAAGACCTAGTAGATATGATGAAAATCGTGAAAATATATGCATTCCATTTTCACTGATAATTTTTTTCGCTCCCCCTCTGTATGCCAATGTATATTTGAATTTTTTTTCAATCTAAATGACTTTTCTAATTAATTAACTTACATATACATACCGAGTTTCAACTTTCTAGCATAAGCCGTTCTATAGTTAGGAAAAACACCCCCCACCTCCGTACCATACTACCCCTATTAAATATTATATTTTTTTAACATGCTACTACTATAGTTCTATCCAAATACCAAGTTTCAGCTTTATATCATTATAGGTTCTCGAGATATAAAAATCAAAACTTTTTCCTTTTCACCCTCCCCCACCCTCACCACCTAGCGACTCACCTCTAAAATTTTATTCCCTGCTAGGGGTTTATTTGGCCTACTTCCGGTAGAAATTCTAAGCATCTATCATACACTGTTCTTGAGATATGAGACGTGATTTTTTAGAAAAATTCTTATCCCCTCCACTTCCATACTCCACCGCCCCCCTTAAAAATTTTACTTTCAGCAAACTTTATTTGTCAACCTTAATACAGAAACCAAATTTTATTTTTTTAGTGTAATTGGTTCGTGAGATATCGTTATCTAAAATTTTTCACCCCACACCACCGTACTCCACTTCCCCCACTCAAAAATTTGAGTGACTGACGCATTATTATTCCCTCCACTCCCTCACCCCTTTACCCATATCCTCTTTTTTTTTGCAAATGGGTCCACTATCGATGCTCTCTATAAATTCCAAGTTTCAGCCTCCTAGCCTAAGCGGTTACTGAGATCTTGAAAACAAAATTTTTCGTCCAAAACGCTTCCCCCACCTCCCCCCTCACACCCCCACCACTCAAAAGATGGGCACTTGAAGGGGTCTTCTCAGTCTATCAACAAAAAAAAATTGAACTTAATAGCTCAAAGGGATTGAGAGCTATAAGCTTTCAAACGTTTAGCGTACGGCGTACGGCGGACGGCGCACAGACGAACCGAAAATTTTTTTTGCTTTTTTGGTGTCTATTAGTCATGAAACGTGGAAAAAAAAATTTTCAGGGTAGCAAATTTTTTTTTTTTAAAAATCGATAACAATACTTTATTATTAAAATAATAAAGTAAAACAGTCACGATCGGCTGCAAGCCAATCGTATAACTAGAGTATTATACGATTGGAATACTGAACTCCGATTTATAATGTAGTTGGGGATAAAGTAGAATTACGTGTGTGCATGTTGTATGTCCTTTATTAAGGACTGCCATTAGATTGCTACTCAAAAATAAAAGACAATATGCAGTGTTTAATTTCATATCTTTAAATGGGTAAGTCATCGAAAAAAAATGTCCTTTTTGAAGGACTTTCACATGGGAGGTGCAGGAAGGACTCACTCGATTTCTTACATATTTATCCTTTTCCTTGGAACCATTTAAAAATGAACTTGTACAAAATTTCAAATTCATAGCTTGAAGCGTTCAAAAGTTATCGAAAAATATTGTTGAACACGTGTCTTAAGGACATTTTGTATGGCAGATACCAAAAAGAGTAAAAGGATTTCGCTGATTAGTAAACTCGAACTTCGTTTTTACTCAAAACTTATTTGTACAAAATTTCCAATTCATAGCTAAAAGATTACTTGAGTTATATAGGGTGGTTTTTAGGTGCATGAGAACTTAAGATTGTAATACAAGACAGAAATATTGTTGGAATGAAATTTTTTTATATTCTGGTAGATAATTTCATGGCATTTATTTTTTAAATATGATTTCGGTCATATGTCCGCCGCGGCTATGAGTTACATGGTCCATTCGATCAGTCCAATTTTTGACTACTTTTTCCAATAAATCTGGCCGTATGGCGTCAATAGTGGCTTGAATATTGGCTTCCAATGCTTCAAGAGTTGCTGGTTTGTCGGTATAAACGCATGACTTAATATAGCCCCATAAAATTAACCAGAGGCATTAAATCGCACGAACGAGGGGGCCAGTTAACAGAACCACTTCTGGAAATCAAGTTGTCACCAAATTGATTTTGCAATAAATCGATTGTTAAGCGCGCTGTATGGCAAGTTGCGCCATCTTGTTGGAACCAAATGTCGGCGATGCTTAGCTGATTAATTTTTGGAAACAAAAATTCAGTCAGCATGGCTTGATAGCGCTGGCCATTCACCATGGACGAAGTGCTCTATGAACTTCGCGAACAGATTCATTTTTTTCAAAGTAAATTTCTACAATTTGGAAGCGTTGTTCTGGCGTTAAACGATTCATGATGACTTGCCAAACCTTACTGAACAGAAATGTGAACACAGTTTGACATTCTAAGCTGTCAAACCACAGTTATCGATATCGATAGTTCTCATGCACCTAAAAAAACATCCCTTAGAAAGTTCCGTAAATTAAGTGAAGACGTTTTGACAGGATATTTGTATGGCAGCTACACGAAGGACTTATAGGATTTTCTTCATAATTATAAATTTAGCTCCAACTATTGGAAAAATAACACATACAAAATTTCACAGACGTAGCTTAAACCCTTCTGAAGTTATCGACCAATATTCTTGAACACGTGTTTTAAGGACATTTTGTATGGCAGCTACCAGAAGGAGTACAAGGATTTCGCTGACTAGTAAAGTCGAACTTTCTTTTTACTCAAAACTAATTTGTACAAAATTTCGAATTCGTAGCTAAAAGAATTCTTGAGTTATAGTGAGTTTCGTAAATTAAGTGAAATCATTTTGACAGGATATTTGTATGGCAGCTACACGAAGGACTAACAGGATTTTCTTCATAATCATATATTTAGCTCCAACTACAGTAGATGCCGCTTATAGTAATCGCGGATAATGTTATAAGCCGCATTTTGTTATCAAAACAAGTTAGTTCCATTTTCCACAAACGAAATTCATCGCTTATTGGAATAAAAATTCGCTTTATGTTATCATTCGGGCCAGATTTCCATACAACATTACAAGTTTTGTGACTGTATTCTTAATCGCTCCTCTTTTTTCTTCATGTGAATGTGATCAAAAAGGCAAAATAAAAATAATCTCAAAATTAAAGATGATTGCTCTTGGTTTAACATTAATGTAAACACAAGGCGATACATATCATAGATTACTATGAGAAATTTCAGTCTTTTCGTAGCTTCTGAAAACTATTGATGTTGATCTCGTTCAACAGAATGAGCTCAACTTCGAGTAAGTTTTCGAGACAGTTTAATAGAAGTGGCGCGCTGAGCTGAAAGACATGACCAAAGCTGGATCTAAAACGCTGTACATGGCTGAATTTGCTAAAAATGGAGAGAATCAGTACCACAGTAAGTATCCTGACCAGACACTGTCTTATAATCCGGCATGCTAAAAGACGGTGATTTTTTTCAAACGACTTTCTGTAGAAACTGCCTGAATAAGGAGGAAGAGGAAACATTATTTCGTATTCTCTGTAACTTTGTGAAACATTGAAGCTAGAGTTGTAAATAACACTTAATGAATAAAAAAAATAATATTAGATGCTTCGAGCAATCTATATTCAAGCGTAGGAAAATAAATGAGAACAATTTTTGCCTTCGGCTATTGTTATCATCCGGTTAATGTTATTGCTTATGGCCGGTCCCAAAGTGATTACAATAAGCGGCATCCACTGTATTAGAAAAATAACACATACAAGCACATATAGCTTAAACCTTTCTGAAGCAATCGACCAATATTCTTGAACACGTGTTTTAAGGATATTTTGTATGGCAGCTACCCGAAGGAGTAGGACGATTTTGCCCGTTAACAAACTTAGCCTTACAAATTCAACCAAACATCCAGATTCAAAATTCAAGATCCTAGGTGAATGCGTTCTTGAGTTATCATGTTCACGGACAGACGGACGGACGGATGGACAGACGGGCGGACGTCAAGCGGATTTGAGGTTCTTGGCCACAAATAAACAAAAAATAATGTATAACTTTTTTTCGTCCGAGGCTTGGTTCTATGCGTTACAAACTTTTGGGCTGGATTAAACTTATAATACTGTTGCGAGCTTGGAGTTCGCCGGTATTTCAAGTAAAACACAATTCGTTTAAAATCAAAATAAGTAACAATTTATTTATTCGCACTTTAATTCTGTTCGCACAATTATTCGCACTATATGGCAATACCGCCCGCTTATCTATATCGCTTGATTCGATCACACGCAATCGATCGCTTTCCACCAATACGGTCGCGTATACACGCTGGCTGTCACAGTCGACGTAATAAAAATTACTATGTCCCTCGCTGAAATCTTTATCTGCTTTTATACCAGTTGTCTGCAGTCAATACTGTTCTTGAATCTTAGTTCGGTGGTGTGTGTAGAGGGTTCTAGTGAGCTTGAGATCATTCCATTTGATCCTCTACGCTGTTCTAGTACATTCGAGGGTATAAACGTGTTGCTCCGCTCTCCTTATATACTTCAACTAGGTTTCTGATTGGGTTACTTTGTAGCTAGGTATTCGGTTGTCGATGCGAAACGATTGAGTTGCGCGGTTGCCAGGTTTACATGTAACAATACTCTATATGAAATATCAGAATACCAACAGTGACACCTACCACAATATTAATCTACATACGTCCAATGTTATCCATAAGTTGAAAATTGTATTTCCAGTTAAAGTCTACTTATCTAGAATATCTTATTGGTTCGCCTTACAGGTTTAAAGCGCTAAACCTGTCTATCCAACCAGTACTTCCCTCGAAATTGGTATTTTGGATCAACTGAGTTGAAAAATATTTTGCCTTTTTGAAGCAAATTTCCGGAAATGTTATTTTATACCCAGATTCACAAATATATGGTAAGTGTACAGGGGGTGAGTTTTAGTAGAAGGGGTGAAGCCGTAAATTCGGGCGCATCGGGAATCGCGAGCCGTTAATTTAGGAGAAATTTTAAGACATATTACAGACTCGTAGCTTCTCTTTATGCCCAGATTCGCAAAAATGGTTATACAGGGGGTGGGTTTCGGAGGAGAGGGTGGAGAAATAAATTCGGGCGCATCGGGAATCGCGAGCCGTTAATTCAGGAGGAATTTTAAGACATATTGCAGACTCGTAGCTTCTCTGTGTGCACAGATTCGCGAAAATGGTTATACAGGGGGTGGGTTTTGGATGGGGGGGTGGAGCCGTAAATTCGTGCGCATCGGGAATCGCGAGCCGTTAATTCAGGAGCAATTTTAAGACCTATTATAGACCCGTAGCTTCACTGTGTGCCCATACGAACGTACGGGGGTTGAGTTTTTATTCACAGGGGTGCATACTTCGGGACAGGGTGAACCGAACTTAATGAAATCAGGTTTATACGAAAGCCTTTAAATAGCCGTTAATTACTGTATAACTAGAACTTTGTTGCACTTACGTATAACATCGTTTCGGCTATGGTCATCCTAGCTTCCATGGAAGTCAGAACGACCACACGGTTCTACCATTAGCCATGCAGCCGCAAATTTTTTTTTGGAACACTAAATTAGCCTTTAATAAGCCTTTAATTATGGCATAAGTTATTTGGTAAAATTCCAATTTGGTCATCCTAACTTCTTTGACATCAGATATTGTTGTCCAGTAACTTATTTATCTGTTAAGTTTTAGTTCGTAATACTGTGTGGAATGGCGTTCAGATGATTTAGCTGGAATTTGCTCGATGAGATAGACTACCACTCTGATGAGTGATGTTAGTTTTTTCACCTTGCGGGGAAGTTGTTCATCCTTTGCACTTCCTTTTGAACTGCCGGGTTCACATTGAAAATCGTCATCTTTTGAAGTTTCCTCACAAGACTTCAGTGCACTAGTTGTTGATGAATATCTTTTCAATGTAACATTTCCAATAGCCACAATATTCTTTTTTAGTTTAGCGAGCATTATATGAACTCCTTCCTTCACTTGGTTATAACAATTTGAAGTAACATAACTATGAGCCGTATTGTTCGGGTTTGTACGCAGTCTGAAACGCGCTACCTAGAATTCAGCATTACTAATCCACCCGCATACTTCTATCTCGAAGCCGGACCACCGTTCTGTTGATGTGATACAGTTGCTTTCCAACCGCTCAGTATCGAGCACGAGTTCGTCTTTTTCAACCGTTTGGAAATGATCACGTTTTTGTATAATACATAGATCAAAGTGAATTAAATGTATTCTCGTAAATCAAATCAAGTGTTTTAATTCGCAATTCTCATCATTTGGTCCGTTGAGCCGGATATATTGATACGGTAATTATCCTCACATGGTTTTCCATATCAATATATGAAAAAATTGATTTAAAGACATTAACTGTGCATAACAGTTTATTAGTGCTCGTCGGTTTCAGTTTAGTGTGTATATGCGTCAAAGAAGTGTGCGTGATCGCGTGCCAACTTTGTATTACTTATTTTACATTGAACTTGACCAAAGCGTCGTGCGCCATAGTGGAATTCATTTTTCGACATTGAATCTGCCGGTGTAGTGCATATTACTCTTGGTACGTTACTTTTCTTCCGATCATGACAACCGAGTCTAGCAACGACCGGCAAAGCTGCAGTAGCTCTCAACAAATAAGTAACCTTATTGAATCGCAAGAAAAAAGGAAGAGATGGATACAACGGTCTTTTCTTAATTATACGAAGCTCGGCGCGGCTAATATGACTCGAGGCGCCTGCCAAGCTCGCCTAGAAAACTTAGAAAAGTATTGGTCGGCCTTTCAAAGTGCATATATTGAAATTCTTGACATCGCACAAGAATCAGATAAAACCATAAATTACCTGAGAGATGATCATTGGAATTTAGCGGAAGAGGCATTCTTCGAAATTCTCGAAAAAGGAAAGTTTCTCGACAACTTGGAATCGTTTAATGCACGGCAAGATGTCACATTAAATTCCTCTTCATTGTCCAATGAGAATAATTTTCATCATCAGCTTCCCAAAATTGATCCCCCAGAATTCAGTGGTCGCTATCAAGATTGGCCTAATTTTCGGGACCTTTTTAATTCTCTGGACTCATCTAATCCGACGATTACAAACGTCGAACGCTTGTATTATCTGAAATTGAGCTTGAAGGACGAACCGGCTCAATTACTAAATAATATAGCCACTACCTCAGACAATTTTACGAGATCATGGAATATACTTTTGGAGCGATATGACAATAAGCGGCTGTTGATATCTGCACAAATAGCTTCACTCTGTAACATAGAACCCATTGCCAAGGAATCTGCTTTAGACTTGAAACACGTTTATAACGATACGACTGTTGCAATTGGAGCTCTTAAGGGTCATGGACGCCCCGTCGATAATTGGGACGACTGGTTAGTTTATATAACAGTCCAAAGACTGGACAATCAATCGCGTCGATCTTGGGAAACTTCGCTTGGAGCAGTGCCTGATCCACCAACATTTGAGACACTTAAGACCTTCATACTCACTCGAATACGGACACTGGAGTCTCTAGATCATACTGACCGACAATGTCTTTCATCGAAAGCAGATTCAACAAAAACAACTGCAAACAAATCAGTGCGGTCTATCAAAGCTCTTTCTACTACTCAGCCGTCGACTGCAAATAAGACATCTTCAGCACCTTCATCAAATAATTGCACATTCTGCCAACAAAAGCATTATCTTGCATTTTGTGAAACCTTCAGAAACTGTACAGTAAATCAGCGAAAGGATTTTGTAACCAGTAATCGCCATTGTTTTAATTGTCTCGGTAGACATTTAGTGAAGGACTGTCGCTCTAATAAAGTTTGTCGTGGACTTCATCACTCACTTCTACATGACCCTTCAACAGTACGCATGACTTGTAGTGACAGTCAATCATCAATCCAAGTCTCAGCTCAAGAGTTCGTGCCCAGGGAAACCAGCATTGAAGCTGCTTCAACTAACTCTCTTGTTACTCAAACAATAGCAGGCGTTACAACTCCTGTCTTACTTGCTACAGCGGTAATCGAAATCTACGACCAGAATGGAGCTTCAACTCGGGCTCGTGCCCTCGTCGATCCTTGCGCTGAGAGTAATTTTATTTCGGAAAAATTAGCGCAACGTCTTCACTTACCTCGTCGTTCAGCATCTTTACCACTATCTGGAATTGGTGCAACCCCATCAGGGGTCTCTCGTGGAATTGTGAACATCGTTATTTCGCCACGTTTGTTATCACACTTTCGGTGCAAAACCTCAGCTCTAGTAGTACTACCACGACTAACAGACTATCTACCACCTCAACGTCGTTATCAACAAAGCTGGTCTTTTCTCAGCGGACTTACATTAGCGGATCTGAACTTCGATTCTGCGGAGACCATCGACATTCTTCTTGGTAGTGAAGTCTACGCATTACTCATAAGACCGGGTTTGCGAACAGGTGAACCTGGTGAACTCATCGCACAGGAAACTGCACTAGGATGGATTCTTACGGGTCCAACAACTCCTACCTCTAACACCATAATCATTGACGATGAACTTACACCCAGACCCATCATCAGCTTGCCATGTACGCTCACTCAGGAATTATCTCACTTATTGGTACGCTTTTGGGAACAGGAGGAAATCAACGCATCGGATTCGTCGCTACTTACCGAGGAGGAGAGTGAATGCGAAGAACACTTCTTGTCTACTCATTCAAGGGACGAAACAGGACGTTATATAGTACGTCTACATTTCAAATCAGTCGTTAGCGATTTTGGCGACTCACGCACTCCAGCCAAATTTATGCTGCAAAAGATGGAACGCAGATTTTTTCACAATGCTCAACTTTCTCAAGTATATTCCAACTTTTTACGTCAGTATCATACATTGGATCACATGGAATTAACTGAAATCGCTAGACAACACAACACGTGTTTTAACTTACCACATCATGGAGTTTACAAGGAGACCAGCACGACCACTAAATTAAGAGTCGTGTTCAACGGTTCACAACGCACATCAAGTGGGACTTCCCTAAACGACTATCTGCACATCGGACCATAACTTCAGCCAGACCTTTCGGACATCTTACTTCGATGGCGCATGTTTTCGGTAGTCTTCTCTACGGATATCGAAAAGATATTTCGACAAATCGCCGTCCATCAGGACGATCAGAATTATCAGCGGATTCTTTGGCGTTCAACTGATAACGCAGCTATCTCAGAGTTTCGCCTAAGAACGGTCACATATGGACTTGCATCAGCTCCATATCTTGCATTGCGTACTCTGAAGCAGCTATCGCAAGACGAGAGTCATCGTTCTCCTCGCGCAGCCTTGATTTTGGACGAGAACACTTACGTTGACGATATTCTCTCAGGAGCTGACGACATCGACTCTGCTCTCGCTCTTCAACACGAAATTATCGATCTGCTCACTGCAGGCGGATTTCCACTGAGAAAATGGGTGTCGAACGACGAACGGCTTCTTGCATCTCTTCCGTAAGATTTTTTTTTTTTTTTAATAAAAGTATCTATGCTATGCTAAGGAATATCCTTATACCACCCTGGCTGGGATTTTCTCACTGCTTGCAGTTTGTGGAGACTGGAGATGCATGGATTTGCAGATCCATCAATTTCTGCTTATGCTGCAGTTCTCTACTTTCGCGTTTGCACCGCAGACGGAAACATACGCATTAACTTGAAATCTTCAAAAACTAAAGTCGCTCCGTTGAAACAAGTGGCGATACCGCGCTTGGAACTTTGTGGCGCGTTTCTGCTAGCAAAACTCTCATCACAAGTTCATCAAACGCTCTCACTTCAGTCGACACCATTACATTTAAGGTCAGACAGCACAACTACACTAGCTTGGATTAAATCAACATCGTCAACCTGGAAAACTTACGTAGCAAACCGAGTGGCTGGTATACAAGGTGCAGCACCTGAAGCTACCTGGCATCACATTGCTGGCATTGACAATCCCGCCGATTGTGCCACACGTGGATTAACGGCTCGTCAACTCAACAAATTCACATTATGGTGGAGAGGACCGGAGCGGTTATCAAATTCACCTATATCATGGCCAACTTTTAAACCACTTTCTCAACATGAGGAATCCTTGGATAGACGTGTAGTTATCCTGAAAGCGACAATACACAAACCTCCAATTTGGGAATTATTCGCTTCATCAGCCTCAAGTTTATCTAAACTATTACGAGTAACTGCTTGGTGTCAAAGATTAGCTCGTCGCTTTAGATCGCGGAAGGAACAATAATCTGCGCAATACATCGTTCACACACATATTCTCTCTCCACTGGAGTTGGAAGCTGTCAGACTCTATTGGATAAAAACATTCCAACACGCCTTCTTCTACTCCGAGATGGTACAACTTGCATCATCCTAACCGTGCCAGCTTAAGGGAAGTTCATTACTTGCGCTCAATCCGTTCATGGATGAGAGAGGTCTAATTCGTGTCGGCGGTCGCTTAAAGCATACTATTCTCGATCCAGATGAGAAGAATCCCATAATTTTGCAGCGAGATGCACCAATAACGAAATTGATTATTGATTCCTGCCATCGAAAGGTATTACATGGTGGTACACAATTGACTCTTGGAACACTCAGGCATCAATATTGGATTCCACGAGGACGTGAAGCTGTCAAGGCTTGCATTTCGAAATGTGTTCCATGTATCCGATATAGAGCCTCCAGTTGTTCTCAGCAGATGGGAAGTTTACCGCCTTCAAGGGTGCAACGAAGTCGTCCTTTTCTGCATGGCTGTGCGGATTATGCTGGACCAATTGATCTACGGACTAGTCCTGGACGTGAACACAAGTCTCAAAAGGGCTACATTGCAGTTTTCGCTTGTATGGCTACTCGCGCTGTACATCTCGAGGCAGTCTCTAGCTATTCAAAATCATCCTTTTTAGCTGCGTTTCGGCGATTTACATCTCGTCGGGGAGTTCCTTGTACCCTAACTAGCGACAATGGTACAAATTTCGTTGGTGCAGATATTGAGCTACGAAAACTCTTTTCAATTGCATCGAAACAATCAGCAATCATCGCAGATGCAGTTGCCAAAGACGGTACTACCTGGCGCTTCAATCCTTCTGGTGCGCCACACTTTGGCGGACTGTGGGAGGCCGCAGTTAAATCGACTAAACATCAGCTCAAGCGAGTCATCGGTACTGCTACACTTACATTTGAGGAGATGTCCACCTTTTTGAGTCAAGTCGAAGCATGCTTGAACTCTCGGCCGCTGCAACCCCTATCAGATGACTCATCCGATTTATCATCGCTAACACCCGCGCACTTTCTTATCGGAGCGCCTCTCACATCAGTGCCTGAACCTTCACTGTTAATGGATGAATCTAAAAGTCCCCCTGTGCAATAGGTGGCAACTGATTCAAAAGATGAGGGATGATTTCTGGCATCGGTGGGTAACAGAATACTTGCAATCATTACAAACTCTTCCGAAGTGGCGTCATCCTAAACCATCAGTTAAAGTAGGAGATTTGGCGATTCTGAAGAATGAGAATCTCCCTCCTGCGAAATGGGCTCTTTGCAGAGTAACTGAAGTCCATCCAGGTGAAAATGGAAAAATTCGGGTCGTTACGGTACGTACTGCTCCATCAACTCTTAAACGACCAATTGTTAAGGTGTGTCTACTACCACGCACTGTGACTGATCCTCTGAGGATTCGTCACCATCAACATAGTCATTAGTTTCACATACGTCACGGCGGGCGGAGAAGTCCAATTACGTTATCATTATCGGTCCACAATGAACCGAGGCGGGCGGAAATGTTCGGGTTTGTACGAAGTCCGAAACGCGCTACCTACAATTCAGCATCACTAATCCACCCGCACACTTCTATCTCGAAGCCGGACCACTGTTCCGTTGATGTGACACAGTTGCTTTCCAACCGCTCAGTATCGAGCACGAGTTCGTCTTTATCAACCGTTTGGAAATGATCACGTTTTTGTATAATACATAGATCAAAGTGAATTAAATGAATTCTCGTAAATCAAATCAAGTGTTTTAATTCGCAATTCTCAACACGTATTAACAGTATCCAACCTCAACACTTCATGATTTTCTTCAAACGTTTTAAACAACGCGTTAAGTCTTTTTTGATAGTTAATCACGTTACGTCGTTCAACTGGCTCTTTGCCAATTTGCTCTAGATGAAATCATATAGAGTATTATAAGTTTAATCCAGCCAGAACGAAAAAAGGTTATATATTATTTTGTGTTCAATTGTGGCCAAAAACCCGAAATCCGTTTGCTATCCGTCCGTCCGTCCGTCCGTCTGTCTGTCCGTCCATCCGTTTGCAAGGTAACTCAAGAACGCGTTGGCCTAGGAAGTTGAAATTTTGTCAAGTTCGTTAATGGGCGATATCCTTCCACTCCTTCGGGTACCTCCCATACAAGAGTCTTTAAAACACGAATTCACAATTATTACATGAATACTTCAAGTTAGGAACTTGAAACTTTGCATATTTAAAGTTTACAATTTTTGAAGTGAAAGTTCCGAATATGATGCAAATCGAATGAGTCCTTCGTGTAGCAGCCTACAAAAGTCCTTCAAGAATGTATGCAAGTTACAGAATCCACAATAACTCTGGTACGAGTTAAAGCAGGGATTCAAACTTTTACAGGAATTAGTTTTATATCAAAAGCAAGACTGAGTTCATTAATTAGCGCCATCCGTCGAAACCTTCGGGTAGCTGTCATAAAAGTCCATAAAACACGTGTTTACCAATATTGAACGATAACTTTAGAACGCTTTAAGTTACGACTTTGAAATTTTGTATGTGTTGATTTTTTATAGTTGCAGCTAAATGTATGATTATGAAAAAAATCCTATTAGTCATTCGTGTAGCTGCCATACAAATAACCTGTCAAAATATCTTCACTTAATTTACGGAACTCTCTATAACTCAAGTAATCTTTTAGCTACGAATTCGGAATTTTGTACAAATTAATTTTGAGTGAAAACGAGGTTCGAGTTTACTAGTCAGCGAAATCCTTTTACTCCTTCTGGTACCTTCCATACAAAAAATCCTTTCCTTTGTTCAACAATATTTTCCGATAACTTTTGAACGCTTCAAGCTAGGAATTTGAAATTTTGTACACCTTAATTTTTAAATGGTTCCAGGGAAAAGGATAAATACAAGTATGTAAGAAACCGAGTGAATCCTTCCTACACCTCCATGTGACAGTCCTTCAAAAAGGAAAATTTTTTTTTCGGTGATTCACCCAGTTTAAAATATGAAATTAAACACTGACGATGTTTGAGAACTCTCAAGGATCCGTGTGATGTGTGATTGGAATAGAAATTCACGGTAATGATATTTAGAAAACTGTAGTTTTATTTCGAACTCTTAAAGTATTATTATGTAGGTATAGGTACAATTCGGACGGTTATTTATGAGAGACTGACTTTCTGCTATGATTCGGTGTTGTTGCTTACTCCTGGAGTGCTTTCATACTTCGTATATTGGCTTGCCGAAACATTCCGCTCGCCTTGGTAATTCTAATGACGAAGATACGGCAGTATTCTCTATAAAATCTTTGTTTTTTGAAACAGATATTAAGACCAATTTAACAATGGGTCGTTTATAGACAGATCCTGTCCAGGGTGAACGTCGATAACTCTGTCAAGAGCCCATTTTGACGGTGGATATCGTTCATCCTTTACGAGAACGAGTGATCCAATTTTGATTGAATTGAATTGATGTTGCCACTTTTTCATCACCTGAAGATGTTGAAGGTATTCGGTAATCCAGCGCTGCCAGAAATGGTCTAACATCTGTCGAATGAGTTGCCATCGAGATAATCGGGATCTTGGTAAATCGATAAGAGTTGGTTCCGGAGAGTATTTAGTGCTGATCCGATGAGCAAATGAGTCAGCCTTGTTAAGTCAGTTGGGTCATTTGAGAGCGGGCAAAGAGGACGCGTGTTTAAAACAGCATCGATTTGCGAGAGAAATGTTGAGTATTCTTCATACATTAGGCTTTTGTCTCCAATGACGCGTTTAAGGTGGAATTTTACCGGCTTGACTGCCGCTTCCCATTTACCTCCGAAATGCGGTGATGACGGCAGATTGAATTTCCATCGTGTGCCGTCATTTGCAAGGCTGTTCGCAAGAGCTACGAAATGTTCTGAGGAGCTGTGAAAGAATTCTCACAGTTTTTTATCGGCACCGATAAAATTTGTCCCGCAGTCACTCGTTATCGTTTCACTAATGCCTCTTCGACTGTTGAACCGTTTATACGCAGCGAGAAAGCCTTCCGTTGAGTAGTCCGTCATGATTTCTAGGTGGACAGCTGATGATGAGAAGCACACGAATACAACAATGTACCCCTTATAAAACCTACAGCCGCGACTGCGAAATGTGCGAAGTGTTAGTGGTCCTGCATAGTCTACTGCACAACGTAGAAAAGGACGTGATCTTGTCGCACGAGATTCCGGTAGCTGTTCCATAAGTTGTTGTCCGATTACAGCGCGGTATCGAACGCACTGTATACAGCGATGGATGAATGCACGAACTGGAATGCGGCCACCTATGGCCAGTATCGGCGTCGTAAAGTGATGATAGTTAGTTGCGTTCCTCCATGAAGTGTGCGTCGATGAACTAGGGATGTTAAAAAAATTTCGATATATCGAAATTGCGATATTTTTTGAACGATATATCGATAATATCGGCCGATATTGTAAAAAGCGATATATCGATATTGAAATCCGACTATCGGACTCGATATTTTTTTAAGTATATCATATTTTAGAAATCGAACGGGTTTTTTTGCATTTAATCTGCATTTCTGCTTATTTATGTGATATGCCAGAAACGTTGAAAGTAGAAAAAAAATTTGCGATCACGGAAACCATATCTGTTGAAACTAGGTTCAAGGCACGTGACATATGCGGACGCATGCACGCAAATCTTCACTTCAGGCGCCAACACAAACCTATGTACGACGAGACAACCAGGCAACTATCTTGTGTACAGGTATCTAACCGCTCCGTACCTTATTGTTATTGGTTTTTTATCTTGCTCTTTCAAGTATGTTTGTATTAGAGGACCTTTTTTCGATCACACATAGTCTATCTCTGTTGAAACAACAAATTGCATCGACATCACTTTGGTCTCGACATGAAAAACTCGTAGTGCAAGCAGCTTCTACCAGTCAGACAGTTCCAAGTCAAGGGTCCGTCCCAAATGAGTTGAAGCAGTACCTGGATCAACCGAACCTGATGAGAACACCGGATTCGGATCCAATAAAATTTTGGTTTGATAGCCGTCATTTCACACCAGTTCTGTCGGATATCAATCAGAAATACGTGATTATCCCTGCCTCATCGGTGTCATCCGAAAGAGTTGCGTCGGCAATAAATATTGTGGTGCCAAATAATCGCAGTCGGCTTACTGGAGAGCATATTAAGGAGCGAGTATTCTTAACAACTGTCCCAGAAAAGTACTGGTTCTCATAAGCTTACATTTTAAAAATATGTCAATATATAATATTTCAATAATAAATAATTAAAATCAAGTTTGCTCTTAATACTTTTTTCGATTTTGCCCCTTTTATCCTTATTTTTTAAAAATAATGTATTTAAAAAATAACAGTATTTCTATCCGGAAACTTTATTTCGATCAAAAAAGGCATTATTTTGATTTCATAAGTCAACTGAGAATAATTTTCCGCTTTCCACCAACATTTCCAATAGTTCAATTTGCTAAAAGCCGCGTGCGCCGTATTTTTTATTAATGTTAAGTTTGATGCAGCATTGGAGTTTATTTTTCATTGGAAAAAATATTCGATATATCGATATTTTTCTCCGATATATCGTCAGCCGATATTGATATTTTTTTCAATATCGATATATCGATATATCGATATTTTTTTCCGATATTAACATCCCTAACCTAAACCAGCAACTTAACCGACAAACAGCATTTAGGCCAGTTACGTATTTTATATTGCCATAGTTATAATAGAATCCTTGGAAAGAAATTAATTATTGAAATTAGTGGGATCCTCTAAAAAATAATGAAGTATTTGAAATAAATGAGAGTCTGGCAAAGTTTTTGCAGTTGCGGTATTGGCACGCAATGGAAGAAAGCTGATATCTTTGGTGAACAAACATTTTTTTTTGGCATTATGTGATACAAACACAAAAATTTTTTTTCAAATATTTTTCCGATTTGGAAAAAAATTAAAAAAAATCATAAGCCTTAGTTGTTAGGGGCCCCCAAAAGTGAAATAGCCCCGGGCCCCGTCATAGGTAAATCTGGCCCTGATGGACTCCCATGTGTCCTGCGAGGGCTGAACGGAATTGCAAATAAGTTTGATCGTTGTGACGTTTATTATACAATTGAATCTTCATACTATGGTCTTAAGCTTATACCTTGGATACAAAGCTCGTATACAAATCATAATATCGTCAATATCACCAGTGTATCACCCAATAATGTGCATATAGTACGTCAACGAGCTGATATCGACGTAATATCCAACCTGTTTCCTTGTATATAAATTCGATGATCTTAGCTGACATAGCCTTCTTCTAACTGCCATCAGCGCCATCTGTTCCTGAAACCAACTAAAATTCCAATGAATGACACTTGTGGATTTTTACATTCTTCCATCAGTTAAAACACTTTGAGCGTGTTTTCATTTTTGTGTGTGATATGATGGTCCGCTTTGTACATTTATTTATTAGCAATGAAAGTGCTTTTCGCCGGAACATCATACTGCAACGTTTGGCAAGAAGAAATTTTGTCTTTGATAGCTAAATGTCAAAGTATAACATCTATGGGCTGTGTATCATGCTATCTTGTATCGCATATCATGATTTGAATAACGTAATTTGTATACAAGCAGTGTATCCATGGTATAACATTGTCTGATCCGTTACTTGTGGGCAATGAAAGCGACTTTGGGGGAAGTGTAGGGAGGTTACTGTTTTCGTACTTAAAAGCTTTCTTCAATGCGAACGATTCCAGACCCAGATATTTTAAATTTTCGTTTAACGACTACTAAACCTCAAAATTGTCCGCCATGTGTGTTCGAATGCAAGTATCTCACAAGCCCTTTCATCTATTGAATTGAAATTTTTTAAGTGGGTAGACAGGGTAGAGTGGTGCCCTTTTGGAGACTGCGGATAAGATGGAGGAAAGGGGAGGGATCATGAGCAACCGCTTACAAAAGGAAGTTGAAACTTGGAACTTATGTAGATTTTTGACTGTGAAGCCATTTGAAATAAATAAATAAAAAAATTGTTCAGGAACGAAAAGTATATAACGCAAATCATGGAGCCACAGATAAAAAAAAATAATAATTTTTTTTTGTTCAGCTATGACCAAAAACTCCAAAAACGCTTGTCCGTTCGTTTGTTGGCAGGATAGCTCAGAAGCGGATGGCGGTCATATTTTTTTCCGATCAAATACGTTTTGTAAGACTAAGTTCGTTAAGGGGCGATATCATTTCACTCCTTCCAGTACCTCTTATTCCAAAGTCCTTAAAACACGTATTAACGACTCTTCAAGTTAGGAGCTTAACATTATGCACTCATCAATATTTGCGCTTAAAAAACAGAATATCAGGCAAATCGAACTAAAAATTACTGTTACAGAATTCGCTAACAGGATACAGGAAGTCAAAATATGAAGTAAATTCAGACTTGTTTTTTTTAAAGAATAGTTAAATATGACGAATGTTAATGACGAACAAACAAAATACGTAGGTATATAGGTCCTGAAGGCGAATGGCTTATTAAATGAATGTATGAATTTATAATAATTAAAGGTTAGTGAAGAGCAAAAATAATGAGATATCGATACATATCTATTATATTTGTTTGTACTAATATAATATCTTACATAATACAAATGAACAAAAATAAGCTAATATAGGTAGTTGGATACATTGGTGAAAATAAGTGTAATTTTAAAAGAACAAGTTCACAAAAATCGAAAAAACATGTTATTTTTTATACCGCTACCATTAAATATTATATAATTACTATTAATAATATTATATACCTTATACTATTATATTACAGATGAATGGGGAAAAAAAAGGTGACATTATTTCAAACATCTACATAATATACAAAATTAGTAAATCAAGCTGTGTTTCTTGCAAACAAATAAGAAAGACCAATGACCAGCACACACATAAATACTATATAATAATGTGCTAATGTACATAAATTGCAAATGTATTAATAAATTAATGTTTTTATAATAATAAAAGGTTAATGAAGCACATTATGAATAAAATATCGAGATTAATAATACCTTAAATAATAGAATAATAAAAATTAAACAAAATAGTTAATAGGTTAAATACATAAAATTTTTAAAAAAAACAATTTCACAAAAGCCATGTAACGACTCGAATTTCCGGGGTAGGCTCAACGGGTGGCGGGATCCGTTACAAAATATTTATTAAGTTATTATGACTTCACTTTATTATTAATCTATTCATTAAATTATTACACTACTTTAATTATGTTATTGTTCGCCGTCTTCGTTTGTTGTTTTCTCTCCTTCGCTCCTTGCCTTGTCTTCCTTCGCTCGTCGTCTTCGTTCTATTTCAATCGTCTTTGTTACTTCTCTACTTGCCTTCGCTCCTTGTCCTTGCCCTGTCTCCCTTCGCTCGTTGTCTTCGTTCTCTTTCTTCAATCGCCTTTGTTACTTCTCTCCTGGCCTTCGCTTCTTGTCCTTGCCTCGTTTTCCTTCGTTCTCTTTCTCCGATCGTCTTTGTTACTTCTCTCCTGGCCTTCGCTCCTTGTTCTTGCCTTGTCTTCCTTCGCTCGTTGTCTTCGTTCTCTTTCTTCGATCGTCTTTGTTGCTTCTCTCCTAGCATTTGCTCCTTGTCCTTGCCTTGTCTTCCTTCGCTCGTGGTCTTCGTTCCCTTTCTTCGTCGTCTGGAATTTGCGTGGTCTGGACACGAACTAATTGGTCTCAAGCTTTTGAAGAGGAACTTTAAGTCCACATTACCTTCTCCAGCTTGGGAACCGATTAGAGACGGTTGTCCTGTCAGAACAGTAAACAATGTTACTACAAGAGGAACTTTAAGTCCACGTTGCCTTGTAGCAGACTAGTTACTGCTGACTGACCTCCTTCTGATTGCTCGCTGTTCCTTTTATAGGTACTCGTCATAACCAGTTTTTCTGATGATTTTGGTTTTTCACTATTTTATGATTCGGGGTTGGTCTATGTAGCCGTTAGTATATAGTCTTCTCGGATATTGCGTTCTTTTCGGTGGGTTTTATCCAGCCGTACAATGTCGCCTGAGGCATGTGCTTGTGTTTTTCCTTTTCCTTGTTCCTTTATGTTTTGGTGTTCTATGTTCTTCGTTCTATGTATATATTTTTAATTCAGTGTTGTTTATTTGTGTACTTTTGAGTTTCATAATTCAATGTTTGTTTATTTGTCTTATTTTAAGTTTTAATTCAGTGTTACATGTTTATCAAATTTTATGTTTAGTGTTATCGTGCTGTTTGTGTGTGTGGAAATTTCACTAGAAATTTCCGTCCTCACAGCCATTATGTGATAAAAAAACATGCTCTATTTATTTCGCAACAATACGGCTGTCCCATTTGGAAACCTAGTAAATGCTTTTTTAGAAAATGTCGCTATTAGTCAGCCGTCATAAAAAAATGTTGATATCCCAATATTTTTTAGTTCTCCCCATATATCGAATTATTAATATTTATTTTTGAGGGCTGAGTAAAAATAGGTTTTTTTTTAACTCTTCTTTAAAATTTTCTAAAAAGCACTTATTATGTTTTGAAATGGGACAACCGAACGAAATATTATAATAATACTAATACTTGCATCCAAACATTAACTCTAATAATATATATATTAATATTTTTAGTTTTTAGAAGTTTATTATCCATGTTAAGCTCATATATTACTGCATATTTCATTTTTAATAGTATTTTTTGTTTTCTTTCTAATTAAATTATTTTTTTCGCAAAAGGATCGAGTAGAAGGATTTTCCAAGCGAGATCTCCATATGCAATGCTTTCGCAATAATTCTAATATAGTATAGTCCACAAGATTTCTAATAGGACTAAGGCATGGGTACTTTCCATAGTCAGTACTAGTACTTTCAGTTGTGCTAAGATAAAATAAATGGGATTTTGTTGCTGTAAGGCACTCATTTAAAATGTGTGCTTTAATATTTCGCATATGAGGAGTATTATCGAATGTTTGTTTGAAAATATTTAATATTACATCAAAAATTTTCATGAAATAGTCTGAAGGATTTCTTAAATACAATTTGTGCAGATAATTTCCATCTGTTTTTTGTCCTGCAATGGGTGGTTGTGTTTTATATACGACTTCATCGAGTTGGCATTCTTCATTTCTTCCATAGTTTCGGTAATATAATAATTTTTCAGAGGGATTTGTTGAGTTGATGTAATCTTTCGTAAATCTTTTTTAGCAAACCTCGCAGTTATGTTTATTGAAAAATTTATATCAAACAAAACCAGCAAAATATCTCCTGTCAATAGGTTGTGGAATAACTTCAATTTCAATGTCTTCTGAATTTAATATTTCTGGAAGAATATCATCAATATAGTCTTGGGTAGGTGGGGACGTGCTGTCCGACTTTCTGCTTTCAGCATTATCCTCGCCAAAAGAACTACTACCTGCGTTCGAGGATGGGTCTACATGAGGAAAATTTTTTTCTTGCATGATCTCATGCCAATCAACATTCAAGAACTCGTCCTTATCAAGCTCACAGTTGGATCTAGCAGAAGGTCGTATAATACGTACTGACGCAATTTTATGATGTAGTTCAGTTCACTAACCGAAGGATTTGGATGGTTACCACACATTGATTGGATCAGGGAAAATAAATTTTCGACAGCGTCTTGATTGACTCTATTGAGGAAAAGGTGTTCAACATTAAAGTCACCCAAATTTTCCAACAATAACAAAATACCGTTGATGGTTTGAATCAATCCTCTTTTCCTTGAAGAAATATTCTCGGCATCCTGAATGTGTATATTACGGAGATATTCCTTCATTTCTACCAGATAAGCACATGGTTTCGTTCCTTTAGCAAGTGGTTTTGCAATTGGGCTATTTGTATGCATTGTCTTGCTATTTAGCACATCGAAAAGACTATTCATCTTTCTTATAAAATAAGCAGTACTTTTCGGTATATTTTTTGGAACGGTCTTGAAATGACCTAAGTCATTATGAGTAAGAATCAAAGCAGCTGTAGATCCACTCAAAGTTTGTACAGCCACAGGAACAGACATCTGATTATCTCCTATCGGGTGAATGTGAGATGGTGTCAATCTTGTTGCAGATTTCGTTGGGCAATGAAGTTCTAACCCATATAATTCAACTATAACGTCCCACATCGCCATTACTTCTCCTCGTACATGATGTTCATTTGTTTCGCCTTTCCATACAAAATTATGTTTGAACAAGGACGTTCTACAATTTTTCCAAATATGTGGAATGTCATAAAGACTAAAATTTTTTTGATCTTTATAAATGAAATATGGTGAATCTTCTGTAATCCTTAAGCTCTTGTACAGAGCTCTATTATTACTACCTTGGTCACACGTTATGCACGTGAGGGGCTATTCCCTTCAAAAAATTAGATTTTTATATCTCAAGAACAGTACATATGATCTTAGAAATTTTACAGGAGTTTGGCCCAGTAGATTTCTTGCAGGGAAAACAATTTTGAAGATGTGATTGTAGGGGGCGATGTCGGGAGAAGGTGAAAAGGAAAAAAATCTGATTCAATATTTTTAGAGAACCGCAAAGGATAGAAAACTAAAAATTTACGACTATATTGAGCGCATTCTAGAGAAAGAAGGCAGGTACTTTAAGAAGGAAAAGGTCTGGGAAAGTACACCTATGCAATTTCGCACCTACCACCTACACATTAAATAAGGAAAGTGTAAATGTGTGAGGAAAGATTATGGTAGATTTAAACAACGAATTCAACATTTATCGGAAGGGAAAGGACTGTCTGCTTTGAAGACTAGATTGGTAAATTAGTGGAATTTGGATCCTAGTAAGTAAAGGAAAAATTGATTGCTAAATCTATGCGTTATAAAAGGAGGAAAGGGTGGGTGTTGTTATATTTGGAAATAACAATTGGATTAAATATAACTAACATATATTGGACAATGAAAAGGATAGTAGAGTAAATCCGAGTGATTTCGCACCTTGTAAGTTTGAGCATGGGTAAATGGGGTAAGTTCGTAACGTTTAACATATTTGTTAGTTTTTACTTTATTATTTCAATAATACAGTAATGTTATCGATTTTTAAAAAAAAAAAATTTGCTACCCTCAAAATTTTTTTTTTCACGTTTCATGACGAGTACACACGAAAAAAGCAAAAAAAAATTTCAGTCCGTCTGTCCGCCGTACGTCGACCGCTGTACGCAAAATCGTTTGAAGGCTCGTAGCTCTCAAACCCTTTGAGCTATTAAAATGAAATTTTTTTGATGAATAGACTGGGTAGTCCCCTTGAAGTGGCCAAATTTGGAGGGGTGGGGGTGTGAGGGGGGAGGAGGGGGAAGTGTTTTAGACGGAAAATTTTGGATTCTAGATCTCAGCAACCGCTTATACTAGGAGGTTGAAATTTGGAATTTATATAGAGCTTTAGTAGTGGACCCATTTTCAAAAAAAATGCCGATATAGGTGAAGGGGTTTGGGAGGGGGGGGGGGGAAAATAATGCGTCCGAAACGCAAAAAAGGTGAGATCGACACTTTCTAAAATCCATATCTCCTAAACGGTTAATGTCACAAAATTGAAACTTAATGAGTATCTGTAGGTATACTAGAAGAATAGATCGAAAACAAAAAATTGAGTGGGGGTAGTGGCGTACGGGGGTGGGGGCTAAAAAAATTTAGATTACGATATCTCACGAACCAATTGCACTAGACAAATAAAATTTGGTTTCCTTATAAAGGTTGACAAACAAAGTTTGCTGAATGTAAAATTTTTTACGGGGGTGGTGGAGCATGAAAGTGGAGGGGATAAGAATTTTTCTAAAAAATCACGTCTCATGCCTCAACAATGGTGTAAGATAGATGCTTCAAATTTTTACCAGAAGTAGGCCTAATAGACCCCTAGCAGAAAAAAAAATTTTGGAAGTGTAGGTGTAGAGGGTGAGGGTGGGGGAGGGTGAAAAGGAAAAAGTTCCGATTTTTCTATCTCGAGAACCTATAATGATATAAAGCTGAAACTTGGTTTTTAGATAGAGCTATATTAGTAGCATCTTGGAAAAATATAAATTTTTATAGGGGTAGTATGGTATGGGGGTGGGGGGTGTTTTTCCTATCTATAGAACGGCTTATGCTACAAAGTTGAAACTTGGTACGTTTATGTAAATCAACTAGAAAACTAATTTAGATAAAAAAAAATTTCAAATATCCATTGGCGTTCGGAGGGGGGGCAACAAAATTATCAATGAAAATGGAATGCATAAATTTTCACGGTTTTCGTCATATCTATTAGGTCTTCCCAAATATTGAATTCATTTTTATTCTACGGCTTCTTCATATAAATACCTAAAAAGTGTTTTCAGGATTTTTTAAAATTCAACCCCTAAGGGGGTGCAAAGGGGGTTGTAAACTTTTTCACGAATTCTACTATATCCCCACGTCTTATCAGATATCGAATATCTTTTCACTTTCACGTGCTTGCGTAATAATCACCTAACACTTGTTTTTAAGTTTTTTTTCCTTTTTAAGCCCCTAAGAGGGTATAAACGGGTTGAACACGTTTTCACGAGTTCCGTCATTTCTTTTAGAAGTGATAAGAAATTGAATTAGTTCCTACTTTCTCGTGCTGTTTTCATATTTATTTATTAACTTTTTTCAGGATTTGTGGATATTCAACCCCCAAGTGGGTGTAAGGAGGTTGCATATCTGATGATATATCGAATTCATTTTTACTTCCTAAGATTTCCTACATAAAAAAGACAAAAAGTCAATTTCAGTATTTTAGATATTCAATCATAATGGATGTAAGGGAGTTGTATGCTTTTCAAAGTTTCGACACATTTCTTAGGTTCAATGAGATATTAGATCGCTTTTCATTTCCACAGACTTTTTATATAATCGCCTACAAACCCATTTCTTAATTTTTGGATATTCAACCCCTAAGGGTTTGTATATGTTTTCACAATTTTTGCCATTCCTTAGTTCTGATGAGATATAAAATTGATTATTACGGCCAGCCAATTCACGATTTTTCGAATTTCCAGAACCAAGGAGGTGTGAAGGGTTTGCTTACGTTTTTTTCGAAATTCAAACCCCAAGTGGAAAATGGGTTTGTATACGTTTTAACAATTCGTCATATCTCTTAATTCTGATAAGGCAACAAATTGGTTTTTGCTTCTATGGGCTTTTAGTGTACATAATATACCGAAATTCGAATAGTCTACACGGACTTTTTCAATGCTTAATCGGCTACAAATCTCTATTTTAAATATTTTTATATTGAGAACAAAAATAATTTTCCAAGAAATCTAATAATCTCGAAGCAACTCATGATACACTCCGACTTTAACCGCTCCCGAACCTTGACCCGAAAAATAATAAAGTTTCGCCCAGACCATTGGCAGATTTTTATACTCTAGATGAAATCATATAGAGTATTATAAGTTTAATCCAGCCCAAAAGTTTGTAACGCATAGAACCAATCCTCGGACGAAAAAAAGTTATATATTATTTTTTGTTTATTTGTGGCCAAAAACCTCAAATCCGCCTGACGTCCGTCCGTCCGTCCGTCCGTCCGTCCGTCCGTCCGTCCGTCCGTCCGTCTTTCCGTCCGTCCGTCCGTCCGTCCGTCCGTCCGTCCGTCCGTCCGTCCGTCTGTCCGTGAACACGATAACTCAAGAACGCCTTCACCTAGGATCTTGAAATTTTGAATCTGGATGTTTGGTTGAATTTGTAAGGCTAAGTTCGTTAACGGGCAAAATCGTCCTACTCCTTCGGGTAGCTGCCATACAAAATGTCCTTAAAACACGTGTTCAAGAATATTGGTCGATAACTTCAGAAGGGTTTAAGCTACGTCTTTGAAATTTTGTATGTGTTATTTTTCCAATAGTTGGAGCTAAATATATGATTATGAAGAAAATCCTTTTAGTCCTTCGTGTAGCTGCCATACAAATATCCTGTCAAAATGTATTCACTTAATTTACAAAACTCACAATAACTCAAGTAATCTTTTAGCTACGAATTCGGAATTTTGTACAAGTTAGTTTTGAGTGCAAAGGAAGTCGGAGTTTACTAGTCAGCGAAATCCTTTAACTCCTTCTGGTAGCTGCCATACAAAATGTCCTTAAAACACGTGTTCAAGAATATTGGTCGATAACTTCAGAAGGGTTTAAGCTACGTCTTTGAAATTTTGTATGTGTTATTTTTTCAATAGTTGGAGCTAAATATATGATTATGAAGAAAATCCTTTTAGTCCTTCGTGTAGTTGCCATACAAATATCCTGTCAAAATGTATTCCCTTAATTTACAAAACTCACTATAACTCAAGTAATCTTTTAGCTACGAATTCGGAATTTTGTACAAGTTAGTTTTGAGGGAAAAGGAAGTTCGAGTTTACTAATCAGTGAAATCCTTTTACTCCTTCTGGTAGCTGCCATACAAAATATCCTTAAAACACGTCTTCAACAAAATTTTCCGATAACTTATGAACGCTTCAAGCTACGAATTTGAAATTTTGTACACGTTTATTTTTGAATGGTTCCAAGGAAAAGGATAAATATGTAAGAAATCGAGTGAGTCCTTTCTGCAAATCCCATGTGAAAGTCCTTCAAAAAGGACATTTTTTTTATGACTTACCCAGTTCAAGGTATGAAGTTAAACACTGAATATTGTCTTTTAGTTTTGAGTAGCAATCTAGTAGCAGTCCTTAATAAAGGACATAAACATGCACACACGTAATTCTACTTTATCCTCAACTACAATATAAATCGGAGTTCAGTATTCATCTAGAGTATTATACGATTGGCTTGCAGCCGATCGTGACTGCAGTATGTTTTTATTTTTGATTTTCATGTATTTTCGGTTTTGTGTTCATAGGTCTATACCGAGTTAAAATTTTTTTAGCAATTAGATATTCTGCAATAAGCTGCTAATAATAGTGTATTTTCGCGATCATGTTGACATTTAAAATTTAAATACCGTAATGTTTTCTTTAGCTTAACTTCACCAAATATAGTTATAAACCTCTATTCGATGATCATTTCATGAAGATTGTTTTCCAACAAGCACCAGCTCAATATGATACAGTAGATATTAGTAATATTCAAATATTAGTTTAGATATTATAATACCGCGTAATGAATATATTTGTATTAGGTAATATCACCATATATCGGTATGGACGCATCACTAATACTGACCATTTATTATTGTTTTTGTTCTGTATGGTGTGAACAATTTCCGGTATCGAATGATTAAGATTGATTATTTCGCGGCGAAGATCATTCGTTTCATATTTTTGTTGTAGTCCATATATTACCAGTCTTGGTTTTCGTTGTTTCGTTTCATCAATCGAATACGTTTCTCCAAGTTCTTTTTTTATGTCGTCCATAACTTTTTGGTATTTTCTTCTGAATCCGTTTTTAACAACATACCGCCGTTTTGAATTTGCTTTGTGAAAATAATCGGTGTCCTTAGCTTATGTGGCTCAATTTTATCTTTTATGTCGCGCATTGTTTCTTCGGATTTCCGGTTGGCTTTCGGTTTTATCAAGATTCCTTTATTGAACTTAGCCACATCTAACGGGGGTGCTTTGTTCAGTTGACGCTGATTACCACCGCTTACGATCTCCGCAAATGTCGGATTATTTTTTGTGGCAACCTGTTTTGGGAGTTTCTCAATCTTTTCACTTAATTCTGTTAATTTTTTCGTGTTTTGATCCACATTCTTTAAAAGTTGACTAAAATTTTTGTTGTTGTTCTCCATTGACTTTGCTAGCGATCCCAAGTTGCTACTGGTCAATTTTTCAAAAAAGTGCCTGTCATCCTCGCACATCCACAGTACTTTATCACTTAGCAGCTGGATTTTACCATATTCTGCTTCAGGTAACTTTGCGCATTTAATATGCATCCACTGTTTGCAAAAACCATCACACTTC
Organism: Beris morrisii; assembly: GCA_951812415.1. NCBI lineage: Eukaryota > Metazoa > Arthropoda > Insecta > Diptera > Stratiomyidae > Beris > Beris morrisii. The sequence goes on from OX638313.1 coordinate 78,532,588, forward strand.
ACAGCACTTTCACAATTTTTCACAACTTTTTTGCACTTTTTGCACTCAGCAGTCAAAGACACGTCCTCTCCATCCGACGACATCTTGACTTCATTCAACTTCATTCATTTTTTAAAACGCAAGTGTCTGAGAGATGGCATAACGGGATTTAAGGCAAACGCACAAATAAAAGAATTAAATATAAATAACAAAAGAGTAACGTACCCGGTCCTGAGCCCCCTTAAGAACAATTTTTAGTTTGAGTCCTCCGCATCTTGACATATCAAAATATTTTGGTTACCTGTTTTTTTTTGTTCTAAGGACTATGTAAGCAGTTATTAAACTAAATAAATAGTTTGACGTTTGCAAACAACATTATTTAAAAAATTTAATAATAGTGAAAAAAGACCTGTGTGCCCAGTAATGACCCCTTTTTTTCCAATACTGAGCCATGACCGACCCAATACTGAGCCCCCCCTCCAAAGAAAGTGCGAATTTCTTTAGAATAAAATTTTTAACTATGATATATACAGGGTGTCCGGTACTCCGTGCACAACCTTGTAAGTTTTTATTCCTTGACATATATTTTGAGACATAGATTGTCCTACAGAGAGGGTCAATTTTCAATATCCGCGGAGATACAATGTGGTCAAGAAAAGTGTTTCATACCTATACCCTCACTCATTTAAAACGTTATATCTTGAAAACTAATAATCAGAATTTAAAGTGTTATAGCTTTTTTTTTGCAGGAAATCGAATTACCACCCGATCTTGAGATATTTACTTCAAAACACAAATTGTGCTACTTCTATTCTATTATAAAAATTATGTGATTAATAGTTTTTCTCAGAAAACCCCATTATAAAAACGACAGTTTAATTTAATATTATTGCATACACTTGCATTGCATAAGTTTAATAATTAAGAAAAACATACTGCAGTCACGATCGGCTGCAAGCCAATCGTATAATACTCTAGATGAATACTGAACTCCGATTTATATTGTAGTTGGGGATAAAGTAAAATTACGTGTGTGCATGTTGTATGTCCTTTATTAAGGACTACCATTAGATTGCTACTCAAAACTAAAAGACAATATTCAGTGTTTAACTACATACCTTGAACTGGGTAAGTCATCGAAAAAAAATGTCCTTTTTGAAGGACTTTCACATGGAAAGTGCAGGAAGGACTCACTCGAAATCTTACATATTTATCCTTTTCCTTGGAACCATTCAAAAATTAAAGTGTACAAAATTCCAAATTCGTAGCTTGAAGCGTTCAAAAGTTATCGAAAAATATTGTTGAACACGAGTCTTAATGATATTTTGTATGGCAGCTACCAGAAGGAGTAAAAGGATTTTGCTGACTAGTAAACTCGAACTTTGTTTTCACTGAAAACTAATTTGTACAAAATTCCGAGTTCATAGCTAAAAGATTACTTGAGTTATAGTGAGTTCCGTAAATTAAGTGAAGTCTTTTGACAGGATATTTGTATGGCAGCTACACGAAGGACTAATAGGATTTTCTTGATAATCATACATTTAGCTCCAACTATTGGAAAAATAACACATTCAAAATTTCAAAGACGTAGCTTAAACCCTTCTGAAGTTATCGGCAATATTCTACAACACGTATTTTAAGGACATTTTGTATGGCAGCTACCACAAGGAGTAAAAGAATTTCACTGATTAGTTAACTCAAACTTCCTTTTTACTCAAAACTAACTTGTACAAAATTCCGTATTCGTAGCTAAAAGATTACTTAAGTTATAGTGAGTTTCGTAAATTAAGTCAAGACATTTTGACAGGATATTTGTATGGCAGCTACACGAAGGACTAACAGGATTTTCTTCATAATCATATATTTAGCTCCAACTATTGGAAAAATAACACATACAAAATTTCAATGTCGTAGCGTAAACCCTTCTGAAGTTATCGACCAATATTCTCGAACACGTCTTTTAAGGACATTTTGTATGGCAGCTACCAGAAGGAGAATAAGGATTTCGCTGATTAGTAAACTCGAACTTTCGTTTCACTCAAAACTAACTTGTACAAAATTCCGAATTCGTAGCTAAAAGATTATTTGAGTTATAGTGAGTTTCGTAAATTAAGTGAATACATTTTCACAGGATATTTGTATGCCAGCTACATGAAGGACTAACAGGATTTTCCTCATAATCATATATTTAGCTGCAACTATTGGAAAAATAACACGTACAAAATTTCAATGTCGTAGCTTAAACCCTTCTGAAGTTATCGACCAATATTCTTGAACACGTGTTTTAAGGACATTTTGTATGGCAGCTACCCGAAGGAGTAGGACGATTTTGCCCGTTAACGAACTTAGCCTTACAAATTCAACCAAACATCCAGATTCAAAATTTCAAGATCCTAGGTGAAGGCGTTCTTGAGTTATCGTGTTCACGGACAGACGGACGGACGGACGGACGGACGGACGGACGTCAGGCGGATTTCAGGTTTTTGGCCACAAATAAACAAAAAATAATATATAACTTTTTTTCGTCCGAGGCTTGGTTCTATGCGTTACAAACTTTTGGGCTGGATTAAACTTATAATACTCTGTATGATTTCATCTAGAGTATAAAAATCTGCCAACAGTCTGGGCGCAACTTTATTATTTTTTCGGTAGAAGTTCGGAATGCGTTCAATTCTGAGACGCGGTGTAGGTTACTATGTGACTGAAAACACAAAAAAAAGTTCAGAAAGCGGTTAGAATGGGGTCGCGCTAGAATACTTACGCCGCTCCCACATATAACATATGAATTACATAACTGTGTCATACTCCGGGACGAGGTCTAAGTCGTAGTATAATATCAGTTGTTACGTGATTAGGAGATTTTTCGTGATTTGATTTTGGGCCATTTCATGAAATCGAAAATGCATTTGTAGGCGATAATATAAAAAGTCTGTGGAAATGAAAACCAATCTGATATCTTATCAATCGTAAGAAATATGTCGAAAGTCTTACATCCTCTTGGAGTTGAATATCTATAAATACTGAAATCAACTTTTGACGATTATATAGGAATCCTTAGGAAGTTAAACTGAATCTGATATCACATCAGAAATAAGAAATATATAGGAATTTGTGAAAACATATGCAACTCCTTTGCACACTCTTTGGGGTAGAATATCCAAAAATCCTGAAATGGGTTTTTTAGATATACAGGGTGTTTGGCATTCCGTGTGCCACCTTGTAAGGGGTTATTCCTTGATATATTTGGAAAAACAAATTGTTCTACAGGGTGGGTCAATTTTCAATATTAGTGGAGATACAGGGTGGTTAAGAAAAGTGTTTTTGACCGGTACCCTCACTCACTTAAAACGTTATATCTTGAAAACGAATAATCACAAGGCAAAGTGTTATAACTCGTTTTTTAGGCAATCAAATTACCTTTCATTTGATGTATCATTCTAAATTGTAACTGGACAGAATCTTGAGATATTTACTCGAAAACACAAATTTTTGCTACGTGAACCCTTAAAATTCAGTGATCAATGTAGTTTTTCTCAGAAAACCCCATTATAAAAATGTCATTTTAATTTTATTTTTTTTATGAGCCGTATTATTACCTACAAAAGCTGCATACATATGTATGAGTTACGATTAACATTTTGGAAGTAACAGGTAAAAATACATATCGCATAAAAATTAAATATATATATTGAAAGCCCGAGGAAGTGAAAACCAATCCAATGTCTTATCACTCCTAAGAGATATGACGGAATTCGTGAAAACGTGTTCAACCGTTTATACCCTCTTAGGGGTTGACAATGGAAAAAATTTGAAAATGGGTTTTTTAGGTGATTATTAAACAAGCCCGTGGAAGTAAAATCAGACCTGAGGGATACGGCTGAATTCGTGAAAATGTATACTACCCCTTTACACCATCGGGGGGGTCGAATTCCAAAAAATCCTGAAAACCTTTTCTAGGTATTTATGTGAAGAATACGTGGAATAAAAATGAATTCAATATTTGAAAAGACCTAATAGATATGACGAAAATCGTGAAAATATGTGCATTCCATTTACACTGATAATTTTTTTTGCCTCACTTCTGTACGCCAATGGATATTTGATTTTTTGTTTAATCAAAATTACTTTTCTAGTTGACTTACATATACATACCGAGTTTCAACTTTCTAGCATAAGCCGTTCTATAGTTAGGAAAAACACCCCCCACCGCCGTACCATACTATTCCTATAAAAAATTCTATTTTTTCAACATGTTACTACTATAGTTCTATCTAAATACCAAGTTTCAGCTTGATGTCATTTTAGGTTCTCGAGATATAAGAATCGGAACTTTTTCCTTTTCACCCTCCCCAGCCTCACCCTCTACACCCTCACCCTCAAATTGGGTCTATTGGGCCTACTTCTGGTAAAAATTCTAAGTATCTATTGTGCATTGTTCTTGAGATATGAGAAGTGATTTTTTAGACAAATTCTTATCCCCTCCACTTCCATACTCAATCGCCTCCTTAAAAAAATTTACTTTCAGCAAACTTAATTTGTCAACCTTAATACAGAAACCGAATTTCGTTTTTCTAGTGCAGTTTCAGCTTTATAACTTTATAGGTTTTCGAGATATAAAAATCGAAACTTTTTCCTATTCCGGTAAAAGTTCTAAGCATCTATCATACACTGTTGAGATATGAGACGTGATTTTTTAGAAAAATTCCTATCCCCTCCACTTCCATACTCCACCACCCCTTTAAAGACTTTTACTTTCAGCAAACTTTATTTGTCAACCTTAATACAGAAACCAAATTTTAATGTAATTGGTTCGTGAGATATCGTAATCTGAAGTTTTTCACCCCCCATCCCCGTACGCCACTGCCCTCACTCAAAAATTTGTTTCCGATCTATTCTCCTAGTATGCCCACAGATGTTCATCAAGTTTTAATTTCGTGACATTAACCAATTAGGAGATATGGATTTTAGAATGTCTCGATCTCGGCTTTCGAGCGTTTTGGACGCATTATTATTCCCCCCACTCCCACACCCCTTTACCCATATCCTCCTCTTGTTTGCAAATGGGTCCACTATCGATGCTCTATATAAATTCCAAGTTTCAGCCTCCTAGCCTAAGCGGTTACTGAGATCTAGAAACCAAAAATTTCCGTCCAAAACGCTTCCCCCACCTCCCCCCCACACCCCCTCCAATCAAAAGGTGGGCACTTGAAGGGGTCTGTTCAGTCTATCAACAAAAAAAATTCAACTTAATAGCTCAAAGAGTTTGAGAGCTATAAGCTTTCAAACGGTTTCCGTACGGCGTACGGCGCACAGACGGACTGAACATTTTTATTGCTTTTTTGGTGTCTATTAGTCATGAAAAGTGGAAAAAAAAATTTTCAGGGTAGCAAATTTTTTTTTTTTAAAAATCGATAACAATATTTTATTATTAAAATAATAAAGTAAAATTAATGGAATCTGCATTAATTATTTTATTATCCTGTTTTCTTCATCAAATTTAATAAAAAAAAATACTGCAGTCACGATCGGCTGCAAGCCAATCATATAATACTCTAGATGAATACTGAACTCCGATTTATATTGTAGTTGGGAATAAAGTAGAATGACGTGTGTGCATATTGTATGTTCTTTATTAAGGACTGCCATTAGATTGCTACTCAAAACTAAAAGACAAAATTCAGTGTTTAATTTCATATCTTGAACTGAATAAGTCATCGAAAAAAATGTCCTTTTTGAAGGACTTTAACATGTTAGATGCAGGAAGGACTAACTCGATTTCTTACATATTTATCCTTTTCCTTGGAACCAGTTAAAAATGAAAGTCTACAAAATTTCAAATTCGTAGCTTGAAGCGTTCAAGAGTTATCGAAAAATATTGTTGAACACGTGTTTTAAGGACATTTTATATGGCAGCTACCAGAAGGAGTAAAAGGATTTCACTGTTTAGTAAACTCGAACTTCGTTTTCACTCAAAACTAATTTGTACAAAATTTCCAATTCATAGCTAAAAGATTACTTGAGTTATGGTAAGTTCCGTTAATTAAGTCAAGACATTTTGACAGGATATTTGTATGGCAGCTACACGAAGACTAATACGATTTTCTTCATAATCATATGTTTAGCTCCAACTATTGGAAAAATAACACATACAAAATTTCAAAGACGTAGCTTAAACCCTTCTGAAGTTATCGCCCAATATTCTTAAGCACGTATTTTAAGGACATTTTGTATGGCAGCTACCAGAAGGAGTAAAAGGATTTCGCTGACTAGTAAACTAGAACTTCCTTTCTACTCAAAACTATTTTGTACAAAATTCTGAATTTGTAGCTAAAAGATTACTTGAGTTATAGTGAATTCCGTAAATTAGTGAATACATTTTGACAGGATATTTGTATGGCAGCTACACAAAGGACTAACAGGATTTTCTTCATATTCATATATTTAGCTCCAACTACTGGAAAAATAACACATACAAAATTTCAAAGTCGTAGCTTAAACCCTTCTGAAGTTATCGACCAATATTCTTGAACACGTGTTTTAAGGACATTTTGTATGGCAGCTACTCGAAGGAGTAAGACGATTTTGCCCGTTAACAAACTTAGCCTTACAAATTCAACCAAACATCCAGATTCAAAATTTCAATATCCTAGGTGAAGGCGTTCTTGAGTTATCGTGTTCACGGACAGACGGACGGACGGACGGACGGACGGACGTCAGGCGGATTTGAGGTTTTTGGCCACAAATAAACAAAAAATAATATATAACTTTTTTTCGTCCGAGGCTTGGTTCTATGCGTTACAAACTTTTGGGCTGGATTAAACTTATAATACTCTATATGATTTCATCTAGACTATAAAAATAATATCGTTAATAATATGCAATAACAATGTTGTTATACAGGGTGTAACTAGTACTGAGGTTCAAACGAAAATGGGAGATAGAGGAACTTGTCCTTAGTAGAAAATCGTTCCACACATATTCCCGTTTTTGCACCGTTAAGGAGAAAGCACGATTTTAAGGACGAAGGATTTTCGTCGTACCTGTAATCACTGTTTGATCTCTAACTTCTGCTGTACTTAGCGTAACGTAATAATTCTGGGCTCGTTGGAAAGGACACAAATTCTTCTTTCTAATTGCTATCAACTGTGTCAATCAGTGTTACACTTTTTGAGAAAAATTTATTTAAATGACACAAAAATAATAAAAAATTAAAAAAAAATACAAAAAAGTCCTGTTTTCTCCAAGAAGGACCTGATTAACCACCTAATTTTATTACTTTTTCGAAAAGCCCATAAAATTTCACTATACGTTTGATAACAGAATTTCTTCATATTTGCAACAACAAGTGAGTTCCCTGCACATGTTGCAAATACTGATAAACATAGAATTTACCGCAAAACAGATGCAGTAATGAGCCACCACGTATTGCTCTTATGTGTGGAAATTATGTTACAGGTAAGTAAAAATATGACAACTAATTAGATAGCGTCCATTTAAGTAAATTAACTAACATCCATTTAAGTTAATTAAGTAATATCCATTTAAGTAGGGCGTGGAGTTTACCTGCTCCCTTAAGGAACAGGAATGACTTCGTCCTACGTAGATTTTTCTGCGATAAAAGCATCGGGAGGAAGCAGCAGCAAACAGAATGTCATAGACATCATTACGAGCAACATGGCAAGCAATAGGAGGTCTTTTACAACGGAAGAAATGGCAGACATGCACTTCGTGTATGGGTTGTGCGACGGGAATGCTAGGCGAGCCGAAAGAGTTTACCGGGAACGGTATCCGGACAGATCTCGGTACCCCCATTATCGGATGTTCATCAGCATTCATCGGAACCTTCGTGAACGAGGTACACTGCAGCCGTGGCGGGAGACACAACATCCAGGACGGCGACACTCGGTACCTGTGGCCACGGAGGAGCGCATACTGCGCATCGCGGCTAGGGACCCCACGGTAAGCACCCGGCGCATCGGCCATCGAAGAGGCATCAACCACATGCAAGTGTTCCGAATTCTGCAAGGAGAAGGACTGCATCCCTATCACAATACACCTGTGCAACAACTGTTGCCCGGTGATCTTGAACATCGGCGAGACTTTTGTCGTACCATGTTACTGCGAGCAGACGAACATCCAGCGTTTTTCGGAAGAATTCTCTGGACCGACGAATCGCAATTCACCCGCTATGGCATACAAAATGTCCACAATATGCATGTGTGGGCACGTGAAAATCCCCATACCAGCCGAAATACGTCCCATCAACATCGCTTCAGTGTACTGACCAGTACACTCCGTGTACTGGTCAGGTTTTGGTACCAGCACGATGGAGCGCCAGCGCATTATGGTGCTAATGTCCGTCGGTGGCTCGACGCGAATTTTCGGGATCGATGGATTGGTCGTGGCGGTCCCATTGCATGGCGTCCACGATCTCCCGACTTAACTCCCATGGACTTTTATGTTTGGGGGTATTTGAAAAGCATCGTCTACGCAGAGGAAATTCATACACGAGAACAGCTCATTTCCCGTATCACCGAAGCATGCGATCAGTTACGAGCCCAACTACTGCGTGTGAACCCCACCAATGCCATTCGTCGGCGATACCATTTCTGCTTGCTCCACAACGGCGGATATGTTGAAAATTATTTGTAAACGTAATAAACTAAATAAACTAAATAAACGTAATAAACTATACTTCAACTCTTTTATTTCGTCCTCACTATTATTAATCATACTCCTTCGGCGAATGACGGGTGTCAAACCAGATTTACTTGAAGGGAACGTGCTTGATAACTTAATTTTTCTCAAAAAGTATAACACTGATTGACACAGTTGATAGCAATTAGAAAGAAGAATTTGTGTCCTTTCCAGAGTTATTACGATACGCCAAGTACAGCAGAAGTTAGAGATCAAACAGTGATCACAGGTACAATGAAAATCCTTCGTCCTTAAAATCGCGCTATCTCCTTAACGGTGCAAAAACGGGAGTACGTGTAGAACGATTTTCTACTCAGGACAAGTTCCTCTATCCCCCATTTTCGTTTAAACCTCAGTACTAGTTACACCCAGTATATGATAGAACACCTAGGTCGGAAATAGGCTAGTATGCGGTCGGTATAAGGAAAGAGTTGTTTATGTGGTCGGAAATAGGAAGATTTCATCATTATGAAATAAATTATTTCCAACCATGTTTTCATATCAATATATAAATATATCTTACCAAAATTGAATTTTTTTAGTATCGGTAGCACGTTATGAATCTGTAAAAAAAAATTTTAAGAAGAAACAAATAATTGTTTGCTTTATATGAAAAAAAAATATCTGCAGGGTCTTAGGTGGTCGGAAATAGGTCATTTTACGTTATTAAAAGAAGCTTTATTATGAAAAATTTTTCAAATTGGACTGAACAATTGCCATTCATTTTACTTGGTCTTCGGATTATTTTGCGAGAAGACTCAGAGGAAACTCCTGCAGAGTTATTATATGGTCAAAATATCCGATTACCATTTGATTTCATGCAAGATAATGTGGATTCCAAATTAGTGCATATTCATGATTTTATCCAAAATCTTAGAATAAATAGGGTAAAGTACCCATTCCTGAGCAGTGGCGGTCATAGGGGGGGGCCCTGGCCCCCCCCCTCCTAACAAATTCGTAACCCGTGATTACTTTATCCAGCCTGCCTTAAAGAAAAATTATATGAGACTATAAGATTAATAGATACACTTAATAAAGTATAATGCACTTAAGAAAGTATACTGCAATTAAATCGGATTCCACCGTATGTCTTTCTTTAATCCTTCTTTTGTCTCCTGATTAAAAAGAAGTCTGTGTCTAATTAAAAATATTTCAATCGAAAAGTAATAAAATTTCGAGCTTTTACTGTTTGAAACTAATTTCAAAAAATTTGGATTTGGATTATACTTGGACAATTGTCATTATGTGCGTCCTAATCCTAGATTAAAACGTAAGTTGTGGTAAATGCAGCGAAACACAATATCATTGCTGTCCAGGTCGTTTTGGGTGGATTTTGAACTATGTTTTCAAAAAACCTAGTCACCAGAGCAGATATAAAACTTATTCAAATTTATCGGTAATCTAGTAATCTTAATAGTAATAGTAGTTTTGTTGAAATCACGAGAGAAATCAGCTATAAGAACTTAATTATCAATATTTACAGTAACTATTATATTACATATTAATAACTGATTTACATCCAAAGATTTAAAACTTAATTTTCCGAAATGTTGAGATTTCGATTTCGATTCTATCTAATCCTAATATATTTCCCATATTTGGATGAATTTGAAATCTACTCGGGTAAAAAGGGTAGTTCAAATCTAATCACTCAATTTAAAAATTTGGATTTTTTCGCAGCACCCATCAGGCTCGAATTAGTGTAAAAAAATACGTTTTAAGTTTCATATCGATAATATATGGGGAATACGTGCCTCAAGAACCTTAAAGAAACCAAAATTGTATTAAATAAGATTCCGAAAACTCCCAAGATATCGACATAGGGCCTAGTATAGTATCATTCTGTGGGTGATTGTAACTCTAAATATATATAGGTGGTGTACCATCGAAAATGCCATCTAGTGCCTCAATTCAGCAATTGAAGTTTTTCATAAGAAATAAATTTTTGAGCGTAACTTTGGAACGGTAAGCGATACGAAATCATTTAGAGTGCTCAATGTTATGAAAAAAAGAAAAAAAGGAGTCGTTCAGCAAGGACGAAAAAGATGATGTTTTACATTTAATCACTAATCCGTCAAAGTTTTTGATTTCGTACTTGATGAAGGACGTTCTGAACCGTTTTCTCTTTCTATAATATTATATTGATCATTAGAAATCAGATCATTTTGCCGACGATACTAACTTCGTTTTATTAACCATTATAAAAATACGGTCGAAACCGATTGAATACGAAAAACTTCACTTTTTCATTACGACCACTAGATGGTATTTCCGATGGTACATAACCTATATATTTAAAACTACAACCATCCCCAGAATAATATTATTTGGCCGTTTTGTCAATACATCGGGACCCATTTTTCGGAATCTAAATTTTTTTTTCTTATCGGGGTGAAACTTAAAACATATATTTTTTACACTAATTAGAATCATTATAAGAGGTACCGCGAAAAAAATCTTTGGGAAAAAAGCCTCAATACAAATAATAGTCATTGAACAGCCCTCAAATTATCTGTCACCACAACTACCTGTATAAAATATTACAAAATTTCAAATTGCATGATAATGCAAGCTTTCGACTCTTGTTCATTCAATTTAAATTTCCTCGTTTCCAAATGTTAACTCTTACAAAATAAATTTAAAATTTTATCATCAGAGTCGTTGTCAAACAAATGTCTTGCAATGTAAATCAGGTATAAGATACTGCTTATGAAGTTATTATAATTGAAAATAGTTTTAGAGAATTTCCGAGTTTGAATTAAGAGAGTAGGTTAGGTTAGGTTTTGGTGGCAGTCATCTTAACTATAGATCGACTCAATAAGGAGACGTGAATATGTATATATACCTAATAAATAACATTGACATAAAATATTTCTTTTGTAGATTTTAATTATTGTAGGATAACTTAATAATTGGGGTGATCACTTCTTCGTCGGGCCTGAAGTCTTTAGATTATGAGATATAGGGTTCGGATTTTAATGCCCAATATTGAGTTTCATCAAATATGTATGATAGTAGAACCAATAAGAATTAAATACACTACTTTTCTAGTGGTCTCAAAAACAGCTAATTTACACCGAAAGATTTCAAACTGGATTTGGCAAAATCTCGAAATTTGCTCATACATGTAAGAGATCTTGAAGTCTGTTTGGGCTTCCAAATTTTGCCGAAATCGAGATCGACATCGACTTCTACTGAAATCGGAAATTATGTTCACTAAGCCTTGAAATCAATTAATTTTATTTTCTAGCTCCTACCCGTGCTATTCAATTTTGCATTGCTTGAGGACTTAAAATCATACAACACAGGTTCAAATTTTTGATATCATACAATCAGTTGATAAATTGAGCGATGTTAAAGAAATCCCTTCAAAGCAATGTTTACACTTTTTAATATTCTGAAATTACTTCATCCACGCTGCATTAACGGGTAGCTATCTCACCTATTTTCTCTACAGTATCAACTGAACTTCAATGGCGCCCCCCTTGAACACTGACCGCCACTGTTCCTGAGCCCTCTCACTAGTAATGAGCTTTTTCACCAATAGCTAAGAACATGCATGCTTGGTTTAGCTAAATTTTGTTTTTTTCGTTAAATGCCGTTATTCTTTATTGTCAGTTCGACATACACTTTCCATGTGGTTCTCTTTCTGTCGGAAGAAATATTTCGTACCGAAGGGTCTGACCTCCTTAGTGATGTGAAAAATTAACTATTCTTGTGCAAATGTATAAGGACTTCATTTTGATTCAAACAGCAGATAAGTACCGTATTTCAATCTTAGGTTTTACTATAGTTTGTACTGATAGATTTATACATTTCCTACATATTTAAAATAAAAAGGCCTGGAATTAAAGAATTTCTTGCGAAATTAAAGGGGGGCTCATTACTGGATCAAAAATTTCATAATTTCTAGTAATAAGCCATAGTGGGACTCACTACTAAATTAATGGAAAAATATAGCGTTCCAGTAATAAGCCCTGTGGTATTTTATAGTCTAGATGAATTATTCCTTGATATATTTTGAGGCAAAAATTGTATTACAGGGAGGGTCAATTTTCAATATCCGTGGAGATACAGGATGGTTAAGAAAAGTGTTTCGGACCTGTACCCTCACTCACTTAAAACGTTATATCTTGAAAACTAATAATCAGAATTCAAAGTGTTATAGCTTGTTTTTCCGGGAATCAAATTACCTTTCATTTCATGTAACAGTTCAAATTGTAACTACACCCGATCTTGAGATATTTACTTCAAAACACAACTTTTTGTACTTAAACCCCATTATAAAAATGCCATATTATTTTTATTTTTTATGTTCTACTTAAGAATTTGTATTGCCCATTTATTTATATTTTAAGTATTGAGAAAATCAATTATATGTAAATGAGTTTCAACATAAGTGATGCACTTACCTTTATGTGGTAAGCAAAACTGGGTACAGGACTTTGTATTTTTTAATGGGGTACCTAACAAAATAAAAAGCCTATGAAAGCAAAACTACCTTCAAATTTTGATCAGTTTCAGTTACATTGCTAAAACTAGAAGGTATCAGTAGAATTTAGGGCCATTATTACGATCGTCAGTTAAACTTTAACTTTAACCTTAACCGGAAATTTTGTATGAGAATCTGTTAAAGTTATAGTGAGAACGTAACTGAATGAAGAATATGGAGACATTATGTTCATCTATGAAGAGTGGCAGGGAAATGCACTAGCGGCGCGATCTCTGTATCACCAGATATAACCTAATCGACGGACACCTGACAGAAGAGTATTTCAATACGTTTACAGAAGGGTTCGGCAAACTGGCACCATTGGGACAAGCAGAGTAAATGCAAATCCTATGCCGATAATCGCTGTTCAGATCGATAAAAGAATACTGCATGCAGTTCAAAATGATCCATCCATCAGTATCCAACGCTTGCATCATTACCATCACATAACAGTGCAGGAGCTGCTACCCATTGATTTGCCCAAAAAGATGGAGTTTTGCAATTGGCTCCTTGAACGACAAATAGATGACGAGAATTTTATGAACAACATTCTTTGGACGGATGAGTCCCAATTTACCAGAGACTGTATCACAAACTTCCACAACCTACATACGTGGGCTGAGAGCAATCTACACACAATAAGAGTGGCATCATTTCAGCACAGATTGATTGTCAATTTATGGGCAGGTGTGATTGGCGACGATTTCATTGGATCTATTAGGCTTCCGCTTACTCTAAATAGTTCCAATTACTTACATTTTTTAACATATGATCTACAAGACTTATAGGACGATATTCCACTGATACGATTGGCTTCCATGTTTTACCAGCACGATGGTGCTCCAGCTAATTACGGTTGACAAATCACAGATTGTTGGTTAAAATCCAATTATAGCAATCGCTGGATAGGTAGAAATGGACCGATACACTTGCCTGCGAGATCTCCTGATCTTACTAATATGGATTTCTTTGTATGGGGACAGATGAACGACCTTGTCTAAGCAACGGCAGTAGTAACATTAAAAGATCTAAAAGTGTAGATCAACATGTTCTTCTTTTTTGTATTAAAGTGCAATATTTCTGAAATCATAATTTTTTCTTAACTATTAAACTTATGCAATGCAAGTGTCAACTTTTGGAAGCAATAATATTAAATTAAACTGGCGTTTTTATAATGGGGTTTTCTGAGAAAAACTATTGATCGCGAAATTTTTATAATAGAATAGAAGTAGCAAAATTTGTGTTTTGAACTAAATATCTCAAGATTAGGTGCAGTTACAATTTGAACTGTTACATGAAATGAAAGGTAATTCGATTCCCTGAAAAAACAAGCTATATCACTTTGAATTCTGATTATTAGTTTTCAAAATATAACGTTTTAAGTGAGTGAGGGTACAGGTCCGAAACACTTTTCTTGACCCCCCTGTATCTCCACGGATATTGAAAATTGACCCTCCCTGCACAACAATTTTTGTCACAAAATATATCAAGGAAGAAAAACTTACAAGGTTGTGCACGGAATACCGGACACCATGTATATATAATCGTTAAAAATTGTATTCTAGAGAAATTCGCACCTTCTTTGGGGGGGCTCAGTAATGGGTCGGCCATGGCTCAGTATTGGAAAAAAGGGGTCATTACTGGGCACACTGGTCTTTTTTCACTATTATTAAATTTTTTAAACAATGCTCTTTGCAAACGTCAAACTAATTATTTAGTTTAATAGCTGCTTACATAGTCCTTAGAACAAAAAAAATAGGTAACCAAAATATTTTGTTATGTCAAGATGCGGAAGACTTAAACTAAAAATTTTTCTTAAGGGGGCTCAGGAATGGGTATTTTACCCTATGTCTCTAGTTAAACCAAAATCATTTTTACGACATTAGCAACAAAATACTTTTGTTTTCAAAAATCGAATGGACTGTTCTCATGTTTTCGTTAGTGGTGAGCCAAATAATTTATCATTAAAAACACCATTCGAAGGTTCATATTTAGTACTTGAACGTAACCCAAAATTTTTCACTCTGGTAATTAATAACAAACAACGTTCAAAATTTAAAAAAGTTAAATTTTAAACTTCCTTCCGAAGATAATAAATAAATTAAAACGTAATTATTTTAATGGATATCAAGAAGACTTCGCTTTCTCTAAGAGAGGAGTATGTAGTGGCGTTTAATGATATTTCAAATTTTTCTCTTTAACTGAGTATTATTTTTGCCACTGTCAATTTGACTATTATTTTCAGGCGACTTTGTGGATTAGTTTTAGTTTCAGTCGAAGGCGCCAGCGAATTCGTGAAAAATAAAAGGGATTCGATTTTTTGAGCAGTAGAAAAAATTTGATCATTGAAGTAATTCACGTCTAATATTATAATTAAATAATTATTAAATGCTATTAAAATTAAATTTTATCCAAAATATTTAACTTACTCAAATCAATATAAGAAATATACCAATTTACTTTTAGTTCAATTTAACTTTATTAAAAAGTTAATTTGCATTTTTTATAGTTCATGTTTAATGTGGATAATTTTATTATCAAACTTTATGACAAAGCAAATTTATAATTTGAATTAAAATGATTTTTATTCCACGCAATTGATCTATAAATGGTTTGAAGATTTTAATCAGCCAAGGAGCATTTAAGAAGAGGATTTTTTACTACATAGTGAAAGATTCCTACAGTATTAACACCATGCGAATTTGAGTACGAACAATGATCGATAAAGTGAATCACCGGTTCGGGCCCATGCTAAAAAGTCGTATGGAGAATATAAAGTGAACACCGAATCAACCGAGAGTGAAAGTGAGCCTGATTAAGAGAAAGCCCGGACTAATGATGTGAAAGGTGAGGCATTGATCTGGACAAAAATCGAAGGCCGATCAACAGAAAAGTTAACTGACGCGATCAATTGGCGAGGCTTGAAGGAAAGTGCTCGCCGATAAACGGGCTCTTTTTGAATAGTGCCAGCGCAACGAGTGGACCTTATTATTAAAATTTTGATAGTCACAAATCAGTGACAATAAAGAAAGTATTCTGAAGTGCGTACGACGGAACAAGTTGAAGGACCACGGAACGAGCCGGAAGGAGAAAGTAAATTTGGTACGGAGAATCGACGTGGGACGATGAACCCGAGGCACCCTAATTTTAAGTTGAGTAGGCTAGAGCCAAGAAGAGTAGTTAGCAAGGTATTTCATATAGTTGTTCAAATCCAAGGAAAACCGATAGTTAATTGAAAACTTGAAATTTGTTAAGTAATGTTTAGATTGCATTAACGAGAATCTTGGGAAACGTAGTTTCCGTTTTTAATAAAGTAAGTGGATTAGAAGCAAGTCTTTGACGGTTTTACCTTTTGTGCTTTGTGTAAATTATTGTGTCGTGTTTCAACTCATCTTCCGTGCTCCGTGTGGCTTAGAGACATTTTCCCCGAGATCGTGATTCGGTCGGGAAAAAAATTACAGAACGGGTCCTAAAAACAAAAGGATCACTGGCGCCCATGCCCCCTTGCGTAGAGGTCCGTTTAAACGTGTTCTCGCGAAAGAACCGTAATAATGTGATATATTTATGTTAATTTAGTTAAACATTCATTTTCATATTTATTCTATTTTATTTTATTTTTTACACTGCTTTTTATTATTTACAATGCTTTTATTTATTTTGTTTTTTTTTTCCTTTTTCATCGGTTACTATTGAATTATATGTGATATTTTTAATGTTTAACGTTATTTTTCTTATTTTATTTTCTGTTTATTTCATTTAATATATGGTTATTTAAATTGAAAACAGTATTTTTGTTATTATAATAATAAACTAATTGATAAACTAATAATTAATTTATTTGAAAATAATAAAATTATATTTTATAGAGGCTTTTTTTTTGTATTATTCTACGCATAAATTTGTTTTTCCTTTCCTCAATCCAGTTATGACTCTTGGGAAGTTACATAAGCTAAGCAACCAATAATTTACGACGTTTTCTAAGCCAGAACCAGCTACTAAATTCATAACAATATATATATATATTTTTGTGGCATTCCGCAAAGGGTTTCTTGGTGCCATCTTACACAGTCCTTGAGTGAAAATCTGTATCGGAATACTGAAAGATATCTAAAAACTGCCTTTCTATTATGTCTCTTAGGGCCGGTTTCACAGTCGAAGTTTAAACCAAAAATGTTGTTTAAACTTAGGAACAAACGAATAAGTTTCTAAGCTTAAACCGAATTTTTGGTTTAAACTTCGACTGTGAAACCGGCCCTAAGATATGTATTTACATTATCTGCACTTATTACTTGACACCGCACAAAATAATTCACTTACCATTAATTTTATCGTACGAATAGTACCCTACTTAGAACAAAGTGCCTGCTAAAGCAGTGAAACAGTCGGTCAACATTGGCCTATGCATGTGTAAGTGCGAGATTCTACCCCAGTCGGAACGGCAATGTCTACGGAATCGAATCCGTACAATATACTAGCCCCAGCAGCGAAATGAGCAAGGAATTACCGATATAAGTCATTCTCTAACTAGTTACCGAGCAATCATATACATAGATAACAACATGAAATATATAACATATATGTTGGATTCCGCACCAGTTAATGAATCAGAGAAAATCCCAAATGAGTATGCATTACCAATCTATTTCCAAATTGGAAAAATGTAATGCAATCGGTAATGTGTTAATCGTTCAATGGTGTCGATGAACAGAGACAGAAGTTGTATTTTACATTCAATTGTTTCTTTTCTGATTTTCAGTCATCTGTGGATTTAAAGCGTGTTGGTTCGTTTAGCAAATGGTAAGGAAAGTGAAGTATTCGTGAAAATATTAAAATTAAAAAATTTATGTTTAATTTTATGAAAAAGCTTTATTTTTTATTTTATAAATAGAAATATGATTTTTTTTTTTTACTAAGAAATTAAGAAAAGAAAAAGAAGTCTCATTAAAAATATAATTTGTTTATTATTTAAAATTTCTGCATTTTATTTTTGCTGTTGAGTGTATCCGTCTTAGTAAGTAATCATTGCAATGTCGCTTATGACTAAAAACGTGCCGAATTTGTACCATTAATTTGTTCCGGAACAAATAACTTACTCTGAAGTGGTTCCGGAACAGATTAGTGGCAGAAATTCCTTCAGAAATAGGTGCATAGTTAATGCTGACACAACGAATTACATCTACCCATTACGAAATAACTTCATTGTAACTATTTCTATATCGTATTTCAGTAATTTAATCTATAACAACTTCTAAGGAATGTGTTCTAGAATTATTTATATGTAATGCAGAAGGTAATCATTCTCCTACTGCCTATGACATCGCTGTTTAAATGTAAGGCATTCTTAACATGGGGTGTAAACTTGATTGTAAGCAATTCCCATTACCGAGAAGTAATTACATTATTGATTCTGTAATGCCTTTTTTCGCTGCTGGGGCAGCTCGTACACATTACTTTTTCGATGACAGAACTAATTACTTTAACCCGCACAGGCCCTAGGGCGTAATCGCTTACAAAGCACACTACAAGAAAAGCCTTATTTCGTTGAAGAGTTGTAAATAGTTACAAAGCATATTACATGTAAGGCCTTGTTTCATTAGAGAGTGGTAGCAACATACAAATTACATGAAAAGTAAGGCATTATATCAATAGTGGTAAATACTTTAAATGTATGAAAAGTAAGGTCTTGTAATAGTCAGATCAGTAATGCGTACTGAATTGATTCCGTACTAGCAACTTGTACCCATTACGCTTTCGATAACAGATCTAATTACTTTAACCCGCATAGGCCCTAGGGTGTAAACGCTTAAAAACACAGAACAAGAAACGACTTATATCTTTGTAAATACTTATAAAGTATTGTGTTCGTATCCAATTTAAACTATCCTTTACTTTGTTGAGTTGCAAATAACAACAATATGAAAAATCAAAACTGTTTCAAAAGTAAAAAAAACCATTTATTCAATATAAAATAAATTAAAACACGTAAATATTACATAAGAAATCATTCAATAAACAAAATAAAAAATTAACAAAAATAAGATTCATAAAGATAAGAAAAACCTCAATCTAAACTAATTATTTACTTCGTTTTAAATAAATAACACTTATTGGAATGTATTACAAATGAACAGCACTTCGCAACATTTGAAACACTCGGAACGAACTGAATTTAATTATGGGCCCTTTGATATAAAATTAAAACGAAACGTTAATGATTACATCATCCCTTTACTTATCCGCTTCTAAGACTTACTTTCGTAAATTGTTACTAAAGCCAAGAGCATTTGGCAAAACTATAAGGTCTCAGATTGTACCATGTCATAACTTACTCGCTTCTAAACCATTACTTTCGTAAGTAGATACTAAAGCCTATACCGTTGGACAAAACTGTGACGTCTCGGATTTTCCCCTCTTATTACTTACTAGCTTGTAAACCATTACTTCTGTAAATAGTAACTGAAGGCAAGGACGTAGGCCATAATTGCATAGAGAGAGCATTCGAGAACATTTTACAGCAATTACTCTCTGCATTACTTTGGTAAGGCCTTACAAACTCATTCCTTACTCATTGATTACAAATTCATCTCTTACGAAAAGTCCGACTGGGACCCGACGGCTTCCATATATGTATAGGAGGCTCTGGCTCTTCCCCAGTCGGAACAGTAATGTCTACGGAATCGAATCCGTACAATATACTAGCAGCTCGTACACATTACTCTTTCGATGACAGAACTAATTACTTTAACCCGCATAGGCCCTAGGGCGTAATCGCTTACAAAGCACACTACAAGAAAAACCGTATTTCGTTGAAGAGTAGTAAATAGTTACAAAGCATATTACAAGTAAGGCCTTGTTTGATTAGAGAGTGATAGCAACATACAAATTGCATGAAAAGTAAGGCATTATATCAATAGTGAGTGGTAAATACTTTAAATGTATGAAAAGTAAGGTCTTGTAATAGCCAGATCAGTAATGTGTACTGAATTGATTCCGTACTAGCAACTTGTACACATTACGCTTTCGATAACAGATCTAATTACTTTAACCCGCATAGGCCCTAGGGTGTAAACGCTTAAAAGCACAGGACAAGAAAAGACTTATACCGTTGTAAATACTTACAAAGTATTGTGTTCGTCTCCAATTTAAACTATCCTTTACTTTGTTGAGTTGCAAATAACAACAATATGAAAAATCGAAATTGTTTCAACAGTAAAAACCATTTATTCAATATAAAATAAATTAAAACACGTAAATATTACATAAGAATTCATTCAATAAACAAAATAAAAAATTAACAAAAATAAGATTCATAAATATAAGAAAAAACTCTATCTAAACTAATTGTTTACTTCGTTTTATATAACTTATTGGAATTTATTACAAATGAACAGCACTTCGCAACATTTGAAACACTCGGAACTAATTGAATTTAATTATGGGCCCTTTGATATAAAATTAAAACGAAACGTTAATGATTGCATCACCCCTTTACTTATCCGCTTCTAAGACTTACTTTCGTAAATTGTTACTAAAGCCAAGAGCTTTTGGCAAAACTGTAAGGTTTCGGATTGTACCACCTCATAACTTACTCGCTTCTAAACCATTACTTTCGTAAGTAGATACTAAAGCCTATACCGTTGGACAAAACTGTAACGTCTCGGATTTCTTCCTCTTATTACTTACTTACTTATCCGCTTCTAAGACTTACTTTCGTAAATTGTTACTAAAGCCAAGAGCTTTTGGCAAAACTGTAAGGTTTCGGATTGTACCACCTCATAACTTACTAGCTTCTAAACCATTACTTCCGTAAATAGTAACTGAAGCCAAGAATGTTGGCCATAATTGTACAGAGAGAGCATTCGAGAATATTTTACAGCAATTACACTCTGCATTACTTTGGTAAGGCCTTACAAACTCATTCCTTACTCATTGATTACAAATTCATCTCTTACGAAAAGTCCGACTGCGTCCCGTCTATCGATTACACACATTGGTACACCAGTGACAATGCAACATCGCATAGTAATCTCCGTTCACTCCGTTTGTACGCCTCCGCCGCCCGCCGTAAGCTATCAAGTTAAATTTTTTTTATTGGTAGACTGAGCGGACTTCTTCAAGTGGCCACCTTTTAAGTGGTGGGGGTGTGAAGGTGGAGGTGGGGAAGAGTTTTAGAGGAAAAATTTTGGTTTCTACATCTCAGTAACCGCTTACACTAGAAGGCTGAAACTTGGAATTTAAATAGAGCTTCGATAGTGAACCCATTTGCAAAAAAAATTCCTGATATGGGTGAAGGGGTGTGGGAGTGAGGGAAATAATAATGTGTTCGAAATGCTCGAAAGGAGAGATCGAGACATTCTAAAATCCATATCTCCTAAAAGGTTAATGTCACGAAATTAAAATTTAATGAACATCTGTAAATATACTAGGAGAATAGATCGAAAACAAATTTTTGAGAGGGGCCAGTGGCGTACGGAGTTGGGGGGTGAAAAACTTTAGTTTACGATATCTCACGAACTAATTGCACTATAAAAATAAAATTCTGTTTCTGAATAAAGGTTGATAAATGAAGTTTGCTAAAATTCAAATTTTTTAAGGGGCGGTGGAGCATAGAAGTGGAGGGGATAAGAATTTTTCTAAAAATCACGTCTCATATCTCAAGAACGGTGTAAGATAGGTGTTTAGAGTTTTTTACCAGAAGTAGGCCTAATAGACCCCTAGCAAAAAATGTGGTGGGTGAGGGTGTAGATGGTGAGAGTGAGGGAGGTTGAAAAAGAAAACGTAATTTTTTAAAGGGGTGGTATGGTGCGGGAGTGGGGGAGGTTTTTCATAACTATAGAACGGCTTATGCTAGAAAGTTGAAACTCTGTATGTATATGTAAATCAACTAGAAAAGTAATATTGACTAAAAAAAATTCAAATATTTATTGGCGTTCGGAAGTGGCGCATAAAAAATTATCAGTGAAAATGGAATGCATATATTTTTACAATTTCCGTCATATCTATTAGGTCTTTCCAAATATTGAATTAATTTTTATTCTACGGATTCTTCATATACATACCTAGAAAGCGTTTTCAAAATTTTTTTAAATTCGACCCCCAAGGGTGTGTAAAGGGGTTGTATACATTTTCACGAATTCAGCCGTATCCCTCCGGTCTGATTAGATATCGAATAACTTTTCACTTCCACGGGTTTGTTTAATAATCACCTAAGAGGATATAAACAGGTTGAACACGTTTTCACGAATTCCGTCATATCTCTTAGGAATGATGAGACATCGAATTGGTTTTCACTTTCTCGGGCTTTCATTATATATATCTAAAAACTTGTTTCAGGATTTTTGAATATTCAACCCCAAAGTGTGTGCAAGGGTGTTACATATGTTTTCATGGAAGTTTTTTTTTTTAAATTTTTGGTAGATCCTATTGCACATTACATATTTATAATATCGAACATTTCTTTGACAAATAGTTAATACATTGAAAAATAACAATTTCTTAATTACTTAACTTTATTTTTACATTTAAGGAAAATTAAATTGGATTGATATGGAAACTGAACCTCCGAGTCAACTATCGTTATCACACAAACTCTTAACAGATACTTATAGTATTCCGCATACAACATTATCTAATACTATTGGTATAGGCAGGGATAATGTATACAAAGTAAGTGACGCACGGCCTGACATAAGAAAAAATGACTTTACTACACAAAAGTCAGACGAAAATCTATTCAAGAATAGTATTGACTCTTGTAGTGAAAGAGTTAACTATGAATCTCCAGAGAAAAAACCAATAGAAAAACAAAGAAATGTTACTGTTGAAAATATAAATACAAGCGACATAACTTATACCATGAATACTACAACGAAGATTGTTCAAGTAAACACATCGGAAAGCAACATTTTACCTAGTCTTGAACTTATCAGTATTCCTTGTCTTAACACATCTTCTAATTCATCACATCTACTTAGAGAAAATAATTTTGATCCGAATTATTCCTCCGACTTGCAACCAGAGGCATCAAATCACTGCGAGTGTCTACTTAAAACTGTTGATAATGAACGTGCAGAACTAAACCGGAAATATTTGAGAAAACAATTCAAAACGTCTACTGTCAGAATGTCTAGAAGACAGCCGGTTCCGTTACTACTCGCTGGAGCCCCCACACGTAATCAAAAAGAAGCTAAACATTCAGCATCTGGAAGTCTAAACCAATTTATTCAATTGGTTAGGATTGCAGGACACTTGGATTCCTACTTATCTGGACGCGTAAAGTCTTCTATTCAAAAAATTGTAGAATTGCTGGAAGAAGAGCATCAATAGTTTTTATTGCATGTGTTAGCACTTAAAAACAATAAAGTCTTTTCTATTAATCTTCTTTTTTTATAAATAAATTTGATGACGATTTTCGGTTTGTCTGGATGTTTGAGAGATTGTTTTTGACAACCGTTCAACTGATTTTTCGTTTTAATACTATTGTGTTAGCAACGTACCGCATTGCAATTTGTTCTTGCTCTAATTTCGGACTTTCCTGGCAGGAGAAAAAATTAAGTCTTTTCAAATATCAAAAGAAAACTAAATTTTAAATTTATATTGTATATTTATCCATATTTCCGTTTATTTAAATAGCATAAAATTATAAATAACATTTTGACGTCTACAACCAGAGGTTATAAAGTGGTACATGTAATATTGAACCAGCTTAGGCTCATAGCAATGCAAACCATCATGCAGCACGTATCTGGAAGGAAAAGAGCAATCATGAGTTTTCGGTGTTGATAGAGATAAAAAAAGAAACAAATAATGAAGAGAATTTTTTTTTTAATAGACTTCGATGCACTAGTGGACGTCTCTCAGGCACGTGTGATGAGCCGTCCTGGCAGCACTGCTGTGTCGGTTGTGCAGTGCTAGACACTGCAGCACTGACGCGATACTAGCGCTAGTGACGGACATCGCTAGAAACTGAGCAATGTGCAAGCGAGAGTACGAACACTCCAACCAGTCGATCAACAACCGCCATAAGAACCAGCCGCCATCCCTAGTTTATTTTCAAGTGCGCGAACGACCCCCGCTCAGTGAAACATATTTACAGCAGCAGTGCCAAAACCACCGATAACTACAAGCTTGCAACCAGGGAATCTCGCAATCGATCATTTCAAAATGATCAATTAAATTTTGAAAATTAATTATTTGATCGGCCGCGATGGCATTACGATGCTGCTGTCCTATTCGTTGAGCATATTCCTCCCGTCGCTGGGTCCGGGCCTTTTCTGATAGGAAGCTCTTCAGTCGAAAGATAAAAAGGGAAATTTGCAAATTTTGTCGGAACGGCATCTTTCTGCAATCTAAAAACGGCACACCGAGATCTCGGCCGTCGACATGTTGCGTCTTAATAATTGGACTACTACTAAAATGGTTTATACATATGTATGAATATTTTGTTGGGATCCAATTTGCCCTAGGAATAGCACGAATCCACGCATTCCTTTGGTGTTCATCCTTATACCCTGTACAGACTATGCGTTTTAAACGCATTTAAGTAGGTAAATTTAACATGTCAAAAAAGTAGTGTTCAGACTGGGCAACCTGTTTTATTTCGATACATGATAGCTTGATTTGATTTGTTTTAACAAGTAGATATTCAGCTGTGTTTCATTAGCAAATTTATGCTTTCTAAATTGTTTGAAACCAATTAGTTTGTATAGCAGTAATGAAAAGGGAATTTATTAGCTAATGCAGTCGTTGCACAAGCACAAAATTCAGTTTCTGCAGCATTAAATAGTTTCTTCCAAAGTTTACTTCGATTTACGCGAGGGTCGCAGTACATGTTTTCGGTTAAACGTGTAGTAGATACGTGTTTTCGTAAACGCGTCCGGGAAGTGTTTTCAGCGCATTTAACTCGATTTAAACGCGTTAATATCGTAGTCTAAACATAGTATTAGGGAAGGAAAATGTCACAATTGTCTTCTCACCTTGTTGACGTTGTCCACCGTAGTTCGAAGAGCATCCCGGAACGCAGCACTTCTTCGGCATCTTGTGCGCTATTCCACCACAATATTTATAATCATATTTGACATTAAAAATTAATTTAGTAATAAAAAATTCACAAATAATGGAAATGTTTTTCTGTGGTTACAAAATATTCTGGCGCGAAAAACGCGCACTCTATTTTTCATAAAACAGCAGTGATTCTCTTCACTAAACTTAAAAAATTTATCATAAACAATTAGCAAACAAATTTCTTTGAAAAACATTTCCATTTAATTTATTAAAACTACAATTTTTAATAATTTACGTACGTTTAAAATGATCGTGGAACCGTAATCGCCAAAGCATTTCACTTGTTGTGCAGCTAACTGATGGCCCCCTACGCATACTTGCACACAACCTTGTGGCAGGCTTGTAGTTATCGGTGTCCAGCAAGCATTATCTTCCGAACTTTGTCCAAAAAGTTTCCGACACTTCGAATGGTTTTGCCGAATTCGCAAGCGATAACGTTAAGAAATCATAACGAAAAATATATGGAATGGTTGACAAGACTTCGTAAAGAAAGATCGTTTCGCACTCGGACCGAAATGACGGTAAAAATTCGGTAGGGGTTAAAAGCTTTTTCTTGATCAGCTTTAGGACCACTACAGAATTAGTACCGTCACTTCATATCGACTTCGAAACGTATATTCTTTACGAACTCGTATCAACCACTCCACACATTTTTCGTAACGATTGCTTAACGTTATCGCACGCGAATTCGGCAAAACCATTCGAAATGTCGAAACACCAGACAATATTCGAAAGATATTGATTGCTGGCTGGGGATCTTTACTCCTTCTAAAACAACCCCTCCTTAGTTATGTAATTAAAAATTAATATATGTAGATTAAAAAATTGTATTAGTAACAATAAAATTAAAAGAATGTACTTTTTATACTCTAGATGAAATCATATAGAGTATTATAAGTTTAATCCAGCCCAAAAGTTTGTAACGCATAGAACCAAACCTCGGACGAAAAAAAGTTTTATATTATTTTCAGTTTATTTGTGGCCAAAAACTCCAAATCCGTTTGACGTCCGTCCGTCCGTCTGTCTGTCTGTTTGTCTGTCCGTTAGCACAATAACTCAAGAACGCCTTCACCTATGATCTTGAAATTTTGAATCTGGATGTTTGGTTGAATTTGTAAGGCTAAGTTCGTTAACGGGCAAAATCGTCCTACTCCTTCGGGTAGCTGTCATATAAAATGTCATTAAAACACGTGTTCAAGAATATCGATAACTTCAGAAGGGTTTAAGCTACGACTTTGAAATTTTGTATGTGCTAATTTTCTAATAGTTGGAGCTAAATATATGATTATAAAAAAAAATCCCATTAGCCCTTCGTGTAGCAGCCATACAAATATCCTGTCAAAATGTCTTCACTTAATTTACGGAACTCACTATAACTCAAGTAATCGTTTAGCTACGAATTCGGAATTTTGTACAAATTAGTTTTGAGTAAAGACGAAGTTCGAGTTTGCTAGCCAGCGAAATCCATTTACTCCTTCTGGTACCTTCCATACAAAAAATCCTTAAGACACGTGTTCAACAATATTTTCCGATAACTTTTGAACGCTTCAAGCTACGAATTTGAAATTTTGTACACATTGATTTTTAAATGGTTCCAAGGAAAAGGATAAATATGTAAGAAATCGAGTGAGTCCTTTCTGCACCTCCCATGTCCTTCAAAAAGGAAATTTTTTTTTCGGTGACTCACCCAGTTCGAGATATGAAATTAAACACTGCCGATATTGTCTTTAAGTTTCAAGTAGTAACCGAATGGGGGTCTCATATTTTCGATTACGACGACTCTTAAGGATTTCGTTAAAAACTCGGTGAACATAACTGTAACATGTCATAAAGAATATACTATTACTATTTCGTTACGATTTGGTTACGACTAGTCGAAACGACTCATTTCAGAGCATTCGGTAAGTCACCGAGCTCACGTTTACTGGAAATATTACGTAATATATCCGAAGACTCTTAACAAATTCGTTAAGAACACGACATATATTTCTCCATCGTGTCGTTGAGAACGAAGATTTCCTATTTTCTTACTGATCACTTAAGACTAGTTGGAATGCTGATTTTTTTACATCCTTTTTTTTGCCGACATTTTTCAGACCAGTCGTAAGTCCCAAAGCTCGTGTTTGCTGGGTGGTTTTGGCAAATCCGAATAAATTAAAAGACAAAGAAAGGAGGAAGGGAAACCCGTTGTAAGCGACTGAAAGCAGGTTAGTTATTCGCATTTCATCACTCGTTGGTTTTAATCCACGAAACGAAGCACGCCACGGCCACGATTACGGGAAGCGCTTGCCGTTAGGCGTAGGCGTGGTGCGACCACGAGAAATTATGCCAAGCGTTCTAATAAAATTCGAGCACAGTGCCGTTTGTTTTTTTTTGTCGAGTGAAAGACCGTCCCGACGACGATCACCAGAAAAGGGAGAAAGAGGAAATAAAGGTGCAACGGTTGATTCAATTCATGATCAATTTGGTTTTCTTAATTTTGAAATCGAAGATGGGAAAAGGGTTTCTCTCCCATGTCGGAGGTTCAGGGAAACACAACGTCATTGCATCAAGGGGATACCGTCAAATTTTCTGTTGTAACAAATCAGCGAAATGGCAAATCATCGGCTCGTAACGTGATTAAAAGGACCGATAGACCGGATAGATCGATCTCCAGATGGAAGCTAAATTCTGTTGATAATTCTGTGCCACGATTGATTGTCACTCGTGCTCCGAAGGGACCCCAGGGCAAAGGATTTTCCTTATTAGCTCGTTCGGCAAGAATTCCAGGCGTAGTTTAGTCGCAACAAATATAGCAATACCTTACCAATTTAAGGCTAATATTCTTGGCTCTATTAACAAACAGTTTTTATTGCTAAATACCACCGCCGACTTAAACTCAGGCCGCGCACATATGACAGTTCGTCGTGAGAAATGCCTCGTTTTTTATGTGATGTGTGACGTCACGGATCAAAACGAGAAAATATACCAGTTCATTGGAGAATCTTTTTTGGAACGAATTCGTAACAATATTTTATTATCCCAAAGCGCGGTGTTTTAATACAAAACTTTGGAATTGACGAACCCTCTAGAGTCGATAATGAATAACAAATGATCAGAATCATAGCAATATGCAATGTGTTTCATATAACAAAAATTATCTTTCAAAAAATAAGCATTAAATTGCTTATTTTTTGAAAGATAATTTTCATATTCATATTTTTTAAATGGCGGAATGCCGACATTGCTGAAAATTGCGATATTTTTTTCAAACCTAATTTTTTCTATGAAAATTCAATTCCAGATGAGAAAACTTGTCTAATTCTCATTTTTAAATATGTTTATAAACTATTTAACTTTGCTTTGCCTAACAAAAGCTTGCACTTTAATAGAAAACTTGGTTTTTATCATCCAAGTCATGCACCCGCCATACAAAATTGTTGCGATTTGTATGGATCTGTCATGTTTGTTATGACTCTGGTTTTTATACTCTAGATGAAATCATATAGAGTATTATAAGTTTAATCCAGCCCAAAAGTTTGTAACGCATAGAACCAAGCCTCGGACGAAAAAAAGTTATATATTATTTTATGTTTATTTGTGGCCAAAAACCTCAAATCCGCCTGACGTCCGTCCGTCCGTCCGTCCGTCCGTCCGTCCGTCCGTCCGTCTGTCCGTTAGCACGATAACTCAAGAACGCCTTCACCTAGGATCTTAAAATTTTGAATCTGGATGTTTGGTTGAATTTGTAAGGCTAAGTTCGTTAACGGGCAAAATCGTCCTACTCCTTCGGGTAGCTGCCATACAAAATGTCCTTAAAACACGTGCTCATGAATATTGGTCGATAACTTCAGAAGGGTTTCAGCTACGACTTTGAAATTTTGTATGTGTTATTTTTCCAATAGTTGAAGCTAAATATATGAATATGAAGAAAATCCTGTTAGTCCTTCGTGTAGCTGCCATACAAATATCCTGCCAAAATGTATTCACTTAATTTACAACACTAACTATAACTCAAGTAATCTTTTAGCTACGAATTCAAAATTTTGTACAAATTAGTTTTGAGTGAAATGGAAGTTCGAGTTTACTAGTAAGCGAAATCCTTTTACTCCTTCTGGTAGCTCCCATACAAAATGTCCTTAAAACATGTGTTCATGAATATTGGTCGATAACTTCAGAAGGATTGAAGCTACGACATTGAAATTTTGTATGTGTTATTTTTCCAATAGTTGGAGCTAAATATATGATTATGGAGAAAATCCTGTTAGTCCTTCGTGTAGCTGCCATACAAATATCCTGTCAAAATGTATTCACTTAATTTACAAAACTCACTATAACTCAAGTAATCTTTTAGCTACGAATTCGAAATTTTGTACAAATTAGTTTTGAGTGAAAAGAAAGTTCGACTTTACTAGTCAGCGAAATCCTTTTACTCGTTCAGGTAGCTGCCATACAAAATGTCCCTAAAACACGTGTTTAAGAATATTGGTCGATAACTGCAGAAGGATTCAAGCTACGACTTTGAAATTTTGTATGTGTTATTTTTACAATAGTTGGAGCTAAATGTATGATTATGAAGAAAATCCTATTAGTCCTTCGTGTAGCTGCCATACAAATATCCTGTCAAAACGTCTTCAATTAATTTACGGAACTTTCAATAACTCAAGTAATCTTTTAGCTATGAATTGGAAATTTTGTAGAAATTAGTTTTGAGTAAAAACAAAGTTTGAGTTTACTAATCAGCGAAATCCTTTTTCTCCTTCTGGTAGCTGCCATGCAAAATGTCCATAAGACACGTGTTCAACAATATTTTCCGATAACTTTTGAACGCTTCAAGCTACGAATTTGAAATTTTGTACTCGTTCATTTTTAAATGGTTGTAAGGAAAAGGATAAATATGTAAGAAATCGAGTGAGTCCTTCCTGCACCTCCCATGTGAAAGTCCTTCAAAAAGGACATTTTTTTTCGATGAATTACCCAGTTAAAGATGTGAAATTAAACAATGAATATTGTCCTTTAGTTTGAGTAGCAATCTAATGGCAGTCCTTAATAAAGGACATACAACATGCATACATGTAATTCTACTTTATCCCCAACTACAATATAAATCGGAGTTCAGTATTCATCTAGAGTATTATACGATTGGCTTGCAGCCGATCGTGACTGCAGTATGTTTTATGTTCAATTCAGCTGCGCGGCTATAGTTCAGAGGGCTCTGTAAATACCTAAACTTGACATCTAAGAATAAAACAAAAAATAAAAAAAAAGTATTAACAACTAAAGTGCCATTCAGTGACAGATCGAAGTGGCTCGGGTTCCATTTTTTGTGCATAGGCCGGCGTCCCATTCTATTCGTCACCGGACCGCGCAAGTTGTACGTGCACCGGAGCGAGACAGTTGTTGCGAGCCAGGTTTTTTTTTTTTTTGGTTGCAGTTTTCAAATTCACAGCTGATCAGCCGCCCTCGCCCGTTGGTGCATGACAGGTACCCGTCGGTTGCGCGAGTTATGGATCGTGATCCATTTAACAAAAAAAAAATATTAAAGAAAAGAATATCTTTTAATTTTGGAATGACTTTATTCGGTGAGAATTGACTAACAACTGTAACTTGATCTTTGCCAAATGCACTTTTAATAACTTAAATTGCAAACGTAGCGTCTACAATTTTACAGTAGCTATCTTTGCATTTTTCTATGGAAAATTTACAATTTGGTTCTCAAATTAATTAGGTTCTCATGTTAATGACTTTTCATTTATGTAGTGAACTTGCTCAACTCAGCAAGTCACGTGAATCGGTTGGATATTCGTAACTCCTCCCCCCTTCGAAGGAAGCGACGGCCAAAGAAACTGCATCCTTGTTGTTTCCTGGGCTGGAGCGATGTTGGTTGGCAGCGGATTGTCAGATATCTGGTAGCTTATAACGGTGTTTCGTTTCGTCAAGAGGTAAGTACCAACAGCTGTGATGATGATGGCCACAATTACGGCAATTGCCCAAAAGGAGTCCTTTGATGACGCAAAAAGTTGTTGAAGTTCGAACTCTTCGCTCTGTGAGAAATTGAAGTTTTCTAGGTTCTATAGATTGATGCTAGGAGAAGAGTATGAAATGTTTATTTGATTGAAGATGGAAGGATAAATTGTTATTTCTACTACGATCTCAAGCTTCATAAATTTCGCCATTAATGTCGAGCTCGCAGTTCTCGAAGTGAATTAAGATGGTTCCTTTGATGCGAGTGTTGTTTAATCCGCAGGTGTGTACATAGGTAGTTCTTTCAGGGATGTCGATTAGGAGAAGGAAGTTAGGTTTCGGTTGTAAGATTTCTGTGGTATAGGATCCTTGATGAAATTCGCAGCTCGCAGGTAAGTTTCTGTTTAGGTTGCCAATGCATAGTGATTTTTCAATTGCTACTTGATTCCGTGTTTCTGTGCAGTAGTAGATCCCTTCGATCCATGGACACTTTTCGTCAAAATATTGGATACTTTTGGAGTTCAGGAGGATGTACGGCTTGGTTTTTAGGGATTTAGTTTTTTTTAATGGAATTGGAATAATATGGTGGAAGGAATAAGGTTCTTTCTGAATAATTGGTATTTGGATGTTAAAGATAATATTTGTTTAATTGTAGTAGGCTTCTAATATTAAGAGTTCATAAATATGTTCCTCTGATGTAATTTTAATTGATTGATTATCAAAAATAGTGTATAATTCTGAAATTTCCGAGGGATTTAAAATTTGTTTCACGATTATATTCAAACGAGCCTCCGCTATATTCGTCAAATGATTATTTAACAAGTTAATATTATAATTAATGCGGTTTAAGAATTCTAATTGTTTCAAATTTACGTCTTCTAATCTGATTTTATTTCTAATTTGATCGTGGGTGTGTTTTAGGTAATTTTCTATAGAGTTTTGTTGTTGATTAATATGATTCGTGATGTTATCAAACCTTTCTATCTTCTGATGATTTAATTTCGTTTGCTGATTGACAGAGTCCTTGAGATTGGATTCATTGCTAATTATTTTTGCGATTTGCTCATTTAAACGGATTGCGTCGTTTACGTCTATATTTCCTGTGATAGTCTTGATCAGAGTTCCCAAACCATTAATTAGTCCTCTTTTGCTTCTAAACCTTGGTAATAATGTTAGTTTATGTTTAACTTCTTCTAGTTTCGTTTTCGTTATGTTAAGTGAGTCGGTCATTCTTCCTATTTTGTCAAAAATTTTAAGGGATTCGTCTATTCTGTCGATGCTGTCCTGGAATTTGTCAAGTCTAATTATGTGTAGTAAATTTTGGTAAGTTCGTATAGTCCGTGCGTGTCCAAGTCGCATTGGTAAGAGTACTTTAGTGTTCGTCAAGTCCTGCATCTATTCGTTGTGCTTTCGTCGGGAGTATGATTCTGGATTTATGAAGTTTATGGTTGTTGTTAGTAATGATACTTATGCGCTTGTTTTTCTTAACTATGTGTTTTTTAAACCTAGGTGTTAGCTTATTTCTACGACTTTCCTTTCTATGTATTATATATCCTTCTTTGCGCTGGTCAGGGGGCTTTCTGTTTTCATTTAGTTTGGTAATTCTCTTCGTGACTTTTTCTTGGATTAAGTCTTTGAATTCGTTAAATTTTTTGAGGTAGTCATGAACATCATTGTATTGGACCTTGTTATTAAACTTATAAGTTCTTCAGTAGAATACCTCATAAGGTGTTAGTTTTGTGGCAGAATGGATTGCATTATTGTATGTGAATAGGGTTTCAGATAATATTTCATCGTGATCTTCTGTTACACGTTTTTTGTGTATAATTCTGTAAATTTCCGTAAGGGTGGAATGTAACCTTTCAACAGGGGCGTTACTGAATGTTTGCTGAAAGCATGTAACATGGTGAATTATGTTATATTGTTTACAAAAGTCTTTAAAAATTGTTGCAGTAAATTCACTACCTTAATTCGAAATCAATTTTTTGGGGATACCGTGCAGGCTCAAATGGTGTTTAAGTGATTTTATTATGGCAAGGCTGTTTCTAGCATTTAGTGTGTATGCTGCTGCGAATTTTGAAAATTTGTCTATGATTGTTAACATCTGTCGGTTATTGATGCTGTAGACGTCAACATGAAGTATTTCTAACGGCTTATCGGGTGTTTCAGGTATTTGAAATTGGCTAGCTTGTGGATTTCTATCGTATTTCGAGGTTTGACAAATGTCACAGTTGTTGATTACGTCTGATATTTTATTTTTCATAAAAGGGAAATAATATTCTCTTTTGAGATGAGGTAGCGTTTCGTTTATTCCTCTATGGTTGTTGTTTGTGTAATATAATCTAATTATTTCACTTTGTCCGTCTGAATTCGTAACGTCTTTGACGATTTCCACGCATCGAATGACTTTAAATGTTTGGGATTGAGAAAAATATTTGGAATATACATTTGGATTACCTTAAAGGTTTCATCGTTTGCAAAAATTGCTGTTAATTTGTTCGGGGGTAAATGTTTGTTGAAAATATCCACGATTTTATCTTCTGAGAATTCAACCGCTCTTATTGTGCGTCTTTGTTTATTTCGAAAAGGTATCACTAGCGTAAGCTCAGGTCTTCTATTAGATTGTTCAAGAATTAGCTATAGGTTGAATTTATTTAGGGGTCTCTATGAGATTTTAATTCCATCATCTAAATTTTCAGTTTCAGAATGCACGGTAGTAAGATTACTACAGTATAACTTCTCTATAGCGGACACCTTTGGGGAATTCAAAAGTGTCCGCTATAAAGAGGTGTCCGCTTTTCGGGGGTATTGAGTTTAATTAATATAATTGAAAGAGAGAAGAGAATTTCACAAGCACTTTAATTGTAATTGAGATACATATGCTCATTTATACATAAAACTAAAACGCTGTATTTTCATCTACAGAAAATGACAATTTTACAAAAAAACATACTGCAGTCACGATCGGCTGCAAGCCAATCGTATAATACTCTAGATGAATACTGAACTCCGATTTATATTGTAGTTGGGGATAAAGTAGAATTACGTGTGTGCATGTTGTATGTCCTTTATTAAGGACTCCCATTAGATTGCTACTCAAAACTAAAAGACAATATTCAGTGTTTAATTTCATATCTTGAGCTGGGTAAGTCATCGAAAAAAAATGTCCTTTTTGAAGGACTTTCACATGGGAGGTGCAGAAAGGACTCACTCGATTTCTTACATATTTATCCTTTTCCTTGGAACCATTTAAAAATGAACGTGTACAAAATTCCAAATTCGTAGCTTGAAGCGTTCAAAAGTTATCGAAAAATATTGTTGAACACGTGTCTTAAGAACATTTTGTGTGGCAGGTACCAGAAGGAGTAAAAGGATTTCGCTGACAAGTAAACCCAAGCTTCGTTTTCACTCAAAACTAATTTGTACAAAATTCCGAATTCGTAGCTAAAAGATTACTTGAGTTATAGTGAGTTCCGTAAATTAAGTGAAGACATTTTGACAGGATATTTGTATGGCAGCTACACGAAGGACTAACAGGATTTTCTTCATAATTATATATTTAGCTCCAAATATTGGAAAAATAATACGTACAAAATGTCAAAGTCGTAGCTTAAACCCTTCTGAAGTTATCGGACATTATTCTTGAACACGTATTTTAAGGACATTTTGTATGGCACCTACCAGAAGGAGTAAAAGGATTTCGCTGACAAGTAAACCCAAGCTTCGTTTTTACTCAAAACTAAGTTGTACAAAATTCCGAATTCGTAGCTAAAATATTACTTGAGTTATAGTGAGTTTCGTAAATTAAGTGAAGACATTTTGACAGGATATTTGTATGGCAGCTACACGAAGGACTAACAGGATATTCTTCATAATTATTTATTTAGCTCCAACTATTGAAAAAATAATACAGACAAAATTTCAAAGTCGTAGTTTAAACCCTTTTGAAGTTATTGACCAATATTCTTGAACACCCGTTTTAAGGATATTTTGGTATGGCAGCTACCAGAAGGAGTAAAAGGATTTCGCTGACTAGTAAACCCGAACTTTGTTTTCACTCAAAACTAATTTGTACAAAATTTTGATTTCGTAGCTAAAAGATTACTTGAGTTATAGTGAGTTTCGTAAATTAAGTGAATACATTTTGACAGGATATTTGTATGGCAGCTACACGAAGGACTAACAGGATTTTTTTCATAATCATACATTTAGCTCCAACTATTAAAAAAGTAACACACACAAAATTTCAAAGTGGTAGCTTAAACCCTTCCGAAGTTATTTGCTAATATTCTCGCACACATGTTTTAAGGACATTTTGTATGGCAGCTACCCGAAGGAGTAAGACGATTTTGCCCGTTAACGAACTTAGCCTTACAAATTCAACCAAACACTCAGATTCAAAATTTCAAGATCCTAGGTGAAGGCGTTCTTGAGTTATCGTGTTCACGGACAGACGGACGGACGGACGGACGTCAGACGGATTTGAGGTTTTTGGGCACAAATAAACAAAAAATAATATCTAACTTTTTTTCGTCCGAGGCTTGGTTCTATGCGTTACAAACTTTTCGGCTGGATTAAACTTATAATACTCTATATGATTTCATCTAGAGTATAAAAATTAGTCTTCTTCGGCCGAAAATAAATTTGTGTGAAATAGATTTATAAAAATTAAAAGAAAACAATTTTCTGGGTATTACAAAAATTTTACTTTGGAAGTAAATAATTACTAATTTTCGTTTGTGTGAAATGTTTGATTCTGTTATGGAAATTATCTGATTCAACTGATAAAAGAAGTGCTGAAATTCTTTTAAGCGCATTTATATTATTATTTGCCAAAAAAAATTTTTCCAAATCTCTCATTTTCTCACAAGCTTCCTCAATAGTGGTTATGCTGGAGCGGCTTTCTTCATCTTCTTCATCACTGCTCACGGAATCGGTTCCCATATCGTGGTTGACAAGAAATTCTTCGACACAATTTTGTATAGAAATATCAGCATTTTCCGTTGATAGATGTTCATCAACTATCGCGTACTGCTGCAAGTCTAACGTTGGACAATTCAAAGAAGGGAATAACTGTGATAATGGGATGTTGTCTTCTACATCAAAGTCATTGGCATCGACAACGCTATTTGTTGAAAATCCTGTCCTACGAAAACAGTTAATAATTGTTTGTGGTGACAATTTCCTCCAACCTGCCGCTATCCAAATCAGAGCGTTGGTTAAAGTTATATTTTTTTCTAACTCTTCAGTCGATTTTTCTGAATCCATTAACGTTAAAAGTCTCTTGATTAAATAATTTCTGTATATTAGTTTGAAGCTCTGAATAATACCTTGATCAAGAGGTTGACAATGTGATGTAGTATTCGGAGGAAGAAATATTATTTCCACATTCTGCAACTCGATATTAGGATGCGAAGTAGCATTATCCAAAAATAAAACAACTTTCCTAGCTTCTTTTTTCATTTTCCTATCAAATTTGCGTAGCCAAGGCGCCATAATGTCCGTTGTCATCCAGGCTTT
Source organism: Beris morrisii (assembly GCA_951812415.1). NCBI lineage: Eukaryota > Metazoa > Arthropoda > Insecta > Diptera > Stratiomyidae > Beris > Beris morrisii. Next base: position 78,569,282 of record OX638313.1, read on the forward strand.
TTTATTTGATACCCATTCAATGGGTAACTTATCAACGTGAGCGCCATTAAAGCAACGTGGATTCTTGCTTTTTCCTAAATGGGTTCTCTTTTTCGCCTTCCATATTAGCACATAGAAGAATCGTTAATCGTTGCTTTGCAGATTTTCAGCTGCTGCATTTATCACCCTTCAATGCAAAAGATTTAGTTGGTAAGGCTCGATAATAGAGACCTGTTTCGTCGGCATTGAAGATGTCTCAAGGATGATATTTTTTCAAAATTAACTGAATTTTCTGTTTAAAATTTTCGACTTCTGTCAAATTGACATGCGTAGACTTGCCACAAATTGATCTGAACGTAATGTTGTGCCTTTGACAAAATTTATCGAGCTATCCATTGGATGCTTTAAAGTCCTTAAAATGAAGCTCTTTTGCAACTTCAAGAGCTTTTTCTTTTATGATTAGTCCTGATATCGGGATACTTTTAGTTCTAACTTTACAAAACCAGTCAAAAACAACGCGATCAATCACAATACCATCAGTTTTTGGAAAACTTTTTTTTTGCGAACTGTTTCCATGAGCTTCGTATTGTCTTAATAACTCTCTTTTCCTTTTCAGAATGTCACTAATTTGAGTTTTTCCTACTTTAAATTTTTTCTTACGAATACCCAATTTTTCACTTTCACTTGTTTGGATAACTTGAATTTTTTCTCCAAGAGATAAACGCGCCCGTTTGGAAAACGACATTGTTCTAATGGGAGTATACGATAAATACAGAGTAAACAACAACCAAATAGACTGAGAAGAAAAGAAAGAAGAAGCACGCAAAAATCCCCGGAACAAAAATTCGCGACGATGGAAAAATCCGAAACAAATGAATAATCGTGCTGAAGAAAATAAAAACTTAACGAACGAAATAAGAACTTAACGAACGAACAATGCGACAACTTCACGCCGTAGCAGGCAGATCGTTTCCGTTCGAGCTCTTGTCAAGTCGTAACTCAGTCGCCTAAGTCGAACATTATTAATAAACCACATAAAAACCTACGAAACTGCATTTCTTTTCAAATTAATCTATTATTAATTTTACATTTTGGTGCCGAAACCCGGGATCGTGAAACGGTGGTGCAATTAAGTGATTAAACTTAATACGAAGCGAAACATTTAAAAAAAAAAAAAAAAACGTGGTGAACGGTTCAGACTAAAGTCATGTTAAATTCGTATCGGGCAGTATACCGCGGCCAAATTACGAAGTTATGTAAAAGCGCGGATGAATATTTATCCTCGTCGATCTCACAACCAGTTGAAGAAAATCGAAATAATTTCGACGTGGTTAAGGAGGATTTATCGGTTCTTCTTCAAAGACTCTCGGCAGCTCAAGATAACCTGAAAAGAGTGAATGCAGAAGTGGAGGCAACCGTGAAATCCGAGGATTTGATGAAGGAATGTGAAGCGGTAGTCGAGTACGAGGACAAGGCCGTTTCATCGATCGCAAGAATTAACCAACGCCTTATGAAGATCCAATTATTCTAACGGGTAACTAACGATTTTGAAAAGCCGGTAATTTCGGGGCTTAACAAAACGTCAATTAAGTTGCCAAAGCTCCAGTTAAAAAAGTTTTCGGGTAATTTTTCGGATTGGCAGTCGTTCTGGGAACAGTTTAAAACTGCGATTCATGAGAACGGCAGCCTGAGTGGAGCTGACAAATTTCATTATCTTCAGTCAGTCCTCCAAAAAAGCGGAATCAATCGAAGGGTTTACTCCAACGGAGTCGTGCTATGATGGTGCAATTGCGTTACTTCGTGAGGAATATTTAGAGAAGATTGTGGACAAGCTTATGCACCAGTTGATGTCGTTGCAAGCTGTGTCTTCTCGTTGTGACGTATCAGGTTTGCGCCATTTGTACAACACAGTTGTTACCTGTACAAGGTCCTTGACAGCACTCAACGTACCAGCTGAGCATTACTCAATCATGCTCAAATCCATTTTGATGAGGTCAATGACCTGCGAATTGCGTGTGGATTTTCATCGGTTAAGTTCATCACAGCCAGAAACCGTAGATCAAGATGCGAATGCAAGCGGAGGCAGTGCAAGCATAAGCACATTACTTGAGTCAGTAAAGGATCGACTCATCCAATTTATTAAAACGGAGGTAGACTCCCTCGAAAAACCTACGTCTACCTCAAAACCAACGGCCAGATTTTCAAAACCGGCAACAGCGGCCGGATTGATGGCATCAACAGGTCTGAACAGCTGTGTATTTTGTAAATCATCAGGCCATGAAACGTCAAAATGTACGGCAAAAATATCGATCGAGCAAAAGAGGCAAATTTTAAAGGTAACCGGACGATGTTTTAAGTGCTCGATAAAGGGACATTCAGCTAAATTCTGTCGAAAGTCCATAAAGTGTGAAAAATGTGAAGGAAAGCACTTGACGTCATTGTATGATCCAAGGTACAAGGCGTTGCATGAGAAAGTCAACGGCCAAAAGGGCGAACCAAATAAGAACGATTCAGAGAATGCAATCAATTTGTGTGCAGCTCATAAATCCACCAGTAATGTTTATTTACAGACCGCGAATGTGTTTGCATCGCCACCGAATTCAACTTCATCGATTTCCTTGCGAGTTGTTTTAGATGGAGGGAGTCAAGTGTCCTTTATCAGAGAAAATATTTCAAGAAAATTAGGACTTCCAATAATAGGGCAACAACATCTCAGTGTCATACCATTCGGAAGTACAAAACTAACTCCTCCAACTAAGTGTAATCGGGTTCGTATGTGCCTTAGAAGTCAACATATCGATAAATTTGCCATTTTAGAAGCAGTAGAAGTACCCAGTATATGCTTAGATGTTCTCGCTGTGCCTAAATCACATGATCCTGCCTTCGAGAAATTCGTATTAGCAGATACTCGAAGACCAGACATACAACTTGAGGAAGGTATTAGTATACTTATAGGAGTGGATTCCTACTGGAATGTTGTGTCCGGCGAGTATGAGCGGATCACGTCAAATCTAACGGCTATTAATACCCTATTTGGCTGGACTCTTCAAGGACCTGTTTATTTAAGTTCTGGAACAAATACAGCTGAAATTACATCACTGAGCGTCACCTTAGCAGATAACGATGAACTGCGTAAATTCTGGGATTTGGAAACCGTAGGCATAAGGTCAAATGAACTATCAGTTCTAAAGAGATTTAAAGATTTTGATAAGACCCATATTAACTATAGAGGTCGTTATTATGAAGTTTCACTACCTTGGAAAGAAAGTAGTGTTGGCTTAAATGACAATAAAATGAACGCATTAATGCGCTTAAAATCGTTAACGAGAGTATTGTCAAGAGATCAAGTAAAGCTAAAAGAATACGATGAAATAATTCGTAATTATATTCGTGAAGGATTTGCAGAGGTCGTGCCTACAAAATACTCAAATGGGCGTGTCTATTACATGCCACACAGAGCAGTCTACAGAGATTACAAGGTCACCACAAAGGTGCGCGTGGTGTTCGATGCATCTTCACACGAGAAAGGATACTCCTCCCTTAACGACCAGTTATGGATAGGAGATAAATTTAATACTGATCTTCTACCTATTTTGCTGCGATTTAGATTGGCCAAATTTGCCATGACGGCGGACGTGGAGAAGGCCTTCCTTCAAATTCATCTGAACGAACGAGATAGAGATTCCCATCGGTTCCTGTGGTACGCGCATCCCGCTTCAATTGGCCAGGAAACTTCACCCATAATAGAGTACAGGATGACGCGAGTGACTTTCGGTGTGTCCAGTAGTCCATTTCTTCTAGCATCGGTAATCCGACAGCATTTAACGAAGTTTCAAGAAAATTCTTACGACAATTGCAAATTGCTGGAGAAATCCTTTTACATCGACGATCCGGTTGTAAGTGTTGACGACTTAGTATCTGCAGAGAAATTATTCAGAGAAGCTACCAACATTATGTCGTCCGCTGGAATGAACTTGAGGAAATGGAACACCAACAATGCAACTTTACGAGACGTTTTTGAGCCTGAAGGTAAAATCGAGAATCCTACATACATACAGTCCTTACTTGTATTACGCTGGTATACAAATTGGGAATTGCTGTTAAGCTTAACTTTGCGATAGATTTTTCGATGCAGAATTCAAAGGGAACGAAACGAGAAGTACTTCAATTACTATCAAGAACATACGATCCGCTTGGTTTCTTGGGACTGTTTACAGTAAGATTGAAGATTCTTTTACAAGATGCTTGGAAGCTTAACTTAGACTGGGACGAAGTACTACCGAAGAGTCTGTTAAAGGCTTATTTGGCTTGGTGTCTAGAATTGATGCAGCTGGAGTTGTTTGTGTTACCAAGACACATTCTAAGCCAAGTTTCCAATAGCGAGGGAAATTTGGAACTACACGTCTTTGCGGATGCAAGCAAAAGGGCTTACGGAACGGTTGCATACATCCGAAGAAGAAATAATGAAACGGTTAATACTAACATGATTTGCTCCAAAAATCGTCTAGCTCCTTTAAAGGGAAATGGTACAGAAGAATTGACAGTTCCAAGATTGGAATTGACAGCAGCATTATTAGCAGCGAGATTAAAAACTTATTTGGTTCAACATCTAAGTTTAAAGTTCAACAACATTTACTTGTGGTCTGATTCGAGAATAGGATTACATTGGATAGCTGGATATTTGACAAGATGGGAGCCGTACGTAAAAAACCGTGTTCGAGAAATTCGGGAATTGACAGGAGAAACATTATGGATGCATTGTTCCGGTAATTCTAACCCGGCTGATTTGTTAACGCGAGAATTGAGGACAGATAAATTTCTGCAGTCAACTTTGTGGTTGAATGGTCCTACTTGGTTGCAGGATCCAGATGCAACGTGGTCATCCGAGATTTCTTCTAATTCTACTTTGCTGATAACAACACCAGATACAATACGAACGAGTCCAGCAGAGGGTAATTCACTAATATCAACGCAACTTTTGCCTTCTGAAAATTTTAGTAGCATGCACAAGTTACTGCGAGTTACCGCATATGTGCTGCGGTTTATACGAAATGTACGGACAAACGAAGGAATCCATGGCTCCTTAATAACAAGTGAAATCGAATATGCTGAACTATACTGGATTAAATACACTCAGAGGTTGGAATATGAAAATGAAATCATGACTCTATCCAAAGGAGAAGTTTTATTGAAGTCGCATATTATAACATTATCACCGTTCATCGATGCTAATGGTGTAATGAGGGTTGGAGGACGTTTACAAATGGCAGATCTACACCCGAATACCATTCATCCAGCAATTCTGCCAAAAAATTCGTCATTCACACAGCATATAGTTAACGACGCTCATTCAAAGACATTTCATGGGGGCGTTAACGCTGTACTTGCGTACGTACGGCAGAAATTTTGTGTAATAAAAGGCCGTCAATTGATTAAAAGCGTCATTTCGAGCTGTGTTATTTGTAAGAGACTTCGCGGTAAAGCCATGTCACAGCCCTTCCCACCGTTACCAAGAGAAAGAATTATAAAGGCCAGGCCATTCGAAATTACCGGAGTAGACTTCGCAGGACCACTATGTATAAAAAAATCAGACGCAAATGATGAACATAAGAAAGTATATATCATGCTTTTAACTTGTGGCGTAATACGTGCGGTTCATTTGGAGATTGTGCCAAATCTTACCACTGAGTCTTGCATAAATGCGCTTCGAAGATTCGTTGCTCGCAGAGGTGTCCCGAAAACATTTTACTCTGACAATGCCAAAACTTTCAAAAGAGCTGCGGTGGAGCTAAACGAGTTAGGGAAGCTGGTTAACAGTACTACTTTACACGATTTCGTTGTCCAACAAGGAGCAGATTGGAATTTCATTGTTGAACGCGCTACCTGGTGGGGAGGATGGTGGGAAAGACTCATCAGAACAGTAAAGGATGCTTTAAAAGCGACACTGGGCCGATCTGTACTCAACATCGACCAACTACAAACTATACTGACGGAGGTAGAGTTTACAATCAATTCAAGACCGTTGACATATATAAGTAATGATATTCGAGATCTTGAACCGCTGACCCCATCTCATATATTGATGGGAAATACTCCAAATACTTTGCCGTCGTTGGATGCAAGGTACTCGAAAATTTGCATGAATGTCAATATAAGGAACCAATGGAAGCATCGTCAAGCGCTTGCAAAGAAATTCTGGGTCCGATGGACTACAGAATATCTACAACAATTAAAAACAGCTCATTATTCACCGACAACGCATTCTTCATCAATGAACGTTGGAGATGTTATCCTTTTATTTGAAAAGGGATCACCGCGGATTCTGTGGAAACTAGCAATAATTGAGGCCATTTTCCCTGGACGAGATGGCAAAATTCGGGCATGCGAAATACGGTTGCCTAATGGGACGAAATTACGAAGACCTGTACAACATCTGTACCCTCTAGAGATCAACTCCCATTCCGGGCCGGAGGATGAAGAAAATAAAAACTTAACGAACGAAATAAGAACTTAACGAACGAACAATGCCACAACGTTTCCGTTCGAGCTCTTGTCAAGTCGTAACTCAGTCGCCTAAGTCGAACATTATTAATAAACCACATAAAAACCCACGAAACTGCATTTCATTCCAAATTAATCTATTATTAATTTTACACGTGCAAGGCAAAACCATTTCAAAGTAGATACGGACTACATCAAAAAAAATCTGTCCGCTATTTAGAGGTATAATATTCTGTAAATACTCGTAATATATTGGTTTTTTTGTGTCCGCGTCCGTTTTAGAGAGGATCCGCTATTAAGAGGTGCTAACCAATGGAAAACCATACCTAATTCATTAGGGAATAAAGAACTGTCCTCTATAGGGAGGTGTCCGGTTTTCGGAGGTGTCCGGTAATAGAAGTTTCACGTACTTCTTTCGGTATTATTTTCGGGTTGAGAATTGCCTTCAGAAGTGTTAAGATCTGCTTGGTTTATTTTCGAATGCTCTTCTCTTTATTCTGCGAAGGGCGTCCGCGATGGAATTATGACTTCCTTTTTTATAACTAATCTCATAGTCGAATTCTTCGAGTTTAAGTCGCCATCGGATGAGTTTGGAATTGGCTTCTTTAAAATTCATGAGATATCGAAGGGGTTGATGGTCTGTAACTATTTTGAATTTCCTACCAAATAAATACGGTCGGAAGTATTTTGTGGCCCACACTATTGCCAATAGTTCTTTTTCTACTGTTGAGTAGTTTATCTCTGAAAATGTTAATGTCCTACTAGCGTAACAAACCGGGAGGTCACTACCAATAGTACCTTGAGACAGTACTGCGCCTATTGCATAATTGCTGGCATCTGTGGTTAAGATAAATGGTTTGTCGAAATTTGGGTATTGTAAAATGGGGTCGTTGGTAAGGAGGTCTTTGCATGCTTCAAATGATTTAATGTATTCATTCGTTTGTTCAATTTTTTCCTTTTTTCAGGCATTGAGTTAGTGCCTTTGTTAAATGAGCGAAGTCTTTAATGAACTTCCGATAATATCCAAGGAGTCCGATGAATTCCTTGATTTCGGTTTGAGTTTTAGGAATAGGATATTCCTTAATTGCTCGGATTTAAGCCGTTTTTATACTCTAGATGAAATCATACAGAGTATTATAAGTTTAATCCAGCCCAAAAGTTTGTAACGCATAGAACCAAGCCTCGGACGAAAAAAAGTTATATATTATTTTTTGTTTATTTGTGGCCAAAAACCTCAAATCCGCCTGACGTCCGTCCGTCCGTCCGTCCGTCCGTCCGTCCGTCCGTCCGTCCGTCCGTCCGTCCGTCCGTCCGTCCGTCCGTCCGTCCTTCCGTCCGTCCGTCCGTCCGTCCGTCCGTCCGTCTGTCCGTGAACACGATAACTCAAGAACGCCTTCACCTAGGATATTGAAATTTTGAATCTGGATGTTTGGTTGAATTTGTAAGGCTAAGTTCGTTAACGGGCAAAATCGTCCTACTCCTTCGAGTAGCTGCCATACAAAATGTCCTTAAAACACGTGTTCAAGAATATTGGTCCATAACTTCAGAAGGGTTTAAGCTACAACTTTGAAATTTTGTATGTGTTATTTTTCCAATAGTTGAAGCTAAATATATGATTATGAAAAAAATCCTGTTAGTCCTTCGTGTAGCTGCCATACAAATATCCTGTCAAAATGTATTCACTTAATTTACGAAACCCACTATAACTCAAGTAATCTCTTAGCTACGAATTCGGAATTTTGTACAAATTAGTTTTGAGTGAAAAGGAAGTTCGAGTTTACTAATCAGCAAAATCCTTTTTCTCCTTCTGGTAGCTGCCATACAAAATGTCCTTAAAACACGTGTTCAAGAATATTGGTCGAAAACTTCAGAAGGGTGTAAGCTACGACTTTGAAATTTTGTATGTGTTATTTTTCCAATAGTTCAATCTAAATATATGATTATGAAGAAAATCCTATTAGTCCTTCGTGTAGCTGCCATACAAATATCCTGTTAAAATGTCTTCACTTAATCTACGGAACCCACTATAACTCAAGTAATCTTTTAGCTATGAACTCGGAATTTTGTAGAAATTAGTTTTGAGTAAGAACGAAGTTCGAGTTTACTAGTCAGCGAAATCCTTTTACTCCTTCTGGGTGCTGCCATACAAAATGTCCTTAAGACACGTGTTCAACAATATTTTTCGATAACTTTTGAACGCTTCAAGCTACGAATTTGAAATTTTGTACACGTTCATTTTTAAATGGTTCCAAGGAAAAGGATAAATATGTAAGAAATCGAGTGAGTCCTTCCTGCACCTCCCATGTGAAAGTCCTTCAAAAAGGACTTTTTTTTCGATGACTTACCCAGTTCAAGATATGAAATTAAACACTGAATATTGTCTTTTAGTTTTGAGTAGCAATCTAATGGCAGTCCTTAATAAAGGACATACAACATGCACACACGTAATTCTACTTTATCCCCAACTACAATATAAATCGGAGTTCAGTATTCATCTAGAGTATTATACGATTGGCTTGCAGCCGATCGTGACTGCAGTATGTTTATACTCTAGATGAAATCATATAGAGTATTATAAGTTTAATCCAGCCCAAAAGTTTGTAACGCATAGAACCAAGCCTCGGACGAAAAAAAGTTATTTATTATTTTTTGTTTATTTGTGGCCAAAAACCACAAATCCGCTTGACGTCCGTCCGTCCGTCCGTCCATCCGTCCGTCCGTCTGTCCGTCCGTCTGTCCGTGAACACGATAACTCAAGAACGCCTTCACCTAGGATCTTGATATTTTGAATCTGGGTGTTTGGTTAAATTTGTAAGGCTAAGTTCGTTAACGGGCAAAATCGTCCTACTCCTTCGGGTAGCTGCCATACAAAATGTCCTTAAACACGTGTTCAAGAATATTGGTCAATAACTTCAGAAGGGTTTAATCTACGACATTGAAATTTTGTATGTGTTATTTTTCCAATAGTTGGAGCTAAATGTACGATTATGAAGAAAATCCTATTAGTCCTTCGTGTAGCTCCCATACAAATATCCTGTCAAATTGTATTCACTTAATTTACGAAACTCACTATAACTCAAGTAATCTTTTAGCTACGAATCTGGAATTTTTTACAAATTAGTTTTGAGTGAAAAGAAAGTTCGAGCTTACTAGTCAGGGAAATCCTTTTACTCGTTCTGGTAGCTGCCATACAAAATGTCCTTAAAACACTTGTTTAAGAATATTGGCCGATAACTTCAGAAGGGTTTAAGCTACGTCTTTGAAATTTAGTATGTGCTATTTTTCCAATATTTGCAGCTTAATGTATGATTATGAAGAAAATCCCATTAGTCCTTCGTGTAGCTGCCATACAAATATCCTGTCAAAACGTCTTCACTTAATTTACGGAACTTACTATAACTCAAGTAATCTTTTAGCTATGAATTGGAAATTTTGTACAAATTAGTTTTGAGTAAGAACGAAGTTGGAATTTACTTATCAGCGAAATCCTTTCACTTCTTCTGGTAGCTGCCATACAAAATGTCCTTAAGACACGTGTTCAACAATATTTTTCATTAACTTTTGAACGCTTCAAGCTACGAATTTGAAATTTTGTACACATTCATTTTTAAATGGTTCCAAGGAAAAGGATAAATATGTAAGAAATCGAGTGAGTCCTTCCTGCACCTCCCATGTGAAAGTCCTTCAAAAATTAAATTTTTTTTCGATGACTTACCCAGTTTAAAATATGAAATTAAACACTGAATATTGTCTTTTAGGTGTGAGTAGCAATCAAATGGGTGTCCTTAATAAAGGACATACAACATGCACACACATAATTCTACTTTATCCCCAACTACAATATAAATCGGAGTTCAGTATTCATCTAGAGTATTATACGATTGGGTTGCAGCCGATCGTGACTGCAGTATGTTTTTTATGTCCCTTGTATCCAATTCAATCTGATGAAATCCACTGGCAAAGTCAAGAGTTGAGAAATACATTGATTTCCCGAGTTTGTTAAAAATATCTGTCTTATCCTTCTTTTTAAGAACGATCCACACAGGTGAACTCCAAGAGGAATAACTTGGCCGAATTATTCTCTGCTTTAACATATTTTGGATTTGGTTCTTAGCCTCGGCTTTGTGGACATCTGGATATCTGTACGACTCGGTATAAAGGGGGATATTATCTGTAGTTGAGATACGATGCTTAATTTTGCTCGTGAAAGTTAGCTGCTGACCTTCATGAAAGAATATGTCATCATATTCCTTGCATGTTTTGAAGAGCATTTCTCTTTCCTCTGTATTGAGATGAAAGGTTCGTAAAATTTGGGTGATATCTTCTGATGTTAAATTAAAATATGATTCACATGCTTTATCATAATGGATATTGAAATTATTGATTTCAGCGAAATCGGAATGAGAAAATTCTGTAACCTTAAGGGGTTGTTCTAAAAACAGGACTTCTGATTTATTTCAAGTGTTTGAGACTTCTATGAGACTGTACCATTCTTTTGCACTATATACGCCTTCTGATATATAGATATTAGGTTTGATTTCAGTTTCCCCAATATATATATCTCCGTTTTGAATATCAAGTGTGTTGGTGATTATATTTGTTTGAGGTGGGACTATATATTTATTTGACATGAAGTTCGATTTTAAGAGAAGTTTTTGGATGGCATTTTTTTGTGATATGAACTTCTTGACCCAAATCTACTTTAGCTTCTAGTGCTGTAAGTGCATCTAGTCCTAGGAGTCCATCGAAGTAGGCATGGAATTTAAAGACGAGAAATTTGGTATCATCTGGTTGATTAAACTCTTGAAAATTTGAGAGGTGTACTTCTTTGTTAATGGTATGTTCATTGAGAATAGTTGTAATGGTAATGGGTTTCATGTCGATAAGATCTTCGGGTTAAACAAACTGGGGGTTAATAAAAGAATGGGATGCTCCAGTGTCTATTAGAAATTTAAGTGAGCGTCCAAAAGGAGATGAGATATTTATGTACGGAGTACGGATCCATGTTTATTAATGTCTAAGAACCCGATTGATTGGTTGAGGCATCTAGTGGAAAATTTTGATCGTCCACTTAATTTTCAGAGTATCCTGTATCTGTTTCTGAAGGAGAGATATCGTACTGATAATTATCAGGATTTTCATAGTAATATTCATCTAATTCTTGCATGTAGGGAAGAACGTCAAGTTGCGCATTTTCTTCAGCCAAATTCACATTCCCTACAAAATTGGATGGTCTGTTGGATCTAAAAATTGTTGAGCCTATTTGGTTCTGGTTTCGGTGGATTAGGGAGGCTTTGCCTGGTTTGTTGCGATCGCTGTTGTTGGGGTACAGATTGCTGTTGTCTTGGCTGGATAAATTGGTTTGGTTGTGGTGTTCGATTTTGATAGTTATTATTAGAGAAAGGATTAAAAGCTTGTCTTAGCTGAGTCTGATTTGCATATTGAGACGGTCGAAATCCATTGGTTTGAAATGAATTTTGTTGGTATGGGGTAGGTTGGCGGGGATTTTGCGTCGGAGGTGTTTTGTGCGGTGGTTGATATGTGCTTACTTGATAAGGATTTTAAATAGGTGTCATATATTGTGTTGGTCGATAGGTGGTTGTTTGAAATGGAGTTTGAATTGGTGATAAATATTGATTTGGTCGGTATGTGCTCGTAAATTATCCAAATTGGTTTCTGTGTAATGGGTGCTGTTGAGGTCTTTGACGTTGTGTTGGATAATCTTATTTAAATGGATCAAGAAATACTGGACCACGATAAACTTTAGTATAATATATACTCTGTTCTTTGATGCAATACGAAAATGCTACCGCTAATGATTCCGGTTTCATTGCGCATATTACAGAACCTAGTGGTTCGCGAAGCCCGCTTAAAAATGCGTTCAGACACATGTCTGAGTAAAGTCCCCTTTTTGCACTTATTACATTTGATTCTTTCTCATGTATTTGTACATGATTGTTGATGTTTGAATGCATTTGCATAGCTTCACTATAAAACTGCTCTATCGTATTATTTCCTTGTCGAACAGAGTGCAGATCCCTTATGAGAGATGTTTCATTTCGTTTATCGGAATAATGCAAGGTTAGATTCTCTTTGATGTTTTTCCATACCAACGGGGTTCCATAAATATTAAGAACCTCGTTGGCTGGTCCAATTATTTTGTTTCTTATGGCTCTCAAGAGGAGTTGCCCATATGATGTATCATTGGTTATGGTTATCAATGCGAGAATTTCCTCCAAATTATTATGGAAATCAAACAGTAGCCTGGGGTTACCGTCAAATTTAGGTAGGTCACCGATAGCATCCGGCACACGAAGTGAATTGAAAATATCCGTTGTGGTAATTTGAACAGGTTCTTCCTGAGGGACAAGAGCCGGTATTTCAGGTTGTAATGGGTCATTCTGCATGTTTACGTGATACTGGAGCTCGGTCATAGATATACCTGGACTTTTTAAATTTTTACACGACCGCGAAAATGTTCTAAAAACTTTGTTTATCTGCGAAGGAAGATTTGATAACCTCGCTAAATTCGAATCACTCTGGGTTGCACGTAATTTAAATTCGGTACACTCACTTTCACTTTCTTTAATTGGGCTTAAATTATTCCTATAATATGGCTTATGGCTAGGTTTAAGGAAAGACATGGAAGGAGAGCAAGGATTCCAAAAAGATAATCCAAATTGACTTACATTAGAAATATTATAGCTCCCTGGCTAAACATTATTTCACGATGATCCGTCGTTGATAACGTTTATATGGTCCACCCGAGAGTTGATCGTCGATAGTCTTTGGGATGCAGGTTTCCATTTTTTTTTTCACTCGCGCTGAGTACCACTTAGCACCGATACTCTTTCGTTGTTGCTTTTTATTTTACGCACGATACTGACCTACGGAGCAGTCAAACTTTTCACTTGAAATCGATAATCCGTCGATAACCGTTTTAAGTCTAATAGTTGTGAAAGAAAAAAAACCAATAGACTGCGCCAGCTATGGATCGTGATTCCTTTAACAACATAAAAAAATAACATATTAAAGAAAAGAATATCTTTTAATTTTGGAATGACTTTATTCGGTGAGAATTGACTAACAACTGTAACTAGATCTTTGCCAAATGCACTTTTAATAACTTAAATTGCAAAGGTAACGTCTACAATTTTACGGTAGCTACCTTTGTATTTTTCTGTGGAAAATTTACAATTTAGTTCTCAAATTAATTAGGTTCTCATGTTAAAGACTTTTCATTTATGTTGTGTGGGAACTTGCTGAAGTCGTCACGTGGATCGGTGGGATATTCGTAACTCGCGCCACGTGAAGTTGGAAATGGTCAGTGAGTAGACGAAGCAGGCCGCGCGGATGTCAGTTAATTTTATGTGGCTGGGATGCGTTCGGAAATTAACTCGGGTAGAGTTAGAGTTACCTTCAGAGTTAACTAACCCATTCAAATGAGATTAAACTCTTCTCTGATATTTAGGAACGGATAGAGTTACCCGAGAGTCATATTCAGAGTTGACATGAAATTGAAGTTTGATAATTTCATTTGATGTGTGATTTTTTTTAAATTGGAGAAAAATGAAGTGGTATTTCAAAGTTTTATAGCTGCAACTAAAGATTTTCGACAAAAGTTTACACTGACAAGCAATGTATACAAAAATACTGACCCCTTGATGTTTCGGGTGACATGACGTTTCTAACTCCTTGTAACCCAGCTCATGACTAGAGTTAGTAAAGTTACTCCTTTTTACTCTACTCTGTCATTTTCGAACGCAACTCTATTACGTCATTAGATTAAAATTAACTCTACTCTACATTTCCGAACGATTTTTTTTACTCTACTCTTACTCGAGTTAATTTCCGAACACGTCCCTGTGGATTTTCTTGACGAAAATTTGTCTTTCCGTTTTTGTCGGTATTTCGGCGGTATCGTGTCCGATTGAATCAAAGCTACAAGTGTCGGGGAAAAGACGCGACTTTCATGTGTGCTTTTAGAGCGAGGATTTCCAATCTGCTGATCAACCACGGTACCATAACTGCGAAACAAAAACTCGGAGAAAATCCGATGACAAAGGGATGGTATTAAAACACCATAAATACAAAAAAAAACCCCATCGTTACGTGTAGCACTAGGCGGTGGATTACATTTGCATAACGGCTCGCATGACCTCCGATCGAGACCTTGTCCAGCTGCTATCATCTGTCGACATTTTCCTGCCATTGGTAAAAGATTTCAAACAAATTTTATCATTACCTAACTTGTAATAAAATCTTTATTGAATTGTAAACAAAGCCGCCTGCAGACGTCTTCGTTGATACAGTGGAATCAAATCGAAACTATATTCGTGTCGAATGCACTATGGAAATGAACAGCAAAAAGAAACCAGAGCCGATCCAGTTAGGACAGCGAAGAATTATCGGTAACATCATCGACGTCATTATCAAATCTGGTCGAGGCCAGAGCAACAACATCGATATCATCAAGTTCGCCGATAACTACGACAAGAATTGCAGAACCCTTACAGTATGCAACCAGTGATATTCCATCGTGCACAGCGCCCCACAAAAGGACTTCATCCTAGGAATTGACACCACCTTTTTCTCCATATTGCTTAAACCCCGCGGCTGACACGAAGCTGAGCCGAAAAGAAAACTTGCCTTTTCATGTTTACTTATTTGATATGTTCTATAGAATAAAATAATACAAAATTTCAAAGACGTAGCTTAAACCGTTCTGAAGTTATCGACCAATATTCTTGAACACGTGTTTTAAGTACATTTTGTATGGCAGCTACCCGAAGGAGTAAGACGATTTTACCCGTTAACGAACTTAGCCTTACAAATTCAACCAAACATCTAGATTCAAAATTTCAAGATCCTAGGTGAAGGCGTTCTTGAGTTATCGTGTTCACGGACAGACGGACGGACGTCAAGCCGATTTGAGGTTTTTGGCCACAAATAAACAAAAATAACATACAACTTTTTTTCGTCCGAGGCTTGGTTCTATGCGTTACAAACTTTTGGGCTGGATTAAACTTATAATACTCTATATGATTTCATCTAGAGTATAAAATTGTTTTAGTCGATGGCATGTAAATGGTGATTTAAAATGAAATATTAAGAAACAAATAAAAAGGAAATCGATAGGTGACATCTGCCTCGTTACTTCTCTAAACAAAAACGATACCATTGTTTTGTGTCGCTCCTTTTTATCGTATCTTAAGTAGTATCCTCATTTTCTATGCATAGTTTATCATCTGATCTGATTTAATTAAGCATATTAATTATATGCGAAACAAAAATCATTCCGATTTACTTTTACATCTTTTGTTTTAAACCCAGATTTTCGAAATTGTTAACAATGGAAAATTGTTTTTGGCGTGGCCATAAGCCAGCAAGGAAAATGCATAATATTTTGCAAGGTGTAACAAATCAAAAGGAAAAACATACTGCAGTCACGATCGGCTGCAAGCCAATCGTATAATACTCTAGATGAATACTGAACTCCGATTTATATTGTAGTTAGGGATAAAGTGGAATGACGTGTGTGCATGTTGTATGTCCTTTATTAAGGACTGCCATTAGATTGCTACTCAAACCTAAAAGACAATATTCAGTGTTTAATTTCATATCTTGAACTGAGTAAGTCATCGAAAAAAAATTTCCTTTTCGAAGTACTTTCGCATGGGAGGTGCAGGAAGGACTCACTCGATTTCTTACATATTTATCCTTTTCATTGGAGCCATTTAAAAATGAACGTGTACAAAATTTCAAATTCGTAGCTTCAAGCGTTCAAAAGTTATCGAAAAATATTGTTGAACACGTGTCTTAAGGACATTTTGTATGGCAGCTACCAGAAGGAGTAAACGGATTTCGCTGATTAGTAAACTCGAACTTCGTTTTTACTCAAAACTAATTTGTACAAAATTTCCAATTCATAGCTAAAAGATTACTTGAGTTATATTAAGTTCCGTAAATTAAGTGAAGACGTTTTGTCAGGGTATTTGTATGGCAGCTACACGAAGGACTAATAGGATTTTCTTCATAATCATATATTTAGCTCCAACTATTGGAAAAATAACACATGCAAAATTTCAATGTCGTAGCTTAAACCCTTCTGAAGTTATCGACCAATATTCTTGAACACGTGTTTTAAGGACATTTTGTATGGCAGCTACCCGAAGGAGTAGGACGATTTTGCCCGTTAACGAACTTAGCCTTACAAATTCAACCAAACATCCAGATTCAAAATATCAAGATCCTAGGTGAAGGCGTTCTTGAGTTATCGTGCTAACGGACAGACGGACGGACGGACGGACGGACGGACGGACGGACGGACGGACGGACGGACGGACGGACGGACGTCAAGCGGATTTGAGGTTTTTGGCCACAAATAAACAAAAAATAATATATAACTTTTTTTCGTCCGTGGTTTAGTTCTATGCGTTACAAACTTTTGGGCTGGATTAAACTTATAATACTCTATATGATTTCATCTAGAGTATAAAAACATACTGCAGTCACAATCGGCTGCAAGCCAATCGTACAATACTCTAGATGAATGCTGAATTCCGATTTATATTGTAGTTGGGGATAAAGTAGAATTACGTGTGTGCATGTTGTATGTCCTTTATTAAGGACTGCCATTAGATTGCTACTCAAAACTAAAAGACAATATTCAGTGTTTAATTTCATATCTTGAACTGGGTAAGTCATCGAAAAAAAATGTCCTTTTTGAAGGACTTTCACATGGGAGGTGCAGGAAGGATTCACTCGATTTATATTTAAAAATGAACGTGTACAACATTTCAAATTCATAGCTTGAAGCGTTCAAAAGTTATCGAAAAATATTGTTGAACACGTATCTTAAGGACATTTTGTATGGCAGCTACCAGAAGGAGTTAAAGGATTTCGCTGATTAGTAAACTCGAACTTCGTTTTTACTCAAAACTAATTTGTAGAGATGGGAAATTCGGATCTTTTCACTGAACCGGTTCACCGGATCTCGTTCTTTTCATTGAACCGGCTCTTTGAGCCGGTTCAAAAGATCCAGGTGGATCTTTTGCACTGCCGTACAAGGGGACTGCAGATTAATATTGAAAAACCGAAAACTAATTTAAAAAAAAAATTGTGAATAAATTATGAGCTTTAATGAAAATACTCAAAGTAGATTATTTTAAGGCAGTGCTGGGTATTGCGGGAAATAATAGGAACCTAGTTTTAAAAAATATTGGCTCTAGTCCTGGATTTGACGGCATAACAATTGAGTGTCTAAAAATATTAAAAGATTGTATCTCAAAGCCTCTTACATACTTAATTATTTTTAACCTTTCGAAGAATGTATACCCTAAAATTTAGTAAACACTCAACAATTATTGACTTATTTCCTTAATATATATCGTTGGAAAAATAATTGAAAAGGTTGCAAAGTAGAAATTAATGAGTTTCTTTAAAAGACATAAAATATTCAACGAAAGTGTTAATATTTCTATGGCAAGAGCGAAGCGCACGTCAGCCTAACATGAACGCGAAAAGAGAGTTTTAATCCTTTTAGCCACGCAGCGCTGCGTAAAAGGTAGTTGGAGCGTATCGCGCGTCAGCCAAACATGAACGCGAAAACAGAGTTTGAATCCCTTTAGCCCTGCAAATTTTGAGATAGCGATATCTTTTAATTTCAAGTCGAGCGGGGAGTGAAACAAATTGAAATTGACTTAAAAGTGGAAATACCATTAATGAAACATACTGCAGTCACGATCGGCTGCAAGCCAATCGTATAATACTCTAGATGAATACTGAACTCCGATTTATATTGTAGTTGGGTATAAAGTAGAATTACGTGTGTGCATGTTGTATGTCCTTTATTAAGGACTGCTATTAGATTGCTACTCAAAACTAAAAGACAATATTCAGTGTTTAATTTCATACCTTGAACTGGGTAAGTCATCGAAAAAAATGTCCTTTTTGAAGGACTTTCACATGGGAAGAGCAGGAAGGACTCACTCGATTTCTTACATATTTATCCTTTTCCTTGGAACCATTCAAAAATTAACGTGTACAAAATTTCAAATTCGTAGCTTGAAGCGTTCAAAAGTTATTGGAAAATATTGTTGAACACGTGTTTTAAGGATATTTTGTATGGCAGCTACCAGAAGGAGTGAAAGGATTTCGCTGATTAGTAAACTCGAACTTCCTTTTCACTCAAAACTAACTTGTACAAAATTCCGAATTCGTAGCTAAAAGATTACTTGAGTTATAGTGAGTTTCGTAAATTAAGTGAATACATTTTGACAGGATATTTGTATGACAGCTACACGAAGGACTAACAGGATTTTCTTCATAATCATATATTTAGCTCCACCTATTGGAAAAATAACACATACAAAATTTCAATGACGTAGCTTAAACCCTTCTGAAGCTATCGACCAATATTCTTGAACACGTGTTTTAATGACATTTTGTATGGCAGCTACCAGAAGGAGTAAAAGGATTTCGCTGATTAGTAAACTCCGACTTTGTTTTCACTCAAAACTGACTTGTACAAAATTCCGAATTCGTAGCTAAAGGATTACTTGAGTTATAGTGAGTTTCGTAAATTAAGTGAATACATTTTGACAGGATATTTGTATGGCAGCTACACGAAGGACTAAAAGGATTTTCTTCATAATTATATATTTAGCTCCAACTATTGGAAAAATAACACATACAAAATTTCAAAGACGTAGCTTAAACCCTTCTGAAGTTATCGACCAATATTCTTGAACACGTGTTTTAAGGACATTTTGTATGGCAGCTACCCGAAGGAGTAGGACGATTTTTCCCGTTAACGAACTTAGCCTTACAAATTCAACCAAACATCCAGATTCAAAATTTCATGATCCTAGGTGAAGGCGTTCTTGAGTTATCGTGCTAACGGACAGACGGACGGACGGACGGACGGACGGACGGACGGACGGACGGACGGACGTCAGGCCGATTTGACGTTTTTGGCCACAAATAAACAAAAAATAATATATAACTTTTTTT
Source organism: Beris morrisii (assembly GCA_951812415.1). Classification (NCBI taxonomy): domain Eukaryota; kingdom Metazoa; phylum Arthropoda; class Insecta; order Diptera; family Stratiomyidae; genus Beris; species Beris morrisii. The sequence goes on from OX638313.1 coordinate 78,588,776, forward strand.
CGTCCGAGGCTTGGTTCTATGCGTTACAAACTTTTGGGCTGGATTAAACTTATAATACTCTATATGATTTCATCTAGAGTATAAAAATGTAAATATTCGTTTTGGAGTTTGGGGACACCCAACACTAATATAATAATACTTTTTCCTAAATATATCTATCTCCTCTTTTCAATTTATAATCTTTAATATTCCATCTTTAATCTTCAATTTTCAATCTTCAATTTTCAATATTCAATCTTCAATATTCAATTTTCAATCATCAAACTTCAATCTTCAATCTTCAATCTTCAAACTTCAATCATCAAACTTCAATCATCAAACTTCAATCATCAAACTTTAATCATCAATCATCAATCATCAATCATCAATCATCAATCATCAATCATCAATCATCAATCATCAATCATCAATCATCAATCATCAATCATCAATCATCAATCATCAATCATCAATCATCAATCATCAATCATCAATCATCAATCATCAATCATCAATCATCAATCATCAATCATCAATCATCAATCATCAATCATCAATCATCAATCATCAATCATCAATCATCAATCATCAATCATCAATCATCAATCATCAATCATCAATCATCAATCATCAATCATCAATCATCAATCATCAATCATCAATCATCAATCATCAATCATCAATCATCAATCATCAATCATCAATCATCAATCATCAATCATCAATCATCAATCATCAATCATCAATCATCAATCATCAATCATCAATCATCAATCATCAATCATCAATCATCAATCATCAATCATCAATCATCAATCATCAATCATCAATCATCAATCATCAATCATCAATCATCAATCATCAATCATCAATCATCAATCATCAATCATCAATCATCAATCATCAATCATCAATCATCAATCATCAATCATCAATCATCAATCATCAATCATCAATCATCAATCATCAATCATCAATCATCAATCATCAATCATCAATCATCAATCATCAATCATCAATCATCAATCATCAATCATCAATCATCAATCATCAATCATCAATCATCAATCATCAATCATCAATCATCAATCATCAATCATCAATCATCAATCATCAATCATCAATCATCAATCATCAATCATCAATCATCAATCATCAATCATCAATCATCAATCATCAATCATCAATCATCAATCATCAATCATCAATCATCAATCATCAATCATCAATCATCAATCATCAATCATCAATCATCAATCATCAATCATCAATCATCAATCATCAATCATCAATCATCAATCATCAATCATCAATCATCAATCATCAATCATCAATCATCAATCATCAATCATCAATCATCAATCATCAATCATCAATCATCAATCATCAATCATCAATCATCAATCATCAATCATCAATCATCAATCATCAATCATCAATCATCAATCATCAATCATCAATCATCAATCATCAATCATCAATCATCAATCATCAATCATCAATCATCAATCATCAATCATCAATCATCAATCATCAATCATCAATCATCAATCATCAATCATCAATCATCAATCATCAATCATCAATCATCAATCAACAATCATCAATCATCAATCATCAATCATCAATCATCAATCATCAATCATCAATCATCAATCATCAATCATCAATCATCAATCATCAATCATCAATCATCAATCATCAATCATCAATCATCAATCATCAATCATCAATCATCAATCATCAATCATCAATCATCAATCATCAATCATCAATCATCAATCATCAATCATCAATCATCAATCATCAATCATCAATCATCAATCATCAATCATCAATCATCAATCATCAATCATCAATCATCAATCATCAATCATCAATCATCAATCATCAATCATCAATCATCAATCATCAATCATCAATCATCAATCATCAATCATCAATCATCAATCATCAATCATCAATCATCAATCATCAATCATCAATCATCAATCATCAATCATCAATCATCAATCATCAATCATCAATCATCAATCATCAATCATCAATCATCAATCATCAATCATCAATCATCAATCATCAATCATCATTGATGATTGATGAATCATCAATCATCAATCATCAATCATCAATCATCAATCATCAATCATCAATCATCAATCATCAATCACCAATCATCAATCATCAATCATCAATCATCAATCATCAATCATCAATCATCAATCATCAATCATCAATCATCAATCATCAATCATCAATCATCAATCATCAATCATCAATCATCAATCATCAATCATCAATCATCAATCATCAATCATCAATCATCAATCATCAATCACCAATCATCAATCACCAATCATCAATCATCAATCAACAATCATCAATCATCAATCATCAATCATCAATCATCAATCATCAATCATCAATCATCAATCATCAATCATCAATCATCAATCATCAATCATCAATCATCAATCATCAATCATCAATCATCAATCATCAATCATCAATCATCAATCATCAATCATCAATCATCAATCATCAATCATCAATCATCATTGATGATTGATGAATCATCAATCATCAATCATCAATCATCAATCATCAATCATCAATCATCAATCATCAATCATCAATCATCAATCATCAATCATCAATCATCAATCATCAATCATCAATCATCAATCATCAATCATCAATCATCAATCATCAATCATCAATCATCAATCATCAATCATCAATCATCAATCATCAATCATCAATCATCAATCATCAATCATCAATCATCAATCAACAATCATCAATCATCAATCATCAATCATCAATCATCAATCATCAATCATCAATCATCAATCATCAATCATCAATCATCAATCATCAATCATCAATCATCAATCATCAATCATCATTGATGATTGATGATTGATGAATCATCAATCATCAATCATCAATCATCAATCATCAATCATCAATCATCAATCATCAATCATCAATCATCAATCATCAATCATCAATCATCAATCATCAATCATCAATCATCAATCATCAATCATCAATCATCAATCATCAATCATCAATCATCAATCATCAATCATCAATCATCAATCATCAATCATCAATCATCAATCATCAATCATCAATCATCAATCATCAATCATCAATCATCAATCATCAATCATCAATCATCAATCATCAATCATCAATCATCAATCATCAATCATCAATCATCAATCATCAATCATCAATCATCAATCATCAATCATCAATCACCAATCATCAATCATCAATCAACAATCATCAATCATCAATCATCAATCATCAATCATCAATCATCAATCATCAATCATCAATCATCAATCATCAATCATCAATCATCAATCATCAATCATCAATCATCAATCATCAATCATCAATCATCAATCATCAATCATCAATCATCAATCATCAATCATCAATCATCAATCATCAATCATCAATCATCAATCATCAATCATCAATCATCAATCATCAATCATCAATCATCAATCATCAATCATCAATCATCAATCATCAATCAACAATCATCAATCATCAATCATCAATCATCAATCATCAATCATCAATCATCAATCATCAATCATCAATCATCAATCATCAATCATCAATCATCAATCATCAATCATCAATCATCAATCATCAATCATCAATCATCAATCATCAATCATCAATCATCAATCATCAATCATCAATCATCAATCATCAATCATCAATCATCAATCATCAATCATCAATCATCAATCATCATTGATGATTGATGATTGATGAATCATCAATCATCAATCATCAATCATCAATCATCAATCATCAATCATCAATCATCAATCATCAATCATCAATCATCAATCATCAATCATCAATCATCAATCATCAATCATCAATCATCAATCATCAATCATCAATCATCAATCATCAATCATCAATCATCAATCATCAATCATCAATCATCAATCATCAATCATCAATCATCAATCATCAATCATCAATCATCAATCATCAATCATCAATCATCAATCATCAATCATCAATCATCAATCATCAATCATCAATCATCAATCATCAATCATCAATCATCAATCATCAATCATCAATCATCAATCATCAATCATCAATCATCAATCATCAATCATCAATCATCAATCATCAATCATCAATCATCAATCATCAATCATCAATCATCAATCATCAATCATCAATCATCAATCATCAATCATCAATCATCAATCATCAATCATCAATCATCAATCATCAATCATCAATCATCAATCATCAATCATCAATCATCAATCATCAATCATCAATCATCAATCATCAATCATCAATCATCAATCATCAATCATCAAACTTCAATCATCAAACTTCAATCATCAAACTTCAATCATCAATCATCAATCATCAATCATCAATCATCAATCATCAATCATCAATCATCAATCATCAATCATCAATCATCAATCATCAATCATCAATCATCAATCATCAATCATCAATCATCAATCAACAATCATCAATCATCAATCATCAATCATCAATCATCAATCATCAATCATCAATCATCAATCATCAATCATCAATCATCAATCATCAATCATCAATCATCAATCATCAATCATCAATCATCAATCATCAATCATCAATCATCAATCATCAATCATCAATCATCAATCATCAATCATCAATCATCAATCATCAATCATCAATCATCAATCATCAATCATCAATCATCAATCATCAATCATCAATCATCAATCATCAATCATCAATCATCAATCATCATTGATGATTGATGATTGATGATTGATGATTGATGATTGATGATTGATGAATCATCAATCATCAATCATCAATCATCAATCATCAATCATCAATCACCAATCATCAATCATCAATCAACAATCATCAATCATCAATCATCAATCATCAATCATCAATCATCAATCATCAATCATCAATCATCAATCATCAATCATCAATCATCAATCATCAATCATCATTGATGATTGATGATTGATGATTGATGATTGATGAATCATCAATCATCAATCATCAATCATCAATCATCAATCATCAATCATCAATCATCAATCATCAATCATCAATCATCAATCATCAATCATCAATCATCAATCATCAATCATCAATCATCAATCATCAATCATCAATCATCAATCATCAATCATCAATCATCAATCATCAATCATCAATCATCAATCATCAATCATCAATCATCAATCATCAATCATCAATCATCAATCATCAATCATCAATCATCAATCATCAATCATCAATCATCAATCATCAATCATCAATCATCAATCATCAATCATCAATCATCAATCATCAATCATCAATCATCAATCATCAATCATCAATCATCAATCATCAATCATCAATCACCAATCACCAATCATCAATCATCAATCAACAATCATCAATCATCAATCATCAATCATCAATCATCAATCATCAATCATCAATCATCAATCATCAATCATCAATCATCAATCATCAATCATCAATCATCAATCATCAATCATCAATCATCAATCATCAATCATCAATCATCAATCATCAATCATCAATCATCAATCATCAATCATCAATCATCAATCATCAATCATCAATCATCAATCATCAATCATCAATCATCAATCATCAATCATCAATCATCAATCATCAATCATCAATCATCAATCATCAATCATCAATCATCAATCATCAATCATCAATCATCAATCATCAATCATCAATCATCAATCATCAATCATCAATCATCAATCATCAATCATCAATCATCAATCATCAATCATCAATCATCAATCATCAATCATCAATCATCAATCATCAATCATCAATCATCAATCATCAATCATCAATCATCAATCATCAATCATCAATCATCAATCATCAATCATCAATCATCAATCATCAATCATCAATCATCAATCATCAATCATCAATCATCAATCATCAATCATCAATCATCAATCATCAATCATCAATCATCAATCATCAATCATCAATCATCAATCATCAATCATCAATCATCAATCATCAATCATCAATCATCAATCATCAATCATCAATCATCAATCATCAATCATCAATCATCAATCATCAATCATCAATCATCAATCATCAATCATCAATCATCAACCATCAATCATCAATCATCAATCATCAATCATCAATCATCAATCAACAATCATCAATCATCAATCATCAATCATCAATCATCAATCATCAATCATCAATCATCAATCATCAATCATCAATCATCAATCATCAATCATCAATCATCAATCATCAATCATCAATCATCAATCATCAATCATCAATCATCAATCATCAATCATCAATCATCAATCATCAATCATCAATCATCAATCATCAATCATCAATCATCAATCATCAATCATCAATCATCAATCATCAATCATCAATCATCAATCATCAATCATCAATCATCAATCATCAATCATCAATCATCAATCATCAATCATCAATCATCAATCATCAATCATCAATCATCAATCATCAATCATCAATCATCAATCATCAATCATCAATCATCAATCATCAATCATCAATCAACAATCATCAATCATCAATCATCAATCATCAATCATCAATCATCAATCATCAATCATCAATCATCAATCATCAATCATCAATCATCAATCATCAATCATCAATCATCAATCATCAATCATCAATCATCAATCATCAATCATCAATCATCAATCATCAATCATCAATCATCAATCATCAATCATCAATCATCAATCATCAATCATCAATCATCAATCATCAATCATCAATCATCAATCATCAATCATCAATCATCAATCATCAATCATCAATCATCAATCATCAATCATCAATCATCAATCATCAATCATCAATCATCAATCATCAATCATCAATCATCAATCATCAATCATCAATCATCAATCATCAATCATCAATCATCAATCATCAATCTCTAATCTTTTTTCTTTTATTTTTGTTCTTTGATCTTTGATCTTTGATCTGTACCCACTATCCTCCACCATCCTCCATAGTCCATCTTCCATAATCCATCCTCCACCCTCCATCCTCCATCCTCCATCCTCCATCCTCCATCCTCCATCCTCCATCCTCCATCCTCCATCCTCCATCCTCCATCCTCCATCCTCCATCCTCCATCCTCCATCCTCCATCCTCCATCCTCCATCCTCCATCCTCCATCCTCCATCCTCCATCCTCCATCCTCCATCCTCCATCCTCCATCCTCCATCCTCCATCCTCCATCCTCCATCCTCCATCCTCCATCCTCCATCCTCCATCCTCCATCCTCCATCCTCCATCCTCCATCCTCCATCCTCCATCCTCCATCCTCCATCCTCCATCCTCCATCCTCCATCCTCCATCCTCCATCCTCCATCCTCCATCCTCCATCCTCCATCCTCCATCCTCCATCCTCCATCCTCCATCCTCCATCCTCCATCCTCCATCCTCCATCCTCCATCCTCCATCCTCCATCCTCCATCCTCCATCCTCCATCCTCCATCCTCCATCCTCCATCCTCCATCCTCCATCCTCCATCCTCCATCCTCCATCCTCCATCCTCCATCCTCCATCCTCCATCCTCCATCCTCCATCCTCCATCCTCCATCCTCCATCCTCCATCCTCCATCCTCCATCCTCCATTTTCCATCCTCCATCCTCCATCCTCCATCCTCCATCCTCCATCCTCCATCCTCCATCCTCCATCCTCCATCCTCCATCCTCCATCCTCCATCCTCCATCCTCCATCCTCCATCCTCCATCCTCCATCCTCCATCCTTCATCCTCCATCCTCCATCCTCCATCCTCCATCCTCCATCCTCCATCCTCCATCCACCATCCTCCATCCTCAATCCTCAATCATCCATCCTCCATTATCCATCATCAATCCTCCATCCTCCATCATCCATCCTCCATCATCCATCCTCCATCATCCATCCTCTATCCTCCATCATCCATCCTCCATCCTCAATCCTCCATCCTCAATCCTCAATCCTCAATCCTCAATCCTCAATCCTCAATCCTCAATCCTCAATCCTCAATCCTCAATCCTCAATCCTCAATCCTCAATCCTCAATCCTCAATCCTCAATCCTCAATCCTCAATCCTCAATCCTCAATCCTCAATCCTCAATCCTCAATCATCAATCCTCAATCCTCAATCCATCCTCCATCCTCCATCATCCTTCCTCCTTCCTCCATCATCCATCCTCCATCCTCCATCCTCCATCCTCCATCCTCCATCCTCCATCATCCATCATCCATCCTCCATCCTCAATCCTCAATCCTCAAATCTCAATCCTCCATCCTCCATCCTCTATCCTCTATCCACCATCCTCCGTCCTCCATCCTCCATCCTCAACCCTCAATCCTCAATCCTCAGTCCTCCATCCTCCATCATCCATCCTATATCCTCCATCATCCATCCTCCATCATCCATCCTCAATCCTCAATCCTCAATCCCCAATCCTCCATCCTCAATCCTCCATCCTCCATCCTCCACCCTCCATCCACCATCTTCCACCATCCATCCTCCATCATCATATCATCTCAAAGATCCGCGAACCTTAAAGATCCAGGAGCCGTGATGATCCGCGAACCGCAAAGATCCGCCAAGATCTGTTGAGCCGTCGAGATCCGCGAACCGCAAAGATCCGTAAAGATCTGTTGAGCCGTCGACATCCGCGAACCGCAAAGATCCGTCAAGATCTGTTGAGCCGTCGAGATCCACGAACCGCAAAGATCCGTAAAGATCTGTTGAGCCGTCGACATCCGCGAACCGCAAAGATCCGTCAAGATCTGTTGAGCCGTCGAGATCCGCGAACCGCAAAGAGCCGTAAAGATCTGCTGAGCCGTGCAGATCTGTTGAACCGTTGAACCGTAAAGATCCGTGGAGAAGATCTGACTCAGTTGGATCTTTTGCTTGAGCCGGTTCATTGAGCCGGCTCAGATCTGAGTTACCCATCTCTAGTAGAGATGGGTCAGATCTGAGTTACCCATCTCTACTAATTTGTACAAAATTTCCAATTCATAGCTAAAAGATTACTTGAGTTATATTAAGTTCCGTAAATTAAGTGAAGACGTTTTGACAGGATATTTGTATGGCAGCTACACGAAGGACTAATAGGATTTTCTTCATAATCATACATTTAGCTCCAACTATTGAAAAAATAACACGTACAAAATTTTAAAGACGTAGCTTAAACCTTTCTGAAGTTATCGGCCAATATTCTTAAACACGTGTTTTAAGGACATTTTGTATGGCAGCTACCAGAACGAGTAAAAGAATTTCGCTGACTAGTAAAGTCGAACTTTCTTTTCACTCAAAACCAATTTGCACAAAATTACATATTCGTAGCTAAAAGATTACTTGAGTTATAATGAGTTTCGTAAATTAAGTGAATACATTTTAACAGGATATTTGTATGGCAGCTACACGAAGGACTAACAGGATTTTTTTCATAATCATATATTTAGCTCCAACTATTGGAAAAATAACACATACAAAATTTCAAAGACGTAGCTTGAACTCTTCTGAAGTTATCGACCAATATTCTTTAACACGTGTTTCAAGGACATTTTGTATGGCAGCTACCCGAAGGAGTAGGACAATTTTGCCCGTTAACGAACTTAGCCTTACAAATTCAACCAAACATCCAGCTTCAAAATTTCAAGATCCTAGGTGAAGGCGTTCTTGAGTTATCGTGTTCACGGACAGACGGACGGACGGACGGGCGGACGGACGGACGGACGGACGGACGGGCGGACGGACGGACGTCAAGCGGATTTGAGGTTTTTGGCCACAAATAAACAAAAAATAATATAAAACCTTTTTTCGTCCGAGGCTTGGTTCTATGCGTTACAAACTTTTGGGCTGGATTTATATGATTTCATCTAGAGTATAAATATTGTTGAACACGTGTCTTAAGGTCATTTTGTATGGCAGCTACCAGAAGGAGTAAAAGGATTTAGCTGATTAGTAAACTCGAACTTCGTTTTTACTCAAAACTAATTTGTACAAAATTTCCAATTCATAGCTAAAAGATTACTTGAGTTATAGTAAGTTCCGTAAATTAAGTGAATACATTTTGACAGGATATTTGTATGGCAGCTACACGAAGGACTAATAGGATTTTCTTCATAATCATACATTTAGATCCAGCTATTGGAAAAAATAACACATACAAAATTTCAATGTCGTAGCTTAAACCCTTCTGAAGTTATCGACCAATATTCTTGAACACGTGTTTTAACGACATTTTGTATGGCAGCTACCCGAAGGAGTAGGACGATTTTGCCCGTTAACGAACTTAGCCTTACAAATTCAACCAAACATCCAGATTCAAAATATCAAGATCCTAGGTGAAGGCGTTCTTGAGTTATCGTGCTAACGGACAGACGGACGGACGGACGGACGGACGGACGGACGGACGGACGGACGGACGGACGGACGGACGGACGTCAAGCGGATTTGAGGTTTTTGGCCACAAATAAACAAAAGAGAACATACAACTTTTCTTCGTCCGAGGCTTAGTTCTATGTGTTACAAACTTTTGGGCTGGATTAAATTTATAATACTCTATTTGATTTCATCTAGAGTATAAAAAAAAAATAAGTCAAAAAGCTATATGATTTTCTGTCATCATTTGTATGTATAATGGTGGATTTGTACAATTGTCTGTAGTACAATGCAAATGACACTTTACGCCGGATTATAGCACTAACTTATTACTATCGGAATTATAAAGGTATTTACAGCATCGGCATAATAGTGGCACTGGTTTGTTTTAAAGCCAACTGTATTCACATTTATCAAGAGAATTACTGTCGAGACGTCTATACTCACATTAAAAATGAGAATATATTCGAATAATCCAATCACCCCTACCTTCAACTATTGCAGTATGCTAGAACCACCGGTTTACATTTTAAAGGGATTTAAAATTATTGATGAATGCGATTCGTAAAAGAATCGATTGTTCTAGTCGCGAATTGATCATTCTTGGCAATCTGAAAGCGTGGTCGTGTTTTTTTTATGCAATCATAGCAATGTAAACGATGATCCTTCATATTTGGTTCATGCGTTCGTCACGACATGCGATTCGTGGCGATAGCTAAAATTAGTCCGTATCTTTGAAGGAGCTCCTGTTTCGAGTAGAAATCCATCTGTAAATGAATCTATGATGTACGCGTCATTTCCGATTTTAAGGACGACCCGGTCAGGATGTGGGTACAATCTACAAATTGAAATCATATTATTACCATTAACTCGATTTCAGTTGTGTTCTTCGAAACCAATGCGTCTCAAATATAAATTCGCAGACGCAATCATGGCAATCATATGTCGAGTTATTCAGACCCCTTAGCCAAAACTTACGCGAACAAATGTGAAAATAAATATGTTTCTCTCTTCAAAAAAAAAAGAAATAAAAAAGGGTAAAATTAAACCGGATGGGTTTAGAGCTTCTCCAAGCACACACAATCGGAGCAGATCCGCTATTCCGATCGGACCAAGCCCAATGAGACTGCCCCAAACGATTTCCTTTAGGAAAAGCGTTAGCAGTAGCATCGCCTTGATCCGGCTGCAATAGCCCTGCCATCCGACATTTTTTCTTTTTCTTTTCCTTTGGCTGGACTGGGCCACAAACACATCTATCATCAGACGGATTGTTTTCTTTTATCGACAAAATGTCACCGCCACTTGGTGGCTTATCATGTTTGGTCGTCCGTCGGCTGATCTCCTCTAGATGTTCCTTCCATCACACTTATCATCCTTTACCCTCATGTCCTCAACCCAAAATTTTTGTATCTGGCTCCCGTACTCTACAATCCTTGCTTCGCCCGCTGACAAATATAATGGCACTTCTCCAACCCATTCGTCAGCCCAAACGAGCATAAATATCGTGTTCACGGACCGAATCGACAAACTCACCCATCCGACGAGCTAGCACGTTCCTTTATGCTAGATGCTCAGTCGTTCCAATGGCCGTCCGTGAGACATATGTCGTCCAATGACGACATAGTCAACGATAACCTATGAAAGTTATTCTCCATTTTGGTGAAGAAACGACAATTTCTTCCGATAGATGGAGAATGACTTTCAGTCCGCCAGGCTATGTTCAAAATTTCGGCAATGACGATGGCCAACTGAACGTTCTAGCGGACCAAATCGTTATAAAGATGGCGCCCAACGTCTTCGTAAGTTCTAATTGCCAGATTACCTTTTAGCAATCCGGCACTACTGGACAGATTTCACGCCGATCAGAACTTACCATAGGCCAATTCTGCATTCGTTGCAGCAATCTGTTGTGACCGCAGCCATTCAAATATTCTCATATATTTCCCAAAAATTTAACAAGCCCTCATCTTTTCAGCAATCGAAATTAATTGTCCGCTTTCGCTCTTCAGCAATGAGGCAATAATAGATTTTTTCCCCTTTTGGAAATTTTCAGCAGTCCCTGCCGAACTTCTAGAAGGAGATGTCTTGAGTGCCCTGCTTAATATTGTAACGGACAAAGACGACTTGACTTAGACGCCACAATTGTGCGTAGTGGAAGTCGTCTCCATTACAATCCTGTGAGTTAGGGCGCCAAGAATGTGAGCTAGAGGAGTCAATATCTTCGCAACCGGTTGTACATGCCCCTCTGAGGGCAATTAAATGTGCTCCATTGTTGTGGCAGCCCAATCAAAGGAGAAGCGGGTTGCATGTTGCCAGTGGAGTTCGCTCATCAAGGGTATGAAAGGATATCGTCTCGCCTGGTGGATTCCCCCTAGTTTCACCGCGCGACGGAACTTTTCTGCTTTTGGGAGGTGTCTTTCTTGACTGAAAGAAAGAATATACCCCAGAAGTCGACAAGGCAGATCAGGCATGATGGTCTCAAGTGGTCGGATGATATTGCTAAACTCCCAATTTCACCCTCCTGTTTAGACTTAAATTAGAAGAAAATAAAAATAATAAATACAACTTACTAGTAATTTACCTACTTTTAAAACTTAATAAGAATGAATACCAACTGTGGTTTATTAGTTTTTCGTCGCTAGATCATAAATAATTAAATTTAAAAGTGAAAACTTCTAGGCTATACAATTTATTTATAATACACACCATTTTCTTTCGTTTGTTGTCCATATTTTTTTTGTATATTAAAGGTACGTAGGAATAATGAAAGCCTAAAACTAGTTTGAATGTTAAAATCATTCATTTAATTTAATTTCTATTTAATTTTTTATTTAATACGGAGAGTACTTCTGTATAAGTTAAATAGCAAGGTGTGGAGTAATAACTAAGTAACTAACAACTTCTTCCTTTCCTTGGCTTCTTTTCGTGAATTTTTTTTTCAGTCGAATGATGGATCCATGCAAGTGGAAAAGACTGCGGCAACATCGGCGTACCGAGTGCCGAGGTCGAGGTCCGGCCGAGTTTACCTCGGTGATATTGCCCACTGTAACTACGTCGAAACCAGCCGTGCGGAAGGCTGCAGCGTCGGCTACAACCCGGGACAAAGCAGCATGTTAATTAACCAAAAAACGCCTCAATGAGCTCGCCGGTCATGTGCCAGCAGTGGCAAGCACCAGCGCTTCAACTAAGGAAGAGCGGGAGGAACAGACAATCCATAAGAAATTGTCGAACGGGCAGAATAATACTGCTCCGGGTAGCCATCTACCCACCCCGTCATCGAAGCCGACACGAGTAGTCCGCTCAACAGGACCCGAACCTCTTGCATTGATACCCGCACGCTATAGCGTGTTAACCGTGCAGTCGCTAAGTGACTGTCGCGCGGCTGTCGAACAGCTATTAAGTTGGACTCGACTGCCAATCAATACGTCAGGGTAACGCCAAGAAGCTGCTATCGTTCACCTTGACCACCACCAATGGTCCGGTATACATCTTCGATTTGCTACGTCATACTGAGTTAATACGCGATAAACAATTACGTGGCATTGTAGAATCCGAATCCATACTAAAACTGGTGGTGAATGTGCACAACGTACCGGAGTTGCTAGCCACGCAACACGGATTGCGGCCCCAATTATGCTGCGAAGTTCAGTTGGCGCACGCAACCTTGATGCGGCAGCAAACCGGTATCGAGATAGCACAGGTTAGTCGCCAATCACTGAACGCCATCTGCCATCGGAACTACGCTTCCAGTAATCTAGTTAAGGAAGACGTGAGGCGCAGATGCAGACGTAAGCCGCAATTTTGGTCCCAGCGGCCAATAACCGATGCCATGCGTGAATACGCAGGAGGCGATGCAATCGCCCTAATGACGGACCAGATAAGGGCTAATTTGTTCACGCAACTGAACGCATCCAGTTCGGCATTTTTAATAGAAATTACTCAAGAGCACGAACAGCTCTATGAAAATAAGCGCGCCTCGCACCAGTGGACGAGCCAAGAGTAAAACATCCCGCAAAGCGCCGTCAGGCATTGTCTCCCGCCGCCTCTAGCAGCACGTCGTTATACATTCCGAGTCGTTCTGGTAAACAGTAGTTAGACGCCAGTACGCAGACTTAACGAGTTGAGTGCCGCAGCTGGAAACAGTTCAGCACGACCCTAAGAGGCGCAGATCAACGTAAGTGTGGAACTCGCCACAATTATCCGTGCGTCCTGATTAAATGAGTTAAGCAGTCGCCAATTGTGATACCGGAAAGGTGAAATATCAGGTATCTTTAAATTTTTGTTCTAACCAAAATTTTTTTTTTCTCCAATTGAATTCACAGATTACTGACTCCTGTCCGATACGATACACCTGCACTTGCCAGAAAGTTCTTATCGATGCGGACCTGTAATCTCTAACACAATGAAAATGGAAATTATATAAAAAGTATAATATAATAATTTTAACAAGAAACGAAAAAAAATATAAGTATATCTATCCAATGAAAGGAAAACGTATGCATAATCGAAAACAATACAGAAGACACCATGAATATAAGAGAAAACTGAAAATTAAGAAACTTTCTTAATCCATAATTTTCAATTTTAAGTCTGTAAATATTCACAAATTTAAAATTCAACTTCTCAACGTTTTTTAATGATTCGGTACATTTTTTTAAAGGCTTTGTGGCTATCTAATCTAATCTTTTTTAGTCTTAAACTTAGTATCGTGGCACACAATCGAAAGAGGTATTCATATAATATATTTTTTTCCTTAAAATCATGAAAAGTTAATATTTTAATTAAAACCGAAAACAATTTGCAAATTTACTGCTATTAGTTAAGACTATCATTGAAAATAAGATCTTTTGCTATTAATTTTTTACACATAAACTGCAAATTTTCGACTGATGCCTCAGTGCCTTGTTTATTTCTATATGATTGAATTAATTTAAATTTTATATAACTACTTGAAATGAAAAAAAATTTAATTTTCAC
This sequence comes from Beris morrisii, assembly GCA_951812415.1. NCBI lineage: Eukaryota > Metazoa > Arthropoda > Insecta > Diptera > Stratiomyidae > Beris > Beris morrisii. The sequence continues at coordinate 78,604,214 of OX638313.1, forward strand.
AAAAATAAAAATAATGTCTTCTATTCCATACATTGTAGACTTTCGTAGAGAAAACTATTTTCATTAAAAACCCTTGTAGATTCGTATGTAGTTTTAAGATATTTGTCTTCCGAATTAACTGATTGTTATCCGCTAATTCCTTTTTATACTCTAGATGAAATCATATAGAGTATTATAAGTTTAATCCAGCCCAAAAGTTTGTAACTCATAGAACCAAGACACGGACGAAAAAAAGTTATATATTATTTTTTGTTTATTTGTGGCCAAAAACCTCAAATCCGCTTGACGTCCGTCCGTCCATCCGTCCGTCTGTCCGTTAGCACGATAACTCCAGAACGCCTTCACCTAGGATCTTGATATTTTGAATCTGGATGTTTGGTTGAATTTGTAAGGCTAAGTTCGTTAACGGGCAAAATCGTCCTACTCCTTCGGGTAGCTGCCATACAAAATGTCCAAGAATATTGGTCGATAACTTCAGAAGGGTTTAAGCTACGACATAGAAATTTTGTATGCGTTATTTTTCCAATAGTTGGAGCTAAATATATGATTATGAAGAAAATCCTGTCAGTCCTTCATGTAGCTGCCATACAAATATCCCGTCAAAATGTATTCACTTAATTTACGAAACTCACTATAACTCAAGTAATCTTTTAGCTACGAAATTTTGTACAAATTAGTTTTGAGTGAAAAAGAAGTTCGACTTTACTAGTCAGCCAAATCCTTTTACTCCTTCTGGTAGCTGCCATACAAAATGTCCTTAAAACACGTGTTTAAGAATATTGGCCGATAACTTCAGAAGGGTTTAAGCTACGTCTTTGAAATTTTGTATGTGTTATTTTTCCAATAGTTGGAGCTAAATATATGATTATGAAGAAAATCCTATTAGTCCTTCGTGTAGCTGCCATACAAATATCCTGTCAAAACGTCTTCACTTAATTTACGGAACTTAATATAACTCAAGTAATCTTTTAGCTATAAATTGGAAATTTTGTACAAATTAGTTTTGAGAAAAAACGAAGTTCGAGTTTACTAATTGGCGAAATCCGTTTACTCCTTCTGGTAGCTGCCATACAAAATGTCCCTAAGACACGTGTTCAACAAAATTTTACGATAACTTTTGAACGCTTCAAGCTACGAATTTAAAATTTTGTACACGTTCATTTTTGAATGGTTCCAAGGAAAAGGATAAATATGTAAGAAATCGAGTGAGTCCTTCCTGCACCTCCCATGCGAAAGTCCTTCAAAAAGGAAATTTTTTTTCGATGACTTACCCAGTTCAAGATATGAAATTAAACACTGAATATTGTCTTTTAGGTTTGAGTAGCAATCTAATGGCAGTCCTTAATAAAGGACATACAACATGCACATAGAGATGGGAAATTCGGATCTTTTCAGTGAACCGGCTCACCGGATCTCGCTCTTTTCAAAGATCCGACTCTTTGAGCAGGTTCAAAAGATCCAGGTGGATCTTTTGCACTGCCGTGCTGAAGGGTTATTCAATAGGTACACAACTATTTTGTATTTTAATTAAAATATAAAATTGTTATGTACCCATTGAATAGCCCTTTACGACAAACCGAAAACTCATTTAAAATAAACTACCTATGTACTTTAATGAAAAATGTCAGAGTTAATTATTTTAAGGCAATGCTGGGTAATGCGGGAAATAATGGGAAACTAATTTGAAAAATTTGAATGTGAGTTAAAAGACTTTTTCTCGAAGATTCTTATAAACCTAATTAATCCTAACCTTTTAAAGAGTGACTTATTTCCTTAATATCTATCGTTGGAAAAATAATGGAAATGGTTGCAAAGTAGAAATTAATGTTTTACTTTGAAACATGAAATATTAAACGAAAATCATTTCGGTTTTCGTGCAGCACGCAGCACACATGACGAAATAGTTCCATTAAATAAATTAATTAGCTCCTCGTTAGATAAAGGGAACAAATCGACTCAATTCCATATGTAAAAATAATGATTATTACATCTGGTATTAGCACTGGGTTAACAAGATCACCCGCTAGGGGATAGATCCCAATATTTTATAATTAACAATACACAGAGCAACATATCAACTTTCCATTACGATGTACTTTGGTGATACTTCTGGTTCCACCAAACGATGTCGATCACAGTAAATTGCTTTATTGTTAAAGTATTACTTTATTACAAGTTTTAAAGTCGCCATAGCCATCCTACTATAACATCGCACTATTATGTACTCATATAATGTAATTGCAAATGTTAGATTAGGTCGAATGCAAATGAATTTACTTAATGATATAATTATTAAATAGAGCTGTTTATTGATATATGTGCTATCTTTATTTTTTTTTATAAATGGAAAACATGCAATTAATTCCACCTTTGACCGTACATATCTATTGCCTTATCAAATTTCACGAAGCATAATTTAAATTTCAAGAACAGACTCTCCTATCATTAATTTTGAAATACACACATATTCCTACATCATACTTAGATTAGTTAATTCTTCAATATAGTTCCGTTCAGTATACATAAGATAGCTGACGGTATATAAGTCAACTAAGTTTACTATTTATTTCAGTTGGATTTTGTATTCCAGAAGAACGATAGTTTTAGTGTACGATGTTGATGAAAATATCTGTAGTTTTCTTTGCAGTGTGCATTCTTCACGTAAGTACATTGGTACGTTTGTGCATTTTATATTGCGGATAATAACCATTGCTCAATTCTTACAGTTTACAGCAGGAAGAGTTGTTCGCGAAGCTCCATCACCCCCAACATTCACGGAGCTGACAAAGCAAGTTGACGATGCACTAGGAACATTACATACCAAATTTCTAGAGTTCGTAGGGGTGAAAAATGACAATGAACTCGTGACATTAGTACAAACACAAGGAAAAACGTATGCCGATAAAATACAGGACTTGACCAAACAATTAGCAGAAGAGGCAAGTAGTGAACGTAGTGAACAATTAAGACTGAAATGATTTCGTTCTTAAAAACAATTCTCAGACTAAATCAAGTGCTGGAAAAGCGGACGAAGTATTTAAGACTTTACAAACAAAGCTAACAGGAACTGTTGATGAATTGCGTTCTAAAAATCCAGATCTTTTTGCTGATAGTGACAAATTTCAAGTAGGTTTTCTTTTCTGTCTTTCAGCATCTAGTAAACTACAAAAAATTTTCTATATGTTCCTGGAGTACCTACCTATATTGTTTTGGTTTGCAAGTTGGATAATATGTCATAATTGAGCAGGAATGACAAAGTCAAAAATTAAACATTTAAGAATATTTGACAACAATATAGTATAACAATTATATTATAGTTTTTACTCTATATGAAATCTGACAGTATATGAGTTCAATCCAGCCCAAAACTTTGTTGAATTAAACCTTGGACGAAAAAAGATTATATCATATTTTCTGATCAATTGTGGCCAAAACCCAAAATTCGCTTGGTGTCCGTCCGTATGATAACTCTGCATGATAACCCAAGAACGCATTGACCTTGAAATTTTTCAATCTGGATGTTTCGTCGAATTTATAAGTCTAAGTTGAATAACAGTCAAAATCGTCCTACTCATTCGGATAGCTTCCATACAAAAGTTTTTAAAAGTCGTGTTCAAGAATCTTGACCAATTATCGATAATTTTGAAATTTTGTATACGTTAATCTTAAATAATTGTATCATAGTAAGAAGCATTGACATAAAGAAAATCCCATGGGTCTCTCGTGTAGCTGGTTTTGAGTGGAAATTAAGTTCAAATTCATTAGACAACAAAATTGTTCTACTCCTTCTGGTAGCTCTTATACAAAGAGTCCTGAAAGCTCATGCTTGCTCAGGTTGCTTTTGCTTTCCATTAGCAACCGAACTGGAGTCCTTAAAAAGGGATTATGTGCGCACTCCTCATTTTGACCTTTAACAGTTTTGATATTGATGATATTATTATTATTCATATCCAGAAACTTTATTTAAAAATATACAAATAATTTTGCGAGATAGTTGTGCCCTACGACGGATGTCAGTGTGGCACGTGACGAAAACTAAAAAATAAAAACGAAATTTTACTCCTTTTCGGTTACTATGACAATTTGCGAAATATTTTGAAAAAATTATTTACAAACTTACAGATTCATTATATGTATAGATAGTAACACTACGTAAATTTTTGTAAAACTTTGTAGTTCTAGTCAAAACACAATACTTTTGCGGTTACAAACTTACAGTGGAATGTACCCTTAACAATTGATTTACATAAACTGTGTAATTCCAGCTATAACATAATACTTTTTGCGATTGTATTAGGTGTACTCATATAACTCTTATTTTTTTTCTTCTAGCGAAAATTCCAAGACAATCTGCGTACCGTACTGAAGGATACAGAAGAATTTAATTCTAAATTAAAAGAAGGAGGAAAGGAAATATCTTCTAATATGGAACAATTGCTTAAACAAATTTATGATAGCACCGTAGAAACTGCTCAGAAAGTTGCATCCGATGTCGAAACAGCAATTAAAGAGAAAAAAACGTAGTAGGATTATGTAATAATATCTATTAATTATACTATTATTATAATTATTAATGTGTTCATAAAATAAATGTACCGATTGTTGAATTAAGTATATTTCGTTCTTTGTAAGTAATGATGTTCACAATATCTAAGCCATTCTCAAAAAATCTGCCAACAGTCTGGGCGCAACTTTATTATTTTATGGGTAGAAGTCCGATACGTGTTAAATGATGAGATGCTGTGTAGGTTACTATGCGACTGACAACCTAAAAAATAACGTTCCAAATAGCCTCCTGGTTATTTCTTAGGTTGTCAGTCGCATAGTAACCTACACAGCATCTCATCATTAAACACGTTTCGGACTTCTACCCATAAAATAGTAAAGTTGCTCCCAGAAGGTTGGCAGATTTTTTTTATTTATTTACGTATTTTTTCTATCAAGAGAATAATTCATAGTAATAAAAGCAAATTCGATCACATTAAACCTAAGAGATTTTCGGAATCAGTGGAATCTTGAACAATACCCCCAGGAGGTTTAATAGAGAAAAATACTTAAATCGGGTTTTTCCTCGACTACGTTTAAAGCTTATAGAAGTAAAAGTGAATTCCAAATCTCAATATAACTTAGGAATATATCAGAATTCGTGAATATGTACACAACCACTTCACACTCCCTTAGAAGTTGGATATCGAAAAAATTTGAGGAACGTTACTAGGCGCTTATATAAATAGCCCGCAGAAGTAAAATTGCTTTGATAATTCGACATGTTTTAACGAAATTCGTGAAATTGTGGATTCATGGATATTTTTTTTACTCAACCTCTGAACGCCAATAAAAATCTGAACTTTTTTGTGCTTTAGTTACTTTAATAGCACATCTACATATACGTACTAAGTTTCAACTTTCTAGCATAAGCCGTTTCTGAGATATAAAAAACCACCCCTCACCCCAGTACCTTGCTACCATTATGAACAAATTGATTTTTCTAGGATGTCTCTATAGTGGCTCTATATAATCCTAAACTTTTAGCTTTCCACTCATTACGGTTTTCGAGAAACAAAAATCAGAATTTTATTCCTTTCTACCCCTTTTTACCATCACCCCTACACCCCCACCGCTAAATTTAGTTTTAGAGGTCTATCGATCCAAACTCCTGTAAAATTTTCAAGATCATATCTGATACGGTTTCTGAGATATAAAAAAGACATTTTTTGAGAATTGCTATCCCCCACTTCGTGCTCCACCTCCCCCCTCAAAAAATTTACGTTCATTAGACTCCTCTTGTGATCCCATATACAGAAACTAAATTTTATCTTCCTGGTGTAATTGCTTCGGAAAATATTGTAATCCAAAGTTTTTCACCCCCCAACCCCACACCCCACCACCCCCTCCCCTTAAAAATGTTAGCCCTTGTCCAATCTTTAAGTATTCCTAAGGGCAACCACAAAGTGTCAATCTGCTGACATCAATCGTTCAGGAGATATGGATTTTAGAATGTTTCAAACCCGTCTTTCAAGCGTTTTGGACTCATTGTTTTCCACTGTCCACTGTCCACTGTCATGGTACTACATAAGTTCCAAGTTTCAGCCTCCTAGCATAAGTGGTTCCTGAGATCTGGAAAATAAAATTGTTCGTCTAAAACGCTCCCCCTCATCCCCCCTTACACCCCCACCCCCCGAAAAAATACCAGTCGTAGGAGTTTACCCAATCTGCCTACCATAAAAATTTCAACTTAATACCTCAACGGGTTTGGGAGCTACGCGCCTTCAAACGATTTTGCGTGCGGCGTACGGCGTATAAGGCGGACAGACGGAAATTTTTTTTTTTTTGGTTTCTTGGTGTTAACTAGTCCTAAAACGTGATGGAGGATGGAGGATGGAGGATGGAGGATGGAGGATGGAGGATGGAGGATGGAGGATGGAGGATGGAGGATGGAGGATGGAGGATGGAGGATGGAGGATGGAGGATGGAGGATGGAGGATGGAGGATGGAGGATGGAGGATGGAGGATGAAGGATGGAGGATGGAGGATGGAGGATGGAGGATGGAGGATGGAGGATGGAGGATGGAGGATGGAGGATGGAGGATGGAGGATGGAGGATGGAGGATGGAGGATGGAGGATGGAGGATGGAGGATGGAGGATGGAGGATGGAGGATGGAGGATGGAGGATGGAGGATGGAGGATGGAGGATGGAGGATGGAGGATGGAGGATGGAGGATGGAGGATGGAGGATGGAGGATGGAGGATGGAGGATGGAGGATGGAGGATGGAGGATGGAGGATGGAGGATGGAGGATGGAGGATGGAGGATGGAGGATGGAGGATGGAGGATGGAGGATGGAGGATGGAGGATGGAGGATGGAGGATGGAGGATGGAGGATGGAGGATGGAGGATGGAGGATGGAGGATGGAGGATGGAGGATGGAGGATGGAGGATGGAGGATGGAGGATGGAGGATGGAGGATGGAGGATGGAGGATGGAGGATGGAGGATGGAGGATGGAGGATGGAGGATGGAGGATGGAGGATGGAGGATGGAGGATGGAGGATGGAGGATGGAGGATGGAGGATGGAGGATGGAGGATGGAGGATGGAGGATGGAGGATGGAGGATGGAGGATGGAGGATGGAGGATGGAGGATGGAGGATGGAGGATGGAGGATGGAGGATGGAGGATGGAGGATGGAGGATGGAGGATGGAGGATGGAGGATGGAGGATGGAGGATGGAGGATGGAGGATGGAGGATGGAGGATGGAGGATGGAGGATGGAGGATGGAGGATGGAGGATGGAGGATGGAGGATGGAGGATGGAGGATGGAGGATGGAGGATGGAGGATGGAGGATGGAGGATGGAGGATGGAGGATGGAGGATGGAGGATGGAGGATGGAGGATGGAGGATGGAGGATGGAGGATGGAGGATGGAGGATGGAGGATGGAGGATGGAGGATGGAGGATGGAGGATGGAGGATGGAGGATGGAGGATGGAGGATGGAGGATGGAGGATGGAGGATGGAGGATGAAGGATGGAGATGGAAAGCTGAAAGTTGGAATGTAGAGGTATTGTGGTGGCACGTTTTGAAAATAATTTTGTTTTTAACACATATTTGAGGGGTGGTATATGCATAAAGGGTCACAAAAGACAAGTTTGTTCAAGTTGTTGAAAAATTAGTTGCAATTTCATCAATTGTTGAACTACTGATTTTAATTTCAAAGATATATTGAAGATAAAATATTGGCATAATTTCTTATGGGTTAAACGTGAACGTGAATTGTGAACACCGTCCGCGTCCGTCAGACAACACAATTTCTTAAAAATTGCATACGAAATGTCCGTTTTCAGTCTCGTCGGGAAATGCAACCCCCAGCGTGTAAAACGCAAATGTAGCTAAAATGCGGCACGACCAAATTGCACTCATAGCAAGTGCGACGATGTCGAAGACACGAGAAGCGGGGTCTCATAGTAGGAAGCGCGACGATCTTTGACAGCACTGCTTTACGTGCCGTGCGAGTTCGTTACAAGTAGTGTTTTGTGGTACAATGAAAACAAAAAGAATGTCGTCGGGTACAATGTGATCACCCAAAAAAAGGTCGTCGGAAACAATGTGACACGGTAAAAAAAAAAAAGTTCATCACACTTAGAAACGTGAATGAATTGCCGTCAATACCGAATACTATTGAAAACTAGTATTCGATACTCGGTACTCGTTTGAAGTAACGAATACTAGGTATCGAATAATTACTTTTTGCACACCACTACTCGGTATAGACCTATGAACACAAAACCGAAAATACATGAAAATCAAAACTAAAAAAAAAACAAAGATGTTAAACGTTACGAACTTACCCCATTTACCCATTCTCAAACTTACGAGGTGCGAAATCATTCGGATTTACTCTACTATACTTTTCATTGTCCAATATATGTTAGTTATATTTAATCCCATTGTTATTTCCAAATATAACAACACCCACTCTTTCCTCCTTATATAACGCATAGATTTAGCAATCAATTTTTCCTTTACTTACTAGGATCCAAATTGCACTAATTTACCAATCTACTCTTCTTTTCCTTATATAATAAATTTCATACATTGTCATTTATATCTTCAAAGCAGACAGTCCTTTCCCTTCCGATAAATGTTGAATTCGTTGTTTAAATCTACCATAATCTTTACTTACACATTTACACTTTCCTTATTTAATGTATAGGTGGTAGGTGCGAAATTGCATAGGTGTACTTTCCCAGACCCTTTCCTTCTTAAAGTGCCTGCTTTCTTTTTCTAGAATGCGCTCAATATAGTCGTAAATTTTTAGTTTTCTATCCTTTGCGGTTCTCGAAAAGTATTGAATAATATTTTTTTCCTTTTCACCTTCTCCCGACATCGCCCCCTACAGTCACACCTTCAAAATTGTTTTCCCTGCTAGAAATCTACTGGGCCAAACTCCTGTAAAATTTCTAAGATCATATGTACTGTTCTTGAGATATAAAAATCTAATTTTTTGAAGGGAATAGCCCCTCACTTTTGTGCTTCACCTCCCTCCTCAAAAAGTTCACGTTCAGTAGACTCCACTTGTAATCCTACATACAGAAACCAAATTTTATCTTCCTGCTGTAATTGGTTCGGAAGATATTGATGTCCAAAGTTTTTTACCCAGCACCTCGACACCCAACCACCTCCCATAATTTTTTTAGACCTTATCTAATCTTCCATTATCCCTTAAGATAACCACAAAGCTTCAACCTTCTGACATCAACCGTTCAGGAGATATGAATTTTACAATGTTTCAATCTCAACTTTCAAGCGTTTCGGACACATTATTTTTCCCCCCACTCCCACACCCTTCAACCTATATCTACAATTTTTATTCCCTATTATATATTAGATCAGATTTCCATATTCGTATGTATTCACTGATATCACATATTCCTATGGACTCGCTGATATCAAATATTCACGAATATTTTATATTCACGAATATTTTATATTCACTAATATTTTATGTTCACTAATATTTTATATTCACTAATATTTTATATTCACTAATATTTGATATCAGCGAATCCATAGGAATATGTGATATCAGTGAATACATACGAATATGGATATCTGACCTAATACATGGTAGGGAATATTCCAATATCATATTGTTACGTGTAAGGCTGGCCACCGCGCAACTCGATCGATTACGAATAGGGAAACAGCAACAACCGAATACCTAAGCTGCAAAGTAACCCAATCAAAAGCCTAGTTGAGTAAATAGGGGTAGCGGAGCAACACGATTATATCTCCCCTCTAATCGAATGCGCTCGAATGTATTAGAACAGCCTAGAAGATCAAATGGAATGCTCTCAAGCTTTCCAGAATCCTCTACACACACCACCGAACGAAGATTCAAGAACAGTCTCTACAGACAAGTGGTATAAAAATAGATAAAGCGTTCAGCGAGGGATATAGTAATTTTTATTGCGTCGACTGTGACAGCCAGCGTGTATACGCGACCGTATTGGTGGAAAGCGATCGATTGCGTGTGATCGAATCAAGCGAAATAAATAAGCGGGCGGTATTACCATATAGTGCGAATAATTGTGCGATAAGAATAATAGTGCGGTTGAATAAATTGTTACTTATTTTGATTTTAAACGAATTGTGTTTTACTTGAAATCCCGGCGAACCCCTAGCTCGCAACAATATGAAAAACAAAACAAAAGGGTGGCAAGCGGGCATTCTTAAAGATATTCGAACCACGGGTGGAGGACGACAAAGTGCCGTGAGTTTGGATGCAACAAACAACAGTATAGCTAATATGCTCGACGCAACAGCAGTTACCGGTGTTGAAACGACTTTTGAGTCAATTGTTGAATTTGCAAGTCAAATTGAAGTACCATCATTCCACTTTTATCGTATGCTTTCGGGCTATTTAATCTAATGCACCAAATTACAGAGTGATGATACTGATGACAATGAAGGTGGTGACGTAATAATATGAGGATTTAGAATATTTGGAGAAAGGACATCAACGCGTTATTTTGTTTAATGTGTTATTTGGTTTGTTGCGTGCGTGTTGTGTTATAATAATATTCAAAAAAATTTTTGTTGAATAAATTACAATTTTGCTGTGCTTACGAATTGTTCTTTTTTAACGAGTAACATTACATAAATATTAGGTACTTAATATAAATATTGGTAAAGTAATTCTACACTTAAAAGAAATTTCGGATTATGCGTTGTTAAAGAATTCGAGCTTGAGCCAAGTCTGGTTTTACTCGGTGTGCTCCATCCGCAATATAAATTTCGCTAATCGTCATGTTTACAGTTTGACCAATGTCCAATTGGTAGCTTCCAAATGCCAAAAATCTCAATGTTGTTAGTACCTAAAATAAAGATTTTATATTTTTTATACTATACTTTACTTAATAAATTTTTAGAAAACATAACTTCTTATATATAATAAAGTGTTTTAAATAAAGATTATCCTAAAGATTACCCTTATTGTCTTACCTTTATAGTAGGAACTTCTTCTTTGTACATCACTTTTTTCTGCAACAAGATCAATTAATTCTTCAGCCATTTCTTTTCGTAATCGAAACATCTTTTCGAGATGTCGATTCCGTAAATCGAAGGCGTCATTTCTATGAAGAAATTATCTTCTGCCTTCCGCATGATACTTTTATATATTATTTGTATACGAGTATAACAAAAAGATTGAAAATATTAAAATTTTCAAAATTTAAGCTTGTCCCTTTTCATAAATTTAAATTCAATTTTTACACACATTTAAAATATTTTTAAATTCAAACTTGACAGTTTACATGGTAACGGCTAAAGTTTCGTGCACGAAAGTTTAATTCGAATGATAAAAACCACTCGTTGCATATCATGCGAAAAGATTCGCATACGACCGCCGTGTAACTACTCGCGAATAGCAATTTTTTCAAGTCATTCGAAAGTTCATGAAATTCGTTCACAAAACTTGGTCGATTGTACTCGAGAATAGGGCCCCAGATATGATCTTAGAAATTTTACAGGAGTTAGGCCCAGTAGGCTTCTAACAGGGAAAACAATTTTGAAGGTATGATTGTAGGGGGCGATGTCGGGAGAAGGTGAAAAAGAAAAAAATCTGAAACCGCAAAGGATAGAAAATTAAAAACTTACGACTATATTGAGCTCATTCTAGAGGCACTTTAAGAAGGAAATGGTCTGGGAAAGTACACCTGTGCAATTTCGCACCTACCACCAACACATTAAATAAGGAAAGTGTAAATGAGTAAGGGAAGATTATGTTAGATTTAAACAACGAATTCAACATTTATCGGAAGGGAAAGGACTGTCTGCTTTGAAGATATGAATGACAATGTATGAAATTTATTGTATGGGGAAAAGAAAAGTAGATTGGTAAATTAGTGCAATTTTGATCCTAGTAAGTAAAGGAAAAATTGATTGCTAAATCTATGCGTTATATAAGGAGGAAAGGGTGGGTGTTGTTATATTTGGAAATAACAATGGGATTAAATATAACTTACACGTATTGGACAATGAAAATGATAGTAGAGTAAATCAGAGTGATTTCGCACCTCTAAGTTTGAGCAAGGGTAAATAGGATAAGGTCGTAACGTTTATCATCTTTGTTAGTTTTTTCAGTTTTGATTTTCATGCATTTTCGGTTTTGTGTTCATAGGTCTATACCGAGTTACAATTTTTTCAGCAATTAGATATTCTGCAATAAGCTGCTAATAATAGTGTATTTTTGCGATCATTTAAAATTTAAATACCGTAATGTTTTCTTTAGCTTAACTTCACCAAATATAGTTATAATTCTCTATTCGTTGATTATTTCATGAAGATTGTTTTCCAACAAGTACCAGCTCGATATGATACAGTAGATATTAGTAATATTGAAATATTGGTTTAGATATTATAATACCGCGTAATGAATATATTCGTATTAGGTGATATCACCATATATCGGTATGAACCCATCACTAGTCAGCGGTCACTAGAAAAAGCTTCTATGAACTCGACTTTTCGAGTCGGTCGGTCTTTGGTGATCGCTGGTGGCTGGTCGGTCGGTATTCGAACTTCGAAGGCAGCGTATGATTAGACTTTAGACACTTTAGGGGATAACGCGTCAAGAGTAAATCGATCTCGAAGGTCGGTTTTATGAATTCGAAAAAAAACCAATTCTAATGATTTAATTTTTGGAATTTATAGAGAGTGTACGGTTAATGAATGAATTTCAATATTTTTTGAATTCGTAAATTCAATACAGAAAAATTATTTAGTTTCTATTTCCATTTTCTCTTGACGGATTTTCCCCTAAAGTGTCTTTAAAGTAATCATTAGCTACCTTCGAGCACCGAGTACAGACAGACCGACGCGAAGAGAAACTTTTGGCGCTGTACGGCTATCTATCAACATCGGGTACGATACGAGACGTAGAATATTTTTTCTAGTGACCGATGAACGACTTGTTTCATTTCACATGACTCGAGTTAATTGGGTCATAGTACTGACCCGATCATTTCGACCGAATTGTTCGCGACCGATCCATCACTAGTACCTATCTATATATACGTAGATACCTGATTAGAAAATACAATTATGTCGAAACTCATTTAAATTTAATTGCTTGCCTCGGTTATTAAAATAATAACACTGCCCAATAGAAATGTTTAAGTAGAACCATTTTTAGCTGTTACGGGTTTTCGATTATTACCTACCTGAATCCTAAAACCTAAATCATACATATGTATGCCGCTTTGTAGGTAATGCAATGGCGTAAAAGGAAATGAAATTAAAGTTGTGTGGTTTTCTTAGAAAAATTTTGCGGGTCGCAGTAGCAAAAACTTGTAAAGATACAATAATATGCAGTTGCATCAAGTGATAGGTAATTCAATTTCCTAAAAAACAAGCTACTATACAACCTGATGAATTGTAATTATAATATTAGTTCTGAACATATAACAGTTTACGTGAAGGTGCGGATATTGAAAATTGACCCACTCTCTAGGACATTTATTTTCTCCCAATATGTCACCCCTTAAAAAATTGTGAACCAAGTACCGGATACCTGTATACCTGTATACAATATATACTGTAAGGAGTAAGTAGTAGTAGAGTTTATAGATAACAAATATTAATAAAATATTAATTTTCATAGATCAATAAATATTTTTTTCTCAAAAATTGTAGATAGGTAAAGAGTAGGTACATTTATATTATCACAATGTAGTCAGATATACTTTATACTTTAAATTGATTGATTAATTAAATTGCTTAATTTTCTTCGACACAATCCTCCAATCCTCGATAATCATTTTTTTCAATATCTGCTTGGTAGCTTATTGCAATTCTTCCTGGCTTATATCCACAGTTTTTGTATGCAGTATTTGGCACAGGATTATTGGAGCAGTGATGATCATATGGTACTGCTGGTAATTTAATGTTGAAAGCTTTCTCTGGCAACTTTTCTGGACAATATCCTATATCTCCGTACGTTAAATAGCCCGGCGATCTCGCCTCTTCTTCTGCAGCTTCATCTTCATCATCTTCATCTTGTGGATTTGATGGAATAGAACTAGCTTTAAGTTCGACTATTGCGCGATTTACTGACCACAGTTTTTCCTCAGGAACATTGTTTTGAACTTTTTTTTGTGCGCCATTTATGGGTTGGATGCGAAACCCGTACTGGATTTTGTCCTCTGGGACAGGTCGCCTCAAACTCCGTGCTAATTGATATGCTAAACTTAGACTTACAGCATCAGCTGGAAGTGGCCTTTGTTCACTATAAGAATGGTTATTATTGAACTGATTCATTGTTTTATTATCACATTATATTCGAACACTTACGGCTTATTTCCATACACTAAATTCGGATTCACATTAGGACCCTGAAAAGATTCCGGTGCGCGCATCGTCTTCTCTTGACACGACGTTCGACGTGATGGTTCAAGCCTAATAGTCTAGAATGAAAATAGTGCTAAATAACATTAGGTGAAAATACTTTGGTTTTAATTTTAATATCCCAAAATGCTTTACATCAACTTCAAATTGCTTAATTTTCTGGAAAGTACGGCATTTTATGGCTAGTGAGTTTAACACCTACATTTGTCACTGGCTTTGGTGGTGTAGCAGGTTGTACCACAGTATGACCGCACGAGCAGCTATCACCAATAGGCTGATATGATTGTGAGTTATCAACTACTCGCCGAGGTGCTGGTCGAGGAAATTGACTCTGACAGGAACAGTACTCACGTCCCACTGCTCCACAAGAACACGATGTGGACACCTATTGTAAGCATTTTAAAAAAGTTTATTTTATAAGAATTATTTTCTAGTTTACCTCAGCAATTAAACATATGATCGCTAAAAATAATGCAATTAAATAATATAGCCGCATAATGTAAGACCTGCTTCGCTTAGTATGTAAATAATATCTAACGAGATCTGATTTTAATTTTAGCTTTTATAAGATATACTTTAAAAAATATGCAGGGTCTTTGAATTCAGCTTGTGTTATGTTTAGATAATTAACTGAAGAAAAGTCAAGGTTTACAGTAGCAGTCAGCCTTCATAAGAAAATAAATGTTTTATTTAAAGTATATGTCAGCTTTACGCTCGAGTTTTGATTGCCTCAACAAATTACAAATAAAAATGTAATGCTTTGAAATTTAGTAAATTGACACTAAGAATGAAATTATAAAAAGAGTTTTGACCTTTAAGTTTTTCTTATATTAACCTTCAACAATTCAATTTTATTTTGTCATGTATCAGAAATACATATACTATATATCATTTGGTTGCCTTACGTATTTATCGTTAAGGATGGAAAAATAAAAACTTAAACACTCTAAGGTAAAAAACTTAAGATTACGATATCTCACGAACCAATTACGTCAGAAGCATCAAATTCGATTTGTGTATAGATAAGAAAAAAAAATTGTTTAGGGGCATGAAAGCATGAAAGCGGGAGGGGACAACAAGTTTTCTGTCACATATCTCAAGAACTGTTATTGTCACGATCTTAAAATTTATACTGAAAGTAGACCTCACTGACCCCTAGCAGAAAAAATTGTACCCCAATTTTGTAGGTAAGACGTAAGGGTCTAAGAGGTGAGAGTCGTGAAGTGAGAAACGCTAAACTTGGACAAGTTAACGTGACAGTGACTGTAAGCGAGCCGATCTTGGCGATCGATTGCTCTGATTGCGAGGTGAAACTCGCTTGATATGATCAGATTTTTTTGTTGACGAGGTTGGGCGAGCAGAATTGGAGTTTGTTGTGAACGGAGGCCTTGGAGTGGTTATTTCGACTTAACAAAGTCAAAATAACCGAGGAAAAGGTTGGGGATCGGGAAACAGGGGTCCAATTCCGCCTACGTCTGAATGGGTGGCTGAGCCCTCTCAGGTGCTCGAGCAGCACTTGTAGCTCTGGAGGTGTGATTCGTACGCGAACGTGAATGATCACTGTTCGACTCTGGGAATTGATGAGATCGCTCCTCCCTCAGCACAGTGCGAATCAGTTGATTGATCTCATCCACTCCAAGAGTCGCACGTGCATCTGTTATCGTCATCGGTTGTGCTGGTGCTTGTGGTAGGCCTTTACCCCTCCCTTGGTCTATAATCGTTGTTTTGTCTGGAGCGTAGAAGGCTTGACCACTGCCAGCTCGTGCGGAATATCCATATTTGGCTCTCTAAAGAGAGAAACTCCATCTCTTGGAAGTTGTGGGACCGTTAACTGAGCCCTGATTCTTGTCAAAGGTCCAGGGGCGGCTATCGCTCCTTCTACTCCCCGGAGAGACCAGTAGTCAGACTTACCTAAGGCTTTACTACAAGTGGGACAGATCTGCTTTTTCGTCATCCACTTGTCTAGTCAATTCTCATGGAATTGGTGGCCACATTTCGTTAATGCCTCATTTTCTGACTCCTGGCAAACAGTGCGCAGAACATCAACCCTCTTTTCTGGCGTTCGAGATAGTGGTATGGTGTAAAAAATAAAGGAACCAAAATAAAAAAACTAAAAGAGAAGTAAACCAAAAAAATATTCGATACAAAAACTAACTAGCTCTAAACTAATTAAAACGAAGAACTAAAATCTAGAAATAAAGGTATAAATAATTAATTTCACCCTAAATCATAAAAATTAGGATAAACCAATAGAACTAACTAAATTTAGAAATGTAGAGATCAACCAAACTAAACCTAATAAATAAATAATATACGTATAATTACTATCCTAAAGTGGAATTAATTTAACCAAAAAACTAACTAACACCATTCAATTAATTAAATAATAAATAATTATAATTAGAACAGCAAACAAATATACTAACCAAAAACTATGTCCAACTAGAGTAAACTAAACTAACCAAACCCAATAACAAAAAAAAATAGAACTAACAAAATAAAATAAATTCAACAACTAAATCTAAAAAATCTGCCAACAGTCTGGGCGCAACTTTATTATTTTATGGGTAGAAGTCCGAAACGTGTTTAATGCTTAGATACGGTGTAGGTTACCATGCGACTGACAACCTAAAAAATAACGGTTCAAATAGGCTCCTGGTTATTCCTTAGGTTGTCAGTCGCATGGTAACCTACACCGCATCTAAGCATTAAACACGTTTCGAACTTCTACCCATAAAATAATAAAGTTGCGCCCAGACTGTTGGCAGATTTTCTTTATTTTTTACCGTATTTTTTTTCAATAGAATATTCAATAGAAGTAAAAGCGAACTTGATCACATTAAACCTAAGAGATTTTCGGAATCAGTGAAAACTTGAACAATACCTCCAAGGGGTTTAATAGGGAAAAATACTTCAATCGGTTTTTCCCCGACTATATTTTAAGCTTATAGAAGTATAAGTGAATTCCAAATCCCAATGTACCTAAGAAATATATCAGAATTCGTGAATATGTACACAACTACTTTATATATATAATAAATAGCCCGCAGAAGTGAAATTGATTTGATAGCTCAACATGTCTATAAGTTTTAACGAAATTCGTGAAAATGTGGATTCACGGATATTTTTTTTTACTCAACCTCAACTTTTTTTTTGCTTTAGTTACTCTAATAGCATAGCTACATATACGTACTAAGTTTCAACTTTCAAGCATAAGCCGTTTCTGAGATATAAAAAACCACTCCTCACCCCCGTACCTTGCTACCCCTATAAAAAATTTTAAAAAAAAATTTTCTAGGATGTCTCTATAGTGGCTCTATATAATCCTAAATTTTTAGCTTTCTATTCATTACGGTTTTCGAGAAATAAAAATCAGAATTTTTTTCCTTTCTACCCCCTTTCACCAATTTGTTTCTCTACTAGGGGTCTATCGGCCGCAAATCCTGTAAAATTTTCAAAATCATATCTGATATGGTTTCTGAGATATAAAAATTAAATTTTTTGATAAATGGCTATCCTCCTACTTCCGTGCTTCACATCCACCCTCAAAATGTTTATATTCAGTAGACTCCTCTTGTGATCCCATATACAGAAACTAAATTTTATCTTCCTGGTGTAATTGGTTTGGAAGATATTGTAATCCAAAGTTTTTCGTCCCCCCACACCCCCACCCGCACCACCTCCCTTAAAAAGTCTAACCCTTGTCTAATCTTGAAGTGTCCCTAAGGACAACAACAAATCTTCAATCTTCTGACATCAATCGTTCAGGAGATACGGATTTTAGAATGTTTCAATCCCGGCTTTCAAGCGATTTGGACTCATTGTTTTCCCCTCCCCTTCCACATCCCTCAACCCTTATCGACCATTTACTTCCACTATCCACTATCATAGTACTATATAAGTTCCAAGTTTCAGCCTCCTAGCATAAGTGGTTCCTGAGATCTACAAAACAAAATTTTTCGTCTAAAACGGTCCCCTCTCCTTCCCCGTTACAAGCCTACCACTCCCCAAAAGATACCAGTCGTAGGAGCTTACCCAATCTATCCACCATAAAAATTTCAACTTAATACCTCAACGGGTTTGGGAGCTACGCGCCTTCGAACGATTTTGCGTACGGCGTCTACGGCGGACAGACGGACATTTTTTTTCCTTTTTTGGTGTTTACTAGTCCTAAAACGTGTAAATACAATATTTAAGTGTAGCAAATTTTTTTTAAATTTCAGGTCGATCACAATTCTTTATTATTAAAAAATAATAAAGTAAAAATTTAAACTAAAAAATCTGTCAACAGTCTGGGCGCAACTTTATTATTTTTTCGGTAGAAGTTCGGAATGCGTTCAATTCTGAGACGCGGTGTAGGTTACTATGTGACTGGAAGCCTAAAAAAAGTTCGGAAAGCGGTTAGAATGGGGTCGCGCTAGAATACTTACGCCGCTGCCACCTATAACATATGAATTACATAATTGGGTCATACTCCGGGACGAGGTCTATGGTAAGTCGTAGTATAATATCAGTTGTTACATGATTAGGAGGTTTTTCGTGATTTGGTTTTGGGCCATTACATGAAATCGGAAATGCATTTGTAGGCGATTATATAAAAAGTCTGTGGAAGTGAAAACCAATCTGATATCTTATCAGAAAGAAATATGTCGAAAGCCTTACGTCCTCTTGGAGTTGAATATCTAAAAATACTGAAATCAACTTTTGACGATTATATAGGAAGCCTTAGGAAGTTAAACTGAATTCGATATCACATTAGAGCTAAGAAATATATAGGAATTTGTGAAAAAATATGCAACCCCCTTGCACACTCTTTGGGGTTGAATATCCAAAAATCCTAAAATGACTTTTTAGATACATATATGTATAAAGAAAGCCCGAGGAAGTGAAAACCAATCCGATATCTTATCACTCCTAAGAGATATGACGGAATTCGTGAAAACGTGTTCAAGCCGTTTATACCCTCTTAGGGGTTGAAAAATGAAAAAATTTTAAAACAAGTTTTAATCGATTATCAAACAAGACCATGGAAGTAAAAAGTTATTCGATATCTAATCAGACCTGAGGGATATGGCTGAATTCGTGAAAATGTATACAACCACATTACACCACCTTGAGGGTTGAATTTCAAAAAATCCTGAAAACTCTTTCTAGGTATTTATATGAAAAATTCGTAGAATAAAAATGAATTCAATATTTGGAAACACCTAATAGATATGACGAAAATCGTGAAAATATGTTCATTCCATTCTCACTGATAATTTTTCTCTATAGTTAGGAAAAACACCCCCCCCCCCCCCGTACCATACTATCTCTATAAAAAATTATATTTTTTCAACATGCTACTACTATGTATAGTTCTATCCAAATACCCAGTTTCAGATTTATATCATTATAGGCTCTCGAGATATAAAAATCGGAACTTTTTCCTTTTCAAGCTCCCCCACCCTCACCCTCTACACCCTCACCACAAAAATTCTTTTTCCTGCTAGGGATCTATTAGGCCTACTTCTGGCAAAAATTTTAGGAATCTATATTGTACACTGTTCTTGAGATATGAAACGTGATTTTTTAGAAAAATTCTTATTCCTTCCACTTCCATACTCCACCACCCCCTAAAAAAAATTTACTTTCACCAAACTTTATTTGTCAACCTTGTTGAATTGTTCTCCCCCCACCTCCGTACGCCACTGCCCCCACTCAAAAATTTGTTTCGGATCTATTCTCCTAGTATACCCACAGATGTTCATTAAGTTTTAATTTCGTGACATTAACCGATTAGGAGATATGGAATGAACTATGATCGTGGACCCAATTGCTAAAGAATTGTCGATACAGGTTGAAGGGTGTGGGAGTGGGGGAAAAACAATGTGTCTGAAACGCTTGAAAGCTGGAATTGAAACATTCTAAAATCCTTATCTCCTGACCGGTTGATGTCAGAAGGTTGAAACTTTGTGGTTATCTTAAGGGATAATGGAAGATTAGCTAGGGTCTAAAAATTTTACAGGGGATGGTGGGGTGTAGAGGTGGGGGTGAAAAACTTTGGACATCAATATCTTCCGAACCAATTACAGCAGAAAGATAAAATTTGGTTTCTGTATATACGATTACAAGTGGAGCCTTCTGAATGTGAACTTTTTGAGGAGTAAGGTGATTTTCAATTCCCTTCAAAAACTTAAATTTGTATATCTCAAAAACAGTACCAGAAACGATCTTAGAAATTTTACTGGAGTTAGGCCCAGTAGGCTCCTAGCAGGGAAAACAATTTTGAAGGTCTGATTGTAGGGGGCGATGTCGGGAGAAGGTGAAAAGGAAAAAAATCTGATTCTTATTTTTCGAGTACCGCAAAGGATAGAAAATATAAAAAATATATTGAGCTCATTCTAGAGAAAGAAGGCAGGCACTTAAAGATGGAAAGGGTCTGGGAAAGTACGCCTGTGCAATTTCGCACCTACAACCTATACATTAAATAAGGAAAGTGTAAATAAGTAAGGGAAGATTATGTTAGATTTAAATAACGAATTCGGTTTTTTGTATAAATTTTTCCTTCAATTTATTTCACTAAAATTCTCGTAGATGCTTCGCTTTGCTGTGCTAACCAGATTTAATTTAGCTGTTAAGATATTGAATTATCTGTTCTCTAAATTATAAATTATAAGAGGGAAGACATAAGTGAAAAAACTAATAAATATTGATTGAATTCAATTGAATTGAAAATTAAATAACGAATTCAATATTTATCGGAAGTGAAAGGACCGAAGGGTAAATCTGTTTATTTATTTTAGCTCATATGGTACTAAGTAATAGAGATGGGTAACTCAGATCTGAGCCAGCTCAATGAACCGGCTCAAGCAGAAGATCCAACTGAGCCAGATCTTCTCCACGGATCTTTACGGTTCAACGGTTCAACAGATCTCGACGGTTCAACAGATCTGCACGGCTCAGCAGATCTCTACGGATCTTTGCGGTTCGCGGATCTCGACGGCTCAACAGATCTTTACGGATCTTTGCGGTTCGCGGATCTCGACGGCTCAACAGATCTTGACGGATCTTTGCGGTTCGCGGATCATCATGGAGGATGGAGGATGGAGGATGGAGGATGGAGGATGGAGGATGGAGGATGGAGGATGGAGGATGGAGGATGGAGGATGGAGGATGGAGGATGGAGGATGGAGGATGGAGGATGGAGGATGGAGGATGGAGGATGGAGGATGGAGGATGGAGGATGGAGGATGGAGGATGGAGGATGGAGGATGGAGGATGGAGGATGGAGGATGGAGGATGGAGGATGGAGGATGGAGGATGGAGGATGGAGGATGGAGGATGGAGGATGGAGGATGGAGGATGGAGGATGGAGGATGGAGGATGGAGGATGGAGGATGGAGGATGGAGGATGGAGGATGGAGGATGGAGGATGGAGGATGGAGGATGGAGGATGGAGGATGGAGGATGGAGGATGGAGGATGGAGGATGGAGGATGGAGGATGGAGGATGGAGGATGGAGGATGGAGGATGGAGGATGGAGGATGGAGGATGGAGGATGGAGGATGGAGGATGGAGGATGGAGGATGGAGGATGGAGGATGGAGGATGGAGGATGGAGGATGGAGGATGGAGGATGGAGGATGGAGGATGGAGGATGGAGGATGGAGGATGGAGGATGGAGGATGGAGGATGGAGGATGGAGGATGGAGGATGGAGGATGGAGGATGGAGGATGGAGGATGGAGGATGGAGGATGGAGGATGGAGGATGGAGGATGGAGGATGGAGGATGGAGGATGGAGGATGGAGGATGGAGGATGGAGGATGGAGGATGGAGGATGGAGGAAGGAGGATGGAGGATGGAGGATGGAGGATGGAGGAAGGAGGATGGAGGATGGAGGATGGAGGATGGAGGATGGAGGATGGAGGATGGAGGATGGAGGATGGAGGATGGAGGATGGAGGATGGAGGATGGAGGATGGAGGATGGAGGATGGAGGATGGAGGATGGAGGATGGAGGATGGAGGATGGAGGATGGAGGATGGAGGATGGAGGATGGAGGATGGAGGATGGAGGATGGAGGATGGAGGATGGAGGATGGAGGATGGAGGATGGAGGATGGAGGATGGAGGATGGAGGATGGAGGATGGAGGATGGAGGATGGAGGATGGAGGATGGAGGATGGAGGATGGAGGATGGAGGATGGAGGATGGAGGATGGAGGATGGAGGATGGAGGATGGAGGATGGAGGATGGAGGATGGAGGATGGAGGATGGAGGATGGAGGATGGAGGATGGAGGATGGAGGATGGAGGATGGAGGATGGAGGATGGAGGATGGAGGATGGAGGATGGAGGATGGAGGATGGAGGATGGAGGATGGAGGATGGAGGAAGGAGGATGGAGGATGGGATGGAGGATGGAGGATGGAGGATGGAGGATGGAGGATGGAGGATGGAGGATGGAGGATGGAGGATGGAGGATGGAGGATGGAGGATGGAGGATGGAGGATGGAGGATGGAGGATGGAGGATGGAGGATGGAGGATGGAGGATGGAGGATGGAGGATGGAGGATGGAGGATGGAGGATGGAGGATGGAGGATGGAGGATGGAGGATGGAGGATGGAGGATGGAGGATGGAGGATGGAGGATGGAGGATGG
The DNA here is from genome assembly GCA_951812415.1 of Beris morrisii. Taxonomy (NCBI): domain Eukaryota; kingdom Metazoa; phylum Arthropoda; class Insecta; order Diptera; family Stratiomyidae; genus Beris; species Beris morrisii. The sequence goes on from OX638313.1 coordinate 78,627,260, forward strand.
AGGATGGAGGATGGAGGATGGAGGATGGAGGATGGAGGATGGAGGATGGAGGATGGAGGATGGAGGATGGAGGATGGAGGATGGAGGATGGAGGATGGAGGATGGAGGATGGAGGATGGAGGATGGAGGATGGAGGATGGAGGATGGAGGATGGAGGATGGAGGATGGAGGATGGAGGATGGAGGATGGAGGATGGAGGATGGAGGATGGAGGATGGAGGATGGAGGATGGAGGATGGAGGATGGAGGATGGAGGATGGAGGATGGAGGATGGAGGATGGAGGATGGAGGATGGAGGATGGAGGATGGAGGATGGAGGATGGAGGATGGAGGATGGAGGATGGAGGATGGAGGATGGAGGATGGAGGATGGAGGATGGAGGATGGAGGATGGAGGATGGAGGATGGAGGATGGAGGATGGAGGATGGAGGATGGAGGATGGAGATGGAGGATGGAGGATGGAGGATGGAGGATGGAGGATGGAGGATGGAGGATGGAGGATGGAGGATGGAGGATGGAGGATGGAGGATGGAGGATGGAGGATGGAGGATGGAGGATGGAGGATGGAGGATGGAGGATGGAGGATGGAGGATGGAGGATGGAGGATGGAGGATGGAGGATGGAGGATGGAGGATGGAGGATGGAGGATGGAGGATGGAGGATGGAGGATGGAGGATGGAGGATGGAGGATGGAGGATGGAGGATGGAGGATGGAGGATGGAGGATGGAGGATGGAGGATGGAGGATGGAGGATGGAGGATGGAGGATGGAGGATGGAGGATGGAGGATGGAGGATGGAGGATGGAGGATGGAGGATGGAGGATGGAGGATGGAGGATGGAGGATGGAGGATGGAGGATGGAGGATGGAGGATGGAGGATGGAGGATGGAGGATGGAGGATGGAGGATGGAGGATGGAGGATGGAGGATGGAGGATGGAGGATGGAGGATGGAGGATGGAGGATGGAGGATGGAGGATGGAGGATGGAGGATGGAGGATGGAGGATGGAGGATGGAGGATGGAGGATGGAGGATGGAGGATGGAGGATGGAGGATGGAGGATGGAGGATGGAGGATGGAGGATGGAGGATGGAGGATGGAGGATGGAGGATGGAGGATGGAGGATGGAGGATGGAGGATGGAGGATGGAGGATGGAGGATGGAGGATGGAGGATGGAGGATGGAGGATGGAGGATGGAGGATGGAGGATGGAGGATGGAGGATGGAGGATGGAGGATGGAGGATGGAGGATGGAGGATGGAGGATGGAGGATGGAGGATGGAGGATGGAGGATGGAGGATGGAGGATGGAGGATGGAGGATGGAGGATGGAGGATGGAGGATGGAGGATGGAGGATGGAGGATGGAGGATGGAGGATGGAGGATGGAGGATGGAGGATGGAGGATGGAGGATGGAGGATGGAGGATGGAGGATGGAGGATGGAGGATGGAGGATGGAGGATGGAGGATGGAGGATGGAGGATGGAGGATGGAGGATGGAGGATGGAGGATGGAGGATGGAGGATGGAGGATGGAGGATGGAGGATGGAGGATGGAGGATGGAGGATGGAGGATGGAGGATGGAGGATGGAGGATGGAGGATGGAGGATGGAGGATGGAGGATGGAGGATGGAGGATGGAGGATGGAGGATGGAGGATGGAGGATGGAGGATGGAGGATGGAGGATGGAGGATGGAGGATGGAGGATGGAGGATGGAGGATGGAGGATGGAGGATGGAGGATGGAGGATGGAGGATGGAGGATGGAGGATGGAGGATGGAGGATGGAGGATGGAGGATGGAGGATGGAGGATGGAGGATGGAGGATGGAGGATGGAGGATGGAGGATGGAGGATGGAGGATGGAGGATGGAGGATGGAGGATGGAGGATGGAGGATGGAGGATGGAGGATGGAGGATGGAGGATGGAGGATGGAGGATGGAGGATGGAGGATGGAGGATGGAGGATGGAGGATGGAGGATGGAGGATGGAGGATGGAGGATGGAGGATGGAGGATGGAGGATGGAGGATGGAGGATGGAGGATGGAGGATGGAGGATGGAGGATGGAGGATGGAGGATGGAGGATGGAGGATGGAGGATGGAGGATGGAGGATGGAGGATGGAGGATGGAGGATGGAGGATGGAGGATGGAGGATGGAGGATGGAGGATGGAGGATGGAGGATGGAGGATGGAGGATGGAGGATGGAGGATGGAGGATGGAGGATGGAGGATGGAGGATGGAGCATGGAGCATGGAGGATGGAGGATGGAGGATGGATGATGGAGGATGGATGATGGAGGATTGAGGATTGAGGATTGAGGATTGAGGATTGAGGATGGAGGATGGAGGATGGAGGATGGAGGATGGAGGATGGAGGATGGAGGATGGAGGATGGAGGATGGAGGATGGAGGATGGAGGATGGAGGATGGAGGATGGAGGATGGAGGATGGAGGATGGAGGATGGAGGATGGAGGATGGAGGATGGAGGATGGAGGATGGAGGATGGAGGATGGAGGATGGAGGATGGAGGATGGAGGATGGAGGATGGAGGATGGAGGATGGAGGATGGAGGATGGAGGATGGAGGATGGAGGATGGAGGATGGAGGATGGAGGATGGAGGATGGAGGATGGAGGATGGAGGATGGAGGATGGAGGATGGAGGATGGAGGATGGAGGATGGAGGATGGAGGATGGAGGATGGAGGATGGAGGATGGAGGATGGAGGATGGAGGATGGAGGATGGAGGATGGAGGATGGAGGATGGAGGATGGAGGATGGAGGATGGAGGATGGAGGATGGAGGATGGAGGATGGAGGATGGAGGATGGAGGATGGAGGATGGAGGATGGAGGATGGAGGATGGAGGATGGAGGATGGAGGATGGAGGATGGAGGATGGAGGATGGAGGATGGAGGATGGAGGATGGAGGATGGAGGATGGAGGATGGAGGATGGAGGATGGAGGATGGAGGATGGAGGATGGAGGATGGAGGATGGAGGATGGAGGATGGAGGATGGAGGATGGAGGATGGAGGATGGAGGATGGAGGATGGAGGATGGAGGATTGATGATGGAGGACGGAGGATGGAGGATAGAGGATAGAGGATGGCGGATGGATGATGGACTATGTATGATGGAGGATGGCTGATGGACGATGGATGATGGAGAATGGATGATGGAGGATGAATGGTGGAGGATAGTGGGTTTAGAGCAAAGATTAAAGATCGATGATCAAAGATCAAAGATTAAAGATTAAAGATTAAAGATTAAAGATTGAAGATTAAAGATTAAAGATTGAAGATTAAAGATTAAAGATTAAAGATTAAAGATTTAAGATTAAATATTAAAGATTAAAGATTAAAGATTACTGGTTAAAGATTAAAGATTGAATATTGAAGATTGAAGATTGAAGATTGAAGATTGAAGATCGAAAATTGAAAATTGAATATTGAAAATTGGAAATTGAAAATTGAAAATTGAAAATTGAAAATTGAAAATTGAAAATTGAAAATTGAAAATTGAAAATTGAAAATTGAAAATTGAAAATTGAAAATTGAAAATTGAAAATTGAAAATTGAAAATTGAAAATTGAAAATTGAAAATTGAAAATTGAAAATTGAAAATTGAAAATTGAAAATTGAAAATTGAAAATTGAAAATTGAAAATTGAAAATTGAAAATTGAAAATTGAAAATGGAAAATGGAAAATTGAAGATTGAAGTATGATGATTGAAAATTGAAGATTGAAGATTGAAGATTGATGATTGAAGATTGAACATTGAACATTGAAGATTGAAGATTGAAGATTGAAAATTGAAGATTAAAGATGGAATATTAAAGATTATAAATTGAAAAGAGGAGATTGAAGATAGATTTAGGAAAAAATATTACTGGACACCAAAACTCCAAAATGAAAATTTACGTTTTCATTTATGGTATTTCCACTTTTAAGTCAATTTCAATTTGTTTCACTGCCCGCTCGACTTGAAATTAAAAGATATCGCTATCTCAAAATTTGCAGGGCTAAATGGACTAAAACTCCCTTTTCGCGTTCATGTTTGGCTGACGCGCGAGTTATGTATTGGCCCAACAATACACTCAAAACATACGATAACCATAACGCTATATTAAATCCACAGTATATTGATAAGCAAAGTATGAATCACCCTAAATAACCAGATATGAAGGATGATAATGCAACGAATAATAAACTAACATTAAATACCAAAAATTATATGTTATCGCTACTATCAGAAACTGTACCATGAACTGATGCAAACCGATTGTTACAAACCTTATCAAGTAAGAAATACTATAAATACTGAAGTCAGAACCTAGAACGGAGGACAGTCATATTCAATCTTATTAAGTCGATATTATAAAACTCTTCCAATAGCCGCCACCAGTGCTAAGCTAAAGGAATCATAATAAGAATAAATGTTTAGAAATTAACAAAAGAACTTATAAATAAATCAGCTTTTCGCTTCACTATTTAATAAATTTGTTTTTTTTTAATTTCGCTCGATACGAAACACAAAACTGGCGCAGTCGGTAGGATTGAGAAAGTATAATAAAGTATCAATCCACAAGTGAAACGAACCGTGAAAAGTGATAAAAAGTTCATAAAATTAACACTAGAAATTGCTACAAATCAGCTATACTAAAAATCAGTATAAACTAGTGAACAATTAAATAACCAACCTAATTGCTACAAATCAGCTGCACTAAAAATCAGTGTAATAAATTAGAGACGGTTATAAGAGTTAAAATCAATTAACATAGTGAAGGTGATAAAAAACTAAAAATCAGTAAATTATTACATACTTCGCGAATCGATAATACGTCAAACTAAAAATCAGTGGAAACTATTACAGCAGATTCAACTATACAAAAAATTGGTAACATTCTAAATAAATATGGCTCAAACAGTAGACACATCAATTATCATTACGTTATTCAAATCAATACCAATATTTTCGGGAGATGACGATTACAGCATAGCTACCTTTTGTGCTTCCGTAGAAAGCATACTAACTCTCGCAAGTCCAGTACAGTTAACAACGTTAGGAGTAATGTTCATTAACAAATTTAAAGGAACAGCGTTAGAAATTGTTAGCAGGTCACCGATTATTTCATGGGTTACGCTAAAAACAAGTTTAGTGGAACATTTTGGTATACATGAGACGTTTGAGAAATTAATATATGATGCCTATGCAATCCGAGGACTAAGTATACAGGACGTCTACGACCAACTAAAGTATATCCTCATCAAACTCAACTCTAAAACAGACCTAACTATTCCAGCAGTAGAAGGACGTTCTAGGACTAACAACGAACAACTTATATTAGACATTTTTAAGAGCAAGATAGACGATAATACATCCTTATGGATAGAATTAAAGAATTATACAGATATTAGGCAAGTTATGCAAAACTTACTGTGTTCCGGAAGAACCGGATATTTAAAAGAAATTGCTAAAAAACAACAAAAATATAATCCTGCAAAACAAAATAATTATCAAAGAAATAACATTACAAGAAATGATTTTCAAAGAAATCATCAGTATCCAAGAAGTAACAATTTTAGAAATAATAATTCTAATAATTTTAGGAATAATTTCCAACGGAATAATATCCCACAAAATAATTTTCAAACAAGAAATCCAAGTAATAATTTTAGACACAATAACTCTAATAATTTTAGAAATCCTCAATTTAACAGACCTCAACCTATGGAAGTAGATAATATAATAAATGAATCACGATTAAAGAATGAAAATAGACAGGAAAATTTTCAGTTACAAGCCTCCGAACAAGACATAACTTAATAAAGAATAAATTACCTTTGATAGAAATAACGATTTGGGGGACAAGGATTAAAGCATTGATAGACACAGGATCAACAATTACATTGATAAATCAAACAGTAGTAAGGAATTTAAAATGGAGAAAGACAAATATTGAAGTAAAAACATTAACAGGTTTAGGACGAATAAAATAAAT